>CM057349.1:298723091-299923091 GCA_030015575.1 Agapanthus africanus
TTACTTACTAATCTTTTCAGTGATAATTTTATGATGGCTAATTTCTTTGACCATTTGACCACCTTTACCACTCTTGAATTTGTTGACCCGTTGACCAACGTTGACCTTGACCTTCATGAGAGGTCTACACTCTTCTTTGGTTTTCTTTTTCTTTTTGGATTATGAAAATGGTCGTGTCAATGTAGCCATCAACTTTATCATGATAGGATTAGTAATGATGATTTTGAGTATTATTGAACCATGGTTCATTTTCTTTGTTCATTATTCTTTTCTCATTCTCTCTCCTAAAAAGTGAGAAGAAAAGAAAAGCTCCATGGTTGCTAGTGCTCCTTCTTCTTCCTCCTCTTGATTCATTTTTTTGATCTCATGTGTTGAGAGAAAAAAAATCCACATAGACAAATACTTCCATCAACCTCTTCTACACAACCTAGGACTTCAAGACTAGCGATCTTGTTGCCCTAGTTGCATCGGCTCGAGGTGGAGCTCGGTGTACATCTTTCGGGTGGATCGTCTTCGACTCAAGAAGGCCGCGGAGGTGACCAAGATCCGGATCGACCCTCGGAGCGTGGATGGATGAGCCGGATAGCGGAGGGAAGACCCGAAGGACCGTTTTCGTGAGGTATAATTTCTACGGCATAGTAGTTAACGCCTCTAGTAGTTTGCTAGTTTCTAGTTTAGCAAAGATCCGGCTTTTAGTCCATGTTGCCTTTGCGCCAAAAAATTGTTTTTCGCCGTTTCCGCCTCCCCGTAAGAACCGGGGTGAGCAACGTGGACTTACAAGCCACGTGTCCGCTTCCTCACGCGCCTCTGCGAGAAAAGAGTAATACTTTTTCTACTGGTGCTGTGGAATCCAAATAGACTACAAAGGCTCTCATTGGATACAATATAGGTCATGTTATCCACTACCTAGATACTTGGGTCCTATTGACCCCCTTGTATCTAATAAAAGCCTTGATAGCCTATGTGGATTCCACCGCACCGATTGTAAAATTATTACTTGCGAGAAAACATAGCGCTCTCGTTCTGGAGCTGATGGAGGTCCTTTTCGGGTCTCCGTCAGATGTTTTCTTCCGTCGATCTCCCGGTGGATTTTGGAGGTGATCTCCTGTTGCGTGTGGGTCTCAATGGGTTTTGAGGAGATTGGTGGTTCGAGGCGTTTGCGCTGAGTGCCTGCAAGAAAGTCCCGGAGTGGTTTGGTACCACCGAGGACCCTTCGACGATCAAGTTAACACAAGATCCGAGCAGAGTAACGGCTAAGTGAGGAAAAAAATGGCTTACTTGACCCCTCTGTGATGGGGATTTATATAGTGGCGGCAGCACACAGCAGCAGGCGCGAGAATCTCGCCGGCAGTTACGCTCCCGACGTCACGCCCGCGTAATGAGCGGATCACCCGTTAATGGGGATCGTGATGACGTGGAACGTGGGATGTTGCCGGCGGAGAATCTGCGCATGGCGAGATTTGCGGAGCGGCGGTTACGCCTGTGAGTTATGGAGTTGGTCGGTTGGAAGGACCGAGAAGATGGCCTCGGCAAGGGAGCTCGGGAACGAGCAGGAGGGCCGAGAAGTCTTAGTCCTGTGGCAGCTCGGGGCGAGCTGAGAGGCCGAGGAGGCCAATTTGCAGGGGGTCCTGAGGAGAGCCAGCTTGTGCTTGCAGGTCGGGTACAGGGGTGGCCTGGTTGGCTCCTATGGGCCCTTTCTTTTGAGTCCTGCGACACGTCATCTGCCACGTGTCCTGATCTGGGAGATCGCCAATATAAAGCATCATCATTAGCCCCCCACTCTTGTCCCGACCAGCTGGCGGATTGGGTTAAGAGTGGACTGCCGGGCCGCCCGGGATGAGCTCCCTCTTAAGATTTCGTCGGGACGCATCCCCGGGCTGTCGGCTGTCTTTTCTGCAGCGAATCAGGACGAGATCTCTGCATTTAAGGACAGTGCACCGGTTCATGCATCCTGTCACTGAAGCGACGGTCCGTGTGTCAAGCGTCGGTTGGCCGACGTGACGTGTGCAGACCTGTGTCTGATGGGATGCGGCCCAGTATGGGAACGACAAGTGGAGCGATCGGAGCAGTTGGACGCGAGGGGGCTCTTTGGCGGAAGATGAAGGGCGCTGTTGGATGAGGGCGATTGCGGTAATAAATAGGGGTGGGGCCCACTCCAGGGCCTCTACTCCTTCGTATCATTCTTTCTTCTGGGCCTTGGCTGTTTGGCGCTCTTCCTCTTTTGGGTTGGATACATGGTTCGTTCCCACTCTTTGGGTTTCTCGTTCCGAAGGGAGGCCAGCGGCGCGGCCGTGCCCCTGGCTGGCTCGTGCCCTACGCCGAATGTTCCGCCGGCAATAAGGTCGTCCGCTTCGTTGATGGCTCCTGGTGATTGTTCCGGCGGCGGCCAGAGACGTCTATGGTCATCCAAGCCCTAGACGAGAGATGTAAGGGAGGGCGAGGACGGGGTCCCCCTTAAGAGGAAAAGGACAATCTCTCGTGCACTGCCGTCGAGGGTTCCTAAGGGGATTCCCGTGCAGGAGGGTGATGCCGTCTTCATGGCTCCATCTGGGCTTTCCGTCGCTGCCGGACTGCTTGCAGGGATGGAAGAGTCGGTCGGGGGGAGGCTTCCGCATGGCACCCTGAGGATCCAAATGGAGGCCATAGCCCAAGGGGCGGTCCAGGTATGAACTCCCCCATAGGTTGTTTTTAACCTTCTTTTCTTTGGCTCGAGCGTCTCCAAGTTTCTCATCCGTTTCCCGTCAGGTCCTCCAATACTGTGCCTTCGTTACTCATATAGAGGCCGAGGGGGCATTCCATGCACCGAGGCCAGTAGAAGCGTTTCCTTCAGAGGTTGAGGTCCTGCGACGTGACCTGCGTTTGGAGAGGGCGAGGGCTGATGTCCTGGCAGCCAGAGCTGAGAGCGCGGAGCTCGCCGCCTCAGCAAACCAGGGTGCCTATCGTCTCCTGAGTGCATCCCACCGAGTTGCTAAGGCGAAGCTGGCGGATCTGGCCGATCTTTTTGCGGCCATGGAGGAGGAGAAAAATGCTAGCAGGAGGGATGCCGAGTCGGCGCTTCGAGCAGCCGAGATCGCCGAGGTTCGGGCTAGGAAGGCTGTAGCCGATTACAAGGTGTCAGAGCAGTTTTACGCCGAGCTTAGCGAGCATTCTACCGTTGCATGGAACAAGGCTCTAGATGCCGTGAAGGAGCAGCTTCCTGAGTTCGCCGATGGCGAGCTCCGTGCTCGGGTCCTACTTCCGGTGGCAAAGCCTCCGGCAGACAGCGATGAGGGAAGCGAGGCGCACCCCTGGTGGCAAAACCTCCGGTGGTGAAGCCTCCGGCAGACCGCGATGACAGTGATGAGGGAAGAGAGGCGCAGGAGGGGGTTTATGACTTAGGCCTTTTTGATATTTCCTCGTCCCTCTTTTGTAAGCGTCTAGAACTTTGTAAGGCTGGGGAGCCCCCAATACCTCTGTAAAAACATTTTGCTTGTGGGAATAAAACTCTTGCTGTTTCATTGCTTTGCACTTTATCTTTTGGATGTGAAGAGTATTCGTAGAATATCCTTGCTTGCTTTGTTGGGATTCCATGTCAGGTCGGCTATCTGTCCAGCGATCATTCGTCGAGTTGATCGGTCACTTGTCAATCATGCCGAGTGCGGCTGAGAAGGAGGTATTCCCATGGCCCTGGAGTCGAAGGGGGATCGCTCAGACTTGAACAAATTTGGTGTCACTCGATGGGGATTCGGGTCTGCGGCATTTGATGAGCAGCATGTTGCCCGCCATGGATTTGCCAAGCAGAAGGGAGCTAGGTGGCCTCGTTATGAAGGCTTCAAACCAGCAGCGTCTGGTCCGCAGGAGGATGCCCCACGGTGGGCGCCATCCGGGAAGTGAAGCTGCGCGGTTGCCTCTTGGCGAGGGCCTTGATCCCTGGCGCCGCGAGTAGGGAAGTTACCGGCTAGGGATGACCGAGCAGGGTAGCCGCTCGGTTGCCTTTTGCGAG
Organism: Agapanthus africanus; assembly: GCA_030015575.1. Lineage (NCBI taxonomy): Eukaryota > Viridiplantae > Streptophyta > Magnoliopsida > Asparagales > Amaryllidaceae > Agapanthus > Agapanthus africanus. Next base: position 298,727,074 of record CM057349.1, read on the forward strand.
GGCTTTGATCCTCAGCGTTGGAGGGGCTGTAAGAAGCCTACTAAGGATAACCGGGCAGTGAAGCTGTAAGTCTACGGTAGCGCCCCGGCCGTCTAACAGACGCCAAATGCGGAACAAAAACTTTTTACAACTGGCGCTATCGCGTACTATAACCCGGATCTGCCATTAAAGCTAAACTAACATACTACAAAGTGGATAGAACAGTTATACCGAACGATCCGAGTCCTTCGGTCTTCAACCATCATCCCACGCTTGTTGCGGCTGCTCCGATCTCCTGAATCTCCAATCTTCTCGTCCAGGTGGCACCACGTCGACGGATCTTTAAACGGGCTCCCGCCTCTGAACCGAGGCAACTCGATCGTCAAGTTTACTAAAAGAGACGACCAAGATGAAGTAGAGAATGAGTAGAACACTTTGTCTCGTTACGTCCAAAGTCACGGACGAACGGTTATGGAAGTTGCCTTTTGGATCGGATGAAATGAGAAATGAGGCTGTCTAATTTCCGTGAATCCAAATCTATCATAATCTTTTTTCCAATCACAACCATGAGCATCAAGAGGAGGGGAGGGGGCCGGCCACTTATAGAGAGGGAGGGAGGTGAGTGTAGGAGGGGAAAGGTGACCACAAAGGAAAAGATCAACAACAAATATCTTAGCACTAAATATGAACACATTAATGGAACTAATGAATCATCACCCTTAGTCACCTCCACCATTAATGATCATTAAATACAACCATGAGTCACTAACCTTGTCATCACTTCTAGAACCTTCTAGAAGCATGACTCACCCTCGTGACTTACCCAAGAAGAGAAAAGATAAATCCGTATTTAACCGAATGTTAAATACGGCTGATAGAAAACTGGAAACTGGCAACTTCCAAAAGTGATCCTGAAATGAATTTCAGGATAACCCCGTATCAGTATAAACATACCCGCATTTGTATTACGACCGAATACAAATGCAACTGAGACAAAGATATTATATCTACAAAGTATAATACTGGGTTCCGGTTTAAACCAAAGCCTACTAGTATTAACTGTCCGAAAAACAACACGTGCGAAAACGCACGTGCTTTTTCCGAACTTTGCCATATCATCATACGGCCTCTACAACGTTTCGCCCAAACTTAGGAAAGTGTCTGTGGGGGACTCTAATGTCTCATCAACACACTGGCACTGGGTATAACCACTAGCACGTCAGAGGTACAAGCTGTACGTAATGGTTTGCCTATTTATTGATTGGAAGGAAAGCTGACGAGCGAACTCATCCAGAAACCCTACTGAGCCTAACAGTGACAATATACATACAGTCCAGTCCGTTCGTCTATGAGTATCGCATATCTTCCTAGGGGCTGGTAACGCCAGACCCCTAATAGCAGTATAAGTCGTGTCAGAGAGTGGCTCAGAACACCCTGAGATACTACTGGAGTACCTACCAGTAAATCTCCTGCCTCGGCCGATGGCTTTGTGTAATGGCTCTCCTAGACACAGCGCGATCTCATCCCTAATACCGGGAGAGACGAATCCCCTGCCGATCCGCTCACTTGCCTCCATGTGGCTCGGGACTGTACCCAACTAAAACCTGTTTGCACAACTTCTTTGAGCGTGGTAGGGTAGTAATCTAAGCACAGTGGGAAATCACACGAGACAAATGACGATCTCAGGTTGATGAACTAACCTGTACACATGTCACCAGGGAACTGCTATCTGACGATATGTATAATACCAACTAGCAGGTTCCCGGCGAGTCCTGTCCGGTGTACTCATAACCCAATGAGCACCTGTATACATCTTAGGTGATCCTACTGACACCAATGGCTTGTGAGACCGGCCATCGCCCCTCGTCGGGGTCTCGACTGTATACACTAGTCTATTCTGGAGTATCGATGCCCTGTCTCGAAACTCCCACGACTAGGGACACTTTAAGGATGTGCTTACAGACCCCAACTCCCACGTATATGATCGCCATCATACTGCTGGTAGTCAAGCAAGAATCCTATGGGCTCTATCATCATGCAATAGTGAACTAAAGAATGTATACAATGATAAAGACAAACCAGATAGCATAATATCATCTCGAGCAAGACTGTCATATCGGTATAGGTCCTGTCTCAATCATTAAATTCACGTACCTGCGATCCAATAATTGACTTTGAGGGCACTATCTCCAACAATCTCCCACTTGCACTTAAGGCTAATTATTGCGATGTCGTATACTCACAGCCCGTGTGATACCGAACATCCAACTCCTCTACTAATCAGTTTCACAAAGCTAGTTTGTAAAACTCTTGTGTTCGAGAAATAGCCTCAGTGAGTGGATCCGCCCTGATGTTTCTTTCTATATCTCCCTAAATCTTAAGTTCGCGGAGAAAAACCATCTCCCGAATTGAGCAATACCTTTCTTCGAATATGTCTGAATATCTGATGGGACCTAGTTCATAAATGAACTCCAAATCCAAACTTCTTAGACTGTATCGATAACTGAACCTAATCAGTATCCAGCACCATGCCTCCTACAGTATCCTCTTGGACCATCTGTCCATAATACTGTCCCTCGTCAGAGGGAAAACTATAACTCTGACAATCACTCTGTCATCCATGTCACCTTTGAAGCCTGGAATGATAACCGTCTCCCGAAGGAGGCTCCCGTCATCAAATCCGTAGAACATGCACTTATGTTCTAAAACTGCTTCCTTATGTTTTTCCAGGATTAGATTAATATAAACTTATCGCATCAAGTGCAAAAACTACATCTGGTGTGGTACTTGACATCTCATGATTGACTCAATTGCCTAAGCAAGTGATCTGCCAATCATGCACATCCCTCTCTCCTTTAGTCTCTAAGACACCTTTAGAGAGGGTGACTCCATCACCTGCAGGTACACCACCATGCCAGGAGTCTTCTATTCTAAATACCATTAGAATATTGTCAAAGTACCCAAATTGGGAAACTACCCAAATCTAGATCTAAAAACCATAGATCTAGTAACCAGAATGTCTGATATTATATCCATGTCCTTTGTGAAGAAACAACTGTGTAACAACCACAGTACAACCGATCGTAGTATAGGATTTTTACTTCCTACTCTGTGTATGTCATCCAAATATCAGGACATCACACCCTCCTACCTTCTTAACAGATCCATCCCCTATTCTGATGAAGTCAAACCCATGACTGTCACATCAAAATTAGATGATCTGATCTCCGCTATATCTGCTCAAGCCTATATATAGGCATAAGCTACTTGCCCACTATGGTTCTACTGCTCCCACTGACTACGAAAACCCTCTGGCAGAATAATATATACGTACACTTCTAAAGCTAGTCTAGAACGACGCTATACTTATCCTTCTGCCGAGTCTCATAGTCTGGAACAACAGTAGTGTCAAGTCTGGGTAAACAGGAACCTCCCTGTCACCGTCCTTGAGGCTACCGGAGTACCTCTCGGGTGTCTGAGGTTACCCACCATGTCTGCGAAGTGGCTATTGGAATGTCAAACTTGATTAAATATATAGGTCCTATTAAATTCTCCGTAATCGTTTACGGTTTTGGAATCACTTCCAGTTCTACCATACTCCCACTACTGTTTTCTGAAAAAATCCATTTTTACTAAAACTGTGGCGAGTCAAGTGTTGGAGATAGTGCCCTCAGAGTTAATTATTGGATCACAGGCACGTGATTGCAATGATTGAGGGGAGGACCTGTCCCAGTAGGACAGTCTTACTCGAGATGATAGTATGCTATCTGGTTTATCTTTATAATCATGTACTGCTTTAGGTGACCTTACGAGTCGCTATTGCACGTTGATAGAGCCCCTAGGATTCTTGCTTGACTACCAGCAGTATGAGGGCGATCATATACGTGAGAGCTGGGGTCTATAAGCACATCCTTAAAAGGTCCCTAGTCGTGGGAGTTTCGAGACAGGGCATCGATACTCCGGAGTAGACTAGTGTATACAGTCGAGACCCCGACGAGGGGCGGTGGCCGGTCTCACAAGCCACTGGTGTCAGTTGGTTCACCTAAGATGTATACAGGTGCTCATTGGGTTATGAGTACACCGGACAGGACTCGCCGGGAACCTTCTAGTTGGGATTATACCAGACGTCAGATAGCAGTTCCCTGGTGACATGTGTACAGGTTAGTTCATCGACCTGAGATCGTCATTTGTCTCGTGTGAGTTCCCACTGTGCTTTGATTACTACCCTACCACGGCTCAAAGGAGTCATGCAAACAGGTTTTAGTTGGGTACAGTCCCGAGCCATATGGAGGCAGTGAGCGGATCTGCAGGGGTTCGTCTCTCCCGGTATTGGGGGTGAGGTCGCGCTGTGTCTAGGAGAGCCAGAACATGAAAAGTCCTTGGCCAAGGCAGGAGATTTACTGGTAGGTATTCCAGTAGTATCTCAGGGTGTTCTGGGCTACACTCCGACACGACTTGTACCGCTATTGGGGGTCTGACTTTTACCAACCCCCTAGGCCCGCCATGCGACACTCATAGACGAACGGACCAGACTGTACGGATATTGTCACTGACAGGCTCAGTAGGGTGTCAGGATGAGTTCGCTCATCGACGTCCCTTTTGGTCAATACCTGGTAGCCCGTCACGTATTGGCTTATACCTCTGACGTGCTAGTGGTTAAATCCACAGCCATAGTGTTGACGAGTCTTTAGAGTCCACCACACACAGTTACTCAGGTTTCGGGCGAAACGCTGTAGAGGCCGTATGGAGATATGGCAGGGTTCGATCAGATACGTGCGGTATTGCACGGATCGTGATCGGACGGTTTTTACTAGCCGGCTTTGGCTTAAGCCGGATCCTAGTATTAGATAGTGTAGTTTTGTCTCTTTGCATTTGTGTTCAGTGGGAATACAAATGCGGGCATGTATATGCAGTAGCGGGGTTTTCCTGTAATTTATTACGGGATCAGTTTTTCTGAAGTTGCCAGTTTGCATTCCGTTCCGGCCGGTTTTCTTTTATTCCTTTACGGCCGGACTTTTTGATGGAAGGGGGTTAATTGCAAGTTTGCAATTAACTTACTTGTGAGGGGCTTTCTTGCATTTGTGGCTTTATGATGAGACTAGCATCATGATGAGATTCTATTCTAGTCTTTTTCATTTGCTTTTCTTTTGATGGATTGAGTTGGATGTTGAGGAGAAATGGTGTGACCATTATCTTCTTAGCTTTTTCTTTTTCTCCTCTTGAAAATGATTCACAATTTTTCCACCCACAAAAAGGGGGGGCCGGCCACTTTGGTGAGTAGGAGAGAATGAGGGAATTCATTTTGGTGTAGGAAATTTATCATCTCCCTTTTTAGCTTGCTACCAAAATTCCCATGCACATCTCTCCATTGTTCTTTCTCTACTCCACCTCCATCATGGCAACTTCTAAAACCCCAAAGAGACAAGTTTCTACACTAGTCTATAGCACTCCTTGGACGCGTCGGCTAGCCAACTTCGCGCCCGAGTTGCCTCGGTCAAGAGGTGGGAGCCCGTAAAAGATTCCGGCTTTGTGGTGCCCTTTCCGACGAGGAGTTGATGGACGGACATTCCGCGGGAGATCGGAGTGGAGACGAAGACCGAAGGACACGGATCGCTTGGTATAGCTTCTCTACTCTTTTCTAGTTTGCTAGTAGCTAGGTTAATAGCCCGATCCGGGTGAAAAGTGCGCGGTGGTGCCGGTTGCAAGTTTTGCAAAGTTTTTGTTTCCGCGTTTCCGGCGTCGGATCGACGGCCGGGGCGCCGCCGCGGACTTACATTGGTATCAGAGCTACGCCATTAACCATGCCTAGCTTGCTCTAGTATGTTTAGAACTCGATCAAACAAAAATCCCCAAAAACCGTATTTTCCTATGCATCGTGTTTCTGTCAAATTTTTTTTTTAGCTCCAAAAATTTTTCGGGTTGCTTCAGAATACTGTGCATAGAAATCTAAGAAATCTGGGAAAAATTGGTCGCGAGATCTCTCCAAAACGCCGCGGGACCGCGGCCAAAGCCATGCTTTGGCCGCGATACCGCCGTGATTTTAACTGTTCATCGTGCCAACTTTTTCCAGAAGGCTTTAAACTTGGAAATAGGGGTTTTGGGATATTATTTTTGGGCCCATATTTTCTGTAAGTGCTACAGTACTGCTTGGGGCCCACTTTGATAAATTTGTTTGATCGGATATTTTAAACATGCTAGTTCACAGTATTTACATTATACCTGCGACCGTGAATGTCACTTGATCGGTAAATCCTGTCTAACTGCTATAGCCCGGTTAGACGGATTTGCGAACGTGACATTCACGTTGATGTTCTGTGTTGTGCTGTGATGTTGCGGATCGGTCGTGGGGATAGCCTGGATGCAATGTTAGTACAGTTCTGTTTTATATGTACATTTGATATTGTGGGGCGAGCGTCCGACATGTGGACTGCCGTCACTGCCTGTATGTATTATTCTTTTGGGGCACGACCAGGTTGCGGTTGATGTACCTGTTGTATGTATATTTTACTTTCTGTACTAGGATTACCCTAAGGAGGGGTGCACGGATAACCGGGTTCTAGAGGGCAACGAGCCCGCATCTCATGGCATTGAGACGGAGGGGGCTTCACTCTAGAATTGGCGGGCTATTCGCCGCACTCGTAGGGGGTATAGGATTGACCCAGGAGGGATGTCCAAGTTACCGGATTCCGTGAAGTGCTGGGTGGTCCATTCACGTTGCTGAAGGGGGCTGCCTCGCTTCAGGTTTTGGCGGGTAACTTGCCGCGCCCGTAGGGTTCTAGGATTTTCATTGCACAGGCTATCCACACGACCAGGGGAACGTCGGGTTTCGGTAGCGGCTCTATGAAACCCGGGGATCCCAGATATCTGTATTGTTCCTTGATGCTGTACATTTCTGTGCTGTTGCATTTTATCACGCTTTGAGCGAAAAATATATATATTATATATATACTATTAGATGTTGTATATGTTTTGCATCCGTGCTAGTCCAGTCCCCGCTCTGTCGTTAGTTAGCTAACCTAACGGGTGATGACGGGACCCAGTGGCGAATGCGGATGACATATACGTACGTCAGTATATTTTCGTTCTTTGTGGTGTGATCAATTGATGGGACTGCGTTGATTTGGATCAATGCAAGATAAACAAACCTATTCTGATGTTGTTGGAACACTTTTCAAAAAGCTGTTATTGCAAGGGCGTTCTTTTTTGTTTTGCACAGTGGTATTCAGTTGGAATATCCTGCTCCTCAGTCGACGAGGCAAGGGCCGAGATCCCTTCACCGGGAGTGACCCCTTGGACAGAAGTTTGCGTCAGGGCAATAACTTCACTATAGCCGATTTCTTTTGCTTTGCATCGTGGTATTCAGTTGGAATATCCTGCACCTCATTCTACGGGGAAAGAGCCGAGATCCCTTCACCGGGAGTGACCTCTTTAGCAAAGGTTTTCGTCACTATATTTTTATAAAGCTATCCAGTTCCTTCAACGATATCAAGTTCATTACGTTAAAGGTTTTCGCCAGAAACCATTCGTAGCCCTCCGTCGTTTCAGACGGGTAGCACGTAGTATTCATGCTATGTTTGTTGGCCTTCGTCAAGGCATAGTGTATGGTAGCTGCTTGTTGCCTTTCTGCTGCATAGATAGATGTGTTGGTTTGGGACAGTCATATAGCCTTGTTGGCCTTCGTCAAGGGCTTGTACGGGTGGGTTCAAATCAACCTGGACAATGACGGGTAGAACTTGACATGTGACTTATGATTTGTTGGCCTTCGTCAAGGTCATAAGAGCATGGGGCAAAAATCCACATCGGGAGTTTCAAAAGAACTGAAACTTGCCAGATATGCGCATACCTTCTGGAGTGTGATAGCGTGAGCGGATTCCGTCACGTTATCATGCGATGATAGTTGGATCCCGATTCCCACTGATAAGTCGGTTTACTCCTCGGGTGATCCCGGCTAATTCTTCTTTCAGGTTTGGGGAAGAATTTGACGTTACAGTGGGAGGTTTCCAGATTAGATAAAGTGATAACCATTCTGATCTAGGTTAGAGTGCACGCTGAGTGTTTCTTTTCTCTCTCTCTTTGGCAGCGACCATTGACCCGACCCTAGACTATGACTCAATGACCAAGTTGACCGAACCTTCTAAAACACTGGCTTTTGGATTGTCAGAGTTGCAGACCTCATTGCCACTCCTACTTTTACCCTTTTTCTCCGGGACACCCCGTATTACTACGACCGTCCACTTCCATTGGACAAAACCATCGTATGGTTATATACGAACTCGAAGGAATTCGAGGATGGTTTCCGGTTCTGGAGAAAACGAATAGGATTATTCAGTTGTCTTTTCCTTTTACCTTCTCTCAGGTTGCGAGTACTCCTTGGTTTAGGAGTAGTACACCTATTACGCAAATTGGATAGCCTTCTTCCAAACCTTAGGCTGGTGCCGACCGGTAGGGAATGAAGAAAACCAATTAGCCTAAACGGTGTACAGAAGGTATTAAGTTCAGACAAAGCAAGGGATTAGTAAGAGGGCAAAGTAAATTGCGACTGCTATTCACGACCAAACCAAGTATTTCTTCGCCAATCCTAAATCACCTTTGTATTTCTCCAGGACACTCCGTATCACTACGAAGATCCCAAGTTTATTGGATAATCCATCGTATGGTTATATACGAACTCGAAAGGAACTTGTTCTAGTTCGGGGATGGATCCTGGTTCAGGAGAAATAGGAATTAAGTTCATTCGGTTGTCTTTTATCCTCACCTTCTCTCGCATTGCGAGTGCTCCTAGGATTAGGACAGTACACCCATTATGCTTATTGGATAGTCTTCTTCCAAACCATAGGCTGGTGCCGAATGGTAGGGAAGGAAGAAAACCATTTGGCCTAAAGGGGTGTACAGAAGGTAATGACTAAAGACATATAAAGGGATTTGGAGAGGTAGCAAAGAATTATACGGTTACAGTCGTGAACCTGGATAATGGAAGAGGCATTACTATGAATACCAGGATACCCCAACGAAACATATCGATATTTCAGTTTCACTGTGTACTGTTAAAAGAAAACTGATTTCCCAATTAGACACTTGCTCCAGGGTATGTATTTACCAGGTTTGATCTCACATCTGTATGGTTTTACAGATGATGAGTGGGAGTAAGTTATTGGGGATTAGGTGATCATCCTCATTATATCGGGATTCGTTGTAATTGGTGATATTTGAGGAAGTCACCTGGGTTGTTTGCCGGTCGGCAAATATTTGGTTTTGAATATCCGTTGTTATGCACCAATTTCAAATTGATATATCTGTACGTCTATTTTTATAGAGTGAGACATACCTTTTTGAAATTATGTCTATAACATTTACCTATCTCAGTGGATGGTTAGGTAAGGAGCATTGAACAGCGGTGTAATTCTTCTTAACCATAAGTACAGTTTTCAACCTACAACACACAGTGAATGAGTTGTTAGACTCAGCGGACTTATACAGAGTATTATATGTTGTCCAGTGTCCATTAGGACAGAGGGGTAGGTCCTCGTACTATATTCTGTTTACTTGTGACTTCTCTAGTTCTTAGACAGGTGTTTCGTAGAAACACAGGGTCTGAGCTTTGAGAAGTTATAGGTATATGAATAAAGTAGAGAACCAGGTATTGCAAGTATCGGGATTCTTCAAGGTGATCGAAGATGTAGATACTTGTATATGGTATTCAGTTGATAGTAATGATTAAGAGAATTTGCTTCTCTTTCAGGTTACTCATAATTGGAAGTACTCCTAAGTTGAGTAACGCTGATCGGCATTTTTCCATTTAGTTGACATGCACTGGATACAGCTGCATGATTTGAATCTGGTTCAATTAAATCAGTGCCTCTGTTCCTGTATTGGATATAGAACAGTTCATATCTTGACATTGTTAAGATACGGGGAGTTGTCCGGCTTATGCTTAAAACCAGACTCCGGATAACTCAAGGCACGTTTCTGTAATGGCTGTTTGTGGGTTGACCCGGGCTATGACGAGGGTTGACTTTCTACCATCTGGAAGATCAATAGTGATATTGTTCTTGACTCGCCACAGTTTTAATAAAAAAGGATTTTTTCAGAAAACAGTAGTGGAAGTATGGTAGAACTGGAAGTGATTCCAGAACCGCAAACGATTACTGAAGATTTAATAAGAACTTAAAGATTCAATCTGGTTTGACATTCCATTGGTCACTCCGCAGATAAAGTGGGTAACCTCAGACACCCGAGAGGTACTTCGGTATGCTCAAGGACGGTGCCAGGGAGGTTCTTGTTTACCCAGACTTGCCATTGCTGTTGTTCCAGACTGTGAGACCCGGCAGGAGGATGAGTATAGCGTCGTTCTAAACTAGATTTAGAAGTGTACGTCTATATGACTCTGCCAGAGGGTTGTCGTGGTCAGTGGGAGCAGCGGAAGCATTGGTGGACATCATGCTTATATCTATTTATAGACTAAAGCAGATATGGCGGAGATAGATCATCTATTTTTGATGTGAAGTCATAGGTTTGACTTCATCAGAATAGGGGATGGATCTGTTAAGAGGGTAGTAGGGTGTGATGTCCTGGTATTTGATGACATACACAGAGTAGGAAGTGATATTCCTATACTACGATCGGTTATACTATGGTCGTCACACAGTAGTTTCTCCACATAGGATTTGGATATTATATCAGACATTCTGGTTACTAGATCTATGGTTTTAGATCTAGATTTGGGTGGTTTCCCAATCTGGGTACTTAGACAGCATTCTAAGAGTATTTAGAATGGACGACTCCTGGCACGGTGGTGTACCTGCAGGTAATGGAGTCACCCTCTCTAAAGGTGTCTTACAGACTAAAGGGAAGAGGGATACGCATGATTGGCAGATCACTTGCTTAGGCAATTGAGTCAATCATGAGATGTCAAGTACCACACCAGATGTTGTTCTTACAGTAGATACAATAAGTTGATATTAATCCAATCCTGGAGAAACAGTCGGAGGCAGTTTTAGAACATAAGTGCATGTTCTTGGGTTTTGATAACGGCAGTCTCTTTTAGGAGACGGTTATCATTCCAGGCTTCCAAGGTGACCTGGATGGCAGAGTGGCTGTCAGAGTTATAGTTTTCCCTCTGACGAGGGGCAATATTTTGGACAGGTGGTCCAGGTGGATACTGAGGGAAGGCATGGCGCAGGATACTGATTAAGTTCAGTTGACGATACAGTCTAAGAAGTTTGGATTTGGAGTTCATTTTTGAGCTAGGTCCCATCAGACATCCAGACATTCTAAGACAGGTATTGCTCATTTCGGGAGATGGCTTTCTCCGCGAACTTGAGAGTAAGAGAGACATAGAAAGAAACACCATAGCGGATCCACTCACTGAGGCTATTCTTCGAACGCAATAGTTTCGCAAACGAGCTTTGTGAGACTGACTAGTAGAGGAGTTGGGTGTTCGGTATCACACGGGCTGTGAGTATGCGACATCGCAATAATTAGCCTTGAGTGCAAGTGGGAGATTGTTGGAGATAGTGCCCTCAGTGTCAATTATTGGATCACAGGCACGTGATTGCAATGATTGAAGGAAGGACCTGTCCCAGTAGGACAGTCTTACTCGAGATGATAGTATGCTATCTGGTTTATCTTTATCATCGTGTACTGCTTTAGATGACCTTACGAGTCGCTATTGCACATTGATAGAGCCCCTAGGATTCTTGCTTGACTACCAGCAGTATGAGGGCGATCATATACGTGAGAGCTGGGGTCTATAAGCACATCCTTAAAAGGTCCCTAGTCGTGGGAGTTTCGAGACAGGGCATTGATACTCCGGAGTATACTAGTGTATACAGTCGAGACCCCGACGAGGGGCGGTGGCCAGTCTCACAAGCCACTGGTGTCAGTTGGTTCACCTAAGATGTATACAGGTGCTCATTGGGTTATGAGTACACCGGACAGGACTCGCCGGGAACCTGCTAGTTGGGATTATACCAGACGTCAGATAGCAGTTCCCTGGTGACATGTGTACAGGTTAGTTCATCGACCTGAGATCGTCATTTATCTCGTGTGAGTTCCCACTGTGCTTTGATTACTACCCTACCACGGCTCAAAGGAGTCGTGCAAACAGGTTTTAGTTGGGTACAGTCCCGAGCCACATGGAGGCAGTGAGCGGATCTGCAGGGGTTCGTCTCTCCCGGTATTGGGGGTGAGGTCGCGCTGTGTCTAGGAGAGCCAGAACATGAAAAGTCCTTGGCCAAGGCAGGAGATTTGCTAGTAGGTATTCCAGTAGTATCTCAGGGTGTTCTGGGCTACACTCCGACACGACTTGTACCGCTATTGGGGGTCTGACTTTTACCAACCCCCTAGGCCCGCCATGCGATGCTCATAGACGAACGGACCGGACTGTACGGATATTGTCACTGACAGGCTCAGTAGGGTGTCAGGATGAGTTCGCTCATCGACGTTCCTTTTAGTCAATACCTGGTAGCCCGTCACGTATTGGCTTATACCTCTGACGTGCTAGTGGTTAAATCCACAGCCATAGTGTTGACGAGTCTTTAGAGTCCACCACACACAGTTACTCAGGTTTCGGGCGAAACGCTGTAGAGGCCGTATGGAGATATGGCAGGGTTCGATCAGATAAGTGCGGTATTGCACGGATCGTGATCGGACGGTTTTTACTAGCCGGCTTTGGCTTAAGCCGGATCCTAGTATTAGATAGTGTAGTTTTGTCTCTTTGCATTTGTGTTCAGTGGGAATACAAATGCGGGCATGTATATGCAGTAGCGGGGTTTTCCTGTAATTTATTACGGGATCAGTTTTTTTGAAGTTGCCAGTTTGCATTCCGTTCCGGCCGGTTTTCTTTTATTCCTTCACGGCCGGACTTTTTGATGGAAGGGGGTTAATTGCAAGTTTGCAATTAACTTACTTGTGAGGGGCTTTCTTGCATTTATGGCTTTATGATGAGACTAGCGTCATGATGAGATTCTATTCTAGTCTTTTTCATTTGCTTTTCTTTTGATGGATTGAGTTGGATGTTGAGGAGAAATGGTGTGACCATTATCTTCTTAGCTTTTTCTTTTTCTCCTCTTGAAAATGATTCACAATTTTTCCACCCACAAAAAGGGGGGCCCGGCCACTTTGGTGAGTAGGAGAGAATGAGGGAATTCATTTTGGTGTAAGAAATTTATCATCTCCCTTTTTAGCTTGCTACCAAAATTCCCATGCACATCTCTCCATTGTTCTTTCTCTACTCCACCTCCATCATGGCAACTTCTAAAACCCCAAAGAGACAAGTTTCTACACTAGTCTATAGCACTCCTTGGACACGTCGGCTAGCCAACTTCGCGCCCGAGTTGCCTCGGTCAAGAGGTGGGAGCCCGTAAAAGATTCCGGCTTTGTGGTGCCCTTTCCGACGAGGAGTTGATGGACGGACATTCCGCGGGAGATCGGAGTGGAGACGAAGACCGAAGGACACGGATCGCTTGGTATAGCTTCTCTACTCTTTTCTAGTTTGCTAGTAGCTAGGTTAATGGCCCGATCCGGGTGAAAAGTGCGCGGTGGTGCCGGTTGCAAGTTTTGCAAAGTTTTTGTTTCCGCGTTTCCGGCGTCGGATCGACGGCCGGGGCGCCGCCACAGACTTACATCAAGAACAATATCACTATTGATCTTCCAGATGATAGAAAAATCAATCCTCGTTGAAGCCAGGATCAACCCACAAACTGCCATTATAGAAACGTGTCTTGAGTTATCCAGTGTCTGGTTTTAAGAATAAGTTGGACAACTCCCCGTACCTTAACATCGTTAAGACATGAACCAATCTATATACAATATAGAAATAGAGGCACTAATTTAATTGGAACCAAATTCAAATCATGCAACTGTCTTCAGTGCATTTCAACTTAATGGAGAAAGGTTAATCAGCATTACTCAACTTAGGAATCTATCCAATTATGAGTAACCTGAAAGAGAAACAAGTTTCTCAAAATCTTTACTATTAACTGAATACCAATCACAAGAATCTACATCTTCGATCTCTTTGAAGAATCCCGATACTTGCGATACCTGGTTCTCTACTTTATTCTTATACCCACAACTTCTCAAAACTTAGACATTGTATTTCTACGAAACACTTGTCTAAAAACTAGAGAAGTCACAAGTAAACAGAACATAGTACGAGGACCTACCCCTTTGTCCTGATGGACACTGGACAACATACAATACTCTATATAAGTCTGCTGAGTTGAATAACTCATAACCTTGTGCATCGTAGGTTGAAAACTGTACCCAGGCGATTTCCTCAAATATCACCAATTACAACGAATTCCGATATAATGAGGATGATCACCTTATTCCCAATAACCTACTCCCACTCATCATCTGTAAAACCATACAGATATGAGAATGTAATCTGGTAAATACATACCCTGAAGTAAGTATCTAATCGGGAAATCAGTTTTCTTTTAACAATGCACTGAAACATGAAAATGTTTCGTAGGGGTATCCAGGTATTCCTAGTAATGCCTCTTCCATAATCCTATTCATGACTTTAACCGTATATATCTTTGCCATCTCTCCAAATCCATTTATTTGTCTTTAGTCGTTACCTTCTGTACACCATCGTTAGGCTAAATGGTTTTCTTCCTTCCCTACCGTTCGGCACCAGCCTATGGTTTGGAAGAAGACTATCCAGTAAGCATAATAGGTATACCCTCCTAATCCTAGTAGTACTCACAACTTGAGAGAAGGTGACGATAAAGGACAACTAAATAATACCTTATTCTATTTCTCCCGAACTGGGGAAAAGGCAAAGGTGAAATAGGAGTGGTGATGAAGTATGCGGTTTGGTCGTGAATGATAACAGTCACAATTTAGTTTGCCCTCTTTCTAATCTCTTCATTTTGTCTTTATATATATTACCTTCTGTACACCCTCGTTAGGCTAAATGGTTTTCTTCCTTCCCTACCGTTCGGCACCAGCCTATAGTTTGGAAGAAGACTATCCAGTAAGCATAATAGATGTACTCTCCTAATCCTAGGAGTCCTCACAACCTGAGAGAAGGTGATAACAAAAGACAACTGAATAAACTAATTCTATTTCTCCTAAACCTGGATCCATCCTCGAAGAAGTCCCTTCGAGTTCGTTTATAACCATACGATGGATCTATCCAATGGAAGTGGATATCCGTAATAATACGGGGTGTTCTGAGAAATACAAAGGGTAAAAGAAGGAGCGGCAATGATTTATGCAACTAAGACAATCCAAAGGCCAGTATTTTAAGAAGGTTCGGTCAACTTTGGTCACTGGGTCATAGTATAGGGTCGGTCAAAGGTCGCTGCCAAAGAGAGAGAGAAAAGAAATACTCTGCGTGCACTCTAACCTAGATCAGAATGGTTATCACCTTATCTAATCAGGAAACCTCCCACTGTTATCTCAAATTCTCCTCCAAACCAGAAAGAAGAATTAGTCGGGATCACCCGAAGAGTAAACCAACCCATCAGTGAGAATCGGGATCCAACTATCATCGCATGATAACTTGATGGAAGCCACTCAAGTTATCACACTCCAGAAGGTATGCGCATGCCTGGCAAGTTTCCTGTATGTTTGAAACTCCCGATGTGATTTTTGCCTCATGCTCTTATGACCTTGACTTTAGTCAACAAATCATAAGTCACATGTCAAGTTCTACCCGTCATTGTCCAGGTTGATTTGAACCCACCCGTACATACCCTTGACTTTAGTCAACAAGGTAATACGATTGTCCCAAACCAACACATATATCTATGCATCAGATGAATACCCAGCAACTACCAAACACTATGCCTTGACTTTAGTCAACAAACATAGCTTGAATACTACCGACTATCCATAAGAAACGACGGAGGGCTGCGGCTGGTTTTTGGCGAAAAACCTTTAACGTAATGAACTTGATCTCGTTGAAGGAACCTGATAGCTTTTTATAAAAATATAGTGACGAAAACCTTTGCTAAAGAGGTCACTCCCGGTGAAGGGATCTCGGCTCTTTCCTCGTGGAATGAGGTGTAGGATATTCCAACTGAATACCGCGATGCAAAGCAACTTGTAATCGACTATATTGAAGTTATTACCCTGACGTAAACTTCTGCCCAAGGGGTCATTCCCGGTGAAGGGATCTCGGCCCTTGCCTCGTCGAACGAGGTGCGGGATATTCTAACTGAATATCACTATGCAAAACAAAAGGAAATATCTTTGTAATAACACCTTTTTAAAATTTATTCCAACAGCATCAAATATAGGTTTGTTTTATCCTTGCATTGATAAGAATCAATGCAGTCCCATCAATCAATCACACCAGAAAAGAACGAAAATAAAATGTACGTATATGCCATCCGCATTCGTCACTGGGTCCCGTCATCACCCGTTAGGTTACTTAACTAACGACAGAGCGGGGGCTGGACTAGCGCGGGTGTAAAACATATACAACATCTAATAGTATATATACTAATATACAATAATCGCTCCAGGCGTGATAATATGCAACATTACAGAAAAGTAATAAGCATCACAAAACAATACAGATAATCTGGGATCCCCGGGTTTCACAGAGCCGCTACTGAAACCCGACGTTCTATGGTCATGTGGATAGCCTGTGCAATGAAACCTAGACCCCTACGGGTGCGGCAAGTTACCCGCCAAAACCTGAAGCGAGGTAGTCCCCACAGCATAGTGAATGGAACACCCGGCACTTCAAGGAATCCGGTAAATTGAGCACCCCTCCTTGGGTCAAACTGTAACCTCTACGAGTGCGGCGAATAGTCTGCCAATTCTAGAGTGAGGTCCCTATGCCTCTCAAAGCCATGAGATATGGACCCGTTGCCCTCCAGAACCCGGCTATCCGTGCACTCCATCGCAGGATAAACCTAGTACATAAATAAAAATATATACAACGGGTACATCGACCTCAACCCGGTCGTGCCCCAAAAGAATATTATACAACAGGCAGTGACGGCAGTCCACATGTTGGACGCTAGCCCCGCAATATCAAATGTACAAATAAATCCAAACTGCACTATCATTGCACCCTGCTATCCACCATGACAAATCCGCAACATCACAGCACAACACAGAACATCAACGCGAATGTCACGTTCGCAAACCCGTCTAAAAGAAGTATAGCAATTAGACGCGGTTTACCGCTCAAATGACATTCCCGGTCTGAGATATAAAGTAAGTACTGTAAACTAACACGTTTAAATTTCGATCGACAAAATATCCCAAAGTGGGCCCCACAAACATCTGCTGTACAGTAAAAAAATCTGGGCCCAAAAGATATATACCAAAAACTACAATTTCCTCATGTGAAGCTCTCTGGAAAATTTGGTGCATTGTTCCCACTAAAGCGCCGCGGTTCCACGGTCAAACCCTAGGTTTGACCGCGGATCCGCGGTGGTCTTGTGGGATCTCGTGCCCAAATTTTTCCAGTATGCTCAGAAAACCCTGCAAGCTTTTCTGTGATATGCAAATTTATTTTTAGGCCCTTTAAAAAAAACGACAGAAACATGTGTGCTAGAAAATTGTGATTTCGGAAATTCCATTCGATCGATCTTTTAAACATGTTAGCACAAGTTAGTATAGCTTAATGGTGAGGCTCTGATACCACTGTAAGTCCACGGTAGCGCCCCGGCCGTCTAACAGACGCCAAATGCAGAACAAAAACTTTTTACAACTGGCGCTATCGCGTACTATAACCCAGATCTGCCATTAAAGCTAAACTAACATACTACAAAGTGGGTAGAAAAGTTATACCGAACGATCCGAGTCCTTCGGTCTTCAACCATCATCCCATGCTTGTTGCGGCTTCTCCGATCTCCTGAATCTCCAATCTTGTCGTCCAGGTGGCACCACGTCGACGGATCTTTAAACGGGCTCCCGCCTCTGAACCGAGGCAACTCGATCGTCAAGTTTGCTAAAAGAGACGACCAAGATGAAGTAGAGAATGAGTAGAACACTTTGTCTCGTTACGTCCAAAGTCACGGACGAACGGTTATGGAAGTTGCCTTTTGGATCGGATGAAATGAGAAATGAGGCTATCTAATTTCCGTGAATCCAAATCTATCATAATCTTTTTTCCAATCACAACCATGAGCATCAAGAGGAGGGGAGAAGGCCGGCCACTTATAGAGAGGGAGGGAGGTGAGTGTAGGAGGGAAAAGGTGACCACAAAGGAAAAGATCAACAACAAATATCTTAGCACCAAGTATGAACACATTAATGGAACTAATGAATCATCACCCTTAGTCACCTCCACCATTAATGATCATTAAATACAACCATGAGTCACTAACCTTGTCATCACTTCTAGAACCTTCTAGAAGCATGACTCACCATCATGACTCACCCAAGAAGAGAAAAGATAAATCCGTATTTAACCGAATGTTGAATACGGCTGATAGAAAACTAGAAACTGGCAACTTCCAAAAGTGATCCTGAAATGAATTTCAGGATAACCCCGTATCAGTATAAACATACCCGCATTTGTATTACGACCGAATACAAATGCAACTGAGACAAAGATATTATATCTACACAGTATAATACTGGGTTCCGGTTTAAACCAAAGCCTACCAGTATTAACTGTCCGAAAAACGACACGTGCGAAAACGCACGTGCTTTTTCCGAACTTTGCCATATCATCATACGGCCTCTACAACGTTTCGCCCGAACTTGGGAAAGTGTCTGTGGGGGACTCTAATGACTCATCAACACACTGGCACTGGGTATAACCACTAGCACGTCTGAGGTACAAGCTGTACGTAACGGTTTGCCTATGTATTGATTGGAAGGGAAGCTGACGAGCGAACTCATCCAGAAACCCTACTGAGCCTAACAGTGACAATATACATACAGTCCGGTCCGTTCGTCTATGAGTATCGCATATCTGCCTAGGGGCTGGTAATGTCAGACCCCTAATAGCAGTATAAGTCGTGTCAGAGAGTGGCTCAGAACACCCTGAGATACTACTGGAGTACCTACCAGTAAATCTCCTACCTCGGCCGAGGGCTTTGTGTAATGGCTCTTCTAGACACAGCGCGATCTCACCCCTAATACCGGGAGAGACGAATCCCCTGCCGATCCGCTCACTTGCCTCCATGTGGCTCGGGACTATACCCAACTAAAACCTGTTTGCACAACTCCTTTGAGCGTGGTAGGGTAGTAATCTAAGCACAGTGGGAACTCACACGAGACAAATGACGATCTCAGGTCGATGAACTAACCTGTACACATGTCACCAGGGAACTGCTATCTGACGATATGTATAATACCAATTAGCAGGTTCCCGGCGAGTCCTGTCTGGTGTATTCATAACCCAATGAGCACTTGTATACATCTTAGGTGATCCTACTGACACCAATGGCTTGTGAGACCGGCCATCGCCCCTCGTCGGGGTCTCGACTGTATACACTAGTCTATTCTGGAGTATCGATGCCCTGTCTCGAAACTCCCATGACTAGGGACACTTTAAGGATGTGCTTACAGACCCCAGCTCCCACGTATATGATCTCCATCATACTGCTAGTAGTCAAGCAAGAATCCTATGGGCTCTATCATCATGCAATAGTGAACTAAAACATGTATACAATGATAAAGACAAACCAGATAGCATAATATCATCTCGAGCAAGACTGTCATATCGGTATAGGTCCTGTCTCAATCATTGCAATCACGTACCTGCGATCCAATAATTGACTTTGAGGGCACTATCTACAACAGATGCTGCGCGGTTGCCTCTTGGCGAGGGCTTTAGTCTCTGGCATCGTGGGTAGGCAACCACCAGTCGGGGATGACCGAGCGGGGTAGCCGCTCAGGTGCCTCTTACGAGGGCTTTAATCCCTAGCGTCATGGGTAGGGAGCTACCAGTCGGAGATGACCGAGCGGGGTAGCCGCTCGGTTGCCTCTTACGAGGGCTTTGATCCTTCAGGATGGGGACCAAGCAAGGTTACTGCCCAGTGCCTCTTGGCGAGGACTTTGATCCCTGTCAGTTGTGGTAGGAAGCTACCAGCCGGGGTAGCCAAGCAAGGGTCGTGCTCGACTGCCTCTGGGAGGACTTTGGTCCTTAGCGCGGGAGGGGCTGTAAGAAGCCTACCAAGGACCCTTGGCCGAGCAGGGTTACTGCCCGGTGCCTCTTAACGAGGGCTTTTGTCCTGAAGGATAGACGAGCGAGGGTCGGGCTCCATTGCCTCTAGGAAGGCTTTTGATCCCTGTCGGTTGTGGTAAGAAGCTACCAGCCGGGGATAGACGAGCGAGGGTTAAGCTCGACTGTCTCTGGGAGGACTTTTTGATCCATGTCGGTTGTGGTAGGAACCTACCAGCCGGGGATAGCCGAGCAGGGTAGCTGTTGAGCTGCCTCTGAGTTAGACTTTGATCCTCAGCGTTGGAGGGCCGTAGGAGGCCTTCTAGGGTTAATCGGGCAGTGAAGCTGTGCGGTCACCCCTTTGGTGAGGGCTTTGGATCACAAAGACATAATCATATTTGCAATGTTCTGACGTTCCTTTATTTGAATGGAAAGGATTTTTAGAAAACGTTTACATCGTCTTCGCGAAAGGAGGGTTACACTCTTGTTGGCCTCGGCCTCATTGGTATAGCTTGAGCTTCTCGGCGTTGTAAGGCCGCGGGAACCTGCGTCCTTCCGTGTCTTGTAGGTGAGAGGACCCTCCGCCGGGGAGTACCTTAGAGACGAGGAAGGGACTGTCCCACTTTAGGGAGAACTTGTGTAGCCTGCCTCCGGTCTTGAAGGAGAGGCGCTTGACCCCGAGTGTTGTAGTATCGGGCCGTTTGTTGTTGATAAGCGGCAGCTCTGATTTGAGCCCGATCTCTCTTCTCCAACAAGATGTCCAGGTTGGTCTGTAGCGGCGAGGTGTTCGCATCGTCATCGAAGTGCTCGACCCGATGAATGGGTAACCCGATCTCCGCTGGAACCATTGCCTCGGTCCCGTAGCAGAGGCTAAAGGGGGTTTTCCCGGTGGGGGTATTTTTTGACGTGCGCAGGGCTCATAAAACCCGGGGTAGTTCTTCAACCCAACTGCCTTGTCGCCCTTCTAGGCGGGTCCGGAGACCTCGGAGGACGTCTCGGTTAGCGACTTCGGCCTGCCTGTTGCATTGGGTATGCGCGACCACGGCGAACTTCATGAGGATATGATATTCTTTGCAGAAGTTCTTCACTTTCTCGTTCTCGAAGTTCGCCCCGTGGTCAGTGATGATACATCTCGGGATGTCGAACCGGAGTATCAGATTGTTTTGTAGGAACTTGATGGTCGTGGCGGCATCCAATTTCCTGATGGGGACGGACTCGATCCACTTGGTGAAGTAGTCTACCGCGACGAGGACATATTTGTGCCCGCCCGTACCGGTAGGGAACTGGCGGATCATGTCCAATCCCACTGGGCGAACGGCCATGGGGATGTTAGGGCGGTCAGCTCGATAGCAGGGAGGCGAGGGATGCTGCCATGGAGCTGGAAACTCTTGCATCTTCTGACTAGCTTCCGGGCGTCCTCGTGAATAGTGGGCCAGTAGTACCCCTGAAACAACGCCTTTTGGATCAAGGTTCGGGCCCCTTGGTGCGCACCGCCAACCCCCTCATGGATTTCACGGAGGACTTAGTTGGCTTTGTATGGGTCGATGCACCGGAGAAGGGGCTGAGTGAAGGATTTCTTGTAGAGGTTCCCATTGCTCCAGATGAAGTGGCGGGCATTGGCCCGGAGGCGGTGGGCGGCTCCCCGATCTTCTGGGAGCGTACCATCCTTTAGAAATTCCACGAGGGGCTTCCTCCAATCTTGATCGCCTTCCTGTGCCGCATATACATGGAGTGTTGTCGCCCCGTCTTCCACGCTGGGATGAGGCAAGTTTTCGAAGAGGATAGACCGCTTATTGTTGGCCGAGTATGACGAAGCCAGCTTGCTCAGGGCGTCGGCTTGGGCATTCAGCTGCCTGGGTATTTGTTCTACTTGGACTTCGTCAAAGTTCCTCCGGAGTTTCCTCACCTCGTCCAGATACTTCATCATCAGAGGCTCCCGAGCTTCAAAGCGGCCGGTCACTTGGCCGACGACAAAGGCCGAGTCGCTGCGGATTCGAATTGTCTTCAGTCCCAGCCCGGCGGCCATGCGCAGCCCAGCTAGGAGGGCCTCATACTCTGCCGCGTTGTTCAAGGCTTTGAAACCGAGCTTCAAAGAGTACTCCATTTCCGCCTCGTTCGGGCCCCGGATAATGAGGCCGGCACCACAGCCTTCCTCGGTTGAAGACCCGTCGACGTAGATGACCCACTCAGGAACCGAGCCAGGCCTTTCCGCAATGGGACACTGAGTTGCGAGGGGCGGCCTGTAAGTCCACGGTAGCGCCCCGGCCGTCTAACAGACGCCAAATGCGGAACAAGAACTTTTAACGAAACTGGCACTATCGTGTACCGTAACCCGGATCTGCCATTAAAGCTAAACTAACAAACTACAAAAGGGTAGAGACGTTATACCGAATGATCCGAGTCCTTCGGTCTTTAACTATCATCCCACGCTTTGTTGCGGCTGCTCCGATCTCCTGAATCTCCAATCTTGTCGTCCAGGTGGCACCACGTCGACGGATCTTTAAACGGGCTCCCGCCTCTGAATCGAGGCAACTCGATCGTCAAGTTTGCTAAAAGAGATGACCAAGATGAAGTAGAGAATGAGTAGAACACTTTGTCTCGTTACGTCCAAGGCTATGGACGAACGGTTAATGAAGTTGCCTTTTGGATCGATACGAAATGAGAAATGGAGTATATCAATTTCCATGAACCAAAATCCTTAATCTTTTCAAACAACAACCATCAAGTGAGAGAGTGAGAGAGGGGGAAGGGGCCGGCCATGATATAGGAATGGGGGGATGAGTGTAGGAGGGAAGAGGGTGACTACAAGGATAAAATATCTAGTGTGAACACAAAGTATGAACACATTAAATGCAACCAATGAAACATCAACACCATTCTAACCTAGTCACCTCTTCTAAAACCTTCTAGAAGCATGACTCACCCTCATCCAAGAAAAGATAAATCCGTCTTTAACCGAATGTTAAAAGACGGCTGATAGAAAACTGAAAACTGGCAACTTCCAAAAGTGATCCTGAAACGAATTTCAGGATAACCCCGTATCCGTATAAACATCCCGCATTTGTATTACGACCGAATACAAATACAACTGAGACAAAGATATTATATCTACACAGTATAATACTGGGTTCCGGCTTAAACAAAAGCCTACCAGCATTATCTGCCCGAAAAACGACACGTGCGAAAACGCACGTGCTTTTTCCGAACCTTGCCATATCACCATACGGCCTCTACAACGTTTCGCCCGAACTTGGGAAAGTGTCTGTGGGGGACTCTAATGACTCATCAACACACTGGCACTGGGTATAACCACTAGCACGTCAGAGGTACAAGCTGCACGTAACGTTTTGCCTATGTATTGATTGGAAGGGAAGCTGACGACTCATTTATAAACCCTACTGAGTCTGACAGTGACAATGTATATACAGTCCGATCCATTCGTTCTAAAGAGTATCGCATATCGAGTCTAGGGGTTGGATAAAGTCAGACCCCTAATAACGCGATAAATCGTGTCGGCATGAAGCCCATTACCACCTAAGAAACTACTGATCCAAATCAGTAATTCTCCACTACTTCGGCCGAGGGTTTCTAGTGATGGCCATCCGTGCACTGTGCGACATCAACCCCCAATACCGGGAGAGACGAATCCCCGAGATCCGCTCACTTGCCTCCAATGTGGCTCGGGACTGTACCCAACTAAAACCTGTTTGCATAACTCCTTTGAGCATGGTAGGGTAGTAATCTAAGCACAGTGGGAACTCACATGAGACAAACGACGACCTCAGGTCGATGAACTAACCTGTACACATGTCACCAGGGAATTGCTATCTGACGATATGTATAATTCCAACTAGCAGATTCCCGGCGAGTCCTGTCTGGTGTACTCATAACTCAATGAGCACCTTTATACATCTTAGGTGATCCAACTGACACCAGTGGCTTGTGAGACTGGCCACCGTCCCTCGTCGGGGTCTCGACTGTATACACTAGTCTACTCCGGAGTATCGATGCTCTGTCTCGAAAACTCTCATGACTAGGGACACTTTAAGGATGTGCTTATAGACCCCAGCTCCCACGTATATGATCACCATCATACTGCTGGCTGTCAAGCAGAATCCTATGGGCTCTATCAATCATGCAATAGCATGTATACGATGATAAAGACAAACCAGATAGCATACTATCATCTTGAGTAAGACTGTCATATCGGTATAGGTCCTGCCTCAATCATTGCAATCACGTACCTGCGATCCAATAATTGACTTTGAGGGCACTATCTCCAGCAGGCGTGGACTTTGGTTTCTTGCTAGGGATGGTGCATTCAACGACGAAATCGGCTAAGGCCTGCACTTTGATGGCCTGCCTCGGGCGATATTTTATGTCAAACTGAGATAGTTCCCACCTCCACTTTTCTAAGCGGCCCGAGGATTCTGGTGATGCAAGGATAGCCCCCAACGGGCGCTCAGTGAAGACGATGATGGTGTGTACTTGGAAGTAGTGCCGCAGCTTCCTTGAGATCACCACGAGGGCTAAGACAATCTTCTCTATAGCTAGATATCTCGTTTCTGCGTCCTTAAATACATGGCTCACATAGTACACCGGCTTCTGCACTCCACCGACCTCTCGGACGAGCACCGAGCCTGCTGCTTGGTCGGATACGACCAGGTACAGCGACAGCTCGTCTCCTTCAACTGGTCGGGTGACCAGTGGTGGCGTCGCGAGGTGCTTCTTCAATTAGTCGAAGGCGGCCTGGCACTCCTCCGAACACTCAAATCTCGGGATCTTCCTCAGAGCTTTGAAGAACGGGATGCATTTCTCCCCCGACCTGGACATGAAACGGCTCAGAGCAGCGACTCGTCCCGTGAGCCGCATGATCTCGACGTTGGTCTTAGACACGGCCATGTTGAGGATAGCGTCGATTTTCTCTAGGTTAGCTTCAATTCCACGGTGAGTGACCATGAAACCGAGGAACTTTCCCCCTGTGACTCCGAATGCGCATTTGGCGGGGTTTAGCTTCATCTTGAACTTGCGGAGCACTTCGAAGGCCTCGCCCAGATTCCTGGTATGGTCGGCCGACGAGACGGATTTGACGAGCATATCGTCAACGTAGACCTCCATATTCCTGCCGATCTATGGCTTGAATATGTGACTGACCAACCGTTGGTACGTGGCCCCAGCGTTCTTGAGGCCGAAGGGCATCACCTTGTAGCAGTATACCCCCCGGTCCGTTGTGAATGCGGTAAGATCTTCATCTTCCGTATTCATACGGATCTGGTTGTAGCCGGAGAAAGTATCCATGAAACTCATCAACTCATGGCCGGCCGAGCTGTCGACTAGCTGATCTATCCGAGGGAAAGGATAGTTGCCCTTGGGGTAGGCCTTATTGAGCTCGGTGAAGTCGACGCACATGCACCACTTTCCGCTTGACTTCTTGACCAGAACTACGTTCGCCAGCCACTCTGAGTAGATTACATTCTGGATGAAGTTGGCGGCGAGAAGTCGATCAACCTCATCCTCAATAGCCTTCTGTTTGACCGGGGCGAAGCTTCGCTTTTTCTGTCTGACGGGTCGGGCCGCAGGATCGACCCCGAGCTTGTGAGAAATGATTTTGGGGTCGATCCTAGGCATGTCAGCAGGCGTCCAGGCAAAGACGTCGGAGTTATTTCTGAGGAAACCGACCAGGTCATCTCGTCGAGTCCCTGTCAGGAGTGATCCGACATGGAGGGTTTTTTCATCATCCCCCTCTGTCAGGGGCACCTCGGTCAGTGGTTCGACCGGCGTCCCACAGACCTCCTTCCGCTCGTCTCGGGTGTCCAGAGAACCCTCAATGTCGTTTTTTACCTCAGAGTCGTCGGTCGACTCCTCGGACGAAGATTTTCGGTAAGGCATACCTTCGCGACCCGCTGGTTTCCGTAGACCCGACCTATCCCGCCCTAATTGAGAGGGAACTTCATCGTCAGGTGGTAGGTCGATATCTGGGCCTGGAGTGAGTTCAGCGTCGGGCGGCCGAAGAGGACGTTGTAGGCCGATAGGACCTTTGCTATGATGAAGTCTACCGACGTTAAATTGCAGGGTGACCACCCCTTCCGCGGAGATGGAGTGGTTGGTGAACCCTGAAAGGACATGGGAGGTCGGTTTTAAGTCTGTTGGGGTGAGCCCCATGCGCAGAAAGAAGTCATGGAAGAGGATGTCTGCCGAGCTGCCCGAGTCGACAAGTATCCGGTGGACCTCGTACCGGTGGATTCGGGCCGTGATCACCAAAGGGTCATTGTGGGGCATGGATATGCCGTGGAGATCCCCATCGCCAAAGGTGATAGGCTCGTGGTCCCTGGCCTTTTTTCTCGGGCGGCCATTGGCCTCCATTGCCAGCATGTTGTGCCGAGTCTCGCAGGCGCTCGACTGTCCCCTTGTCGTCATGACCATAGTTCTTGATGGGTCTCGGTTCCTTCCGGCGAGGTCTTTTAGGCCCCGTGGTGAGGTTGCCTTCGAGCTGCCATGGAGGGCCTCGTGGGCGCGACCTCGTCGAGGGAGGGGGTGCCGGTCATGCCTGGAAACAGGCGAGCTGACCGCTACCACCCTGGTAGGAACTGGGTTGCGACGAGGCTCGAGGTGAGGCTTTTCGATGCGGGACCTCGAGGTTGACTGGGAGGTATCGAGGGATCGGCGACCGCTGGGGTTTGCGAGGCGGTGGCCGACGAAGGAGTTGATGACATTCGGCGGAGGTTCACCCGCGCCTCCATTGAAGGGGAGGCGGCGACGGGTGCTTGGATCTTCAGGGTGATTGCTTGCCATGTGGATGGAGATCGGAAGGCCAACTTTGTTTTTTCGTGGAGTTTAGTTCCCACAGACGGCGCCAACTGATAAAGGTCCTTTTCGGGTCTCCGTGAGATGTTGTCTTCCGTTGATCTCCCGGTGGATTTTGGAGGTGATCTCCTATTGTGTGTGGGTCTCAATGGGTTTTGAGGAGATTGGTGGTTCGAGGAGTTTGTGCCGAGTACCTGCAAGGAAGTCCCGGGGTGGTTTGGTGTAACAACCATAATTTTCTTATACACTTTTTCCTATAAAAATTTTTTAAAATATTTTCAAAAATCTATAAAGGGGTATTTATTGCCTGAGCACAAGAATTAAGTAATTAATTAGCAATTTAATTACAAGAAAGAGCTTGTAGCTCATTGGTAATACCATGCATTGCTGAACCAAGCGACCAAAGTTCAAATCTCATGCCCCACATTATTTTTAATATTTATTTTGTTTTAAATTCTTCTTCAATATTGTGTCTCTTCATCTTCTAAACCCCCATGTACACTTCAAATTCCTAGATCGGTTTCAGAGACCTTTGAAATTCCCATTTACTCCATTTTAATGATTTCTTAATACATTTTTACATTAAAACCTTTCATATACCCTATTTACTCCAATTTTTAATGATTTTATACATTTTTATATTAAAACCTTTCATATACCCTATTTACTCCAACTTTTAATGATTTTATACATATTTACATTAAAACCTTTCATATACCCTATTTACTCCAACTTTTAATGATTTTATACATTTTTACATTTTATTTAAAAACCCTTCACCTACCCTACCCCTAGCCTACCCTATAAATACACCCCCTCCCCTCTACCCTCTCATCCCAAAATCCTAAGCTCACTCTCTCAAAATTTTCCAAGAGTTGTGTACTTTGAAAACAAGCTCGCGGCGAAGCTCCGACGAAATTCCGGCGGAAATTCCGGCGACGTTTTTAGGAACTACCGGCGACGACGCAACGCCTCGGCAACCTCTTTAGTCCCCCCTTCACTCCTTTGCTTAATCGAAACCCGTAAGTCCCATTCTGTCCCCCTTTCTATTTCTCTAAAATACGAAACTACGAAACCCGACGGAATCGGAACAAATCCGATTTCCGACTCGGTTTTCTATAAAATTTCACTTCTAATCAATTCAATCATTCCTAAACATCTTTATCTTGACTATTAAACTTGTAAAAATCAATTTGAATAAGTTTTCTCACATAAAATGATAACCTTTCCAATTTACCGTATTTTTTCACTTTAATACCATCATATTTCAATTTCACATTTAACCCCTTAACCTCACTATACATTTATAGTAGAGCACGAGGTAATGACCTACCTCTACACACACGCAAATACAACCCTAAAACGATATCGTCAAAACTTAGAATACGATAAAACGAAACTTTCATTAAAATACCATAATCTTCATAAAACCATTCTTAAAGGTTTTAGATTTGTTACACTTTTAAGTAAATATTTCTTACTAGGAAAATACGACAAGTTGTGGACATCGATCGTTTATCTAAACTGACTTTGTGGTGTCTAGGCAAGTGTGTCTAAGGCAAGTGGTTACTTAATTAGGGCCACTACTTGTAGTGGAGAGCCTCCAACTTACCTGGCACTTATCTGGCCGCAATTGGCGGTGAAGAGGCAATTTGAGGATTCTAACGACTTATCGTTTAGACCATTTAGAAATAGGCTAGTTGGCTTAGAAAACCCTAAAATCTAAAATACGGAAAAATACACTTTGCAAATAAATACCATTTATTTTATAAAACCGTTTTCTAAAAGATTAGTGTTTTACAATCTTTGCAAAGCGCCCCTACAACCCATCCTTGGGGAACCCGTTCAGGATCGTGCGGTTTATCGCGCACCCTCGGGCTAGTAGTGCTGTAGGGTTCCTAGGCACTCTCAAGAGGTCTCACAAGGCATCAACCATGCCAATTTTGAATTTTACGGGTGCCGAGAAACCCTAATACGGATCGTTGACTAGAAGTTTAGGCGAAAACGAAACTAGTTAACATCTTAACTAAAGGAGAGAGGCTACAACCTTTGTAGATCCGGTTCTCCACTTCCTTAGCTCCACATAGGCGTCCTCTCGCTGTCCATCTCGAATCCCGGACTTAATCGTCGGCTTGATCGGAGAAATGGGCGGACTAGGTCGTCGGCTTCGTGCCGAAGATGATCTACGTCGAGGCATCACAAGTTCAAGCTCCGACTTCACAAATTTGTGAAACTTGTGAAGAAAACACCCAAAACAACTTGGCAAGAGATAGAGGGTGAAGAAATAGGAGGTGGGTTCACTTTAGAATTGGATTTCTCACTTTAGAACTCAAGTTGCCATTGATGGCATCAAGCTTTCTTTCTTGAAGAAGAAGATCAAGAAGAAGGAAATATTATGATAAGTTAATCAAAAATGAAAAGGAAATGAATACTTATCATTATAGGAACCATGGTTAGGTGTAGAGAATTGACCAAGGTTAGAAGAGTGGTTAGGGTTAAGCATGAAGACAAATTGGTCACTTTGGTCAAAGCTTCATGAAGCTTCACAAAGGTTCAAGAATAAAAGCAACCATTTTGTATTCTTATCCCATTCTTTTTCCAAAATCAATAAATAAAAGAATGGATAATTAAAACCCTAATCACTTTCTTAACCTAGGTTTAATTCTTTACACCTAACCAAATGAGCAAGCATCATCAAACATGATACAAAGATGTGCACAAAAGTATATCACATATACAACTTGCACATCAAGTGAGAAAATCCATTTAAAGTGAACCAATACTAGTTAATGCAAAATAATATATCAAATATATATAATTATATATTAAATCATTAAATCAACACTTGACTTAACGATCCGGTCATATCGCATATAACCGACTAGTATCCTATGTATCGGCTTATCGAATCAATCGTTGATTCGATATCTAGGTTATATGGAATATAACCAATCGATACATTCATTGCGAGAATAGAATACGGTATCACATACACGCATTATTCTTGGTCCTGCACATATCTCATATGCGCTCCTATTTCGTTTCGCTTGAGCCAGGAAACCTCTGTGTAGGACTCTAAAGACTCGTCAATACTCCGGTAGCAGATGATGATCATATCAAGCACCCACAAGCCGCAAGCGGTCTGCTAAACGTAACGGCCATCCGGATATTGAGCGATCAGAAGATCGACGAGCTAGCCCGCTCACACTCCTGTGAATCCTACCAGTAACACTTACCGTACAGTCCGGTCTGTTCGTCTGATATGTCGCATATCAAGTCTAGGGGTGGTAAACGTCAGACCCCAATAACCGATAAGTCGTGCCGATGTGAGGCTCATAACGGGTCGAGAAACTACTGGTAACACTTACCAGCAAATCTCTGATCAGCCCTGGCCAGGGACTTCCCTGTTACGGCCAATCGAGCACAGCGCAACATCAACCCCCAATACCGGGAGAGACGAAACCCCTCCTATCGCTCATTGCCTCCATGTGACTCGGGACTGTACCCAAAGACCACCGTTTTGCACGCCCTCATGGACGTGGTAAGGTGGAGATCAAAGCACAGTGGGAATCACACAAGACTCTATGACGATCTCGGGTCTACAGACTAACCTGCACAAGTGTCACCTGAGAACTGCCATCTGACGTGAGGTATAATACCATCTGGGAGTTCTCGGCGAGTCCGTCCAGTGTACCCAGTCTCCACTGAGCACCCATATACCATCTCTGATGTCAAACACCAATGGATATGGGATCATCCATCGCCCATCTCATGGGTCGAGAAGCGTATACGCTAGTCTACTCTGGTATATCGATGCCCCGTCTCGATACACACACGACTAGGGACCTTGAAGGATGTACTTATGGACTACCATGTCCCCACTAGTATGATCTGCATCATAGTCCAGGTAGTCAAGTATACATCCTAAGGGCTTTACCAACATGTAACCATAAGACAGTTTAAAGAGACAAGTGTACATGTTAAGATAAAGAGTAACCAGATAGCATACTATCATATCGAGCAAGAAAGTCATCTCTATATATATGTCCAAGCATCCAATATAATATACATCATCTGTACAATACTGGCCTCTAGGGCATACATACAACTAACAATCTCCCACTTGCACTAGGGCCAGCTGCTGTAGTATCGCATACCGAGCATCCCGAAGAGTCTCTCAAACTGTATCTGGGGAATGGACTTCGTGAGTGGATCCGCCGTGTTGTTCTTCGTGTCAACTCTCCCGACCTCGATCTCCCGGCGATCAACTATCTCCCGGATCAGGTGATACCGCCTCAGAATATGCCTGGATCGCTGATGGGACCTAGGTTCCTTGGCCAAAGCCACCGCTCCATTATTATCGCAATACAATGGTATTGGATGCTCAATGGATGGAACCACTCCAAGTTCAGTAATGAACTTCTTGATCCAGACAGCCTATTTGGCAGCATCGTTGGCAGCGATGTATTCATCCTCCATCGTCGAGTCTGCCACGGTTTCCTGCTTGGAACTCTTCCAGCTAACCGCCCCTCCGTAAAGGGTAAAGACAAATCCCGACTGCGACCTAGAGTCGTCCTTATCACTCTGGAAGCTCGAATCGGTAAAGGACTCCACTTGGAGTTCTCCGTTACCATACACCAAGAGCATCTCATTAGTCTTTCGCAAGTACTTGAGAATGCTCTTCACAGCTGTCCAGTGACTCTCTCCAGGATCAGCTTGATACCTGCTCACTACACTTAGTGAGTATGCTACTTCGGGTCTAGTACATAGTATCGCATACATGATAGAGCCTACAGCCGAAGCATAGGGTATCCCTTGCATGCGAGCTCTCTCCAAATCAGTCTTGGGAGACATCTCTTTGGAGAGAGTGACTCCAGAGATCGTGGGCAAGTTCCCACGCTTGGATTCTTCCATACTAAACCTCTTTAGTATAGTGTCAATGTACCAGGATTGGGACAATCCTAAAATCCGTTTGGATCTATCTCTATAGATCCTAATTCCCAATATGCAGGAGGCATCACCAAGATCTTTCATTGAGAATCTTTGTGATAAGAAGAGCTTGACCGATTGCAGCATAGGAATATCATTTCCTATCAAGAGTATGTCGTCCACGTACAATACGAGGAAGACAGCCTTACTCTCTGCCATCTTCTTGTAAATACAAGGTTCATCTGGGTTTTTGACGAAATCAAACTCTTTGATAACGACGTCAAAGCAGATGTTCCAACTCCGCGATGCTTGCTTTAATCCATAAATGGATTTAAGCAGCTTGCACACCTTCCCGCTGCTCCCACTGTCTATGAAGCCCTCTGGCTGAGTCATGTACATGCACTCTTCTAAATCACCATTTAGAAAGGCGGTCTTAACATCCATTTGCCAGATTTCGTAATCATGATATGCAGCGATGGCAAGCATGATCCGGATGGATTTAAGCATAGCCACTGGAGAAAAGGTTTCGTCATAGTCCACACCTGGTCTTTGACGAAAACCTTTTGCAACAAGTCTAGCTTTGAAAGTCTCCACTTTCCCATCTACACCAAGTTTCTTCTTGAAGATCCACTTGCTCCCAATGGGCTTTACCCCTTCAGGAGCAACTTCCAAAGTCCATACTTTGTTGGTGTACATGGATTCCATCTCGGACCGCATAGCATCCAGCCATTTCACTGAGTCCCTACTCGTGATGGCCTGCTCGAAGCTAGTTGGGTCATCATCCTCCATGATGCAATCCTCGCTCCCTCCATCCATGAGAAAACCGTAGTATCTCTCAGGTTGGCGAGGAACCCTACTAGATCGGCGGAGTGGCTGGGGTTCATCGGGAACTACGGAATCCTCTGGTTCCACCAGATCTTCTATTGTAGCGTCTGCAGCTGGAACCTCTTCCAGTTCTACCTCATGACCACTAATCTCTTTTTCAAGAAATTCCTTTTCTAAAAAGGTGGCATGCCGAGAAACAAACACTCTTTGTTCCTCAGGGTGGTAGAAGATATACCCTTGAGAATTCTTGGGATATCCTACAAATTTGCATAGAACAGACCGTGCCTCGAGTTTGTCTGGATTTTGTCGTTTGACATAGGCTGGACAACCCCATATCTTAACATGGTTAAGACTTGGTCTCTTTCCTTTCCGTATCTCATATGGAGTGGTAGGCACAGATTTGGTTGGGACCATATTCAATAGATGTATGGTTGTCTCAAGCGCATACCCCCAGAAGGAAATAGGTAACTCAGCTGTGCTCATCATAGAGCGTACCATATCTAATAGGGTGCGGTTCCTCCGTTCTGATACACCATTGTGCTGTGGTGTATATGGAGGAGTCAGCTGAGAGAGAATCCCATTCTCTTTTAGGAAGTCCAGGAATTCATTGCTCAAGTATTCACCTCCTCAATCAGATCGAAGGATTTTAATACTTTTTCCGGTTTGGTTCTCGACTTCTTGTTTATATTCTCTAAATTTCTCAAAAGCTTCAGACTTGTGTCTTATTAAGTACACATGTCCGTATCTTGAGAGATCGTCAGTGAATGTAATGAAGTACGAAGAACCATCCCTGGCATGTGTAAACATTGGACCGCATACATCACTATATACTAGTCCCAAGAGTTCCGTAACTCTTTCCCCGTGTCCCGTAAACGGAGTTTTGGTCATCTTGCCTTTGAGACATGACTGGCAAGTGTCATAAGATGAAAATTCGAATGGTTTCAAATATCCATCCTTATGCAACTTGGCCAGTCGTGTCGCATTGATGTGACCCAGTCTACAATGCCACAAGAAGGATTCGTTCAGTTCTGAACTCTTCCTCTTGTGTGTGTTTGTTATACTCAGAACTGTTGATTGATTTAGAACATAAATGCCATTGTACAACGTGCCTGATCCAACCAACTTTTGGTTACGGAAAATGTTCATAACATTATCCTGTAATACAAAATTATATCCCTCTTTACTTAATAAAGAAACCGATATAATGTTGCATATCAGGTTCGGCATGTAATAGCATTCGTTCAGAACCAATGTATTACCAGTTGGTAATGCAAGGTGATATTCCCCGACAGTCTTAGCTGCAACAATTGCACCATTCCCAACTTTCATGTCTTTATCACCTTCTCCAAGTTCTCTACCTTTCCTAAGCCCATGTAACTGATTACATATATGGGATCCTGACCCGGTATCCAATACCCAGGACGTAGAGCAAATGGAGAAACAGTTCTCAGTAACGAACACACCCGAAGAAAATGCATCATCATGTACTTTCTTCATTCGGGTGGCATGGGAATCCTGGTATTCCCCTATATCCTGTTCAGTCTTATAACATTTATAAGATAGAACGGGTCCAACGTTCCCCTGCACAGTATAACATGCGGGTTCGGTCAATACATCCATATTATTATCTTGATTAAGGCATGAAATGGTCGCTACCTGGAGAGAGAGAGAAGAAAACACTTTAGCGTATGCTCTTGCAAGATCAGATTGGTTATTATCTTATCTAATCAGGATGGCTCCCACTGGTTTTGTAGGGTTCCTAGGCACACTATAGAGGTCTCACAAGGCATCAACCATGCCAATTTCAAAAATTATGGTTGCCGAGAAACCCTAATGCGGATCGTTGACTAGAAATCTAGGCGAAAAGTTAATCTAGTTAACTACTTAACTAAAAGTTAGATGCTACAACCTTTGTAGATCCGGTTCTCCACTTCCTTAGCTCCACGTGGGTGTCCTCTCACTGTCCATCATGAATCTCGAACTCAATCGTCGGCTTCATCGGAGAAACGGGCGAGCTAGGTCGTCGGCTTCGTGTCAAAGACGATCTACGTCGAGGTTGCATAAGCTCAAGCTCCGACTTCACAAAGTTGTGAAACTTGTGAAGAAAACACCCAAAACAACTTGGCAAGAGGTAGAGGGTGAAGAAATAGGAGGTGGGTTCACTTTAGAATTGGATTTCTCTCACTAGAACTCAAGTTGCCATTGATGGCATCAAGGTTTCTTTCTTGAAGATGAAGATAAAGAAGAAGAAAGAATATGATAAGTGTTCTCTTTAAAAATGAAACTAATATGAATACTTATCATATCTTGACCATGGTCAAGTGTAGAGATTAAACTAAGGTTAGTTGGAATGGTTAGGGTTAAGGATGAGATAAGGATGGTGGACTTTGTCAAAGCTTCAAGAAGCTTCAACATAGCTCCAAAATAAGCCACCATTCTTAACTTAATCCTTTCCAAATAAATAAACAAATAAATAAATGAAAAACCAAAACCCTAATCATCACTTAACCATGGTTTAATCCTTTACACTTAACCACATTATCAAGTATCATCAAACATGATACAAAAATGTGCACAAAAGTATATCACATATACCTTTTGCACATCAAGTGAGAAAATCCATTTAAAGTGAACCAATACTAGTTAATGCAAAGTAATATATCAAATATATAATTATACATTAAATCATTAAATCAACACTTGATTTAACGATCCGGTCATATCGCATATAACCGACTAGTATCCCATGTATCGGCTTATCGAATCAATGATTCGATAACTAGGTCATATCAAATATAACCAATCGAAACATATATCGCGAGAATGAAATGCGGTATCACATACACGCATTATTCTCGGTCCTGCACATATCTCATATGCGCTCCTATTTCGTTTCGCTTGAGCCAGAAAACCTCTGTGTAGGACTCTAAAGACTCGTCAATACGCCGGTAGCAGATGATGATCATATCAAGCATCCACAAGCCGCAAGCGGTCTGCTAAACGTAACGGCCATCCGGGTATTGAGCGATCAGAAGATCGACGAGCTAGCCCGCTCACACTCCTGTGAATCCAACCAGTAACACTTACCGTACAGTCCGGTCTGTTCGTCTAATATGTCGCATATCAAGTCTAGGGGTGGTATACGTCAGACCCCAATAACCGATAAGTCGTGCCGATGTGAGGCTCATAACGGGCCGAGAAACTACTGGTAACACTTACCAGCAAATCTCTTATCAGCCCTGGCCAGGGACTTCCCTGTTACAGCCAATCGAGCACAGCGCAACATCAACCCCCAATACCGGGAGAGACGAAACCCCTCCTATCGCTCATTGCCTCCATGTGACTCGGGACTGTACCCAAAGACCACCGTTTTGCACGCCCTCATGGACGTGGTAAGGTGGAGATCAAAGCACAGTGGGAATCACACAAGACTCTATGACGATCTCGGGTCTACAGACTAACCTGTACAAGTGTCACCTGAGAACTGCCATCTGACGTGAGGTATAATACCATCTGGGAGTTCTCGGTGAGTCCGTCCAGTGTACCCAGTCTCCACTGAGCACCCGTATACCATCTCTGATGTCAAACACCAATGGATATGGGATCATCCATCGCCCATCTCATGGGTCGAGAAGCGTATACGCTAGTCTACACTGGTATATCGATGCCCCGTCTCGATACACCCACGACTAGGGACCATGAAGGATGTACTTATGAACTACCATGTCCCCACTAGTATGATCTGCATCATAGTCCAGGTAGTCAAGTACACATCCTAAGGGCTTTATCAACATGTAACTATAAGACAGTTTAAAGAGACAAGTGTACATGTTAAGATAAAGAGTAACCAGATAGCATACTATCATATCGAGCAAGAAAGTCATCTCTATATATGTCCAAGCATCCAATATAATATACATCATCTGTACAATACTGGCCTCTAGGGCATACATACAACTAACAATCTCCCACTTGCTCTAGGGCCAGCTGCTGTAGTATCGCATACCGAGCATCCCGAAGAGTCTCTCAAACTGTATCTGGGGAATGGCCTTCGTGAGTGGATCCGCCGTGTTGTTCTTCGTGTCAACCTTCCTGACCTCGATCTCCCGGCGATCAACTATCTCCCAGATCAGGTGATACCGCCTCAGAATATGCCTGGATCGCTGATGGGACCTGGGTTCCTTGGCCAAAGCCACCGCTCCATTGTTATCGCAATACAAAGGTATTGGATGCTCAATGGATGGAACCACTCCAAGTTCAGTAATGAACTTCTTGATCCAGACAGCTTCTTTAGCAGCATCGTTGGCAGCGATGTATTCAGCCTCCATCGTCAAGTCTGCCACAGTTTCCTGCTTGGAACTCTTCCAGCTAACCGCCCCTCCGTAAAGGGTAAAGACAAAACCCGACTGCGACTTAGAGTCGTCCTTATCACTCTGGAAGCTCGAATCGGTAAAGGACTCCACTTGGAGTTCTCCGTTACCATACACCAAGAACATATCTCTAGTCCTTCGCAAGTACTTGAGAATGTTCTTCACAGCTGTCCAGTGACTCTCTCCAGGATCTGCTTGATACCGACTCACTACACTTAGTGAGTATGCAACATCGGGTCTAGTACATAGCATCGCATACATGATAGAGCCTACTGCCGAAGCATAGGGTATCCCTTGCATGCGAGCTCTCTCCAAATCAGTCTTGGGAGACATCTCTTTGGAGAGAGTGAGTCCAGAGATCGTGGGCAAGTTCCCACGCTTGGATTCTTCCATACTAAACCTCTTTAGTATGGTGTCAATATACCTGGATTGGGACAATCCCAATATCCGTTTGGATCTATCTCTATAGATCCTAATTCCCAATATGCAGGAGGCATCACCAAGATCTTTCATTGAGAATCTTTGTGATAAGAAGAGCTTGACCGATTGCAGCATAGGAATATCATTTCCTATCAAGAGTATGTCGTCCACGTACAATACAAGGAAGACAACCTTACTCTCTGCCACCTTCTTGTAGATACAAGGTTCATCTGGATTTTTGACGAAATCAAACTCTTTGATAACGACGTCAAAGCAGATGTTCCAAATCTGCGATGCTTGCTTTAATCCATAAATGGATTTAAGCAGCTTGCACACCTTCCCGCTGCTCCCACTGTCTACGAAGCCCTCTGGCTGAGTCATGTACACGCACTCTTCTAAATCACCATTTAGAAAGGCGGTCTTAACATCCATTTGCCAGATTTCGTAGTCATGATATGCAGCGATGGCAAGCATGATCCGGATGGATTTAAGCATAGCCACTGGAGAAAAGGTCTCGTCATAGTCCACACCTGGTCTTTGACGAAAACCCTTTGCTACAAGTCTAGCTTTGAAAGTCTCCACTTTCCCATCTACACCAAGTTTTTTCTTGAAGATCCACTTGCTCCCAATGGGTTTTACCCCTTCAGGAGCAACTTCCAAAGTCCATACTTTGTTGGTGTACATGGATTCCATCTCGGACCGCATAGCATCCAGCCATTTCACTGAGTCCCCACTCGTGATGGCCTGCTCGAAACTAGTTGGGTCATCATCCTCCATGATGCAATCCTCACTGCCACCATCAATGAGAAAACCATAGTATCTCTCAGGTGGACGAGAAACCCTACTAGATCGGCGGAGAGGCTGGGGTACGTCGGGCACCACTGAATCCTCTGGTTCTACTAAATCGTTAGTTGCAGTTTGTGGTGCTGGAACCTCTTCCAGCTCTACCTCTTTGCCATTAGTTTCTTTTGCAAGAAATTCCCTTTCCAAAAAGGTGGCATGTTGAGCAAAAAACACTCTTTGTTCCTCAGCTTGGTAGAAAAAATATCCTTGAGAATTTTTAGGATATCCCACAAACTTGCAAAGGACTGATCGTGCCTCGAGTTTGTCCGGATTTTGCTTTTTAACATAGGCCGGACAACCCCATATCTTAATACGTTTAAAATATGGTCTCTTCCCACTCCATATCTCATATGGTATGGTAGGTACAGATTTAGACGGAACCAGATTCAATAGGTATATGGCTGTCTCAAGCGCATACCCCCAAAAGGAAATAGGTAACTCAGCATTACTCATCATTGAACGCACCATATCTAATAGGGTGCGATTCCTTCGTTCCGATACACCGTTGTGTTGTGGTGTATAAGGAGGAGTAAGCTGAGAGAGAATCCCATTCTCTTTTAGATAATCCAGGAATTCACTGCTTAAGTATTCACTTCCTCGATCAGATCGAAGAACCTTAAAACTTTTGCCCATTTGGTTCTCTACCTCGTGCTTATATTCTTTGAATTTCTCAAAAGCTTCAAACTTGTGTTTCAACAGGAACACATGCCCGTATCTAGAGAGATCGTCAGTGAATGTAATGAAGTAGGAAGAACCATTTCTGGCGTGTGTAGACATTGGACCGCATACATCACTATGCACCAGTCCCAAGAGTTCAGTAACTCTTTCTCCGTGTCCCGTAAACGGAGTTTTGGTCATTTTTCCTTTGAGACATGAATGGCAAGTGTCATAAGATGATAATTCGAATGAATTCAAATATCCATTCTTATGCAACTTAGCTAGTCGTGTCTCATTGATATGGCCAAGTCTACAGTGCCACAAGAAGGATTCGTTCATTTCTGAGCTTTTCCTTTTGTGTGTGTTTTGTATATTGAAGACTGTATTTTGATTGAGAATGAATATGCCATTATGTAGCGAGCCTGATGCAATCAACCTTTGATCCAGGAATATGTTCATAACATTATCCTTTACTACAAAATTATATCCTTCTTTACTTAATAAAGAAACTGATATAATGTTGCACATCATGTTCGGTATATAATAGCACTCATTCAGGACTAGTGTATTACCATTTGGTAATACTAGGTGATATATGCCAACTGCTTTGGCTGCAACATTTGCTCCATTCCCTACTTGAACGGAATGATCACCTTTTCCCAGTTCTCTACCTTTCCGTAGCCCATGTAACTGCTTACATATGTGGGATCCTGATCCGGTATCTAATACCCAGGACGTAGGGTGAACTGAGAAACAGTTCTCAATAACAAACACACCCGAAGAAGGTGCATCATCATGCACGTTCTCCGTTTGGGCGGCTTGAGAATCTAGATATTCTCCTGTTTCCTGTTCAGTCTTATAACATTTATAAGATAGAACGGGTCCAACTTTCCCCTGCACAGTATAACATGCGGGTTCGGTCAATACATCCATATTATTATCTTTATTAGGGCATGAAATGGTCGCTACCTGGAGAGAGAGAGAAGAAAACACTTTAGCGTATGCTCGTGCAAGATCAGATTGGTTATTATCTTATCTAATCAGGATGGCTCCCACTGTTTTTATCAAATCTTCCTTCAAACCCTAAAAGGAAAGACTAGCCGGGATTAATTACACACTACAAGTTCGCCAATCTTTCAGCCAGGCCAGTGTTGGTACTTTGAGAGAGGTCCCCCGTGCTTTCGCACGAACCTAATTAATGTAAACCTCGTTTTCCCAGAGGCGTAACCTCGTTAACACCTTTCTAGACACCTACTTGATCGGCTAATTGTAATGTGTAAAACTCTCCCAGGAGTAACTCTTACTCGCAGTGGGTATCGGGATCCAACTATCTCATAGAAGGTATGCAATCTCATTGCAAATTTCAACACTTAAAATTCCCGATAATGCTTTTGCCCCTAGCGATCAATGACCTTGACTAAGTCAACAAACCATAAATCGCAAGTCAAGTTCAACCCATACATTTCCCGATTGAATTAAACCCACCCGTACGACCCTTGACTGAGTCAACAAGGCCGTGCGAGTGCTCTAATCCAATCACATCTCATGTTGTTACAGATAAACATAATTTAGCTACCATACACTATACCTTGACTAAGTCAACAAACA
Source organism: Agapanthus africanus (assembly GCA_030015575.1). Taxonomy (NCBI): domain Eukaryota; kingdom Viridiplantae; phylum Streptophyta; class Magnoliopsida; order Asparagales; family Amaryllidaceae; genus Agapanthus; species Agapanthus africanus. The sequence goes on from CM057349.1 coordinate 298,767,598, forward strand.
TAGCACGAATACTAAATAATATCTATCTGAAATGACGGAGGGCTACGCGGGTTCTTTCAGAAAAAACCATGAGCGTAATGAACTTGATATCGTTGTAGAATCGAATGAAGTTTTGAAATGGAGTGATTTTGAGGATTTTCTAGTTTTGCTAAAGGGGTCACTCCCGGTGAAGGGATCATCGGCCCTTTCCTCGTCGAATGAGGTGCTGGATATATCATATATATCACTGTGCAAAGCAGAAACTATAGAAGCAATCAAAAGTCAAACCGAGTGTGTAGCATCTGCCAGTTATTGCTAAAGGAGTCACTCCCGGTGAAGGGATCTCGGTCCTTTCCTCATCGAATAAGGTGCGGGATATATCATATATATCACTATGCAAAGCAAGAACTGTAGCTACCTGTTTTGTTTAAAATTTGATTCTACAACATCATTTGGTTTCTTTTATTTCATTAATCATATTAATGAAGTCCCATCATTTAAATACCTAAACATCACAGATAAATACGACGTACACTTATGCCATCCGCATTCGCCTCGATGTCCCCTCGTGCACCGTTAGGTTAGGTAACTAACGACAGAGCAGGGCAGGGCTAGCGCGGGTGTAAAACATAAGTAACGTCTATATAATATATCATATATACTATATACTGTATCTATCACAGAACATGACATGATCACATCACAGATATCGCAGCAGAAGAAACATATGAAACATTGGATATACTAGGACGTCCGTGTTTTCAATACGAGCCAGTATAAAACACGGATTCCACGGTTGTGATGAATAGCCAATCCCACACCCCTAGACCCCTACGAGAGCGGCAAGCAACCCTACCAATTCTAGGGTTAGGAGACCCGGACTCGACTCCTCGAGTTGGTCTCCCACTGGACCCTAGAACCCGGTTACTTGTGCTGCCCTCCTTGGGTCTATCCTAATGCGGAAAAGTAAATAACATACAAAAGGTGACATCTTCCGCAACCTGGAAGTGCCCCAAATAAAAGAATATTACATACAAGTTTTTACATGAATGAAAATGAAAAACACTCATCTCACATAAAAAACCCCGGCAATTCAAACACGACAATCCAATATAACATATCCAGCAACACATAACATCACATGTCATCAACGTAAGTAAACATGCGTATCCCAATTGTCGTTGACATATAGCAACGAAACCGGCGATATCACATATTACACTTACGGTCACAGAAAAGAAAGTGTAAAACTACAACAGTTGGAATCCGCAACCTCTTTAGACATCACATGCCTAATCAAATGAAATACTTAGACATCACATTCCTAACAGTTATAAACCCCGCATTTTAGTCCCATTATCGAAAACTCTTTTCAATATCAAGTGAGACTAAACCGCTAGATTTATAACATTCATTCAGTTATCTCATAACTGTTTGTGAATTCCAATTATTGTATCACATCCCGGATAAATAGAAAATATTAAACTTTCCGATCGAACATTCGAACACCCAAGTTTTCCCGAAACCGTCCAACACATGAAATAGGTTCAAAGACATTCACTTCATGCCTCAGTACCAACGGTCCAGCCGTAGAAGGGTCAAGCTAACGCCTCACATGTGGCACGCCGTACTGCCCCAAACCCGAAGGTTCAAAGGGCAGTTCAAGACGGTCACATAATCGAGTTAAGGTTTGTTGTCATCTAGAGGGACCATCGCGTTACTTGCACTACTCAGAACGTCCTTAAACCACAGAAAAATCCAACACTTGGAAATTTTCCGGCAGGGGAAAAGTTGGGTATTTATATCCGGTCGAACTTTTTAACATATTCTAAAGTTATCCGGAAAGCCACATAGACAAGATTTGATAATCCGATCGAATCGTCGATTCCCAATACAACCCCAGAACACTCAACTCTTGAGTCAACTTAAAAATTCCCAGAAAATTCAGCATAATTAAATAGGAGTTACTGTGCAAAAAGGGGATGATGACGTCATCATCTTGCCGCGGAACCGCCGCAGAAGCCAGGCTTCTGCCGCGGTTCCGCCGCACTCTAAACTGTTCATTTGAAATATTTTGCACCGTAATTCTTATAATTCCCTACTGAATTTTTTAAGCATTTTTAATATGGAAAAATCCCAGATTTTAGAAAAAGTCCAGAGAGCACTTGGGTTTTAGGGTTTCCGGTTCGTTCGGGTTTCAAACGTCGTCTAGACTTCGCCTAAGGCTCTAGCTAGGCTCTGATACCACTGTAGGGTTCCTAGGAACTCTCAAGTGGTCTCACAAGGCATCAACCATGCCAATTTTGAATTTTACGGGTGCCGAGAAACCCTAATACGGATCGTTGACTAGAAGTTTAGGCGAAAACGAAACTAGTTAACATCTTAACTAAAGGAGAGAGGCTACAACCTTTGTAGATCCGGTTCTCCACTTCCTTAGCTCCACGTAGGCGTCCTCTCGCTGTCCATCTCGAATCCCGGACTCAATCGTCGGCTTGATCGGAGAAATGGGCGGACTAGGTCGTCGGCTTCGTGTCGAAGATGATCTACGTCGAGGCATCACAAGTTCAAGCTCCGACTTCACAAATTTGTGAAACTTGTGAAGAAAACACCTAAAACAACTTGGCAAGAGGTAGAGGGTGAAGAAATAGGAGGTGGGTTCACTTTAGAATTGGATTTCTCACTTTAGAACTCAAGTTGCCATTGATGGCATCAAGCTTTCTTTCTTGAAGAAGAAGATCAAAAAGAAGGAAATATTATGATAAGTTAATCAAAAATGAAAAAGAAATGAATACTTATCATAATAGGAACCATGGTTAGGTGTAGAGAATTGACCAAGGTTAGAAGAGTGGTTAGGGTTAAGCATGAAGACAAATTGGTCACTTTGGTCAAAGCTTCATGAAGCTTCACAAAGGTTCAAGAATGAAAGCAACCATTTTGTATTCTTATCCCATTCTTTTTCCAAAATCAATAAATAAAAGAATGGATAATTAAAACCCTAATCACTTTCTTAACCTAGGTTTAATTCTTTACACTTAACCAAATGAGCAAGCATCATCAAACATGATACAAAGATGTGCACAAAAGTATATCACATATACAACTTGCACATCAAGTGAGAAAATCCATTTAAAGTGAACCAATACTAGTTAATGCAAAATAATATATCAAATATATATAATTATACATTAAATCGTTAAATCAACACTTGACTTAACGATCCGGTCATATCGCATATAACCGACTAGTATCCTATGTATCGGCTTATCGAATCAATCGTTGATTCGATATCTAGGTTATATGGAATATAACCAATCGATACATTCATCGTGAGAATGGAATACGGTATCACATACACGCATTATTCTCGGTCCTGCACATATCTCATATGCGCTCCTATTTCGTTTCGCTTGAGCCAGGAAACCTCTGTGTAGGACTCTAAAGACTCGTCAATACTCCGGTAGCAGATGATGATCATATCAAGCACCCACAAGCCGCAAGCGGTCTGCTAAACGTAACGGCCATCCGGATATTGAGCGATCAGAAGATCAACGAGCTAGCCCGCTCACACTCCTGTGAATCCTACCAGTAACACTTACCGTACAGTCCGGTCTGTTCGTCTGATATGTCGCATATCAAGTCTAGGGGTGGTAAACGTCAGACCCCAATAACCGATAAGTCGTGCCGATGTGAGGCTCATAACGGGTCGAGAAACTACTGGTAACACTTACCAGCAAATCTCTGATCAGCCCTGGCCAGGGACTTCCCTGTTACGGCCAATCGAGCACAGCGCAATATCAACCCCCAATACCGGGAGAGACGAAACCCCTCCTATCGCTCATTGCCTCCATGTGACTCGGGACTGTACCCAAAGACCACCGTTTTGCACGCCCTCATGGACGTGGTAAGGTGGAGATCAAAGCACAGTGGGAATCACACAAGACTCTATGACGATCTCGGGTCTACAGACTAACCTGCACAAGTGTCACCTGAGAACTGCCATCTGACGTGAGGTATAATACCATCTGGGAGTTCTCGGCGAGTCCGTCCAGTGTACCCAGTCTCCACTGAGCACCCATATACCATCTCTGATGTCAAACACCGATGGATATGGGATCATCCATCGCCCATCTCATGGGTCGAGAAGCGTATACGCTAGTCTACTCTGGTATATCGATGCCCCGTCTCGATACACACACGACTAGGGACCTTGAAGGATGTACTTATGGACTACCATGTCCCCACTAGTATGATCTGTATCATAGTCCAGGTAGTCAAGTATACATCCTAAGGGCTTTACCAACATGTAACCATAAGACAGTTTAAAGAGACAAGTGTACATGTTAAGATAAAGAGTAACCAGATAGCATACTATCATATCGAGCAAGAAAGTCATCTCTATATATATGTCCAAGCATCCAATATAATATACATTATCTGTACAATACTGGCCTCTAGGGCATACATACAACTAACAAGTGCGAGATTCAGACCTCCGCAAGGAGCATTCGGTCTCGAAAGGTTTAAAATACGACATCTTAAGAAAATGAGATTTTTGGAATATAAAATATTTATTAAAAATTATTTTTGTATAAACCTATGTATATTTATCTTTTAAATACCTATTTTATTATAATATAAATTTTCCACTTTTTTCTAAAAATCACAATAATAACTTTTACACTAAAATACCATGAACTTTAAATAATCACTATTACAGATAAATACCTAAAACTAGGATATTTTCACTAGAAATGGCACAATATAAAATCCACAACTCTAAAGACGAACAATAAATACTTGAGGTGTATTTTGAAAAGTATATAAAAGTATTTTTACATAAAACACCTCAAGTTTTATAAGTTACCCTAAGGACCCTAGCAGTTATAAGACTTCGATTCACATTTCTGATTGTCTGACTCGGATTTGAGTCTGATTAATCTGACTTGAATATGATTGAAGTACTATCTACAATCTCCAATATTACAATTCAATATGAACACATGAATCCATGAATACAATTATCAATTTATACAATTTGACTTAACCGAACCATGGATATATTCCTTTTACATGATTCCCAGTATTCCATTTACATAACTCTACGGTTATAACCGTTTCTTGATATCATGGTTTCGGTCAGTCAGTCAATCAATCAATCATACAACCAACACAATTTACAAGATAACAATACAAACACGACATCGCGGGGTTTAAGGGGTAGATTGGTACGGAAGGTGTTAAAGGTGGCACGAGACGGTAAGATTAAGACACCTAACATGAATCCAATTTCCGTTGTTCCGGGTTGTATAACGGAGCCTTGTACTTCCATTTGCCCTGGTCTCTGGCATATAGAGACTCATCTCGTATACACTGGCATCCTTCTATACCAAGCTACAAACAACAGCGTTAACCCAACATTACAACAATATAACAATATAATACAACTATAAAAGCAACTCTCTCTATCTCTCTCTCTCTTACTCTCTGTCTATTCTATTCTTCCCTTATCTTTGGGACTTACCGAGCGACCTATTCGCTGACGACATTCTGTTTCCCTCTTCTTTGAATGTCGTCAGGTGATTTGGACCCGGCAGAGGTTGAGCCATCGCAAGAAGACTTGGGGCAGTTTACTGAAGACCCTGCACTGTAGTTTCATTGTACACTTTTCTTTTCAGTACTTTTCATTTCCTGTTATGCCACTGTTTAGGCATCTTTTATTCCAGTTGTATTTCCTTTCATGTATTGTACAAAGAATGTTAATAAATAAAAGTTGATGTTCTTTATATTCTTGTCTCTTGTGTATTATTTTATATTGCTTAGATACGCTTAGCGTATGTACTTCTGAGTATATACGTAGCGGATTTCGTCGCGCCAACTTCGCCGTACACTGGGAAGCGGGGCGTGACAGGTTTTGTTGGCGGCCCATGCAGGTCAGAGCTGTATGGACCCCTGAGCAATATAAAACACAAGAACCAGCAACTAAAACATTCTTTACAATCATGTTCCTTGAATCCCATCATTTCTTGTTCTTTGAATCATATATCTTGAATCTATGCTAACCAAAAATTCCCTCACCTCTTTTACAATTTTACCAAAACCTTCGCATTCTTTCATTCCTTCACACATTCTTCACATTTCTAAAACCCTTGCACCACCTTGTTACTTTTCGCATACTGTCAGTACACCAACACCAAACTTTCCTTGAAACTGTTACACTTTCCTTTTACAAATTTTGAGGACGAAATTTTTATAAGGAGGGTAGAATGTAACAACCCTAATTTTCTTATACACTTTTTCCTATAAAATTTTTTAAAAATATTTTCAAAAATCCATAAAGGAGTATTTATTGCCTGAGCACAAGATTTGAGTAATTAATTAGCAATTTAATTACAAGAAGGAGCTTGTAGCTCATTGGTAATACCTTGCATTGCTGAACCAAGCCACCAAAGTTCAAATCTCATGCCCCACATTATTTTTAATATTTATTTTGTTTTAAATTCTTCTTCAATATTGTGTCTCTTCATCTTCTAAACCCCCATGTACACTTCAAATTCCTAGATCGGTTTTAGAGACCTTTGAAATTCCCATTTACTCCATTTTAATGATTTCTTAATAAATTTTTACATTAAAACCTTTCATATATCCTATTTACTCCAATTTTTAATGATTTTATACATTTTTACATTAAAACCTTTCATATACCCTATTTACTCCAACTTTTAATGATTTTATACATATTTACATTAAAACTTTTCATATACCCTATTTACTCCAACTTTTAATGATTTTATACATTTTTACATTTTTATTTAAAAACCCTTCACCTACCCTACTCCTAGCCTACCCTATAAATACACCCCCTCCCCTCTACCCCTCATCCCAAAATCCTAAGCTCACTCTCTCAAAATTTTCCAAGAGTTGTGTACTTTAAAAACAAGCTCGCGGCGAAGCTCCGACGAAATTCCGGCGGAAATTCCGGCGACGTTTTTAGGAACTACCAGCGACGACGCAACGCCTCGGCAACCTCTTTAGTCCCCCCTTCACTCCTTTGCTTAATCGAAACCCGTAAGTCCCATTCTATCCCCTTTTCTATTTCTCTAAAATACGAAACTACGAAACCCGACGGAATCGGAACAAATCCGATTTCCGACTCGGTTTTCTATAAAATTTCACTTCCAATCAATTCAATCATTCCTAAACATCTTTATCTTGACTATTAAACTTGTAAAAATCAATTTGAATAAGTTTTCCCACATGAAATGATAACCTTTCCAATTTACCGTATTTTTTCACTTTAATACCATCATGTTTCAATTTCACATTTAACCCCTTAACCTCACTATACATTTATAGTAGAGCACGAGGTAATGACCTACCTCTACACACACGCAAATACAACCCTAAAACGATATCGTCAAAACTTAGAATACGATAAAACGAAACTTTCATTAAAATACCATAATCTTCATAAAACCATTCTTAAAGGTTTTAGATTTGTTACACTTTTAAGTAAATATTTCTTACTAGGAAAATACGATAAGTTGTGGACATCGATCGTTTATCTAAACTGACTTTGTGGTGTCTAGACAAGTGTGTCTAAGGCAAGTGGTTACTTAATTAGGGCCACTACTTGTAGTGGAGAGCCTTCCACTTACCTGGCACTTACCTGGCCGCAATTGGCGGTGAAGAGGCGATTTGAGGCTTCTAACGACTTGTCGTTTAGACCATTTAGAAATAGGTTAGTTGGCTTAGGAAACCCTAGAATCTAAAATACGGAAAAATACACTTTGCAAATAAATACCATTTATTTTAAAAAACCGTTTTCTAAAATATTAGTGTTTTACAATCTTTGCAAAGCGCCGCTATAACCCATCCTTGGGGAACCCGTTCGGGATCGTGCGGTTTATCGCGCACCCTCGGGCTAGTAGTGCGAGATTCAGACCTCCGCAAGGAGCATTCGGTCTCGAAAGGTTTAAAATACGACATCTTAAGAAAATGAGATTTTTGGAATATAAAATATTTATTAAAAATTATTTTTGTATAAACCTATGTATATTTATCTTTTAAATACCTATTTTATTATAATATAAATTTTCCACTTTTCTCTAAAAATCACAATAATAACTTTTACACTAAAATACCATGAACTTTAAATAATCACTATTACAGATAAATACCTAAAAGTAGGATATTTTCACTAGAAATGGCACAATATAAAATCCACAACTCTAAAGACGAACAATAAATACTTGAGGTGTATTTTGAAAAGTATATAAAAGTATTTTTACATAAAACCCCTCAAGTTTTATAAGTTACCTTAAGGACCCTAGCAGTTATAAGACTTCGATTCACATTTCTGATTGTCTGACTCGGGTTTGAGTCTGATTAATCTGACTTGAATATGATTGAAGTACTATCTACAATCTCCAATATTACAATTCAATATGAACACATGAATCCATGAATACAATTATCAATTTATACAATTTGACTGAACCGAACCATGGATATATTCCTTTTACATGATTCCCAGTATTCCATTTACATGACTCTACAGTTATAACCGTTTCCTGATATCATGGTTTCGGTCAGTCAGTCAATCAATCATACAACCAACACAATTTACAAGATAACAATACAAACAAGACATCGCGGGGTTTAAGGGGTAGATTGGTACGGAAGGTGTTAAAGGTGGCACGAGACGGTAAGATTAAGACACCTAACATGAATCCAATTGCCGTTGTTCCGGGTTGTATAACGGAGCCTTGTACTTCCATTTGCCCTGGTCTCTAGCATATAGAGACTCCTCTCGTATATGTTGGAGATAGTGCCCTCAGAGTCAATTATTGGATCACAGGCACGTGATTGCAATGATTGAGGGAGGACCTATCCCGGTAGGACAGTCTTACTCAAGATGATAGTATGCTATCTGGTTTATCTTTATCATCGTGTACTGCTTTAGGTGATCTGACAGGTCACTATTGCACGTTGATAGAGCCCCTAGGATTCTTGCTTGACTGCCAGCAGTATGAGGCCGATCATATACGTGGGAGCTGGTAGTCTATAAGCACATCCTTAAAAGGTCCCTAGTCGTGAGAGTTTCGAGACAGGGCATCGATACTCCAGAGTAGACTAGTGTATACAGTCGAGACCCCGACGAGGGGCGGTGGCCGGTCTCACAAGCCACTGGTGTCAGTTGGTTCACCTAAGATGTATACAGGTGCTCATTGGGTTATGAGTACACCGGACAGGACTCGCCGGGAACATGCTAGTTGGTCTTATACCTGACGTCACATAGCAGTTCCCTGGTGACATGTGTACAGGTTAGTTCATCGACCTGAGGATCGTCATTTGTCTCGTGTGAGTTCCCACTGTACTTTGATTACTACCCTACCACGCTCAAAGGAGACGTGCAAACAGGTTTTAGTTGGGTACAGTCCCGAGCCACATGGAGGCAGTGAGCGGATCTTCGGGGGTTCGTCTCTCCCGGTATTGGGGGTGAGGTCGCGCTGTGTCTAGGAGAGCCAGAACATGAAAAGTCCTTGGCCAAGGCAGGAGATTTACTGGTAGGTATTCCAGTAGTATCTCAGGGTGTTCTGGGCTGATCTCTGACACGACTTGTACCGCTTTTGGGGGTCTGACTTTTACCAACCCCCTAGGCCCGCCATGCGATGCTCATAGACAAACGGACCGGACTGTACGGATATTGTCACTGACAGGCTCGGTAGGGTGTCAGGATGAGTTCGCTCATCGACGTCCCTTTTGGTCAATAGCTGGTAGCCCATTACGTATGGCTAATACCTCTGACGTGCTAGTGGTTAAATCCACAGCCATAGTATTGACGAGTCTTTAGAGTCCCCCACATCCAGTTACTCAAGTTTCGGGCAAAACGCTGTAGAGGCCGTATGGATATATGGCAGGGTTCGATCAGATACGTGCGGTATTGCACGGATCAGGATCGGACGGATATTACTAGCCGGCTTTGGTTTAAGCCGGATCCTAATATAGTACAGTGTAGATTTTGTCTCATTGAATTTGTATCCGGTCGGAATATAGATGCGGGTGTGTATACACAGTATCGGGGTTTTCCTGTAATTCATTACGGAACCAGTTTTCTGGAGTTGCCAGTTTGCTTTCCGTTTCGGCCATATTTCTTTGTATCCTTCATTGGCCGAAGATTGGTGGAGGAGGGCTTATTTGCATTTGTCCAAATAAGCATTTGTGGAGGGTGTTCTTTGCATTTTGTTGGATCATGATGGTTGCACCATCCCTTGACCATTTGACTTCTTCTTTCATGATGGCTTGACTTTGTGATGAGATGATGAGATTGGTGGAATGTGGGTTTGTGTTTGTGATCATTTTCTTTCATGATATTATTTGATCTCTCTCTCACTTGCATTATTATGTGGCTCCCTTCATTTTGATACACACTCCTTTCATTTCCATCCTCATGCCATGGCCGGCCAAAGAAGGGGTGGGCTGTTGGAGATAGTGCCCTCAGAGTCAATTATTAGGTCACAGGTACGTGATTGTAATGATTGATGGAGGACCTATCCCGGTAGGACAGTCTTACTCGAGATGATAGTATGCTATCTGGTTTACCTTTATCATCGTGTACTGTTTTAAGTGACCTGACACGTCGCTATTACACGTTGATAGAGCCCCTAGGATTCTTGCTTGACCACCAGCAGTATGAGGGCGATCATATAAGTGGGAGCTGGGGGTCTATAAGCATATCCTTACAAGGTCCCTAGTCGTGAGAGTTTCGAGACAGGGCATCGATTCTCCATAGTAGACTAGTGTATACAGTCGAGACCCCGACGAGGGGCGGTGGCCGGTCTCACAAGCCACTGGTGTCAGTTGGATCACCTAAGATGTATACAGGTGCTCATTGGGTTATGAGTACACCGGACAGGACTCGCCGGGAACATGCTAGTTGGTCATATACCAGACGTCAGATGGCAGTTCCCTGGTGACATGTGTGCAGGTTAGTTCATCGACCTGGGGATCGTCATTTGTCTCGTGTGAGTTCCCACTGTACTTTGATTACTACCCTACCACGGCTCAAAGGAGTCGTGCAAACAGGTTTTAGTTGGGTACAGTCCCGAGCCACATGGAGGCAGTGAGTGTATCTTCAGGGGTTCGTCTCTCCCGGTATTGGGGGTGAGGTCGTGCTGTGTCTAGGAGAGCCATTACACGAAGCCCTCGGCCGAGGCAAGGAGATTTACTGGTAGGTATTCCAGTAGTATCTCAGGGTGTTCTGGGCTACACTCCGACACGACTTGTACCGCTTTTGGGGGTCTGACTTTTACCAACCCCCTAGGCCCGCCATGCGATGCTCATAGACGAACGGACCGGACTGTACGGATATTGTCACTGACAGGCTCAGTAGGGTTGTCAGGCTGAGTTCGCTCACAGACGTCCCTTTTAGTCAATACCTGGTAGCCCGTTACGTATTGGCTTATACCTCTGACGTGCTAGTGGTTAAATCCACAACCATGGTGTTGACGAGTCTTTAGAGTCCCCCACATTCTGTTACTCAGCTTTCGGGCGAAAGGTTGTAGAGGCCGTATGGAGATATGGCAAGGTCCGATCAGATACGTGCGGTATTGCACGGATCAGGATCGGACAGTTTGTACTACAGGCCGTATGGTTATATGGCAGGGTTCGATCAGAGACGTGCGGTATTGCACGGATCAGGATCGAACGGATAATACTAGCCGGCTTTGGTATAAGCCGGATCCTAGTATAGTACAGTGTAGATTTTGTCTCATTGCATTTGTATTTCGGTCGGAATACAAATGCGGGTGTGTATGCACAGTATCGGGGTTTTCCTGTAATTTATTACGGGACCAGTTTTCTGGAGTTGCCAGTTTGCTTTCCGTTTCGGCCGATTTCCATTGTTCCGTTCATTGGCCGAAGATTGGTGGAGGAGGGTTTATTTGCATTGTTGCAAATAGGCATTAGTGAAGGGGGTTCTTTGCATCTTGTTGCATCATGATGGCTTTCATGATGTGTACCATCATTGACTTGTTTTGACTCCATCATGACTTGACTTTTAAAGTCATGATTGTTGATGATGTTGAGGGGTATGGTTGTTGAGTGAGGACTTTTCTTTGTGATCATTTCTTTTCATATGATAACCTTTTCCTTTCTCTCTCTCCATTGCATTATTGGATGGCTCCCATTATCTTTGATATACCACACTCTCATTCTCTCTTCCTCCACCATAGTGGCCGGCCTTATAGAGGAGGGGGGGCTGTCCCAAATTTTGAGTGGGGGTTTTTGGTTCATTTCATGTTCCAAAATCCCCAAAGATCCTCCACATAGTTCTTGTATCTTTTCCTCCACCAAAATGGCATCTCCATGAACCCCAAAGTGAGACTTGAGGACTACATATTCTACAGCGAACCTTGGGCACGTCGAGTAGCCGGCTTCGTGCCCGAGTTGCCTCGGCATTGAGGTGGGAGCCCGTAAAAGAAGTAGGCGATGTGGTGCACTTCCGGCGACGAGGAGGAGACGGGACATTCCGCAGAAGATCGGGACGATGACGAGAAGACCGGAGGACTTGGATCGTCGGTATATCTTTATTCCCTTTCTTGTAGTTAGCTAGGACTAATTAATGGTTCGATCCGGGTATTAGTGCGCGGCGGTTTGCCAGTTCAAGAAAATTAAAGTTTATCACCGCTTCCGCTTTTGGCCGTCGGATTGACGGCCGGGGCGCCGCCGTGCACTTACAGTGGTATCAGAGCCTCGCCATTAACTTAGTCTAGCTTGGTTTAATGTGTTTGCAATTCGGATCGATCAAAAATCCCAAAACCCGCATTTCCTTCAGCATCAGTTTCTGTTGAAAATTTTTGGTCTCGAAAAATTTTTCAGGTTGTAAAATATTGATGTACTAGAAATTGTAAGACTACTGTACAAATTCGACGCACTGATCTTCTAACCAGAGCGCGGAACCGCGGCCAAAATCCACTTGTTGCCGCGGTTCCGCCGCAGTATGGAGGAATCAGTAGGTTGGGTTTTTACAGTGGGCTTCTGGGGAGATTTTAGGGGTTTTGGAATATTAATATTGGGCCCAGAATTTCTTGATGTGCTACAGTAGTACTTGGGGGCCCACTTGTTAAAGTTTGATTGATCGGATATTTTAAACACATTATTTCACAGTATTTACATTATATCTGCGACCGTGAATGTCACTTGATCGGTAAATCCGGTCTAACTGCTATAGCCCGGTTAGACGGATTTGCGAACGTGACTTTCACGTTGATGTTCTGTTTTTGCTGTGATGTTGCGGATCGGTCGTGGGGGATAGCCTGGATGCAATGCTAGTACAGTTTTTGTTGTATTATGTACATTTGATATTGCGGGGCGAGCGTCCGACATGTGGACTGCCGTCACTGCCTGATTGTATTATTATTTTGGGACACGGCCAGGTTGCGGTCGATATACCCGTTGTATGTATATTTTACTTTCTGTACTAGGATTGCCCCGCGGAGGGGTGCACGGATAGCCGGGTTCTAGAGGGCAACAAGCCCGCATCTCATGGCATTGAGAGGGAGAGGGCTTCACTCTAGGATTGGCGAGCTATTCACCGCACTCGTAGGGGGTACAGGTTGACCCAGGAGGGGTGCCCAAGTTACCGGATTCCGTGAAGTGCTGGGTGGTCCATTCACGGCGCTGAAGGGGGCTGCCTCGCTTCAGGTTTTGGCGGGTAACTTGCCGCACCCGTAGGGGTCTAGGATTTCATTGCACAGGCTATCCACACGACCAGGGGAACGTCGGGTTTCAGTAGTGGCTCTGTGAAACCCGGGGATCCCAGATATCTGTATTGTTTCTGTGATGCTGTACATTTTCTGTGATGTTGCATTTTCTTTCACGCCTTGAGCGAATATAATATATTGGTATATATATTAGTAGATGTTGTATATGTTTTGCATCCGCGCTAGTCCAGTCCCCGCTCTGTCGTTAGTTAGCTAACCTAACGGGTAATGACGGGACCCAGTGGCGAATGCGGATGGCATATACATACATCAGTATATTTTCGTTCTTTGTGGTGTGATCAATTGATGGGACTGCGTTGATTCGGATCAATGCAAGTTAAAAACAAACCTAATCTAATGTTGTTGGAACACTTTTCAAAAAGCTGTTATTGCAAGGACGTTCACTTTTGTTTTGCATCGTGGTATTCAGTTGGAATATCCTGCTCCTCAGTCGACGAGGCAAGGGCCGAGATCCCTTCACCGGGAGTGATCCCTTGGACAGAAGTTTGCGTCAGGGCATTAACTTCATTATAGCCGATTACTTTTGCTTTGCATCGTGGTATTCATTTGGAATATCCTGCACCCCATTCTACGGGGAAAGAGCCGAGATCCCTTCACCGGGAGTGACCTCTTTAGCAACGGTTTTCGTCACTATATTTTTAAAAAGCTATCCGTTCCTTCAACGATATCAAGTTCATTACGTTAAAGGTTTTCGCCAGAAACCATTCGTAGCCCTCCGTCATTTCAGTTAAATATTCGGTAGTATTCAAGCTATGTATTTTGACCTCACGCCAAGGCATAGTGATTGGTAGCTGCCGGGTATTTATCTGTTGCATAGATAGATGCGTTGGTTTAGGACAGTCGTACTACTATTTTGGCCTACGTCAAGGGTATGTACGGGTGGATTCAAATTAACCTGGATAATGACGGGTAGAACTTGACATGTGACTTATGATATTTTGACCTCACGCCAAGGTCATAAGAGCATGGGGCAGAAATCACATCGGGAGTTTCAAAAGAACTGAAACTTGCCAGATATGCGCATACCTTCTGGAGTGTGATACCGTGAGCGGATTCCGTCACGTTGTCATGCGATGATAGTTGGATCCCGATTCCCACTGATGAGTTAGTTTACTCCTCGGGTGATCCCGACTAATTCTTCTTTCAGGTTTGGAGGAGAATTTGAGGGACAGTGGGAGGATTCCAGATTAGATAAATTGGTAACCATTCTGATCTAGGTTAGAGTGCACGCTGAGTGTTTCTTTTCTCTCTCTCTTTGGCAGCGACCATTGACCCGACCCTAAGACTATGACTCAGTGACCAAATTAACCGAACCTTCTTGACACCGGCTTTTGGATTGTCAGAGTTGCAAACCTCATTGCCACTCCTACTTTTACCCTTTTCTCCAGGACACCCCGTATTACTACGAACGTCCGCTTCCATTGGACAAAACCATCGTATGGTTAGATACGAACTCGAAAGAATTTATTCGAGGATGGTTTCCGGTTCTGGAGAAAACGGATAGGATTATTCAGTTGTCTTTTCCTTTTACCTTCTCTCAAGTTGTGAGTACTCCTTGGTTTAGGGGTAGTACACCTATTACGCAAATTGGATAGTCTTCTTCCAAACCTTAGGCTGGTGCCGACCGGTAGGGAATGAAGAAAACCAATTAGCCTAACGATGGTGTACAGAAGGTATTGAGTTAAGACAAATCAAGGGATTAGTAAGAGGGCAAAGTAAATTGCAACAGATATTCACGACCAAACCAAGTATTTCTTCGCCAATCCTAAATCACCTTTGTATTTCTCCAGGACACTCCGTATCACTACGAAGATCCACAGTTTATTGGATACTCCATCGTATGGTTATATACGAACTCGAAAGGAACTTGTTCCAGTTCGGGGATGGATTCTGGTTCAGGAGAAATAGGAATAAGATTTATTCAGGTGTCTTTTATCTTCACCTTCTCTCGCATTGCAAGTGTTCCTAGGATTGGGACAGTACACCCATTATGCTTATTGGACAGTCTTCTTCCAAACCATAGGCTGGTGCCGAACGGTAGGGAAGGAAGAAAACCATTTGGCCTAAAGGGGTGTGTAGAAGGTAATGACTAAAGACATATGAAGGGATTTGGAGAGGTGGCAAAGAATTATACGGTTACAGTCGTGAATCTGGAAGAGGCATTACTAGGAATACCGGGATACCCCATCGAAACATTTCAATGTTTCAGTTTCACTATGTACTGTTAAAGGAAGACTGATTTCCCAGTTAGACACTTGCTCCAGGGTATGTATTTACCAGGTACGATTCTCACATCTGTATGGTTTTACAGATGATGAGTGGGAGTAAGTTATTGGGAATTGGGTGATCATCCTCATTACATCGGGATTCGTTGTAATCGGTGATATTTGAGGAAATCACCTGGGCTGTTTGCCGGTCGGCAAATATTTGGTTTTGAATATCCGCTTTTATGCACCAATTTCAAATTGATATATCTGTACGTCTATTTTCATAGAGTGAGATATACCTTTCTGAAATTATGTCTATGACATTTACCTATATCAGTGGATGGTTAGGTAAGGAGCATTAAACAGCGGTGTAATTCTTCTTGACCATAATTACAGTTTTCAACCTACGACACACAGTGAATGAGTTATCAGACTCAAGGGACTTATACAGAGTATTGTATGTTGTCCAGGGTCCATCAGGACAGAATAGGGGTTGGTCCTCGTACTATATTCGGTTTACTTATGACTTCTCTAGTTTTTAGACAGGTGTTTCGTGGAAACACAGGGTCCGAATTTTGAGAAGTTATAGGTATTTGAATAGAGTAGAGAACCAGGTATAGCAAGTATCGGGATTCTTCAAAATGATCGAAGATGTAAATACTTGTGTATGGTATTCAGCTGATAGTAATGATTAAGAGATTTTGCTTCTCTTTCAGGTTATTCATAATTGGAAGCATTCCTAAGTTGAGTAACGCTGATCGGCCTCCTTCCTTTTAGTTGACATGCACTGGAGACAGCTGCATGATTTGAATCTGGTTCAATTAAATCAGTGCCTATGTTTCTATATTGGATATAGAACAGTTCATATCTTAACGATGTTAAGGTACGGGGAGTTATCCGGCTTATGATTAAAACTAGACTCTGGATAGCTCAAGGCACGTTTCTGTAATGGCTGTTTGTGGGTTGACCCAGGCTTTGACGAGGGTTGATTTTCTACCATCTGGATGAACAATAGCGATATTGTTCTAGACTCGCCACAGTTTTATTAAAAATGGATTTTTTCAGAAAACAGTAGTGGGAGTATGGTAGAACTGGAAGTGATTCCAGAACCACAAACGATTACTGAAGATTTGATAAGGAACCTAAAGATTCAATCTGGTTTGACATTCCATTGGCCACTCCGCAGATAAGGTGGGTAACTTCAGGCACCCGAGAGGTACTACGGTAGCCTCAAGGACGGTGACAGGGAAGTTCTTGTTTACCCACATTTGCCATTGCTGTTGTTCCAGACTGTGAGACCCGGCAGGAGGATGAGTATAGCGTCGTTCTGAACTGGTTTCAGAAGTGTACGTGTATATGACTCTGCCAGAGGGTTGTCGTAGTCAGTGGGAGCAACGGAAGTATTGGTGGACAGGTAGCTTATGTCTATTTACAGACTGAAGCACCAGTAGCGGAGATAGATCATCTATTTCTGACATGACAGTCATGGGTTTGACTTCATCAGAATAGGGGATGGATCTGTTGAGAAGGGAGTAGGGCGTGATGTCCTGGTATTTGGATGACATGCACAGAGTAGGAAAAGAAACTCCTATACTACGATCGGTTATCCTTTGGTCGTCACACAGTGGTTTCTCCACATGGGACTTGGACATTATATCAGACATACTGGTTACTAGATCTATGGTTTTAGATCTGGATTTGGGTGGTTTCCCAATCAGGGTACTTAGACAGCATTCTAAGGGTATTTAGAATGGACGACTCCTGGCACGGTAGTGTACCTGCAGGTGATGGAGTCACCCTCTCTAAAGCTGTCTTACAGACTAAAGAGGAGAGGGATGTGCATGATTGGCAGATCACTTGCTCAGGCAATTGAGTCAATCATGAGATGTCAAGTACCACACCAGATGTTGTTCTTACACTAGATGCAATAAGTTGACATTAATCCAATCCTGGAGAAACAGTCGGAAGCAGTTTTAGAACATAAGTGGATGTTCTAGGGATATGATAACGACAGCCTCATTCGGGAGACAGTTATCATTCCAGGCTTCCAAGGTGACATGGACGACAAGGAGGTTGTCAGAGTTATAGTTCTCCTTCTGACGAAGGGCAGTATTTTGGACAGGTGGTCCAAGGCAATACTGAGGGTGGCATGGCGCAGGATACTGATTAAGTTCAGTTGACGATACAGTCTAAGAAGTTTGGATTTGGAGTTCATTTATGAGCTATGTCCCATCAGACATCCAGACACATTCTGAGACAGGTATTGCTCATTTCGGAAGATGGGTTTCTCCGCGAAATTGAGATATAGAGAGACATGGAAAGAGACAACAAAGCGGATCCACTCACTGAGGCTATTCCTCGAACGCAATAGTTTCGCAAACGAGCTTTGTGAGACTGACTAGTAGAGGAGTTGGGTGTTCGGTATCACACGGGCTGTGAGTATGCGACATCGCAATAATTAGCCTTGAGTGCAAGTGGGAGATTGTTGGAGATAGTGCCCTCAGAGTCAATTATTAGGTCACAGGTACGTGATTGTAATGATTGATGGAGGACCTATCCCGGAAGGACAGTCTTACTCGAGATGATAGTATGCTATCTGGTTTACCTTTATCATCGTGTATTGTTTTAAGTGACCTGACACGTCGCTATTACACGTTGATAGAGCCCCTAGGATTCTTGCTTGACCACCAGCAGTATGAGGGCGATCATATAAGTGGGAGCTGGGGGTCTATAAGCATATCCTTACAAGGTCCCTAGTCGTGAGAGTTTCGAGACAGGGCATCGATTCTCCATAGTAGACTAGTGTATACAGTCGAGACCCCGACGAGGGGCGGTGGCCGGTCTCACAAGCCACTGGTGTCAGTTGGATCACCTAAGATGTATACAGGTGCTCATTGGGTTATGAGTACACCGGACAGGACTCACCGGGAACATGCTAGTTGGTCATATACCAGACGTCAGATGGCAGTTCCCTGGTGACATGTGTGCAGGTTAGTTCATCGACCTGGGGATCGTCATTTGTCTCGTGTGAGTTCCCACTGTACTTTGATTACTACCCTACCACGGCTCAAAGGAGTCGTGCAAACAGGTTTTAGTTGGGTACAGTCCCGAGCCACATGGAGGCAGTGAGCGTATCTTCAGGGGTTCGTCTCTCCCGGTATTGGGGGTGAGGTCGTGCTGTGTCTAGGAGAGCCATTACACGAAGCCCTCGGCCGAGGCAAGGAGATTTACTGGTAGGTATTCCAGTAGTATCTCAGGGTGTTCTGGGCTACACTCCGACACGACTTGTACCGCTTTTGGGGGTCTGACTTTTACCAACCCCCTAGGCCCGCCATGCGATGCTCATAGACGAACGGACCGGACTGTACGGATATTGTCACTGACAGGCTCAGTAGGGTTGTCAGGCTGAGTTCGCTCACAGACGTCCCTTTTAGTCAATACCTGGTAGCCCGTTACGTATTGGCTTATACCTCTGACGTGCTAGTGGTTAAATCCACAACCATGGTGTTGACGAGTCTTTAGAGTCCCCCACATTCTGTTACTCAGCTTTCGGGCGAAAGGTTGTAGAGGCCGTATGGAGATATGGCAAGGTCCGATCAGATACGTGCGGTATTGCACGGATCAGGATCGGACAATTTGTATTACAGGCCGTATGGTTATATGGCAGGGTTCGATCAGATACGTGCGGTATTGCATGGATCAGGATCGAACGGATAATACTAGCCGGCTTTGGTATAAGCCGGATCCTAGTATAGTACAGTGTAGATTTTGTCTCATTGCATTTGTATTTCGGTCGGAATACAAATGCGGGTGTGTATGCACAGTATCGGGGTTTTCCTGTAATTTATTACGGGACCAGTTTTCTGGAGTTGCCAGTTTGCTTTCCGTTTCGGCCGATTTCCATTGTTCCGTTCATTGGCCGAAGATTGGTGGAGGAGGGTTTATTTGCATTGTTGCAAATAGGCATTAGTGGAGGGGGTTCTTTGCATCTTTTTGCATCATGATGGCTTTCATGATGTGCACCATCATTGACTTGTTTTGACTCCATCATGACTTGACTTTTAAAGTCATGATTGTTGATGATGTTGAGGGGTATGGTTGTTGAGTGAGGACTTTTCTTTGTGATCATTTCTTTTCATATGATAACATTTTCCTTTCTCTCTCTCCATTGCATTATTGGATGGCTCCCATTATCTTTGATATACCACACTCTCATTCTCTCTTCCTCCACCATAGTGGCCGGCCTCATAGAGGAGGGGGGGCTGTCCCAAATTTTGAGTGGGGGTTTTTGGTTCATTTCATGTTCCAAAATCCCCAAAGATCCTCCACATAGTTCTTGTATCTTTTCCTCCACCAAAATGGCATCTCCATGAACCCCAAAGTGAGACTTGAGGACTACATATTCTACAGCGAACCTTGGGCACGTCGAGTAGCCGGCTTCGTGCCCGAGTTGCCTCGGCATTGAGGTGGGAGCCCGTAAAAGAAGTAGACGATGTGGTGCACTTCCGGCGACGAGGAGGAGACGGGACATTCCGCAGAAGATCGGGACGATGATGAGAAGACCGGAGGACTTGGATCGTCGGTATATCTCTATTCCCTTTCTTGTAGTTAGCTAGGACTAATTAATGGTTCGATCCGGGTATTAGTGCGCGGCGGTTTGCCAGTTCAAGAAAATTAAAGTTTATCACCGCTTCCGCTTTTGGCCGTCGGATTGACGGCCGGGGTGCCGCCGTGCACTTACATGGGCTGTCCAAGATTTTTGTTCTTCTAGCTTTGTAAAATCCCACGAGTTCCATCTCCATTAGCTTGTATCATTCCTCCACCAAAAGGGCAATTTCCTAAACCCCAAATGAGACATAACACTACACCATTCTACAGCAAATCTTGAGCACGTCGACTCGCCAACTTCGTGCCCGAGTTGCCTCGGTCCAGAGGTGTGAGCCCGTAAAAGAAGCAGGCGACGTGGTGCCCTTCCGGCGACTTGGAGGAGACCGGAGATTCTGCGGGGAGTCGAGACGACGACGAGAAGACCGAAGGACACGGATCGCTCGGTATATCTCTCTTCCCCATCTTGTAGTTAGCTAGGACTAGTTTAATGGCCCGATCCGGGTTTTAGTGCGCGGTGGTGCCGGTTTGCTAGTTTGCAAAGTTTTTTTTTGTTTCCGCATTCCAGCGTCGGATTGACGGCCGGGGCGCCGCCGTGCACTTACAGTATACACTGGCATCCTTCTGTACCAAGTTACAAACAACAGCGTTAACCCAACATTACAATAATATAACAATATAATACAACTATAAAAGCAACTCTCTCTATCTCTCTCTTTCTTACTCTCTGTCTATTCTATTCTTCCCTTATCTTTGGGACTTACTGAGCGACATGTTCGCTGACGACATTCTGTTTCCCTCTTCTTTGAATGTCGTCAGGTGATTTGGACCCGGCAGAGGTTGAGCCATCGCAAGAAGACTTGGGGCAGTTTACTGAAGACCCTGCACTGTAGTTTCATTGTACACTTTTCTTTTCAGTACTTTTCATTTCCTGTTATGCCACTGTTTAGGCATCTTTTATTCCAGTTGTATTTCCTTTCATGTATTGTACAAAGAATGTTAATAAATAAAAGTTGATGTTCTTTATATTCTTGTCTCTTGTGTATTATTTTATATTGCTTAGATACGCTTAGCGTATGTACTTCTGAGTATATACGTAGCGGACCTCGTCGCGCCCACTTCGCCGTACACTGGGAAGCGGGGCGTGACATTTGGTTCCACCAAGGACCCTCCGACGATCAAGTTAACACAAGATCCGAGCAGAGTAACGGCTAAGTGAGGCAAAAAATGGCTTACTTGATCTCTCTGTGATGGGGGTTTATATAATGGCGGCAGCACGCAGCAGCAGGCATGAGAATCTCGCCGGCAGTTACGCTCCCGACGTCATGCCCGCGTAATGAGTAGATCGCCCGTTAATGGGGATCGTGATGGCGTGGAACGTGGGATGTTATTGTCGGAGAATCTGCGCATAGCGAGATTTGCAGAGCGGCAGTTACGCCTGTGAGCGGTGGAGTTGGTCGGTCGGAGGGACCGAGGAAGATGTCCTCGGCAGGGGAGCTCGGGAACGAGCGGAAGGGCCGAGGAGTCTTGGTCCTGTGGCAGCTCGGGACGAGCTGAGAGGCCGAGGAGGCCAATTTGTAGGGGGTCCTGAGGAGAGCCAGATTGTGCTTGCAGGTCGGGTATATGGGTGGCCTGGTCGGCCCCTGTGGACCCTTTCTTTTGAGTCTGGGACACGTCATCTGGCACGTGTCCTGATCTTGGAGATCGCCAATATAGAGCATCATCAGTAGCTCCTCTTCGGGCTCTACCCTGCATGGGACGGTCATGGGATTGATCGTTGGCTCAAAAATCTGGGCTAATTTAAATCCAAAAATTCAGTAGTATTAGTTACTACAATTTTGATCTAATGATCTTTCCTTAAATCCTTATAAAGCATATAGAAAATTATTTATATATAAAAAGAGAATAACGGGGAAAGGTCCCATAGAAAGGAATTGCACCGTTGATTTAGTGAGTGTAAAATTAACGCTTTATCCACAACAGACGTTTTTACAATGCTAATTCAATGGTGAAAAAATCGTAGAATCACATGAAATTTGGTATATGGAAGCCGCTCGTTGAATAAAATGTTGGTAGGAGTATTTTTTCAACTCTACCTGACAAAAAACCCTCATAGGGCTTCTTTCCTTTGTTATTCTCATATAACAAATACGACATGATAATTCTTATACATGATTCTCATAACGACTTTCTCAGAATCTTTTATTCTTAATACTTGGAAGTGCTAATTAAGGAGAAAGATACATAATAGTCTCTTTCTTTTTTATTACATAATATTTTTTTACATTCTTTGATAGAATATCAAAGGGGCTTCTTAGAAAGCCACCTATCAAGCATATGCAAGCAGGCCTCAGGCTGGAATTCTGGAGCTGTGTGACCCGCATCCTGCAATAAAAAATAAAATTTTTTACGGTTAATTGTAGATATACCCCCTGCACTAAGGGATGTCGAGCGCTTATACCCCGCACTATCATAATAAGCACTTAGACCCCTTTGGGTTGCAAAATACTTTTCTAATATGATGATATTCAACATCTTTTCCTTGATAATTACAATGAGGAAAAAAGAAATCCGAGATGAGCATTATTTTTATTTATTACGAAGTTGTTTTTCTAGAGATTATACCCTCTATTTGACTTTTTGAGTTAGGGTTTCGAGTCCTATAACGTTGAAGAGATGAATAAGAAAGGGATAAAATTGAAATTAGAAAAGTATTTTGTGATCAGAGGGGGTCAAAATGCTTATTATGATTCCGCAGGGAATATTAGTGTTCAACCCTCTGTAGTACATGGGGTTAACCCTGTTTTTTAAAATCTTTTCGTCAATATATTATAGTTGTCATCCCATTCGATTCTTAAAAACCCAAATTTCCCCTTTTTAAAATACATATATCACCCATCGTTTCAACAAGACTACATATTTAATACTTTCACCGAGCGGTGTATTATAATAAAAGAAAGAACTCTGAGAAATAAAATTAAAAGTGCGTTAAAAAAAATTTGGCACTGGAAGTGCGTTAATTTGGTTATTATAGTATGGTTTTCAAAAAGTTTGGATGGTTTATAGCCGCAAAGGTAAAAGCAAGAAAATCTTTCTTCAATCTAAACATTTACATGATCAGCTTTTAGAATTTTCTTACCTTCACTGTTGTAAAGATCAAATTGTTGGCGAACTTCGTCGCGTATCTAATGAATCCAAAAAACAGAACAGAAAAGAAAAGGTCAGTTCAAATATTTCAGCGTGCTACATATATCATGTATCAATAAATGAAAAGGTTGGTTTATTACCCTGCAACTCGGGTACTAATCGCATGCCATGATCGCCATTCCTCGACAACGGTGTAATTGAGAGATTTTATCCATGCTAGTGTTCCTATAAATGGCACTGTCATATCCTTGTCGCCACTGAAAGAAGTGATAAACTAATTTATACGAAGCCTGAAATTTAAAAGCATATTGTAACAGATAAAACAAGTTCTAGAGTCGAACAAAAGCTAATGTTCAACGCACGCAGGCTTGTTTTACCTGTACACCAATGCTCTATACCCTTTCTGGGTTAGCCTGCGATGAAACGGTAGAGAGCTTCGAACATTGTGTGCATATGTAGACTTTACACTGTCACTGCACCTAACCCATTCTCCTACGGAGCCCTGCTCTTGTCAAATGTACAAAAATATTTAAGACGAAACTTCGCCGATAAGTTACTAAAACACTCATTTTCTTCATTTAGAGGAAAACAAGTTATTGAATTAGTTTAATTTGTAGAATGTAATTCATAGAAAAAATATTTCCTTTGCAGCAGCTATGCTCAACCATCTTACTTAACATAAGTCATGAATACATGCACCAAAGTTGTATGCTTTAGATACTTGCATTTTTCCTTCATGCTTCTTAAAGCAACAATTTACCGATAAAACGAGAAACTAAAAAATCCAGATAAAATGGTTTTATAAATGTGGTTACTCGATGAAAATCAAGATGACTTCTTTACCTTGCTCTTTAATTATTTATTCTTGGGTTCTTTATTAATTCTTATCGGTCTTTGTTTTTGAAACTATGGAATTGCTCCCACCTCCGTTTTTACTTATTCAAATTGTGCAGCTCTCTATCCTATTCTTAGGCTTAATTACCAATGAGCAGTAGGTCAGTTGGTATGCACTTCCCCTCTTAGGAGGAGTGCGGGGTTTTAACCAAGAACCCCAAACGGGAAAGTAGCCACAAATTAACGTTTTCGGGAAAAATTCATGAGTCCCCTGGATGTGTATGCGGAGTGTATTGTGGTGTGTGTGGGCGTGTGTTGTTGGTTAGGGCTTTCCAATAAAATAGATTCTTAGGCTTAATTAAGGAAACAAAAGATTGCATTTATATATTTCCTCTCTTCATGGCTTTGTCTTCATCATCCACCAAATCATTGATTGTTCACATCTTTGGTTTCATTCATGAAAAACTATACAATATAAACAATCTCACATGATCTTATTTGGTTTTTTTTCTTATTTCTGAAGTTTTTGATATCCAAGATCATATTGATTAAGATATATCCCCTCCAAAAATAATCCTTTTATGAAAATTATACATAATCAATCATGTCCATACTACATGGATGATATTAGTCCACTTAATACATGATTGGATTGACGCCGGGATATTCACCAAAAAACACACCATGTGGTTTTTTTCTCTAACGAAAAATGACCCTCAAGTATGCAATGTTAGCAAAAAATCACCATGCTGTTAAGTATAACATAAAATGATATCAATATCCTTATTTTTAACTATACCAAATTGATATATTCATCAAAATCCATCCTGTAATTTGATAGTTTTTAGCGAAAAACCAGCATATAGTTTAATAGTTTTAGCGAAAACCACTCTGCAAGGTGGTTTTTCACTATAGTTGCATATTTCACAATGGTTTTTTGTTAGAGAAAAAACAACGTGATGGTTTCTCGTAAAAGAGTCAAACTGGTAAATATCCCTTGATACTAACATCACCGAAGAGATTCTTTCAATTCTCTTTCAACATTATGTTCAAACTACTTTTACGCTATGCTCGAGAGGCATGCGACTATAGAATCTTAATATTGCATTTTGTTTAAAGGTATAGACATGCATAATAATTTTCAAAATATGTATTTATCATATCTTTATCTTTATTATTGTAACTAGAAGTCTAGATCTTTTTGAATGATGTCATTAATCAACAAAATAAAAATAGAAAAAATTACAAAATCCCAATGGCCGAATTTGACAATTAGAGATGTCCGGCTCATCCATAAAAATAAGACAAAAAATAAGGACATGAAAAGTCAACAATTCTCTCTCTTACTCATTATTACACATTCTTTAATTTTCATGTTCCAAAAACCAAAAATAGACATGTCTTGCAAAATTTATGCATAAGCCCATATATCTTATTTTGTATAACTCATAAGTTTCTCGATTTTAATATTATCATTAATCACATTCTTTTAATTTTAATTTTAAAATATTATAGATATCTTTAGAAATTTTCATGTCATGTCGATGTTGTTCAAAATATAGATATATGCATCGCACATGCAAAATACTAGTTAATATAATTCAAGGCTAAACCTCACCTCAAGGTGAGCAATTCAATCCTAATAAATGCTTGCAATTTTAGTATATTCCAAAATGTTATTTACTACATACCTCTTTGATGTGAAGAGCCTTCCTGACTTGAAGGTTATTAGCCCAATAATATGACAGATAATAAGCATATGTCTGCAATAAAACATATTAATTAGTAATCAATATGCATGGAAATGTTATTATTGCACAATTAAAATCTCTACTTTAAACTTACTCTGCAAGTTAAATCAGGGACTGGTGGCGGTTCCATTGATCCCAAATAATTCTCTTCAAATAATGATCTATATATATATGCTCTGGATGAGGTGATGCGATTGCACATTTAGGATCCAATATGTTGGCTGTATAGATTTCCTTCTTAAACTGCATATACAAATGAAAATTAATTAATTAGCGTAGTGATTTGCGCGCTAATCTCTACTCTGGTAATGCAAATTCTATTCAAGATTTGTGATTCCAAAGTATTTTCAGTCTAAAAATTCTAGAAAACACGGAGATTTTTTTTTTAAAGACCACTGCAAGGCTTCCAACCCCATTGATGAGGCGGAGCCGCCTCCCATGTCGCTGGCTTTGCATATTTGGGAAAAATAAATTTAGGGCCAACAACTTGGTAAAAGCCTACTTACCAATTAGAATAGATTATTTAAAATTAAAACCCCTTATAATAATTTATTTTGCAGATGAAACTCTACATACAAATTAGATTTGTAATTTCATATATCATTTTTTTGAAATTTTGTTATATGGTTATCGTTTAAATATGTATCCCTTGGTAGAAAAATGTAGCTAAGGTAGGCAATATTGATGAAATATATATATATATATCGTCAGATTATTCCTCAAAATTAATCATAAGTTTATTTCAGAAATGACATATATGGTTTTGGAGAAAATGCAATAGGAACATTAAAATTTATCATGCTAATACAAGTATATTACTGGACAAGTTTATCAAGGAACGTATTTATTTTGATTTAATTCCATGTGTAATGTATGTGCTTAAGATCTAGTATCATAAATTACCTGCTCACCTTGTTAAATTTATTGAGTGCATTAAAGCATTTTAGGTTGAGAGGATTAGGGAACAAATAATTTTCGCCTTGGCAATAGCATTGTATTTCCTGTAATTGGATAAGAGTTTATATTAGTATGATTTTCATCGCCTGTCAGCACCAAATCAATCCATCTCTCCTGAAAAATCAGACGCTTGACTAGATTAAATATTTAAAGAAGGAGATTAAAAAAAAAATGCATATGATGATTCCATCTGTAAATTTGCATGCTAATTTACAAGCTAGTTGCATATGTCTCATGAATAAATTAGTTCGTTATTTTTTGGAGGGTGTTGGTAAAATTACTCCTAGTTAGAATTGAAAACATCGCCGCCATAAAAGCTTCGGAAAAATAAGGGTGCTCAGTTGAACAACCATCTTGTGGATAGAGTGACATGAAAGAAGAAAGAATCTTGTATTTTTTCTATAGCAAAAACTATCCCATACTTTCGTCTCGTATAAGATTTCGAAATATTTCCTGACTTGACCTATGTGCGTTTTTTATTTTTCAAAATTTTCTTCTTCCTTAAAACCAGACTTTCTCTTCTTTAACTCTCTTTCATCTTTGTTATTGATTTAGGGTTAGTTTTTATTAATAAAAATATGCTAAAATGAGAAGGAAAAAAATACAATAAACGCTACCATACAGAAAAGTCTAATCAAAATTGGAAAAACAATTTCATAAGTGCATTTTTCCGAACCACCTCCAATTTAGAGGACATTCAACTTGGATTAAAGTTGTAGATAATATTTTCTACAACAATAACTAAGATGACAGAGTTGATGAGCTGCAATTACGGTTAGATATGAATTTAAGTTGGATTTGAAAACATTTTTCACAATTATGAAAACTATTTTTGAAACATTCAAAGAGCAAATAGGTCATTGAATATTAAGGAGGCAGGGTTAATTTTTGCTAATAGAGGAAATATTGGAATGCCTTTTAGTTTTCAAAAAAAGTACCTGATGATTTTTTTTCCAGCTATAAAAATCTAGAAAAGGAATATAACGATGCAACTTGTACTCATAGCGGCGGTGGCGGCATTGTTGTTGTTGCAGCCGTCGTTGTTGTTGCTGCTGTAATCTAGAAAAGGGTTGCTAACACAGCCATTTTCTATACAAGAAACTACACAACGCTCACAGAATCAGCGGGTCCTGTGCTTAAGTGTGAGGGTATCACACCAAGTATTTGAGTCCGTTATTTTACGGTACAACATAAACCGTATAGGTTGGGCTCAACCTCATCGCCACATGGCGATTTGCTAGCTAGTTGCTATTAGTTAAATATCATTTGGTCACAGTCGGCTTGCAACCCTGGAGTTGCTTGGGATTTTCTGTTTTTTACACTGTTTTTAATTTGGTTTTAGCTAGAAATTTCAGATTCCTCCCAACTTATCCTTAATAATAAAGATATTATAAAGGTATTTTGGTCAAGCTATTTTTAAAACTATTTTGGTAAAATCCATATATACTGCCTATTTATATTTAGAAGATTCGTAGAGTTTTCAATGGAAAGTACTTATAAAACACAATAGCTCAGTTGGTATGGTGCTTTCCCTCATCGGGAGAGTGCAATATTCGAACCCTATGAGAGGAAGTGGCCACAAATTAACGCTTTCAAGGTATATTCAGGGGTCCCCTACGTGCGTGTGCATCTCTGTGGAATGTCCTTGGGTGAGGCTTTCATGTCAGTTAAAAAAAAGACGTGAATCCAAAAAAAAATCTCAACTTTTTAGCTAAACTATAAGTAACCTTCCAAAACTTTCAAAATTACAAGAAATTATCATGGTACAAAAAAATTCAGTTTTTTGGTAGTTTCGTGCAATTTATTGCTGATGTGGCACCTTATTTCTGGTAGTTTTTCATAGTTTTTAAAAGTTTTATGGTAGTTTCTTGTGTATTTTGAAAGTTTTATGGTAGGTTCTTGTGTATTTTAAAGCATTTAGGGGTTTCTCATAACTTAGCTAAAAAGTTGAGGTTTTTTTTTTAATTAAACCTAAAAACATACATTTTATTTTCTCGAGTAAATATTTATGAGGGCGTTAGGTATCATTGCATTTGAAAATTAATGCCCACAAATTAACGTTTTATTGGCAAATTCGTGGATCCCCTACGTGCTTATGTGTGATGTGTGCGTAGATATGGCGTGTGTTTCGATGAGAGTCATGGCTGGTTCAAAAAAACATTCATTTTATTTTCTCGAGTAAATCTTTAAGAGGTTGTTAATCTCATTGCATTTGAAAATTAAATGCCTAGAAATTGATGACGAATGTTAAGTTAGTTGTAGCAAGCATATTAAAATAGAGTATTAGTCAGTGTCTGATTGAAATACTTGAATTAGACTTTTAAAATTCTTCATACAAAAAACAAGAGAAACACAAGTATAATTTTGTTTATCAAATTCACTCATAACATCTCAAAATCTAAAATTCTCTGAACCATCAGCCGTGGTCACTGCTATCAGTTAATACAATTTTCTACGCTCACAACTGTTCCCTACCGAAACTGACCATCGCCGGTAACTTACAACCATCCGCAGTCGACCGCTGCTAGCAACCGAGCACTGATGACTGGCCGTCATCAATTGTCACCGGCAACAACACACCGGTGATTGTTGTTGGCAGCCACCGATCGACGACCTTCTTATTGCGACCGAACCATCAGATGCAATCCACCACCAAGTGGCTTACTCCGGTGGCAACTGAAATTCGTCCGCCGAAAACTGTCGCCCTTCACGAACAACCGAAATCCGTATGTCAATGACTGCCGAATGTCATTGGCAACCGGCTGTTGATCATTGGCCGTCGACATTTTATGGCAACCACACGCCAGTAATCGTTGTCATCAACCTAGCTTCAGCAACTGATGAACATTACTTTCGCAGATCGATTACCGCCAGCTATAATATGCCGTCGGTCTCGACCTCCGCTGCCAAATATTATCGTCTGCCGACCGTCGTCTGCCGCCAGCAACGCCGTGGACAATCGTAGTCGACGACGACCACCAACTAATAACCATCGTCGGCAAACGTCGACCTACAACTTCTACCGACAAACTATAGTCACCAGCGACGGCCACTATCTGCCGATGACCATCTTCAGAGAACCGCCATCCGACGAACGTTCGTCGATGACCACTGCTGTCCACTACCAGTCGAGGATCACTGCGCCGAAAACTTCTCACAAATGACCGCCGCTGGCAACCATCCATCAAGATCTCCATTGCCGACCATTGCCGCAACTGTCTGCCAATGAACTCCGCCAAAAACCGCTAACTGATTGGGGAACAAATTCAAGACGATTATCATCGACAAAGACCAATATACGACCATTCGCTTAATAAGCGACCGCTCTTTCCATTGAGCTACTGAGAAACAAATTCATTTAATAGAACCAACAATTTATATTAGATTATAATGATGGCATTTTTGCCAAAAACATAAGTTATATGATTGGCAATACAAAACTGTTGGGGTTAAGAGCGCGGAAGCAATAAATCAATCAAAGATTAAAAACAAACAAGAAACGATGACACAAAGATTTTACGTGGAAACCCTTGCGGGGAAAAACCACGGACGACGAGGAGACAAAATTCCACTATGAAAAATTGAGAGTACAAAAATCCCCAAATTAATCTGGAATAGGGATGAACGGAAGAATAAATTCCTCACACACAAAACTCTCTCTCAACTGGTGGAATTATATAAGCACTCAATCTAAACAATATAAGCACTCAATCTAAATAATATAAGCACTCAATCTAAACAACATATATTTTTTTTGTTACGGAACAACCAACTTAAACCAAGAGCACAATTAATTAATTAATGGGTTAATTAAGTTGGGCCTTAATTTGAGACAAACTCAACAAATCTCCACCTTGGCTCAAATTCCGTAATGCTCCAAAATACTCCGCGTCGTCGCATAAGCCCTGAAGGGCACTCAATGAGATAAAATACCAGCTAAGTCTAAGCAATGCTTGAACTTAGTAATCGGAAGCGGCTTAGTGAGCATATCCGCAGAATTGTGAGCGGTGTCAATTTTCTCAACGACAACCTCACCAATATCTTCAATCTCCGTCGCAGCAACAAAAGCATAAGCAGCCAAATCAAAATCTTTAAATTTTGCAGGCTTTTGTGGTTGCCTCCTTCCACGATCACGAGCTATAGATGGCTCAATTTGCCGCTGTGGACTTCTTTGCACTTGAGTATCACCAGTCACAATGCTAGGACTAGTGGTGGAGGTAGGAATATTTACTTGGGCTTGTGTGCCCTCCACCTCAAATTCCACCTTCTCACTGGCACCATCATTGTCATTGTCATCTGCACCAGAAGAAGGAATAGCAGTATCTTTTCCAGAAAGAAGAGCATCTTCATGAAAAGTAAGGTCTCTACTATGAATAATCTTATTAGAATCAGGATCAAAAACACGGTACCCTTTAACACCCGATCCATAACCCATGAAAATGCATTTTCTCGCACGAGGAGCCAATTTCCCCTCGTTGACATAAATATAAACAGGACACCCAAAAACACGAAGGTTAGAATAATTAACAGGGTTACCTGACCAGACTTCTTCTGGAATCTTGCCGTCGAGAGACCTGTGGGGCGAGCGGTTGATCAAGTAGCAAGCAGTCTCTACCGCTTGAGCCCATAAATTACGACGACTCCATAACCCAGCACTAGAAAACATGCAACGAACCTTTTCAAGGATGGTTCTATTCATCCTCTCTGCAACGCCATTCTGCTGGGGCTTACCAACCAGAGTATTATGCCTAGCAATGCCTTCCTGTTTGCAGAAAGTATCAAATTTTTCTTCACAGAATTCAAGACCATTATCAGTTCTGAGCCTCTTCAATTTTTTACCAGTCTGGTTCTCAATCAACACCTTCCACTCTTTGAACTTAGTGAGGGCTTCATTCTTATGTTTCAGAAAATAGATCCAGACCTTCCGTGAATAATCATCAATAATAGTCATAAAATACCTGTGACCTCCGATTGAAGGCTTGCGGGATGGACCCCAAAGATCCGAATGAACATAATCCAAGGTACCTTTGGTCCTGTGAACACCTGCTGAAAAACTAATTCTTTTCTGCTTGCCAAAAACACAATGTTCACAAAATTCAAGATCACAAGAACTTAAAGTACCAAGCAAATTTCTTTTGGTGAGAACATTCATGCCTTTCTCACCCATATGACCCAAACGCATATGCCAAAGTTTGGAGTCATCCGAATGTGAGGACGAAGCAACTGCAGCTGAACCTGTAATTGTAGAACCCTGCAAGATATATAAGGTACCCTGTCGAATACCTTTAAAGTACACAAGAATACCCTTGGACACCTTGAGAACTCCATTCTCAGCACTGTACTTATAACCGAGTGATTCAAGAGTGCCTAAGGAGATAAGATTTCTCTTCAGGTCAGGGATATGTCTAACACCTGTCACAGTTCTAATAGAACCATCATGGGTCTTGATTTTAACTGAACCTATACCAATAACCTTACAAGGTACATCGTTTCCTATAAAAACTAAACTACCATCAACCGATTCATAAGTGGCAAAATAGTCCCTATGAGGACACATATGAAACGAACAGGCAGAATCAAGAACCCATTCACTCCTAGACCTTTTTGAACTATCAACAGCTAGGAAAACATCCCCATCAGAATCGGTCTCAACAATAGCAGCTTCAGCGGTTTTTTCGGGTTTCTTACCCTGTCTTTTATCTTCCCGTTCAAGCTTATTTTTCAACTTATAACAGTCGGCAACAATATGCCCAAGTTTCTTACAATAATTGCAGGTTTTATTAGAGTGTTTGCCTCTAGACTTCGACCGAGACTTATTTCTGTTCTTACTGTTTTGACCCCTTTCTTGTGTTCTACCCCTCACCAATAAACCCTCAGCATGATTACTAGGTTTCTCAGCATCATATTTCTCTTTAGACAACAAATTGGATTTCACATCTTCAAAAGAGAGGGACTCCCGATTACCATAAAGCATGATTTCTTTAAATTGGCCATATGAGGGAGGTAGTGAAACAACAAGTAGAACAGCTTTATCTTCATCCTCAATTTTAACATCAAGATTTTCTAGATCGATAAGAATCGAATTAAATTCATCCAAGTGAGATTGGATTGGTGTACCTTCAGCCATATGGCATGTGTAGAGGCAATCCTTGAGACGAATCTTGTTCGCAAGACTCTTGGCCGCATAAAGTGACTCGAGTTTAGACCACAATCCTGCGGCTGTAGTCTCATGGATGACTTCACGGAGAACTTCACGAGTCAAACAAAGTTGGATCGCTGAGAGTGCTTTCTCATCTAATTCTTCCCACTCAGCATCTGTCATGGTACTGGAAGAGGTAGATGATTTTTCCCTGTCGTTGGACTTGGGTCGACCGGATAACGCCTTCTTCAACCCGTGTTGAGTAAGGACGGCCCTCATCTGAACCTTCCAAATTGCAAAACTAATTTTGCCATCGAACTTGTCAATGTCGAACTTTGTAGAAGGCGACATGATGGAGAAAGATTAAATCTTGATTGATTGAACAAAGCTCTGATACCAGTTTGTTGGGGTTAAGAGCGCGGAAGCAATAAATCAATCAAAGATTAAAAACAAACAAGAAACGATGACACAAAGATTTTACGTGGAAACCCTTGCGGGGAAAAACCACGGACGACGAGGAGACAAAATTCCACTATGAAAAATTGAGAGTACAAAAATCCCCAAATTAATCTGGAATAGGGATGAACGGAAGAATAAATTCCTCACACACAAAACTCTATCTCAACTGGTGGAATTATATAAGCACTCAATCTAAACAATATAAGCACTCAATCTAAACAACATATATTTTTTTTGTTACGGAACAACCAACTTAAACCAAGAGCACAATTAATTAATTAATGGGTTAATTAAGTTGGGCCTTAATTTGAGACAAACTCAACAAATAATATGCCGTCGGTCTCGACCTCCGCTGCCAAATATTATCGTCTGCCGACCGTCGTCTGCCGCCAGCAACGCCGTGGACAATCGTAGTCGACGACGACCACCAACTAATAACCATCGTCGGCAAACGTCGACCTACAACTTCTACCGACAAACTATAGTCACCAGCGACGGCCACTATCTGCCGATGACCATCTTCAGAGAACCGCCATCCGACGAACGTTCGTCGATGACCACTGCTGTCCACTACCAGTCGAGGATCACTGCGCCGAAAACTTCTCACAAATGACCGCCGCTGGCAACCATCCATCAAGATCTCCATTGCCGACCATTGCCGCAACTGTCTGCCAATGAACTCCGCCAAAAACCGCTAACTGATTGGGGAACAAATTCAAGACGATTATCATCGACAAAGACCAATATACGACCATTCGCTTAATAAGCGACCGCTCTTTCCATTGAGCTACTGAGAAACAAATTCATTTAATAGAACCAACAATTTATATTAGATTATAATGATGGCATTTTTGCCAAAAACATAAGTTATATGATTGGCAATACAAAACTGTAGAACTGATATTTAGCAAATATGACTGAAATTTCTCCGATATCCGATCCCGGTCGACCGTTCCACTTGGTTGGCCGGGTCTAAGGACGGGTTGGGCCCAAATTCCACGGTATACAACTCTATTCACCCTCCCTTCCTCCTCCACCCCTCCTCCTTAGAAAAAATGAAGAAAAAACCTGGTATTTAATAATCAATGTAATACCCGGCTAAGTTCCAATTTTGGTATTCAGCAAAAGTATTAAACAATTGATGTAAAATTGTTGATGTAAAATTTATGAAAGTTCTTTTTGGGTGCCAAAGAATTTATTAGGGTTGAGAGAGTAATCACAAACTCCTTTTAATTTTGAAGATGCATGAATATTCGTCTTTTTTACATTTTTCTGAAGATGTGTGTGTGAGAGAGAGAGAGAGAGAGCACGGAGAACACAAAAAAGCGTTTGTGTGGGTGCACACGCATACACACAAGTGTGTGTGTTTTTTGGGCGAGGAGGGTGCGGGGGAAGTGAACATCTCATGTTAATAAGAAGTTGTAGACTTTTTCGAACTTTTTAAATTTTTTCATTGGAAAATGAAGGAAACGGTAATTTACACCCTTTGGAATGAGTTATAATAGTAGAAATGTCAAATAATCATAATGTTTGTTGCTTGACTTACCTTCTAAAGCTCGTCTGATATAATGCCGACTCCATTAGCATATTGGACTTGCGAATTGAAATCAACCATTTCACCTGTTACTGGGTTGCCTACCATATAACCCTGAAATTAACCAATCATAAATAGTTGGTGATAACCAAGTAAAATTGATCCTTTTATTCAATTTTTCCTTGTCATAAAATCTAGCTATAGCTTTTATATCCCAACCAGCACACCTACACTCTGAAGAATGGTTAAAGATTTACGAATATATATTTATTTTCTAACATGCTGATGTAATTAGAACAAGTACTCATTTTGAATACTGTTATTTGTCAAAAGAAAGTAAATTTGAACATTCAATTCTTATGGACAAAACCTCGAACTTTACACAATCGTATGTTTTAATTCTTATATGGCGATTTTGATACTAATTTAATGTTTCTCTCTCCCACTAACACCATGGTCAAAATTAAGAGATATTTTTTATACTTTAACATGACCCATGTTGGTTGAGTGCCCTTTTTATTTTATGGACTAAAAACTGCGCTTTACACAGTTGTAACTTTTAAATTAGCTAATTAAATCCGCTTCCGATGAATTGGAACTTACTTCATCCGTTCTGATATCATTTTAAAACATCTACCACACATCAAAATTTTGAAGTTGTTAGATTCGAGATTTATTTTTATTTTCTAACTATATCAATTTGAAAAGCAAAATATTTTCCCCGGTATCTATAACACATACCTTGAGATTAATGAGATGACGGTCGTAGTGGCACCCTATGGTTCAAAATAGAAATGGAAGTTAATAAGTCACATTACTAGCAAATTCTTTATTACTTGGAAATAGTAATTGAGAAGCTGCACGAAGAAAACCCTTTTTAGTTTAGTTTAAATTTACTAGTATTTTGCACGTGCAATGCATGCGTGTATATTCATATACTGAAGGCACGTGTAAATTTTTTTATCTTGAACATTACATAAAATTTTCTAAAGATATCTATAGTTTTTCTAAATTTAGATAAAAAAATTGGTGCTTTTGTGGGCACGATAGGGTTAAGGGAATCAGAATCCCTAACGAGTGCTATATGCGGTAAATTACAAGAGTGTAGAGTATTACGGAATGCAATTTCATCAGCCACAATTGGAACCACTTTTCCAGCATATGAATCACCAGCAATGTAGACTTCATTGTCATGGAATTGCGGATGTTCCAAAATCCACTGCAGCATAAACATTATTATTGAGATAAGAAGCTTTGTAACTGAACACAAATGTTTTTACACGAAAAAACTAGCTCCATGTGAAAGAGAATAAATAAAAAAGGTTTCAAGGGACTTAGCCAAGCTAATTCATGCAACTTGGCCTCGCCGGCCTTGTATAAACATATTAAAGTCTATTCTTGATATAATTTAATAAAATTCTCCATAAAAAATAATTACTATGTTAACAGTACAAATTATAGTTCGGTGACGGAAAAATTATTGGCGATTCAATACTAAAGGAATATTATTGATAAAGAGCAAGTTGCAACCCTTGGTGTTTTCACATAGAGCCCAGAGAGCCCCCCATTCTCATTTATAAATATTTCGACCCTCATAATATATTGTATTTGTATGCAAAAAAAAAAAAAAAAAATCGGGTCGACTCCTTCACACGCTTTACCAATAACCAAATCGAGAAAAAAAAATCATAATAATATTAGAGAAGTAAACATTCCTTATACAAAGAATTCAACAGTCAAAACATCGGAGACTAGATCAATTCCATGATTTCAATCTCATATGTATCAAAATCTATCACTGAAAAAGGGTCAAGAATTACATTAAACTCAACAAAAGAAAAATTAATAGACATGAAACAGCTTCTCACGGTAGAAAAATGGAAAGTCATAAATTAAGATGGAATCTTAAAAGACATTAGCATTGCGGGCAAATATGCAGAGGTTTGCCACTTCATCTCCACCTTATCTCATGAACAATCCAGCTCTCACCAACGGGGGAAGGGGTCAATTGGTTCATTGAACAAAGGAGAAGGATGATGCGAACATGAAATAGTAGGCGACGCTTATATATAGATTTAAATCATAAGATTTTTCCCTCTCAACGAGCAATGGCTCAGTTGGTACGGCGCTTCCCTTCTCGGGAGAGTGAGGGGTTCAAAGCCCAGAAGAAGTGACCACAAATTAATGCTTTCAGGGTAAATTCGTGGGATTTCTTGGATGAATGTGAGTGTTGTGTGCTCTGTGTGTGGATGTGGTGTGCGCTTGGATGAGTTAAAAAAAATTTAAAAAAAATCATAAGATTTTAGTGAACTATGTCTTGGAAGCCAAAAGACATTGGTTTATGCATGCGCAGGTTTTTAATTCCATCTTCTACCATAAATTCATGCAATATGCATCCCTTCGTAATCGCAAAGGTCAAATTTATGCAATTACAATTATTTTAGTTGTATTAACATATACGTGGTAGTAAATTAATTTTTGCACACATTAATCATCAGAAAAAGGAAATATAATTAGCACCTTTCACAAGCCCTGTAATTCTTATAATGGGATAAAGCAAATCATAAATAAACTCAATTCATGTATTATATCCACTCTATTTTTATGGAGTGCACTCTAATAAGTATATATGTTGTAAATAGTACCAAAGAGCTAATTAAGAAGAATAAGATTGCATATAAAAAAGGGACTACCAAAAACTTGTATTTGGTAGTGGCCACTTGTGTTGTACCAATGAGCAATAGCTCAGTTGGTATGGCACGTCCCTCTCTGGGGAGAGCACGGGGATCCGATCCCCAATGAGAGAAGTGACCATAATTTAATGCTTTCAGGGTAAATTCATGCGTCCCTTGGTGTCTTTGTGCAATGTGCTTGTGTATATTGTATGCATAGGTTAGGCTTTACGGGTCAGTGACAAAAAAAAGGCTTGTATTGTTCTCTCTTTTAGGAGTTTTAGGAGCAGTACTTTAGATAGATTAACCTAATAAAGACTTCCCATTCATTTTGAGGCATAATTTTGGTTATAAATTAAACATTACAAGAATATTCCTTCCATTCCTAGAGTTCGTAGGTTCAAAGTCCTCTCTGTCTCTGCATGTATGTATGTATGTACACACACACATACATACATACAGCAGCAGAATGACATCTATCTGGCAATACAAGCGGATATATATATTCCACTGATGGAGACCGACAATATATAAAAAATGAAAACAAATATCTCAACGAAGCTATATATACCTTCCTTAGAAACCTATATACTTGGTTGGAAGAAGAAGTGTCGTCATTTGGTTGATCTTTATTTCCATATTCAGCAAATGAGAACCCGGTTCCAACAGGAGAATCGAGAAAAATAACGTTTGCAATCTGAAACTTCAAGCAAAAGTTCTTAGTAGAGAAAACCATCAAAAAGTATGCATTAATCAATTATTAATAAGGGAATGCATGCATGCAGTTGCAGAATAGTTGACCTTCGTCCATGAATATGGGTTATATTCCAAAGATGGTACGCTCCCATTGTATGGAGAAATCACAAACTTCATTGGGCCTGCACATGTAGAGCATAAGAAGCTAAAAAAAATTAGAAGATCATTTTACCTAGCTATAATAATTTGTCTAAAAGGCCTGACTCAGATTGTAATTAATTATTGGTCTTACAAGAGTTTAAGACTTCGGGCACAAGATGGCGGTGATTGGATACTTGGTTTTGGAGTGGGCAATTGAAGTGTTTTGAATTTGTACCTATTTCGAAAGCAAGGCCGCTTAGGCCTGAGCAACCGGGTCCTCCGGTGAGCCAAAGGATGAGAGGGTCCTCTCTTGGGTTCCTCTCGGACCGTATGAAATAGTAGAATAGTGCATCCCTCGCCCCTTTCGCAGGCACATCAACATACCTTCATTTTACTAAAAACATCAGTAT
Organism: Agapanthus africanus; assembly: GCA_030015575.1. Taxonomy (NCBI): domain Eukaryota; kingdom Viridiplantae; phylum Streptophyta; class Magnoliopsida; order Asparagales; family Amaryllidaceae; genus Agapanthus; species Agapanthus africanus. The sequence goes on from CM057349.1 coordinate 298,806,913, forward strand.
TTATTAAAGACATTACAAACTTATATAATAATTGAGAGATGATTTGATCTGACTGCATTGTATGTTTTCGAACAGAAGAGAGAAAATTTGGCCAGGGTGATTTAAATATGTTACAACAATTTTCCTGTACTTCTGGATACATATATATTACAATTGTGTTGCTTATTGCTTTCTTGCTTCGGAAATTAAATCACTAGAGAGCGATGTAATACTATCTAATCAACCTACGTACCCAGTTTCGAGATGAAAGGGGAGAGGTCTGTCAAAGCCAGGGAGATGAGTGACGGTGACCGCAGAGAGAGCGTGAGAGGTGAATAGTATGAAAACAAGAAGAACAGGAAGAAGGGGAGTAGCCATGGTTTGTGCTTTGAGAACTCTTACTACCTTACATAGCTTTATATGAATGCATGTATCAGGCTTGAATAATAAATCCCAACTGACTTCACCGAAGAAGTTGGTGAATAATAAATCCCCACCGACTTCATGCGAAGAAGTTGGTAATCTTGTGATCCATTCTACTCCTTTTGTTAGTTGATGTTAATATACACCACTCCAGCAATATCTACTTGCTCCTACGGATTTAGCCGTAGAGGCAAACCGTACACTGCTACAATAAGATGTTGCTCCTACGGAGAAAGGAATTCGTAGGGACAACTTTTTATTGTCATCGGTTTGTCCCTACGGTACCCTACGGATTAATTAAAAAAATATTAAAATGTAATCTTTTATTTGGCCATATGAAGTCGTAAAAAAAAGCCCTACGAATTAATCCGTAAGGATAATAAAGGATTATTTATATATAAAAAAATAAAGCTCGGTAATTTTCCCACCGTCCCCAAAATATTCCCAACTCCCGTGCACGATCGTCTTCCTCGTCGACAGTAGAATCTTCATCACCACCGATCGAGAGTAGAATCCTTCATCGTCGACTGTCTCCCAAACTCCGTGGACCACAGTCTCGCCGCGAGTCGAGCTCTTTTCCACCACCTGTGTCTCGTCGACAGTAGAATCCTCGTCGGGCTCTTTACTGCCGGCAAAACTACTACCGATGTGAATTAATTTCAATTTTGAACTTATAATTATGTTTTTTTTGTGTTATTGTTGATTTTAGGGTTAGGGTTATAGCTAGAGCCGGGTTAATTGGGGATTCATTAGGGTTAGGGTTAAGGTTAATTAGGTAGGGTTAGGGTTAGGGTTCGGTTTAGGGTTAGTTTGGGTTAATTAGGTAAAATAGGGTTGGTGATGATTAGGGTTAGGGTTAGGGTTAATTGGATTAATTACGGTTAATTTTGGTTTGGGCTAGAGTTAATTTAGGTTGGGGTTTGGGTGATGATTAGGGTTAGGTTAATTTGGGTTAGGGTTTGGGCTAGGATTAATTTGGGTTAATTAGGTAAAATAGAGTGTATTTGTACATGTGTTAGGGTGTTGATTAGGGTTTATTTGAGTTAATTGGGTTAATTTTGGATTAATTAGGGATAATTTTAGTTAGGGTGATGATTATGATTAATTTGGATTAATTAGGTTAATTTGGGTTAATTGGGTTAATTAGGGATAATTAGAGTTAGGGTGATGTTTAGGGTTAATTAGGTTAATTTGGGTTAATTAGGATTAGGATTTAAAGGGCACTAGTTCCTTCAGTAGGATACTCGATGATAACGTAAATATACAATTTTACCGTAAACGCAAGAAAAATTTACCCTAAACTAAAAACTTCGAACCCTTAATAACGAAATGTAAACGTAAAACCTATTCAAGTTAAAACCAATATATGATACTCGATGATAATATGAAACTTTCATATTCTCATCTATACTCATATGTGAAAATCAAAACGTGACTTAATCCCCGTCTATCGGTTAGCATACGTTCGATATTCGTCGTGATATAGAACTATACGAAAATTGTTAAATATTGGACGGTATAGTTTGGTACTAACAACCGTCGTGTAGTTTATGTGACGAGAAAATTCAATCGTACGATAATCGATAGATTTGTCCAGTGTGGACAAGTTAGGAATGTATAAAGTAAACACCTGCATTCACTTGTATTTTCATTCATTTCGAATTATTTCATCGGTACTTTTCCGCTGATTCTCCGTGTACAAAGATAGATTAGATGTTCATTTCAACATTGTTTCACAGTATTGAAATGATTATCTATTCTATTATAGTGTACTCGGAGAACAGTGGGGAGGTGCTGCCGAAATTTACTCGAAATGGATGAAAACACAAGCGAATAGGTGTCTACTCTATACATTCTTAATGGGATAGAAACCTTACCCCCGACAGCCGAAATACACATATACAACACGAATACACAACAAACGCACACACAAAGCACATACACACTAACAACCCTACACTTAAGCGAAATCATAAATTGAAACACACATACACAGAATACAACTCATATTTGGGTATCTTCAAATCTAACTTTGTTTATCGATAATTTATTCTTTTCAACGACAAACTTTTCTCTAAGGATTTTTTTTGTCAGTAACTGTAACTTTTCAAAAAAAAAATAAAATATAATTTTTGGGAATTTTTATAATTTAATATTATTTTAATGAATATTTTAATATTTCGGTATAATTAAATACAAATAAATGGGAAAAATTTTGGAAAAATTATGGAAAATTCTAAAATAGGGTATTTTATGGAATTATGCCATTTTAAAGTTTTTATGATTAGTTTGACACTAATTTAGTGCTAATTGCGATTAAAAATCGCTAATCGGATTTTTGGCATTTTTGTGCAAAACATGCACATAGCATTTTTGCTTTACACTTGTGCATTTCTACCATATCACTTTGGGTTTACTATTTGAGTGAGAAGGATTTGGGTTAAAGAAAAAGAAAAGAAAAGGGTTTGGATTAGAATAATGGTAGTAGGTGGTGAGAGAGAGGAAGGGGGTTTATCTTTGACTTGGTCATTCCTCTTCCTTCTTCTCTCATTCCTCTTCTCTCTCCTCACCTTGCTGCAGCTGCTGCTCCCTTTTCATCCTCCACCTTCAAGCCCTCAAATCATCACAAAAACAACTCCAAAACCTCATCTCCTTTTCACTAAAAAGATGCACAAGCTCAAGACCAACGCATTTGATCAAGAAAGCAAGGATTTTGGCCACTAGGGAAAACTCAAGAAAATTCTTTAGTTGCCAAATGAGGTATTTTCTGGACCATTAGCTTATTTTTTGTATTACTTATACCCATATATTAAGATTAAATCGATATCGGGTGATGTTGTGGACTTAGGGAAAACCTAGTTAGGGTTTGAGGGAATTTTGGGTTTTTCTGTGAAATTGAGCTCAGTAGAGGCCATACACACACCATAGTGCTAGATTTAAGACCCAAACCTGAGACTTGAAACCCGAAATACGGATTTAGAAACCGATATTGGAAGTTTTGTGCAATCTGTGAAGGTTATATTGAATCTGCTATCAACCAGAGACTCTGAAAATTATTTTGGTTGGATAGGGATATGTGCAGGCACCCAGAAAGCCACCACCAGAACCCTAGCCCCTAACTCCCAACCCCGACCGCAAATATATCCATTCTGGCCGCAAATTGCGGCCAGACCTGTGAGGAATTGGCTAGTTTTGGTTTTGGTGCCCTCTTATCAGTAGATTAGACCCCTGGCATGTGCAAAATTGTCCAATTGGATCTAGGGTGAAATCTGGAGCCTTTTTCTTCATATTTCTGTATTCCGTATTTTGAATTCTGGATTTATATATCCGTGTTTTACCTCGATCACTTGACGTTTGCACGACGAGATCGAGGGTCGTTTGATGGTTTTGAAAGCGTACCCATAGGTTCTAACCTATAGGCCTTTTAGCGTATCGTGTTGGTTTTCGCGTGTCGTTTTAGTATTGATTTGGTTTTAATACGCATTTACGATACGTTGATATGTAGGTACCTCATGAAGAATTCGGGACGACAAGCAAGCGCGTGGCGACGTCGACGAATGAAGACACAAGGTGAGTAGATTATATCTACGGGGGAAGTCGGGTGGATGGCGTATAGCACCCCCGCAGTTCGATATCTAGTATACTATATATTCTATATATATATGATAGCTTATTGCGTGACATGGAGGTCATCGATGTATTAGGTGTACTATGGATATTTAGGGTTCGAAGTGAACTAGTGTATTTTCTTAGTTGCGAACCCTAGCATAGGTTTACACCCACACGCACACACATGCTTATTGCTATACTTATATCGTGATGATGAGGATAGTGTACGATACTGGAGATGAATCGTTGAGTTTGGGCATGGTGCCGTGAGATCGGCAATATGATGTGATTCGTGTTTGGAATACGATACGAGATTTTAGCGGGCCTTTGGACGTGTGTTTTACACACGCGCTTATATTTGTTTAGATGGTATCCATTGTACTAGACTTAGATCAGTACCCCAGATCATGCGATATGATGATAAGGATACCGGATATTGATGAGATGAATGTGATATTGACCCGTACCCAGATTTGGGATGCCGTACGACGGATTTACGTACGAGCTATTTATTGATGATAGATCCGCGCTCATGACTCGAGAATATTATATGTTGTATATTGTATCGTATGTAATACTATTGGGGCGGGATCACCGACTATTATAATTATATTTATATATACATATCAACTCAGATGTAGGTGGTTTCCATACCCCTCATGTTTAGCTTGTTAGTTAGGTCTGTAGATTACTTAGTAGATATTAGACCAGACCCGAATCAAAACTATTTCAAAACTAACGAGTCGGGGATATTTTAAGGATAGACAAAAAGGGATTCTACGGATATTTTCAAACGTCGCATCTGTTCTTAAAACACCGTAGCCCTTATTTTACCAAAAAAACCCGATTCGTCTTATTTCAAATGGCAGAGCTGCATGATATATTTATTGAGGTAGATTCTTCACTGTTGCGTTGATTATTCGATTCCGCATATTCATGCTATTTGCATTGCATTGCTTGTGTTATTGATATATTACAATCATGCTGCTAGGACACCAGCACCATTATCGATGATGCATATGTTCCACGTACACTGCTCGCCGGCTCACACTCTTCATCATCGATAATTGCCATGTCACTACACTGTAGTACTGTTGCATTCAGGATATGACCCTTGCATGGCATACTTGTGTACCTATATACTGTGTATTCCTATTGTACACACATACGTGCATGCATACGTATTTGCACATACATTGATGATTCTGGCATGATTAGAGATTTGGGAACCGCAAGATACTCTTTAAAACTGATTCATTTTAAAAGAGCGGTTTCCCTCATTATGTGCATATTACTATCCCATGTTGCATGATATACTGATATGCTTGCATTTCCCTTACATGTCGCATACATCATGCTTTTGATTATACACATTGAGATATGTTGTTTCCATGATATTTCTGGATTTGGGAACCGTGGGTATTTCAAAGAAATTATGTAAATGTTTAAAAAACCCGGTTACCCTTGATATGATATTTCAGTGCGTCCACCATGTGTTTTCTCGGTGCTGAGAGCGACATGTGAAACCTAATTCGAGGAGGCGGATGAGGCCGATTGCGGGTACATGGTGGACCCGGTATGGTTCCTCGGGCAAGAAATGTTTTTCGTGGAGTAGACGATGAGCCTGGCAGGGTGGCGAGTACCTACCGGTGATTGGTTGGACCTGGCGGTTATCTGGAGGATACTGACCAGAGTCGATAGATGGATATGGGCGTACTGCCGGGGCCGAGGGCCGATTCCGCAGACAGAGCCCGTGGGCTAATCCGGACTGACAGAGCCCGATATATGAGGATTTACGTGCCGATGCTGGGCACAGCTTTCATGATATTTTCGAGTGTCGATGTTGGACACTCCGGTTCCATGATTTTGACGTGTCGCGAGGGGCACAGATGGTTTATATCCTCATACTTCCTTGCTTATGCTTAGGATATTTACATGCATGATGGTTATTGTCATTGGGTGACGAGTGGACGGGATCCACATACATACAGATTTGATTACATTGATCATACCTCATATTTATGATATGTTATTACCTGAGGCACTGGCACAAGCACTTGGCACTACACTCATGTATAGAGGTTACATTGCCACTTTATCATGCTTTAGACTTATTCATATTGAGGTTTATATATATCAGATCGTATTGACCTAGGATGAGTCATACATACGATTTCTGCTCTGTGATGTTTTCTATTCATGAGTTGGCAACTCACCCCCGTTGTGCCACAGTTCTTGCAGGTTTTGCCGTACAGGTTTCATTGCGGCTTTTCTGGCACACTGCTTCCATTACGGATGACTTGCTTTGGTAGGTGGGTTCTTTTGCATTAGAACCACCATTGTATATGTATTATTCATTGTATCTAGAAATTACATCAACCAAAACTTGTATATTGTTTCAGACTTAGAAAATCAGTTATGTATTATTTCGACCTTAGAGTCGCGCATTGTAGTATTACGGTTTTCATGTTTTTTTGAGTTCTCTTTTGAGTTTTGATCCTCGCCCTTCGGCGTTGTATATTATATTGCTTGCGTGGTTGTGACCGTCGATTGACGAAAAGCTAGCTCCCGCTTGGGGATGTCTTTTATCATTGCATATATATTATTCTTGTTGTACCCCGTTCGGAGCCAGTATTTACAAAGGAAACTCTGCCGAAATTTTTAGAAAAGACTATACATTTTTTAAAAATGCATATTCGGCTTACTTATTTAAAAACCTGGTATTTAAAACATGTTTTATTCCCTTCTTAAAACTATTTCCTTTATTATTACTAAAAAATGGTTTTAGATTTCTGGGCTTTTGGCTTACTTGAATTAGATAGGGTCCTATAGACTTCATATGATTCAAGTGCCAGTCACGGGCTATTTCGGGTCGTGACAGTAACCATCCCGTTCTTAGATTTCTCAATATAGTCACCATAACCTACAATTTATATGTTATACAGTCTAACATGGCCTATGAGTACATCAGAGTTAAGGACTGGATGTACGTGGATTGGCAACAACGCATGCAATCTAAGTTTGTCGCAGGAGTTGCTGCTTTCATTGAATTTGCACGCGTACATAATAAGATCGTGTTAGAGAAGATTCTCTGCCCGTGTGATAGATGTGGGAATAAGTTCTGGCAGAAGGTAGAAATTGTAGACCTTCACAACATTAAACATGGTTTTACTAGACTTTATATAACTTGGCTATATCACGGGGAAGGACAAGAAGAAGACGGTAATGCGGCAGAAGAAGGGGGAAGAAGAAGGAGAAGAAGGTAATGCGGCAGAAGAAGAAGAAGACGATAACTTCTTTCCAGGAGAAGAAATGGAGGATATGGTAGAGCCTGCCCTAGGTGATAGTATTCCTACCGAAAATAAAATTCCTTCTGATCAAGAACCGCGTGCGGATAAGTATGAAAAGTTCATGAATGATGCTAGAAGACCAATTTATGAGAATGCAAAGTATTCCACCCTATCATGGTTCGTCTAACTTTTCCAGATTAGGTGCCTAAATGGATGGAGCAACAAGTCATTCATGATGCTTCTGAAGTTCCTGAAAGATTCTATACCCCCGGGAAATAACTTGCCCGACAGCTGGTACGAAACCCAGAAGATGATGTCTGATTTGGGTCTAAAGTGTGAGAAAATTCATCCATGTCCTAAAAATTGCGTGTTGTACCGGAAAGAGAATTCAGATTTGAAAGAGTGTCCAACATGCGGAGAGGCCAGGTATAAGCCGAAAGAATATGATAAGAAGCCCGATATACCTATCAAGATAGCATGATATTTTCCCATAACACAGAGGCTGCAGAGGCTATTCAGGTGTAAGAAAACAGCTAAGACAATGATTTGACATCACCGTGCTGCTCCAAGCGAAGATGGAAAAATGAGTCATCCAAGAGATTCACCGGCATGGAAGGATTTCGATAGAAGACACGAAATATTCAGTAGTGATCTTCGCAATGTCAGGCTCGAACTCTCTAGTATGGCTTCTGACCATTCAACTATATGGCTGGAAACCACAGTACATGGCCCGTTGTAATGATAGTTTATAATCTGTCGCCTTAGTTGGTTATGGATAAATCCTACTTTATGATGCCTTTTCTTATTGACGGACCAAACTCACCGGGAAACAATATCGACGTCTATCACCGACCTCTGATCGATGAGTTAAAATTTTTATTCATTGATGGTGTAGAGACTTACGATGCAAACACAGATACAACCTTCACATTGTGTGTGGTTTTAATATGGACAATTAATGACTTTCCTGCGTATGGAATGCTATCAGGTTGGTCCGTATATGGTTACAAAGTATGCCCTTATTGCCATCAATATACAACATCGAAATTCTTGAATTTTAGCAGGAATGCTTGTTATTGCGGTCATCGACGTTTCCTTCCACTAGACCATCCTTACAGGTTAAACGCTGCTCATTTTAATGGTCATCAGGAGCTTCTAGGGCCTCCAGCCTCATTGTCCGGAGAGGACGTGACTGCTCAGTGGGATGGTTACAATAATGTGACCTTCGGGATAGATCTGGCAAAACAGGTCAAACCACCATACTGGAACAAATTAAGCATTTTCTACGAGCTTCCGTACTGGTCAATAAATTTAGTGCATCATTGTCTGGACATCATGCACATAGAGAAGGGAGTATCCGAGCACGTACTCAACTTGCTTCTTTGTAAAGACGGAAAATCGAAAGACAACCTCCATACTCGGATGGATCTTCAGGACTGGGAAATTAGAAGTGAATTGCATCCTAAACCGATAGTGGGTAAAGCAGGCAAGTTTGTACTTCCCAACGCCGCGTATCATATGTCACAACCGGAGAAGAAAATGTTCCTGCAGGTATTGCATGATTTGAAAGTTCCCACAGGTTTCTCAGGATCATTTAGTAAGAAGATAAAAATTGTGAAAGGCAAGATCGATGGGCTGAAAAGTCATGATCACCATGTTATTATGGAGCACCTTCTCCCATTAGCCATCAGGACTTCCCTTCCTGAATCGGTTGGTCTAGTAATCAATGACCTTTGTTGCTTTTTTAGAAAATTGTGCGCTAAAACCCTGAATGTTGTGACGCTGGAGAATCTAGAAAATTCTATTTCATTGTTACTTTGCAAGCATGAGCGTATTTTCCCACCGTCATTCTTCGATATCATAATACACCTGACGGCTCATCTTGCAACCGAGGCTAAATTAGCCGGACCGATACAATATCGATAGATGTATCCCGTCGAAAGGTACGTGGAATTTTTTCGTTTCACGCAATTTGTAAAATTATTGTTGTTCTATATGCCCGTATTTATTTATTTAACATATTTTTCTTTAGGTAGCTCTACACTCTAAAAATGTATATACACAATAGAAATCGACCAGAGGTATTTATCATGCAAGATTATCTTCTAGATGAAGTAACCACATTTTGTTTCCGCTATCTGGACGAGAACATTGAGACGAAAATTAACCGGCCTCGGAGAATTCAGGACGGGCCATATGGTAAAGCTGATTATAAGAGAGTAGACACTATGTTTATCAACAAGATATATCAATTTATCCTCCTCAATAGCGTATATCTTGAAGAAATTAGAGAGTAAGTTTTTTTGGATTAATTATTATATTTGTGTTTGTGTGTGTATGAAATGATATAATATTAATGACTTAATTTATTGTTGAGAATAGAATTCATTTTAATGAGGTACATGAGGGGCATCCTGATTGGAATGATGAATGATTGAAAAATATCATTAGGATAATTTTTGCGATTGGGTTGCAGATCATGTAAGTTGTTCGAACAATATGTTATTGCTACCAGTCTTAATCTAAACTTATATCGTTTTGTATTTGTCGTAAAATTTGTTTTGTCAGATCCACGTTCCGAACTTGTTTGCATCATTAGAGAGAGATTCAAAATGTTTAGCTCGGTTTCCTAATATGGAGGTTGTATATTATAAAGGATTCGGTGTCCTTGGATACAAATTTGAAGTTAAGGACATAGAAACATCTCGAACCACTCAGAATAGTGGGATTGCGACGGTAGGATCAGATGGTGTGATTTATTATGGATACTTAAATTGCATACTTGGTATCCAATATCTCGGACGATCAGAACCGTTTTATATATTTCAATATACTTGGTACGATACACGAACCGATACGGATAAGTGGAGAAACAATCTTGGGACTTGGAAAGATGAATATGGATTGACTAGTGTGAACACACTTCGATTTTACGGTCAGGACAATCCATTTATCTTTCCGAACCAAGCGTTCTAAGTATACTACTCACAGTGCTTGAAGTATCCGGGATGGAGTGCCGTATGCCGTTGGAAACCCAGAGATGTTTACGATGTCCCAGAATTCGAGGATTGTATGGAGGACATCTGTAACGACCCTAGTATTACTGTACCTTCATGTTTCCTTTCTTTAGTAAAATATTATATTTATTTATTTTTAGTATTTTCTGTATATTTTGTTTTTTATAAATATATTATTTTATTCTTCTATCTATTTTTCCCAAACACATTTCTTTAAAACTAAATTTTAACCTTTTTTCAAATTAAACATAAGACCTAATCCAGCCCATAACTCAAATCCAATTTCATTTTCATTTTCTTTAATAAAACTATGAGCCCAAAAGCCCACTTTATTTTTAAGCAACAACATATATTTAATTCTAATTAAATATGTGCAAGAACAATCTTGTAGCACATTGGTTAAGTCCTTACATTGTTATTCCACAAGTCACATGTTCAAATCTTCATTCTTACAATTATTTTTTTATCAATTTTTATTTTTCTCATAACCTACAAATGAGACCTTTCATTTCCAAAATGAATGGTGACCTTTCATTTCTCTTTTAATTCTCATGTTGAATGCATATATTATTATACATAATTCACTATTACACCATCTTTATTTGTCATTCTCTATCTTTTTCTTCCTCACATTTTTCTATCTCCCACTTCTCCCTTTCACCTAGAGTCCAAGAAGAAGAACATGAAGAAGTCTTCAAGAAGGTCTCGCTAGTAACGCGAGGCTATCGGCGGATAGACAAGCCGGTGACAATACCGGCTTGTGTCTGTAAGTCCCTTCTCTCTCCTTCCCCTCATCTCTTATTTTTCTCTTGTCATGCCTCGTGAACCCCATATTCTTTTCATATCATAATCCATAAGAGAAGATACACATAAACATATACATATACATAAGTTTAGATATATATGATTCTATATGGTTTAATAATATCTTATTATCTCCTGTTCAAATTAAAGTATTTTTAATTCTTTGTTCATGACTAGGAATGTTTATTATAAGTTGTGAGAACACAAATTTCATGTCACAATATATTTATAATGTCTCATGAAATCGGTTTGTTTATTAAAAGAAAAATATAAGCCTGCATAAAATATTAGTTAATCTTTTTGCCAATTTTAGTATACACATCAATACCTTTAGCTTTAAAATAATTTTTAGAAATTAATTTTTACTTCTGAAAATTTCAGGAAATTTACATATGATAGAATGTATTATTTTGTACATGCTGTAAAAATTTTAGATCGAATCACTTGACGGTTTAGGAATTATATCGTTTTTATTCACTGTTCGTAAAATAGAAAACTACAGTTATTGGTCAACTTCTAAGACACATAACTTAGTATACCGATATCCAAATTGAGCAAAATAAGGTGTTTTAGATATCTACATCGAATAATATATATTTTATTAGTTTTAAGTTTTTACTGAAAAGTAACGTAAGATAAAAAAAAACTGCGTTACAATATTAAGTGCGGATCTGGACAGAATCTGTCCTGATTCGCACACTGTTTTTAAATTAGACATAACTCAAACTCTCGATGTCCGTTTATGAAAAACTTTAGATGTGTAGATGCAAAATTGATAGAACTATAATTTTCTGTATACTTTATTATTTATAAATGCATGAAACAACCCGATATAGGCTTTGCAATATAACATATAGTTGCTGTCCAGAAATCTGAATTTCTGTTTTAAACACTGATGTTAGAACGATCATAACTAGAGTTTCAGAAATCCAAATCGTGCGAATCCTGGTGTTTTGGATAAGTACATCGAAATACCAACAATTTTCTAATAATCTTTGTAACCTGAAACTCGATAGAAATTAACTCAAACTGCGTTTTAAAAATATGTGACGGTTTCGAATAGATTCTGATCTGTTTTGCGCGACGATACGAAAAAAGATATACCTCCCAAACCGGTAGTTGTATTTAGGTGGAACTAGAACTCACGCATGAAAAACACTTAGATCCATATTTTTGTTTATATTCCGCATTCGTTTGACTTGATTAATTAGTCGTATATAATATTTCGTTACAGCATTGTTTATGGTAGTTACTCGAATAATATACTTGACTCATTTCATGCTATTCGTGTAGGGTTTCTAGGCACTATTGTGAGGGTTCATAAGGTATCAACCATGCCCGAATAAAATTTTAGACGTGCCGAACAACCCAAAACCGGGATCTTTACTAGATTATTAGGGTTAAACATGCAAGTAAATATCTTTACAACTAAGTGTGAGGGATTATAACCTTTGTAGTCCGCTCCTTCGCTTCATAAGCTCCGAGTAGAAGTCCCTTCGCCGCGATCCACGATCTCCCGGACTCAAGAGAGGCTCCACGACTCGAACGATCCATGCTAGCTTGTAGTGTTCCTTTTCTCCGATGATCTATGTCGAAGTTGTTATAACTCAAGCTCTCTCACTCTAATGAGGTGAACACCATAATCTAATTGGCTAGATTAGATGAGGATGATAAAGTAGTATTTATGCTTTCTTTTTTATATCAAATTCTCACATGAAAACATCACAAAAGGAAAACCTAGTAAGCTTTCTCAAAGCTCAAGGTTGATAATGAAGATGAAAAATGAATTAAACCTTTTGTGATGAATAATGAAATGAATATATGAATAATAATACAACCATGGTCAAGGATGACAAGGATAACCCTTGTAGAGAATTAACTAGGGTTAGGGTTTGGTTGGGTTAAAGAATGAGTCATAAGAAAATATCAACAATAATATTTTAACCATGACAAAAGAAAATCCTTCTAGAAGCATCAAGAAGGAACTAACCCAAATCAAACCCTAAGCTTGTTTAATCTCCACTAAACATGTTTCATTATTAATCATATCATGTTACAATAATATATATCACATATATATTATATATTTGTAACAAAAGAAATAACACAATTAATATATATCGCATATATATCAATGTATTATCCAGTGAGAAAATGAAATAATAAAGCGAGCCAATATTAGATAATGTAATGCAATATATCATATATATTATTATACATTAAATCATCGAATCAACACTTGATCCGACAATCCGGCTATATCGAATATAACCGACTAATATATTATGTACCGATTCATCGAATCAACACTTGATCCGATGACCCGGCTCATATCTAAATATCGCGAGAATATAATACGGTATCTCATATCGCATTATCCTCGGTCGTGCACATATCACATATGTGCCCCTTCTCCATTTTGCCTGAGTCAAGAAACCTCTGTGTAGGACTCTAAAGAATCGTCAATACGCCGGTAGCAGGTGATGATCATATCAAACACCCACAAGCTGCAAGCGGTCAGCTAAACGTAACAGCCACCCAGGTATTAAGCGATCAGAAGATCAACAAGCTAGCCTATACATTCTCCTGTGAATCCAATCAGTAACACTCCCGTACAGTCCGGTCTTTTCGTCTGATATGTTGCATATCTAGTCTAGAGGTGGTATACGTCAGATCCCAGTAACCGATAAGTCGTGTCGATGTAAGACTCATAACGGGTCGAGAAACTACTGGTAACACTTACCAGTAAATCTCTATATCTGCCCTGGCCAGGGACTTTCAGTTATAGCCAATCGAACACAGCACAACATCAACTCCCTATACTGGGAGAGACGAATCCCCTCCTATCGCTCATTGCCTCCATGTGATTCGGGACTGCACCCAAAAGCCACTGTTTTGCACGCCCTCTTGGACGTGGTAAGGTGGAAATCAAAGCATAGTGGGAATCATACAAGATTCTATGATGATCTCGGGTCTACAGACTACCCTGTACCAGTGTCACCGGAGAATTGCCATCTGACGTGTGGTATATCACCATCTGGGAGTTCTCGGCGAGTCCGTCCAGTGTACCCAGTCTCCACTGAGCACCCGTACACCATCTCTGATGTCAAAACACCGATGGATATGGGATCATCCATCGCCCATCATATGGGTCAAGATGCGTATACGCTAGTCTACTCCGGTGTATCGATGCCCTGTCTCGATATACCCTCGACTAGGAATAGTTTTAGGATGTACTCATCGACTACCATGTCCCCACCAGTATGATCTCATCATAGTCCCAGTAGTCGAGTATAGATCCTAAGGGCTTTATCAACATGTGAGAGTAAGACATTAATCAATATATAAGTCAACATGTTAAGATAAAGTGAAACCAAATAGCATACTATCATGTCGAGCAAGAAAGTCCTCTCTATATATATCCAAGCATCCATTATAATATACATCATATGTACAACAATGGCCTCTAGGGCATATACATAACTAACAATCTCCTACTTGCACTAAGGCCAGCTGCTGTAGTATCTCATACCTAGCATCTCGAATAATCTCTCAAACTGTATCTGGGGAATAGCCTTCGTGAATGGATCCGCAGTGTTGTCCTTCGTATCTACTCTCCTGACCTCGATCTCCCGGCGATCAACTATCTCCCTGATCAGGTGATACCGCCTCAGAATATGTCTGGACTTTTGATGGGACCTGGGTTCCTTGGCCAAAGCCACAGCTCTATTGTTATCACAATACAGAGGTATTGGATGTTCAATGGATGGAACCACACTAAGTTCACTAATGAACTTCTTTATCCAGACAGCCTCTTTGGCAGCATCGTTGGCAGCGATGTATTCAACCTCCATCGTCGAGTCTGCAACGGTATCCTGTTTGGAACTCTTCCAACACACCGCCCCTCCATTGAGGGTAAAGACAAATCCCGAGTGCGACTTAGAGTCATCCTTATCACTTTGGAAGCTCGAATCGGTAAAGGACTCCACCTGGAGTTCCCTGTTACCATACACCAAGAACATTTCCTTAGTTCTTCTCAAGTACTTGAGAATGTTCTTCACATCTGTCCAGTGATTCTCTCCAGGATCTGCTTGATACCGACTCACTACACTTAGTGAGTATGCTACATCGGGTCTCGTACATAGCATCGCATACATGATAGAGCTTACTGCCGAAGCATAGGGTATCCCTTGCATACGAGCTCTCTCCAAATCAGTCTTGGGAGACATCTCTTTGGAGAGAGTGAGCCTAGAGATCGTGGGTTGGTTCCCACGCTTGGATTCTTCCATACTAAACCTCTTTAGTATGGTGTCAATGTACCTAGATTGGGACAATCCCAGTATCCGTTTAGATCTATCTCTATAGATCATAATTCTCAGTATGCAGGAGGCATCACCTAGATCTTTCATTGAGAATCTTTATGATAAGAAGAGATTGACTGATTGCAGTATAGGAACATCATTTCCTATCAAGAGTATGTCATCGACGTACAATACGAGAAAGACTACCTTACTTTCTGCAACCTTCTTATAGATACAAGGTTCATCTATATTTTTGATGAAGTCAAACTCTTTGACTACAACATCAAAATAGATGTTCCAACTCCGCGATACTTGCTTTAACCCATAAATGGTTTTAAGCAGCTTGCACACCTTTCCGCTGCTCCTACTATCTACGAAGCCTTCTGGCTGAGTCATGTACACGCTCTCTTTTAAATCACCATTTAAAAAGTCGGTCTTAACATCCATCTGCCAGATTTCGTAATCATGGTATGCAGCAATGGCAAGCAAGATCTAGATGGACTTAAGCATAGCCACTGGAGAAAAGGTTTCGTCATAATCCACACCTGGTCGTTGACGAAAACCCTTTGCAACAAGTCTAGCTTTGAAAGTCTCAACTTTTCTATCTACACCAATTTTCTTTTTAAAGATCCACTTGCTCCCAATGGGTTTTACCCCTTCAGGAGCATTTTCCAAAGTCCATACTTTGTTGGTGTACATGGATTCCATCACAGATCGCATTGCATCCAGCCATTTCACAGAGTCACCACTCGTGATGGCCTGCTCGAAACTAGTCGGGTCATCATCTTCCATGATGCAATCCTCGCTCCCACCATCAATGAGAAAACCGTAGTATCTCTCAGGTGGATGAGAAACCCTACTAGATTGGCGGAGAGGCTGGGGTTCGTTGGGTACTACTGAATCCTCTGGTTCTACTAAATTTTCAGTTGCAGTTTGTGTTGCTGGAACTTCTTCCAATTCTACCTCAAAGCCACTAATCTCTTTTGCAAGAAATTCCTTTTCTAAAAAGGTGGCATGTCGAGAAACAAACACTTTTTGTTCCTCGCGATGGTAGAAAAGATATCCATGTGAATGTTTGGGATATCCCACAAACTTGCATAGCACTGACCGTGCCTCGAGTTTGTCTGGATTTTGCCTTTTGACATAGACCAGACAACCCCATATCTTAACTCGTTTAAGACATGGTCTCTTCCCACTCCATATCTCATATGGTGTGGTAGGTACAGATTTAGTTGGAACTTGATTCAATAGGTATGCCGCTGTCTCCAGTGCATACACCCAGAAGGAAATAGGTAACTCAACTGTACTCATCATCGAGCGCGCCATATCTAATAGGGTGCGATTCCTCCATTCCGATACACCGTTGTGCTGTGGTGTATAAGGAGGAGTAAGCTGAGAGAGAATCCCATTCTCTTTTAGATAATCTAGGAACTCATTGCTTAAGTATTCACCTCCTCGATCAGATCGAAGAATCTTAATACTTTTGCCCGTTTGGTTCTCTACTTCGTGCTTATATTCTCTAAATTTCTCAAAAGTTTCAGACTTGTGTTTCATCAGGAACACATATCCGAATCTTGAGAGATCGTCAGTGAATGTAATGAAGTAGGAAGAACCGTTCCTAGCATATGTAGACATGGGACCGCATACATCACTATGTACCAGCCCTAAGAGTTTGGTAACTCTTTCTCCGTGTCCACTAAACGGAGCTTTGGTCATTTTGCCTTTGAGACATGAATGGCAAGTATCATAAGATGATAATTCGAACGGATTCAAATATCCATCCTTATGTAACTTAGCTAGTCGTGTCGCATTGATATGACCAAGTCTACAATACCACAAGAAGGATTCATTCATTTCTGAACTCTTCCTCTTGTTTGTGTTTTGTATATTAAGGACTGTATTTTGATTGAGAATGAATATGCCATTATGTAACGAGCCTGATCCAATCAACTTTTGATTCAGGAATATATTCATAACATTATCCTTTACTACAAAATTATATCCTTCTTTACTTAATAAAGATACTGATATAATGTTGCACATCATGTTCGGTATATAATAGCACTCATTCAGAATCAGTGTATTACTACTTGGTAATACTAGGTGATATTCGCCAATTGCTTTGGCTACAATACTTGCACCATTCCCTACTTGAACGGAATGATCACCTTTTCCCAGTTCTCTACCTTTCCGTAGCCCATGTAACAATTTACATATGTGGGATCCCGATCCGGTATCTAATACCCAGGACGTAGGGTGAACTGAGAAACAGTTCTCAATAACTAACACACCCGAAGAAAGTGCATCAACATGCATGTTCTCTGTTTGGACGGCGTGAGAATCTAAATATTCTCCTATTCCCTATTCAGTATTATAACTCTTATAAGAAAGAACGGGACCAACGTTCCCCTGCTCAGTATAATAAGAGGGTTTAGTCAATACATCCATATTATTATCTTGATTAAGTCCTGACACGGTCGCTATCTAGAGAGAGAGAGAGAAGGAAACACTTTAGCGTATGCTCTTGCAAGATTAGATTGGTTATTATCTTATCTAATCAGGATGTCTCCCACTGTTTTTATCAAATCTTCCTTCAAACCCTAAAAGGTAAGATTAGCCGGGATTAATTACACCCTACAATTTCGTCAATCTTTTAGCCAGATCAGTGTCGGTACTTGAGGGAGGTTCCCCGTGCTTTCGCACGGACCTAATTAAAATAAACCTCGTTTTTCCTGAGGCATAACCCCGTTAACACTTTTCTAGACACCTACTTGATCGGCTAATTGTCCTGTGTAAAATTCTCTCAGGAGTAACTTTTACTCGCAGTGGGTATCAGGATCCATCTATCTCATATAAGGTATGCAATCTCCTTGCAAATTTCAACACTTGAAATTTCTGATAATACTTTTACCCCTAACCCCCTATGACCTTGACAAAGGCCAACAAACCATAGGAAGCTAGTCAAGTTCAACCCGTCATTTCTTGATTGAAATAAACACACCCGCACGACCCTTGACAAAGGCCAACAAGGTCGTACGAATACCCTAATCTAATCACATCACATGTTTAAATAGATAAGTACCATTCAGCTATCGCACACTACGCCTTGACAAAGGCCAACAAACGTAGCACGAATACTGAATAGTATTTATCTGAAATGACGGAGGGCTACGCAGGTTTTTCAGAAAACCATGAGCGTAATGAACTTGATATCGTCGTAGAATCAAGTGATTTTTGAAAAGGAGTGTTTTTGAGGCTTCTAGTTTCGCTAAAGAGGTCACTCCCGGTGAAGGGATCTCGGCTCTTTCCCTATCGGATAAGGTGCAGGGTATATCATATATACCGCTGTGCAAAGAAAGAACTATATAAGCTGTCAAAAACTAAACCGCGGGTTTGTAGCATCTGCCAGTTCTGCTAAAGAGGTCACTCCCGGTGAAGGTATCTCGGCTCTTTCCTCATCGAATAAGGTGCAGGGTATATCATATATACCGCTATGCAAAGCAAAACTGTAGCTACCCTTTTTATAAAGTTTTGATTCTACAACATCTTTTAGGTTTCTTTTCTTTTATTAATCTCATTAATAAATCCCATCAGCTTATGCTTCCTAAGCATCACAGAAGAAACGAAAGCAGTAATATTTATATATCAGCATATATATATAGTATAAGCATTCGTCTCAGGCCGTAATATGATCTCATCACAGAACATTGCAGCAGAAGAACATATATGAAATATTGGATATACTAGGATGTCTGTGTTTTTAATACGAGCCGGTATAAAACACGGATTCCACGGTCGCGATGAATAGCCAAACCCACATCCCTAGACCCCTACGAGAGCGGCAAGTAACACTGCCAATTCTAGGGTTAGGAGACCCGGTCTCGACTCCTCGAGATGGCCTCCCACTGGACCTTATAACCCGGTTACTTGTGCTCCCCTCCTTGGGTCTACCTAATGCGGAAAAGTAAATAATATACACTGGTGACATCAACCTTATCCCGGAAGTGCCCCAATAAAAGAAAATTACATACAAATGAATTTTACATGAATGAAAATAAAAATCCTCATCTCACATAAAATCCTCGGCTATTCAGAACACGACGATCCAATATAACATATCACAGCAACACATAATATCTCATATCATCAACGTAAGCAAGTATGCGTATCCCGATTGTCGTTGATGTATAGCAACGAAGCCGGCGATACACCACATGCTACGCTTACGGTTAGAGAAAAGAAATTGTAAAACTACAACATTTGGAATCCACAATCACTTTAGACATCGTAAATCCGAAATATCACATACTTCGCATTTCATGCCTAACTATATGAATTCCACATATTGTATCACATTCCAGATAAATAGACAGTATTAAACTTTCCGATGTGATAATCAAATACCCAAGATTTCCTAAATAGCTCAACACTTGAGCGGAGTTCAAATAATCCCAGAATATGTCACAGTACCGATGGTCCAGCCGTAGAAGGGTCAAGCCAACGCCTTACATATGGCACACCGTACTGCCCCAAACCCTAAGGTTTAGAGGCGGTTCAGACGGTCACATAATCGAGTTAAGGTTTATGTTCTTCTAGAGGGACCGCCGCGTTACTTTCACGTTTTTCCGAAAGATTTAAACCCAAGAAAAATTCAACACTTGAAAGTTTTTCGTGCCGGGAAAAAATGAGTTAATGATATCCGTTCGAACATTTTAACAGTTTCTAAATATCCGGAAAATATAGCGAAATTAAATTTTCCGATCGAATCAACGAATACAAAATAATCCCCAAAACACTCAACACTTGAGTCAGATTAAAAATACCCAGAAATATAAACTAGTAGCTACGGATATTACTGTTGCAAACCCAAAGCCCAATTGAACAATACGGCCGCGGATCCACGGCCCAAGCAAGGTATGGCCGCGGTTCCGCGGCGGTCCGTACGAATTGCAGGCTCGTTTTCAACAGTAATACTTATATTTCCTTGCTGATTTTTTAAGGTATTTTTAATACAGAAAAAATCACATTTTTAAAAATTGTCCAGAGAGGGGGTCATTTCGACGTTTCGGGTTCGTTCGGAGTTTTAACTTCGTATACACGTCGCCTAATGCTCTAGCTAGGCTCTGATACCACTGTAGGGTTCCTAGGCACTCTTGTGAGGGTTCATAAGGCATCAACCATGCCCGAATAAAATTTTAGACGTGCCGAACAACCCAAAGCCGGGATCTTTGCTAGATTATTAGGGTTAAACATGCAAGTAAACATCTTTACAACACAACCTTTGCGGTCCGCTCCTTCGCTTCATAAGCTCCAAGTAGAAGTCCCTTCGCCGCGATCCACGATCTCCCGGACTCAAGAGAGGCTCCACGACTTGAACGATCCATGCTAGCTTGTAGTGTTCCTTTTCTCCGATGATCTACTTCGAAGTTGCTATAACTCAAGCTCTCTCACTCTAATGAGGTGAACACCCTAATCTAATTGGCTAGATTAGATGAGAATGATGGAGTAGTATTTATGCTTTCTTTTTTTATATCAAATTCTCACATGAAAATATCACAAAAGGAAAACCTAGTAAGCTTTCTCAAAGCTCAAGGTTGAAGATGAAGATGAAAAATGAGTTAAAACTTTTGTGATGAATAATGAAATGAATATATGAATAATAATGCAACCATGGTCAAGGATGACAAGGATAACCCTTGTAGAGAATTAACTAGGGCTAGGGTTTGGTTGGGTTAAAGAATGAGTCATAAGAAAATATCAACAATAATATCTTAACCACGACAAAAGAAAATCCTTCTAGAAGTATCAAGAAAGAACTAACCCAAATCAAACCCTAACCTTGTTTAATCTCTACTAAATATGTTTGATTATTAATCATATCATGTTACAATAATATATATCATATATATATTATATATTTGTAACAAAAGAAAATAACACAATTAATATATATCGCATATATATCAATGTATTATCCGGTGAGAAAATGAAATAATAAAGCGAGCCAATATTAGATAATGTAATGCAATATATCATATATATTATAATATATTAAATCATCGAATCAACACTTGATCCGACAATCCGGCTATATCGAATATAACCGACTAATATATCATGTACCGATTCATCAAATCAACACTTGATCCGATGACCCGGCTCATATCTAAATATCGCGAGAATATAATACGGTATCTCATATCGCATTATCCTCGGTCGTGCACATATCACATATGTGCCCCTACTCCGTTTTGCCTGAGTCAAGAAACCTCTGTGTAGGACTCTAAAGAATCGTCAATACGCCGGTAGCAGGTGATGATCATATCAAACACCCACAAGCTGCAAGCGGTTAGCTAAATGTAACAGCCACCCAGGTATTGAGCGATCAGAAGATCAACAAGCTAGCCTGTACATTCTCCTGTGAATCCAATCAGTAACACTCCCGTACAGTCCGGTCTCTTCGTCTAATATGTTGCATATCTAGTCTAGAGATGGTATGCGTCAGACCCCAGTAACCGATAAGTCGTGTCGATGTGAGGCTCATAACGGGTCGAGAAACTACTGGTAACACTTACCAGTAAATCTCTATATCAGCCCTGGCCAGGGACTTCCAGTTATAGCCAATCGAACACAGCACAATATCAACTCCCTATACCGGGAGAGACGAATCCCCTCCTATCGCTCATTTCCTCCATGTGATTCGGGACTGCACCCAAAAGCCACCGTTTTGCACGCCCTCTTGGACGTGGTAAGGTGGAAATCAAAGCACAGTGGGAATCACACAAGACTCTATGACGATCTCGGGTCTACAGATTACCCTGTACCAGTGTCACCGGAGAACTGCCATTTGACGTGTGGTATATCACCATCTAGGAGTTCTCGGCGAGTCCGTCCAGTATACCCAGTCTCCACTGAGCACCCGTACACCATCTCTGATGTCAAAACACCGATAGATATGGGATCAACCATCGCCCATCATATGAGTCAAGATGCGTATACGCTAGTCTACTCTGGTGTATCGATACCCTGTCTCGATATACTCTCGACTAGGAACAGTTATAGGATATACTCATCGACTACCATGGCCCCACTAGTATGATCTCATCATAGTCCCAGTAGTCGAGTATAGATCCTAAGGGCTTTATCAACATGTGAGAGTAAGACAGTAATCAATATGTTAAGATAAAGTGAAACCAAATAGTATACTATCATGTCGAGAAAGAAAGTCCTCTCTATATATATCCAAGCATCCATTATAATATACATCATATGTACAACAATGGCCTCTAGGGCATATACATAACTAACAATTCGAACATGTATACATATTTATCTTGATCATTAAATTGTTGTATGTACATAAAGACGATAATTAAATATTTGAGTTGTATTTTGAAAACTATACAAAATTATTTTTTCATAAAACCCCCTCAAGTTATATAAATTACAATAAGGACCCTAGTAAATATAGGTTTAAGCAGAACCAGTCTCTTAAGCCTCAGGGAGCTGGAGATATGGGTGCTTACTTATCTAAGGTAGACAATCTAACAAACGGTGTTATCAATATGGTAATTGTCTTTGAAAAAGACACAAATCCAGCTGTCCATGTGCAGCAGTTACCGATAACACCAAAACATAGTTCAGGATTCCAATTTCTTTTCTAATTGTTCTGACTCAGACCGAGTCTCATTATAATAATCTGAATTGAATATGATTCAAGTACAATCTACAATATTCCAATCCATGAATCCATATAATCAATCGAATCAAACTATTCAATCTATAATGACTGAACCGAACCATGGATATACTTCTATTTAGATGATTCTCCTGTTACATCCATTTACACGATTCTCCAATTACATCCATTTACTGATATCATGGTTTCGGCAAGTCATCCAATTATACAATTTATATTACAAGACAATACAAGTTGCAATACAATTTACAATACAAACAATACAAACAAGACATCGCGGGGTTTAATGGGTAGATTGGTACGGAAGGTGTTAAAAGTGGCACGAGACTGCAAGATTAAGACACTTAACATGAATCCAATTGCCGTTGTTACGGCTTGTATAACGGAGCCTTGTACATTCCGTTTGCCCTGGTCTCTAGCATATAGAGACCCCTCTCGTATACACTGGCATCCTTCTGTACCAAGCTACAAACAACAGCGTTAACATAATATTATAACAATATACTACAACTTGAAAAGTTACCTTCTTATTCTGTCTATTCTACTTCTCTCTTATCTTTGGGACTTACCGAGCGATCTGTTCGCTGACGACATTCTCTTTCTTTCTTCTTTGAATGTCGTCAGGTGATCTGGACACGTCAGAGATCGAGCCACGAGTGAAGACTTGGACCAATTCAGTGAAGACCCCGAGCTCTAGTTCATTGTACACTTTCCATTTCAGTACTTTTCATTTCTGCCATTGTTTAGGCATTGCTTTATTTCAGTTGTATTTACTTTTCCATGTATTGTAAAAAGAATGTTAATAAATAAAGTTGTTGTTCAGTTATATCTACTGTCATTGTCTCTTGTGTACATTTCTTTTATATTGCTTAGATACGCTTAGCGTATTTACTTCAGAGTAAATACGTAGCGGTCTCGTCGCGTCCTCTGCCCGTATACTAGGAAGCGGGGTGTGACAACATCGATGAGGATGAAGAAGAGAGAAGACTTAGAGTGCTTCGACAGTCTTTTTCAAAAGACGGGTTGTCTTCGGCTGATCGTGAAGTTACGTTGGTTAGAAATGATATCGATGATGAAATCCAAGTAGATATTTCTAATGCGTCCACGAAACGAAAAAATTTATCAGTAATGTTATATTATTACTTCACATTTCTACGATCTATACATATATTGCATGCATATGTAATGATTGTACTCTTATCTAGGTTTGATGACGACGACCGGAGCAGAGAGGGGCGGCAGGAGCACCAGCCGCGGCAGCGGCAGAGGCAGAGGCAGAGGTAGAGGCAAAGGCAGAGTGGTTTTGCCGCCCGGAGGGAGCTTCATAGGGCCGGTCTTGCACCCCGATCGGTATCCCCTTCGGATGACTCCTTCTGTATGGACTTTGCCACACCTCCAGGTATATTGCACGCATATTCATTTTGAATGTAATATTATAGATATACATGCATATTTATTTCAAAATTACTTATACAGTCAATGTTTAATTGTCTAGCTATTGGTGGTGCGTCCACATCAGAGACAGAGGCCACTACCGCACCTACAGGTATGTTTATATATCCTATAGTGAATGCATATTGATTTAGAATATTATATCATAAATATACACATGTTCTTTTTGCTCTTACTTAGATAATCATTTTTTTATTGTCTAGCAGTAGGTGGTGCCTCTACATCTCGGGCAGAGGCCACCACCGCACCTGCGGGTATGTCTATATATCCTATATTGCATGCATATTGATTTAGAATGTTATATTATTGATATACACATTCCTTTTGAAATTAATTATATAATCTATTTTTAATTGTCTAATTATAGGCGGTGCGTCCACATCTGGTGCAGAGGCCACTCACGCCACTTCCGTACCCTCCGCTCAGTCTGCAGGTTAGTATAAATAAATATAAAATATTTATTTATTTTACATATCCACTAAGAATAAACATGAACTTCATATAATTTTATCATCAATATTTATTTTCTAATTGGAGGGGATGCGTCCACGTCCGGGTCACCGGCTGTTCCTCACCGGAGGAACTATCGTCCCGCTCGTGCTGCTGCCCGGGCCAAGGCTCGTGCTGCTGTCGCCGGAGGTATATATCGCACTTCAATTTTCGTTAATCCTTCATTTCTTAATATTGCTTGTCTTGATATTTCTTATAGATGCAGGGCAGCCCCATCGGGGGACTCGAGGGTTGAATCAGTCCCACAGGCTGACGCTCGACAGAGTTAGGGGGAGGCACTATTCTCCCTCTTCTTTACCCCCGATTATCGCTATACCGGCGATTATGCCGAGAGGTTCGGCCGGTATATGGGGGATGAGAGCCGCATCCTAAAGAAGTATCCACTTCACGTTGAGTGGGGCGTTCAGCACCGTCGCCCATTTGCCCTCTTCTGGGATCAGGCTCGGGTATTAATATATATTTTCATTTGACTAATTTAATATATTTATTATTATTTAACACTTGCAATTTAAATACATTGTTTTTTTGTATTTGCAGTTGGATTACGATTTTCAGCCTATACCCGACCCTGATCACCCTGTGAAAGTGCTTGATCTTCACGCTCTGTACCAGGGCCTAATAAAGAACATGCAATCAAAGGTTCGATACAATAGGAACGAGCTGAAGATCGACTGCTATTCTCTATGGATGGCGACCCCCGAGGAAGAGAGAGCGGCTCTCCTACATACTCTGGCCTTTGCGAGAGTCGACGCAGATACATGGCCTCTTTTGTGCTAATATTTCGACTCTCAGCGCAAACAAGTTTGTAATTTAAATGTAATTCATTGTTTAGTATATAATTTATTTTTTTATGTTGCTTAATTAGAAAACTAAATCTGAATGTGTTGTGCAGGAACATGCCGATGAAAATAAGGAGAATAGGAAGTCGGCGAAGAGAGGTCGCCCCACTTATACAGGTGGCTTGAGGAACATTACTCATGTCATGGAGGCATCGGTAAATTACAATAGATCTATTTTGATATAATGTAATATTAAGAGTTATTTTATAATATATGTAAATTTTTGGCGAATTGCAGAGAGCTCAGACTCTGGCGCAGGGTGGTACACCGAGCATGCTGACCGCGTATCTTACCGTCCACGGCACCTCGACAGATCCCGCCACGGGCGAGCTTCGATTCTCCGACACCGCTATCCAGGAGTATTGCGTAAGTCTTAATATTTATTCTAACAGGTTTGAAATTTTTTTTCTGAAAAGTTCAAATTTAAATGATATACTTATATTTTAATGGTTAATGTGGGTGTAGGAGCGGGTAGTGGAGCAGGCGGAGGCATCGAGGATCGATTTTACTGGACAAATCGATCCGACGCTACTGACCCCAGTCCTAGACGTCGCACACGGAGGGCACCACAGAGGTTGGGAGAGAGGCCGAGGACTAGGTCCTAGCAGGGCCTATATGAGGTTGGACTCCACTCCGACGGTTACTTCCTCTACCCTCCGTGAGCGACGTCTAGAGCATGATGTTGCCGCCTTGAAGACCACTGTCGAGGAGTTGAAGGAGATGTTGGTACCTATACTACTTAATAGTAAAATATTATATCTCATTATAGATAGTAACATATGCAATA
Organism: Agapanthus africanus; assembly: GCA_030015575.1. NCBI lineage: Eukaryota > Viridiplantae > Streptophyta > Magnoliopsida > Asparagales > Amaryllidaceae > Agapanthus > Agapanthus africanus. Next base: position 298,833,623 of record CM057349.1, read on the forward strand.
TTAGTAGCCTGAGCTTATTTGGTTGTAGACTTAGCTTTGATTAATCATACTTACATATAACTATCTAATTAAAATAAACTACGGTTTTCCAAACTAGATACCCAAATGAGACCTAAGTCCCTAAGTATTCTTAGATTGGGGTTTCGCAATAACCTGATAATGATACAGATTCGACTAAAATCTAATACACCGTTCTTACTCGTTTATTACACACAAAATTTAACAAATGCGACAGGATACTTTGGCTGCGGCTCCACATGCATCTCCTTCGGCTGCGGCTTCGCAAGCCACTACCTCGGCTGCGGTTGCGCAAACTACTCCTGCAGCTCCACAGCCCGCTCAGACTCCCGCACAGTCCGCTCCTTCATTAGACGAGATTTTGACGACCCAGGGCTGCACCGAGGAGCAGATGCACCAAATTATGGCGTTTAGCAGAGGTGGAGGAGCTGGACCGAGGTATGGTAGCTTTTTTTTATATTCTGAGGATGTATGTACTTATATGATACATGTTGTACATATTTTGGATGATATTGGTGCTGTTTGCTTGTTCACGATGATTTAGATTGATATCGTATTCTGTTTGTTTATTTTTTTATATATATGTGTGAGATGTTGATTATGAATATTTCTGTATTTGGTTATATGATGTATATATTATTGTGCACAGGGTGGGGAAAGAACAGGAAACCTATTTTTTTTTTAAATTCTGATATTTTGTCCTTACGGATTAATCCGTAAGGCCATCTGTTGCACCTACGGATTAATCCGTAGGTGCAAAGTTTGGCCCTACACAGTTAGCCGTAGGGACAAAATATCAGGATACCTAATATTTTGTCCCTATGGACTCAGTAACAGGGGTTAAACTTACCCCTACGAATTTATCCGTAGGGACATTTATTTGGATCTACGGATAAATCCGTAGGGGTAAGTATCAGATCCTACAGATAAATCCGTAGGGGCAAGTATTTTATTTTATAAACCAATAAATTAAATAAATATTTTGTCCCTACGGATTAATCCGTAGATATATATGTCCCTACGGAGTAAGGCGTAGGGACAATTATTACTCCGTAGGGGCATGCTCAGGGCGAAAACTTGCACCTGCGGCCTTTGCACCTACGGGGGAATTTTGTGTTCCTACGGATATATTCGTAAGGGTAGTGGTTTGCCCCTACGACTAAATCCGTAGGGGCAACCCATTATTGTAGTAGTGGTAGCCCTTACGGATTAATCCGTAAAGGAGTAAAATAGCTCTGTAGGTCCATAGGCCGCAGGTGCAAGTATTTGCCATGAACATGCCCCTACGGAGTAAATATTGCACCTACGGCGTAATTCGTAAGGGAAATTAAACCTACGGATTATTCCGTAGGGACATAATCTTTTTTTAATTTATCTCTTTATAAAATAAAATAATTATCCCTACGGAGTTATCCGTATGGCCTTACAAATGCTCCTACGGATTACACCGTCGGGACAAGTTTTGCCCATGTTACTGAGTCTATAGGGACACAATATCAGATATTCTGATATTTTTTCCCTACGGATAAATATGTAGGGGCAAAAACGTGCCCCTACGGATTAATTCGTAGGAGCAATTGTTTCTCCTACGGATTAATCCGTTGGGATATTATATCCATTTTTTCAAACAAATGGGCTTCACGTTTTTTCTCCGCCCTGTGCACAATAATATATATATATATATAGCCAAATACAGAAATATTCATAAACAACATCTCATGCATAATATATAAAAGAAATAAATAAACAGAATACAAAATCATCGTAAACATCCAAACAACCACCGATATCGTCCAATACATACAATATGTATCAAATAAGTACATCCATCATCAAAAATATAAATAAACCTATCCTAGCTCGGTCCAGCTCTCCACTTATAATAATCATCGTAATCCAGGGCATCTGCTCCTCGGTGCAGCCCTGGGTCATCAAAAACTCGACTAATGAAGGAACTGTTTGTGCAGGAGTCTGAGTGGGCTGTGGAGCTATAGGAGTGGCCTGCGCAGCCGCAGCCGAGATAGTGACTTGCGGAGCCGCAGCCGAGGAGAGGCATGTGGAGCCGCAACCGAAGTAGCCTGCCGAATCTGTAAAATTTTATGTTTGTGTAATAAACGAATAAGAACGGTGTATTAGATTTTAGTCGAATTTGTATCATTATCGGATTATTGCGGAACCGCAAATTTATATATGCTTTGTTGAGATTCCACACGTTCTGTTGAAATTCATATATTATATATGAGAATTTATACATGTTGAAATTCCACACATTCAGAGCTATGCTTTTTTCCTCAATCTAAGAACACTTAGGGACTTAGCCCTAGTTTGGGTATCTAGTTTAGAAAACCGTAGTTTATTTTAAGTGGAGGTAGAAATGATACTTACTCTAACTTGTAAGTCTATATCTCTTTTTAATTGTTTAGTTTTGATTGGATACTTGGTTTTAGAGTTATCTAATTTACAAAGCAATGTTTTCTTCTCAATTTTTGAGTTTGGATAATCATAACTTTTTAAACTCCAAAATGAAGAAAGATGTGGCATGGTTATGATTATAAAGTTCAATTTAATTAGATAGTTTTATGTAAGTCCGATTAATCAAATTTAAGTCTAAAACCAAATAAGCTCATGCTACTAACATTGCATATGCTACTATCTATAATGTGGTATAATATTTTACTAATAAGTAATATATGTATCAACATCTCCTTCAACTTCTCGACGGTGGTCTTCAATGCGGCAACATCATGCTCCAGACGTCGCTCACGGGGGTAGGGAAAGTAACCGCCGGATTGAAGACCAACTTCATATGAGCCCTGCTAGGACCAAGTCCCCGGCCTCTCTCCCAACCTCCGTGGTGCCTTCCGTATGGGGTGTCTAAGACTGGGGTCAGTAAGATCAGATCGGTCTGTCTACTGAACTCGATCCCCAATGCCTCCGCCCGCTCCACCACCCGCTTCTACACCCACGTTAAGTATTAAAACATAAGTGTATATATCATTTAAATTTGCACTTATCAAAACAAAAATTTCGTTCGAATTAGAATAGATATTAACACTTACGCAATACTCCTGGGTAGCAGTGTCGGGGAATCGAAGCTCGTCCGTGGAGGGATCTGTTGAGGTGCCGTAGACGGCAAGATACACGGTCAACACGCTTGGTATACCACCCTGCGCCAGGGTCTGAGCTCTCTACAATTCGGCAAAAATTTACATATATTATAGAATAACTCTTAATATTGCATTAGATCAAAATAGATCTATTGTAATTTACCGATGTCTCCATGGCACGAGTAATGTTTCTCGAGCCACCTGTGTAAGTGAGGCGACCCCTCTTCACCGACTTCCTATTCTCCTTATTTTGATCGGTCCGTTTCTGCACAACAGATTTAGTTTTTTAATTAAGAAACACAAAAAAATAAATTATATACTAAATAATGAATTACATTTAAATTACAAACATGTTTGCGCTCAGACTCATAATACCGGCACAAGAGAGGCCATGTATCTACGTCAAAGGCCGGAGAATGTAGGAGAGACGCTCTCTCTGCCTCGGGGGTCACCAGCCATAGCATGTAGCAATCGATCTTCAGCTCGTTTCTATTATATCGGACCTTAAATTGCATGTTCTTCATGAAGCCCAGGTGAAGAGCATGGAGATCGATCAGTCTGTCAAGGTCGGGTACAGGCTGAAAGTCGTAATCCAACTGCAAATACAAGAAAATAATGTATTTAAATTATAAGTGTTAAATAATAAAAAATTAATTTGATAAGTTAAATGGAAATATATATTAATACCAGAGCCTGATCCTAGAAGAGGGAAAAGGAGCGTCGGTGCTGATCGCCCCACTCAACGTAAAAAGGATACTTCTTTTCGATGCGTCTCTCATCCTCTATATACTGGCCGAACCTCTCGGCATAATTTCCGGTATAGCGATAATTAGGGGTAAACAAGAGGGGGAATGGTGCTTCCCCAAGCTCTATCGGGCCTTAGCCTGTGGGACTGATTCGGCCCTCGAGTCCCCCTCTCGGGGTGGAACTGCCCTGCATCTACAAAAAATATCAAGACAAGCAATATCAAGACAAAACGGTATTTAGAAATCAAGGATTAAATAAAATTAAAGTGAGATATATACCTCCGGCGACAGCAGCACGAGCCTGGGCCTGGACAGCAGCACGAACGGGATGATAGTTCCTCTGGTGAGGAACAGCCGATGACCCGGACGTGGACGAATCCCCTCCAACTAGAAAATAAATATTGACGATAAAATTACATGAAATTCATGGTTATTCTTAGAGTATATGTAACGACTCTAAAATCTTGTACGGAAATTTTACTGTTAATATACAAGAAATGAGTTTTACAGCCCGAGTTTGAGTTAAAAGTTACTTTTATTAAATAACAGCAAGAAATAACTTGTAGCTCACTGGTAAAGCCCTTGCACCGCTGTGACGTAGTCTATGTGATCGATTCCTATCAGACATAAATTTTTTTCTGAATTTTTCTTTTTAATTTTTGAAAGCTCAAAAGATTGCACATGCAATACACAGGGAAATGAAAAGTTCAGAAAATCAAACATGTGCAAATTAGTTTAAACACAGAAATATCCACGTGGCATGAATATCAACACCCAAAACCCTAAATCGACCGGCCAAAAGACCTTTAAAGCCGGCACCGACGGTCGGATATTGCCCAATGAACCGCGAGCTTTGCACACACACCTTTTCACCTACCCCTAACTCCCCTGCACTATTTGATTTTCCTTCAATCAAACAGAGATCCTTCATTTCACAATTAAACATCATTTTAATGCTTTTTAATTCACATTTTTAATCCCAAACCCTAATTCTCCACTATAAATACCATCCCCTACTTTGGGTCAGCACCATTCTGAAAATTATAGCAAAATTCTCTCAAAAAGTTCCTAAGTACAAGTGGAGAAAAGATGAGTTAGCGAGCAAGCAACTTCCGGCGAAGATCGAAGTAAATTCCAGCGCTCCCACGACGCTACGAAACTCACCCCCTCTTCTTCAAATTTTCTTTAAACTTTCTAAACCGTAAGTCCCATCCAAACTCCCTTTCTCTTCATTGAAATTCCATTTTAAAACTTATATCGGTAAGTGGAGTTAATACCGATATCATTGTTCTAAACCCTAGAAACTCCTTCTCCTTATTCTTTGATCAACCAAGTTTTTTACACAATACTTGTAACCTTAAACCCTAATGTTTAGAATAAATTTCAAAAAAATTCTCATGTGAAATAACAATAGTAGCATATACCCGGGTGGCCGTTACGTTTAGCAGACCGCTTGCGGCTTGTGGGTGACTGATATGATCACCACCTACTGCCGGCGTATTGACGAGTGTTTAGAGTCATACACAGAGGTTTCCTGGCTCAGAAAAAATGAAGTAGGAGCACATATGTGATATGTGCAGGACCGAGATTAATACGAGTATGTGATACCATATTCTATTATCACGATATGTGATATCGGTCAGTTATATGTGATATAACCAGGCTGTCGAATCAAGTGTTGATTCGACAAGTTGATACATAAAATATTAGCCGGTTGTATGTGAGATAGTCGGATTATTAAATCAAATGTTGATTTAATAATTTAATGTATAATTATATATTTGATATATTAATTTACATTAACTAATATTAGATCACTTATGATTTCTTTTTCTCACTAGTGTACACTTGATATATATGTGCTATATATTAATGTATATCTTTTGTGTCATGCTAGATGCCACATGCTACATGGGTGTATGAGACTCACACCATGCTTATAATAATGTAAGGTTTTGTTTATTTAAAGTAAATCAAATTAGTTGGAAAATGTCACATGGTTGAAGTTTGTAGAAGCTTGTGGAACCATTGACCAAGTCCACTAATTTTGTTTTACTTGAAGATATTTATTAACCTAACCATTATTGTTTAGCCATGGTTTAGTCTCTACATGAGTTAGTATATGATATTAACTCACCCATGGTTGCTATTCTCACTACAACATGATTCATTCTTCACTTGCTTCATTCCATAAGAGCTTTCTTCATCTCCTTCCTCAAGTTTTCTAGCTTCATAGGAGGTGAAGAAAATTAGTGAGAAAATTATTTCTAAAGTGAGAAAAATTCATACTTCATCAATCTCTTCTCTACTAGCCATTTAGATTGGGTTGTTTCTTCACTAGTTCATCACTTAGTGAAGAGATAGCTTGAGTTAGTGTCTCCTCGACGTAGATCATCTTCGGCCTCGAAGACTTCAAGCAAGTTTGTTCATTTCACCTTGTGGAGCCTCACTAGAGTCCGGGAGATCACTACTTGGAGCGAAGGGACTACTACACGGAGCTATTGAAGTGAAGGACCGGTCTACAAAGGTTGTATTTCTTGTTCACTTTGTATGTAAAGTTGTTTGCATGCTTGTTTCGTCTAAATCTCTAGTTAAGATTCTAGGTTAGGGTTCTTTTGTCACGACCCAAAGTTTGGATGTGACCGGCACTTGGATTGTATAATATCTAAAGATATCTACACAACCCGAGTAAGCCAAAAACCAAGATCAAAACCCCCTTTTGCGGAATTTTAGAAAAATATAGTTTTTAAGTAAAAATCACAGTTTTAAGTAATTTAGATCCTAACAGTAACTCCCTATTGAATTCATAACGAAAACAGTTAGAAAGTGTTTAATTTGGTTGCATCCCTAGTTGGATCAACAATGCCAACAACAGAAATAATTATATAACTTTATACGACATCAATAAGAATCTCAGACATAGGTAAAAGAAATATCATTTCTTATAACTAAACGATCCCATCTGTCAAATCAAATACAAACAACCACTTCTCGTTCTAAGTCATAATACAGGGTTTGATGGAGATATTCTAGATTCAATATACAATCCCAAAAGAGGAGGTTACTACATAGATAACCCACCTAGCAAAAGATGCGATAAAAGCTGATAAATGGATCTGCACTGCTGCTAACCGTCCACTCGACCCCTGCAAGGAACTGTGGCACAACGGGGGTGAGTTGCCAACTCAGTGAATAAGACCAACATATAACGGCTGATAATATAAATATGACAACTATAACTAATTGCGATAAGGATAAGTATGATGTATGATAGCATGTGAAAGCATGAAGTTATACTAATAATCATATAAATCAAGGATGAAATCTCATCACTTATTTCCAAATCAAGTTCATCATTCCGTGTCCAACATCGACACAAATCTTCTATTTTGCTCAGGTAACGTTCCTTGAACGATCTTGAAATCAATAACACCGGTCGGTATCATCTAGATATCCGCCGTGTTTCACTACTATCTCCGGAGTCGAGTATTCTCGCTAGGCTCCCCGCCTCAAATGCGGCTTTCCTGCCCCTCGGTCTCGACCGGGTCCACCATGATTCCGACTGTATAACTCCCCCACTCAGTCCGGATAACGTAAAAATACGTGACCGTATAGCTCCCCCACTCGGCCCGGAATAAAATCAAATCATAAAAACAATATTTCATGGTGGACATCTCATATCAATTTGAAGAATCACTGAATTTATGCAATAGTATAGGAAAATCCAAAACCATAAATCCTCAATAATACAATTTCCTCTTATATCAACTTCGAATATTTAAATACGAAACATGATGGCATTTATGCAAAGTACTACTGTTAATGATGTTTAAGGTATGATAGAATCATATTTAACAGGATAATTGCTAAGTGTAAAAGTGACATGTTAATATCGATGAGGTGTAGTGTAACATGTAGATATGTGCATGTGCGGTATAACTCGTTCGATAATTGTGCAGTGTTCTAACAACTATAGCGAGGTATATGTAGATATGAATGCATATTATCAATTTAGCATACAAAAGTCAAATCTTTTTATTTAAGTAAAACTACGGGCGTATCACGCCATTTTTACACAATCCCCCGGTAGATGTTTAGTCTACTCACCGGAATACGTCGTAACTACTCAGAAATTGCCAATCCCTTTCCTTTCCTTGCGGCCTCCGAAGTTCCCGCACTCAAATCTAACATTGAATTTAACTTACATAAGAAACGGCTACATTCCGATACGGTGAAAACATGAAAGCACAAGTTGTACGTACTAATTACACTGCGTACGATTATAGCAAACTATCTAACACTTATCTTAACTGGAATTTACCCAAACGTTGTTTCGCAACAGAAAACAGAATGCGCTGCGTTTTAACCGTGTCGTATTTTATATTTTCGATACCTTTTTCCGATATTAGTTTCCAGATTTCATATACAGTTAAACTAACTTAATTAAACAATACCAAAATATCCCAACATCTATATAGAGACCTACCCTAAAACCCAAATCACCATATTCCACCAAACATCCGGCGACGCCGGATCTGGCCTTAATCTCGCCGGCCAGAATCCGAGCCCCTGGGTTCGTGCTTCTATGGTTTGTTCTAGGTCCAACATACAACATTAAGGCACTGTTTGGTTAAGTTTATTTTTATCTAAACTATAGAAGATTACTAAAGAGCTCAGTTTTGCCTAAAATACGATATTATAGATATAAGATTTCTAAATTAAACCAATTACATAACTAAATCCTACAGTGATTAAAGACTTTACCGACAAAGGATTGCTGGAAGAACTCCCTCCAAGATGTACAAGTTCCTAGTTCCTAGCTTGATGGTGGAAATTCTAGAACTTGGCTCTTCTCTTCTCCTTTCTCTTGTTCTTCTTTGTTTGTTCTAGTTTTCTTTTTCTTTCTTTTGAATTTTCAGATTTTTAAATTAGCTAAGTGATCTGAACAAATGATATATATATGACAAAGGTAAGAGTGATGTGTAGGAGGAGATGTCAATGATCAAGGTGTGCTATCCTCATGCAAGGAGGAGGTGTTGTGTGTGTGTTGTGTATGCAAGAAGGATGTGTCAAGGTATTATCATTCCAAATTGATTTATCTTGTGATAAAATTATGAACTAAAGCCTCATTTAACCTCTTTTCTACTTACACCCTTAACAATTCCCATTTGCATAATTTCTTAAACTTTACACAAAGACCCCTCACTAACTATGTTATTATATAACACTATTTTAATTAAAAATGAAGCTAAATTTCTCATTAAAACCCTTATAATTTATTTATGTTACATAATAAAATTTTAATTTAGTTTGTTTTACATACTATTTATGAAAATGTCGTATTTGGTTTTAATAACTTTTTTTAATATAACATTTTATTATTTAATTAATTAATTTTATTTATTTCTAAATTTTCAAAATGCTACAATATTCCCACCTTAAGAAAATTTGGTCCCCGAATTTAAAACTTAACAAGACGAACCTTCAAAAAGATGTGGAAATTTCTTTCGCATCGCATCCTCGGTTTTCTAAGTGATCTCTTCGCGATTCGTTCCTCGCTAAAGAATCTTTATAGATGGAAGTACCCTTGATCTTAGTTTCTTTGCCTGCCGGCCTAGAATAGCTACAGGCTGCACTGTGTAGGATAAATCTGGCTCAAGCTGTAAGGTTTGATGCTGGATCGCGTGAGAAGGATCGTGAAGATACTTGCAAAGCATAGACACGTGAAACATCGAATGCACATCGGGAAGACTCGGTGGAAGTGCTAAACGATAAGCTACAGCACCCACTCTCTCCAGAATCTCGTAAGGTCCGACATATCTGGGGCTGAGCTTCCCCTTTTTCCCGAAACGCATCACACCTTTCATCGGAGATACACGAAGGAACACATGATCTCCCACCTCAAACTCGAGTCTACGACGTCGTCGATTTGCATAAGATTTCTGTCTGCACTGGGCCGCTCTCATTCTGTCTCGTATCAGTTGAATCTTTTCCGTAGTCTCCTGTACTATCTGTGGTCCCAAAATGCTACTCTCGCTCAGTTCCGTCCAGCAAACGGGTGATCGACATTTCCTCCCATACAAAGCTTCAAAGGGTTCCATCTGGATCGTCTCCTGAAAACTGTTGTTGTACGAGAATTCTATCAAAGGTAAGTGACGATCCCAACTACCACCAAAATCAAGGCTGCAAGCTCGAAGCATATCCTCTAGCGTCTGAATGGTCCGCTCTGACTGGCCATCTGTTTCTGGGTGAAAAGCTGTGCAAAAAGTCAATCGTGTACCAAGAGCTTCTTGAAGTTTTTTCCATAGCTTGCTGGTAAACTGGGTACCCCTATCGGATACTATGCACATCGGAACTCCATGCAATCGTACAATCTCGTCGATATAAATCTGAGCATACTGTGCAAACCCATATGTCATCTTCACTGGAAGAAAATGTGCTGCCTTTGTCAATCTATCTACAATCACCCAGATGGAGTCATACCCTCTGCTAGTCCTGGGTAGACCCACAACGAAATCCATAGAAATCTGTTCCTATTTCCACTCCGGAATGGGTAAGGGCTGCAACTCTCTTGCCGGCCTCTGGTGCTCGGTCTTGACTTGCTGACAATTCAAGCATTTCGAAACAAACTTCGCAACATCCCTCTTCATTCCTTCCCACCAATAAACATCCTTCAAGTCATGATATATCTTGGTGGAACCAGGAGGAATATTGTATATTGATCGATGGGCCTCCTCTAAGATCTCACGTCTCAGTCCATCCGAATCTGGCATACAAAGACGAGTCCCAAAATGTAATATTCCACGGTCATCTATCACGAACTCCGACTCCTTGCCCTGCCTAACCTGATCCATAATCTCCGATATACGAGCATCTGCGGGCTGTGTCTCTCGAATACAATCCAATAACTAAGGATGGGTGCGAACATGTGCTAACGTCCTCTTGTCGATGTGAACTCAAACTGTATACGATTATCACATAAAATCTGCCAGTCTGTGGAAAACTGCCGCTGCAAGGTGCGCACATGAGATAAGCTACCTCCAGGCCTCCGGCTCAAAGCATCTGCTACAACATTCGCTTTACCTGGATGATACAAGATCTCACAATCGTAATCCTTCACGAGTTCCATCCATCGATGCTGCCTTAGGTTCAGATCCCTTTGCTGAAAAATATACTTCAAGCTCTTATGATCTGTAAAAATTTGGCATGATTCTCCGTACAAGTAATGCCTCCAAATCTTCAGTGCGAAAACTATTGCAGCCATCTCCAAATCATGAGTGGGGTAGTTCTGCTCGTGCCTCTTCAACTGCCGAGAAGCATAAGCTACAACCCTGCCGTGCTGCATCAACACACAGCTAAAACCCATTCGAGAGGCATCGCAATACACCATGAAACCACCTGACCCGGAAGGTAAAGATAAGACAGGTGCAGTCGTCAAGCGAGTCTTCAACTGCTGGAAACTCTGCTTACACGCATCTGTCCAAAGAAATGGAACTTCCTTCCTAGTCAACCGGTCAACGGTGCGGTGATCCGAGAAAAATCCTGCACAAAACGTCTGTAATAACCGGCTAGACCCGAGAAACTTCGAACCTCTGTAACTGACACAGGTTTGGGCCAGTGCTGTACCGCTTCTATCTTCTTTGGGTCCACACGTATCCCATCTCTTGTAACTACGTGACCCAAGAAATCTACACTATCCAGCCAGAAAGCACACTTGGAGAATTTAGCGAACAGCTGATGCTCCTTCAAGGTCTGCAACATGATGCGCAAATGCTGCTCGTGCTCCTCCCGACTCCGGGAATAAACAAGAATATCATCAATGAATACTATAACGAACTGATCAAGGAATGACCTGAAGATACGGTTCATCATATCCATAAAAGCTGCTGGGGCTTTGGTGAGTCCGAACGACATCACCAGAAACTCGTAATGCCCATATCGTGTGCGAAAAGCAGTCTTCGGAATGTCATCCTTCCGAACCTTCAACTGGTGATACCCTAACCGTAAATCAATCTTTGAGAAGTAGCCAGCTCCCTGCAGCTGATCGAACAAGTCATCGATACATGTTAGTGGATACCTATTTCGCACAGTAACTCTATTCAGCTGTCGGTAGTCGATGCACAATCTCATGCTACCGTCTTTCTTCTTAACGAACAAGACTGGAGCCCCCCACGGTGATACACTTGGACGAACAAGTCCTCTATCTAACAACTCTTGCAACTGACTTTTGAGTTCCTTCAACTCTGTCAGGGACATCCGATAGGGTGGTATAGAAATAGGCCCCGCACCTGGAATCAAGTCAATGCAAAATTCAATATCGCGATCGGGCGGTAATTCTGGTAACTCAGCAGGAAACACATCCGGAAATTCTCGTGCGATCGGAACCTGGTCCAATAGAATCTCAGCGGCTCCTATGTCCTGAACAATTGCTAAGAACCCATGACAACCCTTTTTCAAGAGTCGTCCTGCACAAAGAGCAGAAATCATGTTGACAGGAGTTATATTGTAACCCCCCTGCACAACAAAGATCAGTTCACCTGGAAAACAAAATCTAACCGCTTTCCCCCGACAATCTACATAAGCATGACAAGCGACTAACCAATCCATACCGAGAAGTATATCAAAATCTAACATATCCAGGAGAATCAGATCAACTAAAGAATCCCTATCACCAATACGTACTGAACAAGACCTGAATACATGTCGAGCTATAAAAGAATCTCCTATAGGAGTAATCACAACTAGCGGTAACCCCAACAATGATGACTCTCTTCCCAAAGAAAGTGCAAAAGTGTGCAAGTACGTATGAATGCGTAGAACCGGGATCAATTGGAATATGTGCGTTTAAGAAACATACTGAAAGAATACCTGTTACGACTGCATTGGATGCCTGGGTATCCTGTGGAGTCAAAGTAAAGACCCGAGCCTGGCCCCTACCAGCATCTTGACGTCCTTCCTTAGAGTCTACAATTTCTAGCGAAATGCCCTGGACGTCCACAACTAAAACAGGTAGATGGGGGCCTCTGCTCAACGGGGTACGAACTGAACATCTGGCCCCGAGTCCTACCTCGACCAAAACTGCGGCCTGGAATAAATCTACCTCGACCTCCTCATCCTCTCAAATTACGATCGTCACGACCACGGTCTCTATGGGCGTTGATCTGACGTAGAACAAGAACAGGTATAGGAGGTAATATGCTTGGAGGAGGTGGTGAAAGTGGTGAAGTCATATGTGAGACCGATGCCTCCCTCTGTCGCCTTACGGAACAATTCCTAATAAAGTGATACAGACACCCACACCTGAAACATCTTTGCACGTGCTGCTGAAAATATGGGTATAAGTGATAAAACCGAGCCATACAGAATCTGCCACGGCCTCTACGAACACGTCTTGGTGCTAATGTATTATTACGAATTTGCCTTGGTCTCTGAACAACCGTACGTGGAGTAGTGGTCGATCTCCGTGCTTGACTAATCTCTAACAAGGATCCAATCATTCGGTGCATCTCTTGAACACTTGCCTCCATCCTAGCTATACGATCGATATAGAGTGAATCAATCGGTTCATGAAAGACAGGCGTACTGCCTAGGTCTATCCCCGTTTCAGACGAGCCCGCTCCAATCTCATCTCGAACAGCGGTACTTTGAGTCCCCATAGTTGTTAATGACATAGTGGCTGGAGTAAGAAACAGGATTGATAAGGACATTGCAATTGAATCACAGGATACATGGAATCAAGAAAAGAAATACGAACAAATATATCCTAAGGTCGCTTAGGCTGAGTATCGTAGCGTAAATAAGCCGCGGAACATATGTACGGTACCCTACTCATCCTAAATCACCTACTCCATCAACCAAGGGTCAACCTACATCACTAAATTAAAGCCTACTATATTCAATTCACTACTCGGTTTCGTAAGGTTAATCCTAGGCTCTGATACCAACTTTGTCATGACCCAAAGTTTTGATGTGACCGGCACTTAGATTGTATAATATCTAAAGATATCTACACAACCCGAGTAAGCCAAAAACCAAGATCAAAACCCCTTTTTGCGGAATTTTAGAAAAATATAGTTTTTAAGTAAAAATCACAGTTTTAAGTAATTTAGATCCTAACAGTAACTCCCTATTAAATTCATAACGAAAACAGTTAGAAAGTGTTTAATTTGGTTGTATCCCTAGTTGGGATCAACAATGCCAACAGCGGAAATAATTATATAACTTTATACGACATCAATAAGAATCTCAGACATAGGTAAAAGAAATATCATTTCATATAACTAAACGATCTCATCTGTCATATCAAATACATACAACCACTTCTCGTTCTAAGTCATAATACAGGGTTTGATGGAGATATTCTAGATTCAATATATAATCCCAAAAGAGGAGGTTACTACATAGATAACCCACCTAGCAAAAGATGCGATAAAAGCTGATAAATGGATCTGCACTGCTCACTCTACCCCTGCAAGGAACTATGGCACAACGGGGGTGAGTTGCCAACTCAGTGAATAAGACTAACATATAACGGCTGATAGTATAAATATGACAACTATAACTAATTGCGATAAGAATAAGTATGATGCATGATAGCATGTGAAAGCATGAAGTTATACTAATAATCATATAAATCAAGGATGAAATCTCATCACTTATTTCCAAATCAAGTTCATCCTTCCGTGTCCAACATCGACACAAATCTTCTGTTTCCCTCAGGCATCGTTCCACGAACGATCCTGAAATCAATAACACCGGTCGGTATCATCTAGATATCCGCCGTGTTTCACTACTATCTCTAGGCTCCCGCCTCAAATGTGGCTTTCTTGCCCCTCGGTCTTGACCGGGTCCACCATGAATCCGACTGTATAGCTCTCCCACTCAGTCCGGATAACACAAAAATCCGCGACCGTATAGCTCCCCCACTCGGCCCGGAATAAAATCAAATCATAAAAACAATATCTTATGGTGGACATCTCATATCAATTTGAAGAATCACTGAATTTATGCAATAGTATAGAAAAACCCAAAACCATAAATCCTCAATAATACAATTTCCTCTTATATCAGCTTCGAACATTTAAATACGAAACATGATGGCATTTATGCAAAGTACTACTGTTAATGATGTTTAAGGTATGATAGAATCATATTTAATAGGATAATTGCTAAGTGTAAAAGTGACATGTTAATATCGACGAGGTGTAGTGTAACATGTAGATATGTGCATGTGTGGCATAACTCGTTCGATAATTGTGCAGTGTTCTAACAACTATAGCGAGGTATATGTAGATATGAATGCATATTATCAATTTAGCATACAAAAGTTAAATATTTTTATTTAAGTAAAACTACGGGCGTATCACGCCATCTTTACACAATCCCCCGGTAGATGTTTAGTCTACCCACCGGAATACGTCGTAACTACTCAGAAATTGCCAATCCCTTTTCCTTTCCTTGCGGCCTCCGAAGTTCCCGCACTCAAATCTAACATTGAATTTAACTTACATAAGAAACAGCTACATTCCGATACGGTGAAAACATGAAAGCACAAGTTGTACGTACTAATTACACTACGTACGATTATAGCAAACTATCTAACACTTATCTTAACTGGAATTTACCAAAACGCTGTTTCGCAACAGAAAACAGAACGCGTTACGTTTTAACCGTGTCTTATTTTAGATTTTAGATACCTTTTCCCGATATTAGTTTCCAGATTTCATATACAGTTAAACTAACTTAATTAAACAATACCAAAATATCCCAATATCTATACAGAGACCTACCCTAAAACCCAAATCACCATATTCTACCAAACATCCGGCGATGCCGGATCTGGCCTTAATCTCGCCAGCCAGAATCTGAGCCCCTGGGTTCGTGCTCCTATGGTTTGTTCTAGGTCCAACATACAATATTAAGGCACTGTTTGGTTAAGTTTATTTTTATCTAAACTATAGCAGATTACTACAGAGCTCAGTTTTGCCTAAAATACGATATTATAGATATAAGATTTCTAAATTAAACCAATTACAGAACTAAATCCTACAGCGATTAAAGACTTTACCTACAAAGGATTGCTTGAAGAACTCCCTCCAAGATGTACAAGTTCCTAGTTCCTAGCTTGATGGTGAAAATCCTAGAAGTTGGCTCTTCTCTTCTCCTTTCTCTTGTCTTCTTTGTTTGTTCTAGTTTTCTTTTTCTTTCTTTTGAATTTTCAGATTTTTAAATTAGCTAAGTGATCTGAACAAATGATATATATATGACAAAGGTAAGAGTGATGTGTAGGAGGAGGTGTCAATGATCAAGTTGTGCCATCCTCATGCATGGAGGAGGTGTTGTATGTGTGTTGTGCATGCAAGAAGAATGTGTCAAGGTATTATCTTTCCAAATTGATTTATCTTGTGATAAAATTATGAACTAAAGCCTCATTTAACCTCTTTTCTACTTACACCCTTAAAAATTCCCATTTGCACAATTCCCTAAACTTTACACAAAGACCCCTCACTAACTATGTTATTGTATAACACTATTTTAATTAAAAATGAAGCTAAATTTCTCATTAAAACTCTTATAATTTATTTATGTTACATAATAAAATTTTAATTTAATTTGTTTTACATTCTATTTATGAAAATGTCGTATTTGGTTTTAATAACTTTTTTAATTTAACATTTTATTATTTAATTATTTAATTTTATTTATTTCTAAATTTTCAAAATGCTACATCTTTAGCGCGCCATTTTTTGAAAACGGCATGGATGATGCCTCCCAAAACCCAGCGGCCGCCGTAGGGAACCCTGCTGTGGTATCAGAACCATGCTAGAGAATTAGACGATATTTGTAGAATTACAAAACCGAAACAACTCCGAAACACTCGAAACAATGACCCAGTTTCTGTCGAAATTTTCCGAGTGTCTAAATTTTTTTTAAGCAGTTGCAGAATTGTATATGAGATGTAACATGAACACAGTAGAAATTTGAACCCTCCTCGCCGAAATTTGGCCTGCCACATGTCTTGAAATTCCGGCCTGGCCGGTTTTGGTACCCCTTTATGGCTTCAAATTTTTATCGTGTTCCAGTTTCTGGGTTTTGGTGTTTCAGGTGTTGCTTGTTTTTGCTAAAATTGCATATGATGTTATCTTTGTGCAAAGGCAATTCGGAGTGCTTTGTAGTCGTAATTCTAACATCTATTCGGCTTATTTTGACGAAGTTAAAAAGTTCGAACGGATATCAATAACCCATATTTTCCCCCGCTGGAAATTTTCCAAGAGTTGGATTTTTCCAAGTTTGAAATCTTCAGAAAATCATGCAGGTGTTTTTTGTGGACCCTCTAGAAGAACGAAACCCTAACTCAATTCTGTGACCGTCGGAACCGCCACCAAACCCTTGGGTTTGTGATAGTTCCGCGGCGCCATAGGTGAGGCAAGGGTTGACCCTTCTACGGTTGGTCCATAGGTGTTGTGGCATGTTCTGGGTACTTTTTGAACTCCGCTCAAGTGTTGAGCTCTTTGGGAAATTTTGGGTGTTTATTTATTCGATTGAAAAGTTTAATATCGTCTAGCTATCTGTGATTGTGATACAATATTTGGAATCCACAAAATTTAGTTTTATGAAAACTAATTTGAATTTTATAAATCTAGCAGTTTAGTCTCATTTGATCGGTTGCCATGGAATTTTGATGTGGATCAAAAGTCCGTCGCAATTACGTAGTGTACGTGGATACTCGCCGGGTAACCTTACTAGATAGCCACGCCCCATAGCCCCGACCAAGTGACTGTAGGAAAACCCCAATGCCAAAAGCATTCGTTCGGGTGCTCGCGGTCGCGGTGTTCCGCCTAAGTGCACTTCGTCGACGGCATCGGGGGTGCGGCCGTGTACTAAAGTTTCCGACGAGCATTCGATCTGGTTGTCGGGAATCTTGTTGAATTACCCGACTTTTTATTGAAAAGTGTTTTCAATATCGAGACTAAAATGCGGGGTTTATAATTGTTAGGCATGTGATGTCTAAGGAATTCATTTGGTTAGGCATGAAATCCAAAATATGTGATACATTGGGTTTATGATGTCTAAGGTGGTTGCGGATTCCAATTGTTGTAGTTTTTCACTTTCTTTTCTACAACCGTAAGTGTAATATATGGTGTATCGCCGGTTTCGTTGCTATATGTCAACGACAATTGGGATACGCATATTTACTTACGTTGATGACATGTGATGTTATGTGTTGCTGGGATTTGTTATATTGAATCGTCGTGTTTGAATAGCCGGGTTTTTTTTATGTGAGATGAGAGTTTTTCATTTTCATTCATGTAAAAACTTGTATGTAATATTCTTTTATTGGGGCACTTCCGGATTGAGGATGATGTCACCATTGATGTATATTATTTACTTTTCCGCATTAGGATAGACCCAAGGCGGGGAGCACAAGTAACCGGGTTCTAGGGTCCAGTGGGAGACCATCTCAAGGAGTTGAGACCAGGACTCCTAACTCTAGAATTGGCAGGGTTGCTTGCCCCTCTTGTATGGGTCTAAGGATGTGGGTTTGGCTATTCATCGCGACCGTGGAATCCATGTTTTTTACTGGCTTAATTTAAAACACGGAATTCCTAGTATATCCAATATTTCATATGTGTTCTTCTGCTGCTGATATTCTGTGATGTGATAACTTGATATGTTGAGATGAATGCTTATATTATATATATGATATATAATAAATATTGCTGCTTTCGTTTCTTCCGTGATGCTTGGAAAGCATAATTGATGGGACTTCATTAATGAGATTAATTAAATAAAAGAAACCTAAAGATGTTGTAGAAGCTTTTTTTAAAAACTGGTAGCTCTAGTTCTTACTTTGCATAGCAGTATTCTTTGTAGAATATCCAACACCTTATTCTATAAGGAAAGAGCCGAGATCCCTTCACCGGGAGTGACCTCTTTAGTGAAACTAGCAGATGCTACAACCCACTCGGTTTTGTTTTTGATTTCTTTTTAAGTTCATGCTTTGCCTAGTGGTATTTGTGAAATATCCAGCACCTCATTCGATAAGGAAAGAGCCGAGATCCCTTCACCGGGAGTGACCTATTTAGCAAAACTAGTAAAAGCCTAAAAAACACTCCTTTTCAAAATCACTCGATTCTACAACGAGGTCAAGTTCATTACACAAAAGGTTTTCTTAAAAACCTGTCGTAGCCCTCCGTCATTTCAGATAAGTACTACTTAGTATTCGTGCTACATTTGTTGACCTCCGTCAAGGCGTAGTGTGCGGTAGCTAACTAGTACTTATCTGCAACATATGATGCGATTGGATTAGGGTAGTCGTGCGGCCTTGTTGACCTCCGTTAAGGGTCGTGCGGG
Organism: Agapanthus africanus; assembly: GCA_030015575.1. NCBI lineage: Eukaryota > Viridiplantae > Streptophyta > Magnoliopsida > Asparagales > Amaryllidaceae > Agapanthus > Agapanthus africanus. The sequence continues at coordinate 298,852,848 of CM057349.1, forward strand.
TGGGTTTAATTCAATCGTGAAATGTACGGGTTGAACTTGACTAGCAGCCTATGGTTTGTTGACCTCCGTCAAGGTCATAGGAAGCTAGGGGCAAAATATTATCGGGAATTTCAAGTGTTGAAATTTGCAATGAGATTGCATACCTTCTATGAGATAGTTGGATCCCGATATCCACAGTGAGTAAGAGTTACTTCTGGGAGAGTTTTGCACATTACAATTAGCCGATCATGTAGGTGTCTAGAAAGGTGTTAACGGGGTTACGCCCCTGGGAAAACAAGGTTTATTTTAATTAGGTCCGTGCGAAAGCACGGGGACCCTCCCTCAAAATACCGACACTGGCCTGGCCGAAAGATTGGCGAACTTGTAGGGTGTAATTAATCCCGGCTAGTCTTACCTTTTAGGGTTTGAAGGAAGATTTGATAAAAACAGTTGGAGCAATCCTAATTAGATAAAATAATAACCAATCTGGTCTTGCAAGAGCGCATGCAGAGTGTTTTCTTCTCTCTCTCTCTCCTGGTAGCGACCATATCACGCCTTAATCAAGATAATAATATGGATATTTTGACCGAACCCGCTTGTTATACTGAGCTGGGGAACGTTGGTTCCGCTTTATCTTATAATTGTTATAAGTCCGAGCAGGAAATAGGGGAATACCAGGATTCCCATGCCACCGAATTGAAGAAAATGCATGTTGATGCATCTTCTTCGGGTGTGTTCATTATCGAGGACTGTTTCTCAGTATCCTCTATGTCCTGGGTATGAGATACCGGATCAGGATCCCATATATGTAATCTGTTACCTGGGCTACTGAAAGGTAGAGAACTCGGAATGGGTGATACGTCTCTAAGTGTAGAGAATGGTGCAAGTGTTGCAGCCAAATCAGTTGGCAAATATCACCTTGTATTAATACATTAATTCTGAAAGAATGTTATTACATACTGAACCTGATATACAACATTATATCGGTATCTTTAATAAGTTAAAGAAGGATATAATTTTGTATTGATGGATAATGTTGTGAACATTTTCCTTAATCAAGAGTTGATTGGATCTAGCACGTTATGTAATGGAATATATGTTAGTTATATGTATGCCCTAGAGACCATTATTGTACATATGATGTATATTATAGTGGATGCTTGGACATACATAAGGAGGACTTTCTTGCTCGACATGATAGTATGCTATCTGGTTACTCTTTATCTTAATATGTACACTGATTGTCTCTCTGTTACATGTTGATAAAGCCCTTAGGATGTTTACTTGACTACCTGGATTATGATGCAGATAATACTAGTGGGACAAAGGTAGTCCGTGAGTACATCCTTTAATGTCCCTAGTCGTGGGTGTATCGAGACGGGGCATTGATATACCAGAGTAGACTAGCGTGTACCTTCTCGACCCATGTAGATGGGCAATGGATGATCCCATATCCATTGGTGTTTGACATCAGAGATGATATATGGGTGCTCAGTGGAGACTGGGTATACTAGACGGACTCGTCGAGAACCCCTAGATGGTATTATACCTCACGTCAGATGGCAGTTCTTTGATGACACTGGTACAGGTTAGTCTATCGACCCGAGATCGTCATAGTGTCTTGTGTGAGTCCCACTGTGCTTTGATTTCCACCTTACCACGTTCAAGAGAACGTGCAAAATGGTGGTTTTTGGGTACAGTCCCGAGTTACATGAAGGCAATAAGCGATAGGAGAGGATTTCGTCTCTCCTGGTATTGGGGGTTGTTATTGCGTAGTGCTCAATTGGCTATAACAGGAAGTCCCTGGCCAGGGCTGTTTTTGAGATTTACTGGTAAGTGTTATCAGTAGTTTCTCGACCCGTTATGAGCCTCACATCAGCATGACTTATCAAGCTATTGGGGTCTGACATTTACCACCCCCAGGCGAGATATGCGACATATCAGACGAAGAGACCGGACTGTACGGTAGTGTTACTGATTGGATTCGCAGGAGTATGAGCAGGCTTTCTTGTTGATCTTCTGATCGCTCAATACCCGGGTGGCCGTTACGTTTAGCAGACCGTTTGCGGCTTGTGGGTGTTTGATATGATCGTCACCTACTGCTGGCGTATTGACGAGTCTTTAGAATCCTACACAGAGGTTTTCTGGTTCATGCGAAACGAAGTAGGAGCACATATGTGATATGTGCGGGACCGAGATTAATGCGCATATGTGATACCGCATTCTATTCTCGCGATATGTGATATCAGTCGATTATATGTGATATAGCCGGGTTATCGGATCAAGTGTCGATTCGATGGATTGTTACATTTGATATTAGTCAGTTGTATGTGATATAGCTGGATTATTAAATCAAGTGTTGATTAAATAATTTAATGTATAATTATATATTTGATATATTAACTTACATTAAATAATATCAGCTCACTTAAGAATTCTTTTTCTTACTAGTGTACACTTGGTATATATGTGATATATATTAATGTACATCTTTTGTGTCATGCTAGATGCCACATGCTACATGGGTGTATGAGACTAACACCATGCTTATAATAATGTGAGGGTTTTGTTTATTTAAAGTTAATCAAAATTAATGGTAATTAGTCACATGGTTGAAGCTTGTAGAAGCTTGTGGAACTATTGACCAAGTCTACTAATTTTGTTTTACTTGTAGATATTTATTAACCTAACCATTATTGTTTAGCCATGGTTTATTCTCTACATGAGTTAGTGTATGACACTAACTCACCCATGGTTGCTATTCTCACCTCATGAGTTCATTCTCTCATCTTGATTCTTCATCTTTTTCTTCATTGAGAAAGCTTGCTAGCTTTTCTCAAGGTGAGAAAATATTGTGAGAAAATTAAATCTAAAGTGAGCCAATTTCCTACTTCATCATCCTCTACTATATTAGCCATTTAGTTTAGGGTGTTTGCTTCACTAATCCACCATTAGTGAAGACGTAGCATGAGCTTGAGTCTCCTCGACATAGATCATCTTCGGCCTCGAAGACATCGAGCAAGCTTGTTCATTTTTTCATGTGAACCCTTACTAAAGTTCGAGTGTTCACTACTTGGAGCGAAGGGACTACTACACGGAGCTTTAGAAGTGATGGACCGGTTTACAAAGGTTGTATTCCTCATTCAATTAGATGTAAATATGTTTGCATTGCTTGTTCGTTTAAATCTCTAGTTAAGATTCTAGGGTTAGGGTTATTTAGAACGGCAAAAATTTAAAAACGGCATGAAAGATGCCTCCCGAAACCTTGTTGCCAACCTATGGAACCCTACAGTGGTATCAGAGCCAAGCTAGAGATTTAAACGATGTTTGTTAGATTACGAAACCGAAATCACTCCGAAACTTGAAACAACTCATTTTGGTTTCTGTCGATTTTCAAATGTGCTCTAAAATTTTTTTAGCAACTGCAGAATGTTATATGTGATATAACATGAACACCACGAAAATTTGAAGCATTTTGGACTGAAAGTGGCCATCCACAATGGCATTTTTTCTGAGCTCCTCGGGTCTTTTATGGAGTTTTGGCTTGAAATTTTCATGGTGTTCCAGTCTCTGGGTTTTGTTGTTTCGGGTGTAGCTAGTTTTTGCTAAATTTGCATGTGATGTTAACTTTCTGCAAAAGTAATTCGGAGTGTTTCGTAATCATAATTCTAACATCTATTTGGGTTATTTAGACGACGTTAAAAAGTTCGAACGGATATCAATAACTCATATTTTCCCTCGCTGGAAATTTTCCAAGAGTTGGATTTTTTCCGAGTTTAAAATCTTCAGAAAATCATGCAAGCGATTCTGTGGACCCTCTAGAAGAATGATACCCAACTCGACTTTTTGGATCGCAGAACCGCGGTCATACCCTAGGGTTTGCGGCAGTTCCGTGGCGACATGAGTGAGGTATGGGTCGGCCCTTCTACGGATGGTTCATAGGTGCTGTGGCATGTTCTGGGTACTTTTTAAACTCCGCTCAAGTGTTGAGCTCTTAGGAAAATTTTGGGTGTTTGTTTATTCGATCAAAAAGTTTAACATCGTCTAGCAATCTGTGATTGTGATACAATATTTGGAATTCACATAATTAGTTATGAGATAACTAGTTTGAATTTTATAAATCTAGCAGTTTAGTCTCATTTGATCGGTTGCCACGGAATTTTGATGCGGATCAAAAGTCCGTCGCAATCACGTAGCGTACGCGGATACTCGCCGGGTAACCTTACTAGATAGCCATGCCCCATAGCCCCGACCAAGTGACTGTAGGAGAATCCCGTTGCCAAAAGCATCCGTCCGGGTGCTCGCGGCCGCGGTGTTCCGCCTAAGTGCACTTCGTCGACGGTATCGGGGGTGCGGACGTCTAATAAAGTTTTCGACGAGCATTCGACCAGGATGTCGGGAATCTTGTTGAATTGCCCGACTTGATATTGAAAAGGGTTTTCGATATCGAGATTAAAATGCGGGGTTTATAATTGTTAGGCATGCGATATCAAAGGAATTCATTTGGTTAGGCATGAAATCCGGAATATAAGATATTTCGGGTTTATGATGTCTAAGGTGGTTGTGTACTCCAATTGTTGTAGTTTTCACTTTCTTTTCTGCGACCGTAAGTGTAATATGTGGTGTATCGCCGGTTTCGTTGTTATATTTCAACGACAATTGTGATACGCATATTTACTTACGTTGATGACATGCGATGTTATGTGTTGCTGTGATATGTTATATTGGATCGTCGTGTTTTGAATAGCCGGGTTTTTTTTATGTGAGATGAGAGTTTTTCTTTTTCATTCATGTAAAAATTTGTATGTAATATTCTTTTATTGGGGCACTTTCGGGTTGAGGAAGATGTCACCGTTAATGTATATTATTTACTTTTCCGCATTAGGATAGACCCAAAGAGGGGAGCACAAGTAACCGGGTTCTAGAGTCCAGTGGGAGACCATCTCGAGGCGTCGAGACCGGGTCTCCTAACTGTAGAATTGGTAGGGTTGCTTGCTGCTCTCGTAGGGGTCTAGGGATGTGGGTTTGGCTATTCATCACGACCGTGGAATCCGTGTTTTATACTGGCTTAATTTAAAACCCGGAAATCCTAGTATATCCAATATTTCATATATGATTTCTGCTGCGATATTCTGTGATGTGATCACTTTATATGATGAGATAAATACTTTATATAATATATGTGATATATTATAGACGTTGCTTATGTTTTTCACCTGTGCTAGCCCAGCCCTGCTCTGCCGTTAGTTACCTAACCTAATGGTGCATGACGGGACTTCGAGGCGAATGCGGATGGCATAAGCGTACGTTGTATTTATCTATGATGGTTAGGTAACTTAAATGATGGGACATCCATTAATGAGATTAATGAAAGAAAATAAACCTAAAGATGTTGTGGAATCGAATTTTCAAAAACAGGTAACTCTAGTTCTTGCTTTGCATAGCGGTATTCCTTGTAGAATATCCTGCACCTTATTCGATAAGGAAAGAGCCCATATCCCTTCACCGGGAGTGACCTCTTTAGCAATAACTAGCAGATGCTACAACCCTCGGTTTCGTCTTTTGATTGCTCTTTTAGTTCTTGCTTTGCATAGTGGTATTGTGAATATCCCGCACCTCATTCGACGAGGAAAAAGCCGAGATCCCTTCACCGGGAGTGACCTCTTTAGCGAAACTGGCAGATGCTACAACCCACTCAGTTTGTCTTTTGATTGCTTCTATAATTTTTGCTTTGCATAGTGGTATTTATGAAATATCTTGCACCTTATTCGATAAGGAAAGAGCCGAGATCCCTTCACCGGGAGTGACCTCTTTAGTGAAACTAGTAAAAGCCTAACAAATACTCCTTTTCAAAAATCACTCGATTCTACAACGATATCAAGTTCATTAAGCAAATGGTTTTCTTAAAAACCTTTCGTAGCCCTCCGTCATTTCAGATAAGTGCTAGTTAGAATTCGTGCTACTTTTGTTGACCTTAGCCAAGGCGTAGTGTGCAGTATCTAATTAACGCTTATCTGTAAAGCATATGATGCAATTGAGTTAGGGTAGTCATGCGACTTTGTTGACCTTATCCAAGGGTCGTGAGGGTGGCTTTAATTCAATCAGGAAATGACGGGTTGAACTAGACTAGCGCTTATGATTTGTTGCCCTTAGCCAAGGTCATAAGTTGCCCTTAGCCAAGGTCATAGTTATATGTATGCCCTAGAGGCCATTATTGTACATATGATGTATATTATAGTGGATGCTTGGACATACATAGGGAGGACTTTCTTGCTCGACATGATAGTATGCTATCTGGTTACTCTTTATCTTAACATGTACACTGATTGTCTCTCTGTTACATGTTGATAAAGCCCTTAGGATGTTTACTTGACTACCTGGATTATGATGCAGATCATACTAGTGGGACAAGGTAGTCCATGAGTACATCCTTTAATGTCCCTAGTCGTGGGTGTATCGATACGGGGCATCGATATACCAGAGTAGACTAGCGTGTACCTTCTAGACCCATATAGATGGGCGATGGATGATCCCATATCCATTGGTGTTTGACATCAGAGATGATATATGGGTGCTCAGTGGAGACTGGGTACACTGGACGGACTCGCCGAGAACTCCTAGATGGTATTATATCTCATGTCAGATGGCAGTTCTCTGGTGACACTGGTACAGGTTAGTTTGTCGACCCGAGATCGTCATAGAGTCTTGTGTGATTCCTATTGTGCTTTAATTTCCACCTTACCTCGTTCAAGAGAACGTGCAAAACGATGGTTTTTGGGTACAGTCCCAAGTCACATGGAGGCAATGAGCGATAGGAGGGGATTTCGTCTCTCCCGGTATTGGGGGTTGATGTTGCGTAGTGCTCGATTGGCTATAACAGGAAGTCCCTGGCCAGGGCTGTTTCTGAGATTTACTGGTAAGTGTTGTCAGTAGTTTCTCGACCCGTTATGAGCCTCACATCGGCATGACTTATCAAGCTATTGGGGTCTGACGTTTACCACCCCCAGGCGAGATATGCGACATATCAGAAGAAGAGACCGGACTCTACGGTAGTGTTACTGATTGGATTCGCAGGAGTATGAGCAGACTTGCTTGTTGATCTTCTGATCGCTCAATACCCGGGTGGCCGTTACGTTTAGCAGACCGCTTGCGGCTTGTTGGTGTTTGATATGATCGTCACCTACTGCCGGCGTATTGACGAGTCTTTAGAGTCCTATATAGAGGTTTCCTAGTTCATACGAAACGAAGTAGGAGCATATATGTGATATTTGTGGGACCGAGATTAATGCACGTATGTGATACCGCATTCTATTATCACGATATGTGATATCGGTCGGTTATATGTGATATAGCCGGGTTATCGGATCAAGTGTTGATTCGATATATTGTTACATTTGATATTAGTCGGTTGTATGTGATATAGCCGTATTATTAAATCAAGTGTTGATTTAATAATTTAATATATAATTATATATTTGATATATTAACTTACATTAACTAATATTAGCTCACTTAAGAATTCTTTTTCTCACTAGTGTACACTTGGTATATATGTGATATATATTAATGTACATCTTTTGTGTCATGCTAGATGCAACATGCTACATGGGCGTATGAGACTAACACCATGTTTATAATAATGTGAGGGTTTTGTTTATTTAAAGTTAATCAAAATTAATGGTAATTAGTCACATGGTTGAAGCTTGTAGAAGCTTGCGGAACTTGTTCCCTCATAAAATATCGGGAAACACCCCAATGAGGTATCACGTGCTCACATGTGACCATGGGTCACGTGCTGACACGTGATGGGCTCCTTGGATCTCTAATTTATAGAGTTAAACTCTAATCAAGCTGTCAATCAATGGAATCACGTGTCCACACGTGATAGGCCCTTCAACCCACTAAATAAGGAATTAACAAATATAATAAAAACTAAGGAGAAACCCCAATGGGGCATCACGTGTTCACACGTGACCAAGGGTCACGTGGTGACACGTGACGATCCTTAGTCCTTTAAAACAACGGAATTAAATTCTGGGTAAAGTGTTAATCAAGGGGGGTCACGTGCCAACACGTGATGGGTGCTTAAACTCTTTTTAATAGAATTCTAGTTAAACGAGAATATACTAAAACGGTAAGGAAAAACCCCAATGGGGTATCACGTGCTCACACGTGACTAAAAGTTACGTGCTGGCACGTGATAAGTTCCTTAGATCTCTACTTTATAGAATTGAATTCTAGTCAAACAAAAATATAACAAAATAACAGGAAATACCTCAATGAGGTATCACGTGTGCACATGTGACCAAAGGTCACGTGTTGACACGTGATAGTTTCCTGTGATCTCTACTTTAATAGAATTAAATTCTAAATCAAACAAAAATGTAACAAAACAGCTAAGGAAAGACCCCAATGGGGCGTCACGCGCTCACACGTGACCAAGGGTCACGTGCTGACACGTGATGGTCCCTTAGCTCTGTTAAAAGGCAGAATTAAATTCTGAATAAACGAGGGTCACGTGCCAACACGTGACATGTCCCTTAGCTTTTTAACTGATAGAATTAAATTCTATTTCAATGATCAAACATTGGGATCACGTGCCAACACGTGATGGGCTTTAAAAGCCTTCTGAGCTAATAGAATTAGAGGAAAGATTCCCCTAAAATTCATCAAGAATAACAAACAGAATATCTTCTGGATTAAAAAAAATCCAAGGGTGAATAAAATTCACTGAGTGATCTAAAAGATCATGTTGGTTACAAAAACAACCAAAATCTTTCAAATGAAAGATTCACTAAACAAATTGATCCTTTTCCTTCTCTTATAAATAGGAGTCAAGAAGAGGAGAATGGAGATAATTTTTGGATCTTGGAATTTTCTGAAGAAAATTAGCAGAGAGAAGAAAAGGGAGGATTTAATTTTCAAGAAAAGAAACCCTAGGTGAGAAAGGGGAAAGAGATTTAAGTTCCATTGTAACATTTCAGAAAATATAAAATATTATTTTTGGGAATTTAATATTAAAATAATATATTTCCCGAAAACTGCCCGATTTGCGAAATTGAGGTTTTTGAAAAAGGGTATAAATATATACCAATAATTATGAAATAAATAGAAATTAAAATGATTTATTCATTTTAAAATATATTTATAGGATTTGGCATTTTTAAAATTTATTATATGCAGTTTTGATAAAAACCCGATTAGTGCACCGCTAATCGCGATTAAGCCAAATCCGCATTTCTACAGTTTTTCGTAGCAAGTGCACCATGTCATATTGCTTTTGGTTACATGTTTTCTTGAGTTGGTTTGGGTATTTTGTGTATTGGTTTTAAAGTTTGTAGGAGAAAAAAAAAGAAAAGGGAATGGCAAAAGGGTAAATAGTGAGAGTGGGTGAGAACAAAAGAGAGAGGAGAGAGAGGGGCAGCCACAAATCCCTTCCCCATTTTTTTCTCTCATCTTCTTCTTCCTCTCTTTCCTCCACCTTCACCCCATGATATCACCTCAAATCTTTGATCAAAACCCTAATTCCCTTTCACAAAAATTGATCCCCTCAACACTCTCTACACATTGGACCAAGAAAAGTGAGATTTCGACCATCTTGAGGAGCTAGGGTTTTTCTTGGGTTGCCCAAGTGAGGTAATTTCATCACGTTTAGCATAGTATTTCCTTCACTTTACCTTTCATGCAAGTTTAGCGGTGAAATTGTGATGTTTAGTGAGCTTTGGGAAACCCTAGTAAAGGGTTTGAGTGTTGTTTGAAATTGGTGATGTTGTGGCTGTTAACTAGACTTGGGTGCTGTTTAATGACCTGGACCAGAGCTTAGAAACCCAAAAACACGGATTTAGAAACCCGACATCGGATAAATATGTGATTTTAGAGGATATTTTGGAATCTGGAGCAACCCGGGGACACTAGAAATGATTTTGGAATTACTGGGAGTCGTGCAGGCACCTAGGAAGCTACCACCAAGACCTGAGCCCCATCCCCTGCACCCAGGCCGCAGATTTATTCAATATAGCCGCAATTTGCGGCAAGGGTAGCTCAGAATTGATTCATACTTGTTCTGGGGTCCCTTTAGATGTAAATTAGGCCCTCTATATATGCAAAATTGACCAATTTGGGTTAGGGTAAAATCTGGGACCATTTTCATGAGTTGGTGCATTGTTTTACGACGTCGTTTTGACTTGATTTTGGTATTTAGTATTGTGTTTCCATCGTGTGGCGTTTGGACGTCCACGACAAGGGTTTTTGGTCGTGTTTTGCATGCAAAGCTATAGGTTTTGACCTATGAGCGAAACGTGTACCGTTTTGGTTTTTCCGCCTTGATTTTAATGCGCATTGCTATGGTTTATTATTGTAGGTACCTTCGCGTGGATTCCGAGGCGACGGAGCGTGGTGTCATCGATTTCGGCAAGCGAAGATCAGGTGAGTGGATCTATATCCACGGGGGAAGTCGGGTGTAACGTTGTGAAAATTGTTTTGGTGAAATTTCGGAAAATCGGTAAAATAAGGGGGTTTTCTGTAAAAAGTCAAAATACAAATATCTTTATTTTAAAATTAAATATAAATATTCTAGTTATGTAATTGCTATTATTTGGTGTTTATTGAGCCACTGGTGAGATTTCAAAATTTCTGAAATTTTTTCCGAAATCAATTATTTTAATATTATTTTAAGCCGTCACTAATACATTTAATTCGGGAAAATTACAAACTGGAATGAGTTGAAACAAATTTTGTGCATCATAATACATTAAACAAAATTTTATCATGTGATTTTTGAATTGAAATAGGGTTGTTAACCGGTGTTAGAAAATATCGAAGAAAAAGGCTTTTTTCGGTGAAATTAGTGCAAATGGAGTGCGGTATAACTTTTTTCTTTTCCCAAACAAAACCACACTCTCTTTTACTCCCTCACACTGTTTTTGGCTGACCTTGGCAGCCCCCTCTCACTTCATTCTTCAAGTGACTTCTAGAAATTAGGTTTTATGGAAAAATAAAAAGGAAAATGAATAAAGGTTGAAAAGACATAAAGAAGGAATTTAATGGGTGAAACTTCTACACAACTCTTGACTCTTTCTTTCTCTCCCATTTCCTCCCACCCTTGGCCGGCCACTTCCCCATGGTAGCCCCCCATTTTAGCCCCTTGATTTTGTTTCAAAATCCATCAAAAATTCATTAAAAATTCAATAAAAAATCCACAAAATCCTAATAAATTCCTACCCTCTATTCTTTGCTCATCTTTACATGGATTTTGGAGATGGAAAACATTTATTTTGGAGGCTCATTTTCATGTTTGGGTTACATGTTGTGGAGGTATAAATCTTCTTCTTTTAATTTATTGTTATTAGATGTTTCATTTAAGCATAATTAGATTTAATAAATTAATTCTGTCTACAAGTTTTAAAAATTCAAGTTAGGGTTATAAAATAAGGTTATGGTTTTTATTAATTAAGTAGGGTTATAATAATTAGTTTAACACTTTTAGAATTGGAAAATCTTGCATGGTTGTTGAATTATAATTTGTTCATTTAAAATTGTTTAAATTAAATATTTTTGCTAACTAAGTTTCTATAAAACCTATATATTGGTGTTAATAAATTATAATTTATATTTTTATCACTATATTGTGGTTTTAATGAGAGTATTAACTTGTTGGTGGAATGAAAAACTCAATTTGGTTACTAGTTTTTATTGATAATTGATAAATTGTAAGAAAAATGCTAATTTTGCTAACTAGAATTTGGAAATTCTTGAATAAATGAGATTTAAAATCTAATTTATGGTTTCATTATATTATTATCATTATAAATTATAGTTTTAAAAGTTAATTCATGCAAAATCAAGTTTTGTTGTGGAATAGTGGAATTTTGCTTGTAAGATGTGGAAAATTGATAAAAGTTGCAAACTAGGAATTTTGTATTAATACAAATTTGTGTAATAAAAATATAGTAGTGGTTTGTATAATCTAGTTATGCTATTTAATATGTATTATGACCATTAGTTTATTTTAAACATCAAGTTTTGAAGTAAAACGGTAAATTGGCGTTTTTGGGTTTTACGAAATCGGACTGTTTGATCGATTTTTAGGGTTTCGATGGATTAAATCATGTTTTATATTATAAGTAATGAGTTTTAAACTACGAGTTGTTTGTTGATGTTTATCTCGGTTAATCGGAGTTTGTACGCCGATATCGAGCGATATTTGGTTCTTTTGCGTGAACGGGACATAAGTTTTAACCTATGCGCGTTCCGTGCGTCGTTTTGACTTTTGTCCGTGATTCAGTTTACGATACTATATATGTTTGCATATAGGTACCCCTCACATGGATTGCGGGCGATGAAGAAGAGGATGGCGACACCGTTTTCGGCAGACATGGACCTGGTGAGTAGATGTATATCTACGGGGAAAAGTCGGGTGGATGGCGTTTAGCACCCCCGCAACGTAGAATAGGAATAGTACTTATTGACATTAGGAAGCCAGATGTGACCCTAGATTCTTAGTGAGTAGGACCCTAGTAATGACCCTAGGCTGGACTAGACTGATTTAGGAAGACCATACCAGAGGATGAATACCTTAGAAGAGATTCGTAGGTTTCAGGTAGATACACACACACGCACACACTGAAACTCGATGTGGTGTATACGTGTATGTGTATATATATATAGGACTAGGTGTAGGTATATATATATACACACACACACACACACACACAACACGTATATGGGATACAATGATGTGATATGATACACGGGAATGAAACAGTATAACTGGGCTTGATGCCGTGATTCTTGGCTATACAGTCGTATTAAAATGTTAGCGGATCATTAGAAAATGAGATACTGAACAGGTATACATAAATTATAATGGGTGGTGATGATATTGAGGTACATGGGACTCTAAAATAGAACCCGGACTGTAACTTGTGACTGATCACGATGTGATATATGTATGACTTGATTACGACATCATATAGGTGTGACCTGATGTCGATATCATTTAGGTGTGACTTGATGTCGATATCATATAGGTGTGACTTGATGACGATATGATATAAGCGTGACTTAATCACAATATGATACATATGACATGATATTTCTGAGGATAAATTAATGATGTATATTTATGATGGCAATGATATATGATTGATGTATGCGATTACAGTATACCACCTTGATCATGACATGTGTTGATGATGATATTATACGAATGATGAGACACGTAGGTGATACTTGACCGTACCCCGATATTGGGATGCCGTACGGTGGATTTACCGTACGAGGCATAGATGTGATGATTGATCCGCACTCTTGATTCGAGGAAGTCATACTTTGTACGAGATGCTATTGAGGCTGGATCGCCGACTATTAAAGATATGGATTCAGACCTTAGGTGGACTCTTATTTCTTATTGACTAGTTTCTTAGGTTTACTTCCTTAGGAGGTTTGATGGACACTAGTTTAGTCTCGAGTCATATAGTTGTAGTTATTCTTGTATATCACAGATGAGTGGTTATTACACTTCCGTCTTTACATTCATACCGTAATCATAATGCGCATGTTCATACATATGTTCTATAATCATTATAAAACTCTGCCTGTTAGGACACCAGCACCATTACCGATGATGCGAATATTCCACGCACACTTATTTGCCGGCTCACACACATCATCATCGGTAATTGCTATGTCACGTACACTTTAGATTATAATATCTTTTGTTGATACAATCAGCTAACAGCTAGATCGATATAATATTGTGATTACTCTCTGGTGTTAGTATAGACATGGTATTTATTACTTAGACATTTCATGCATTCACATTTTCATGTTATCATGCAGTATTATGGGGCATATGCCAACACTTATCATATACTTACTCACGATTTTGGGATTTTGGATTTCTATGAGATTTCTGGATTTTTGGGGAAACCGCAAGAATATATAAAAACTTCTCTCTCTCTCTTCCTCTCTTTTTAAAACATAAGATGCGGTTTTCTCGTGATGTATGTGTCGTCCACCATGAGATTTCATGTTTTCTGTTGGATTTCGAGACCCGATTCGAGGAGTGGATGAACCGTCTCGGGTACATGGTGGGCCCGGTATGGTACCCCGGGGAAAGAAGATCGAGTTATAGACGATGAGCCTGGCAGGGGAAGGCTACCTACCGGTGATGTCTGGCGCGGCGGATATCCAGAGGATACCGACCGTTGTCGTGAGATTTGATGATATGGGCCGATCCGGACTGACGGAGCCCGAGATATTGAGACCATGAGACATTGAGATTATGAGGTATTGAGACTTGAGATTTACATGTTTTGTGTCGATACTTGACACGGATTTCCATGAATTTTATTGTTGATATTTCAGATTTCTATACACATTTTACTATGATAAAAGCTAAAGATTTCTTATACAGATATATCTAGATTTCAGGATTGGTTATTTTACATTCATGGTGCATGCATACTCATTCATATAACATAGTACTATATGAGGCACTGACATGAGCACGGAGTATTTGCATTTAAACGTAGTATTACCCTGCTATTACTAGATGATTTGGATATAGTAGTGTATTATTATGACCTAGGACAGCGTCGTGCATTCAATTTCTTTTCGCAGATATCTTCTACTCACGAGTTGGCAACTCACCCCCGTTGTGCTAAATTTTATTACAGGTTCGATGTACAGGTTTTCCTGGCAGCTTGCTGGCACATCTTTTCATTCAGGGTGATTTGCACGGTAGGTTGGTTCACTTGTATCTGGACCGCCATTGTACTTTTATTATTTCATTTGTATCTAGAAAACTCCATCAACCAAACTTGTATTACTTGATAGATTACTGGTCCATTTATTTGTTTCGACCTTAGAGTCGCGCTTGTATTATTATGATATCTGGTGGTTTTGTTTTCTTTTAAGTTTTGAGCCTCGCCCTTTGGCGTTGTATACTATTATGCATTGGTGTGGTTGTTTCCGCCTTTTTGGCATAGAGCTAGCTCCCGTTTGGGGATGCTTTTTATTGTTAGTGTATATTATACTTGTTGTACCCGTTTAGGGCCAGTTTTTCAGAGGAGACTCTGCCGAAATTTTTGGGAAAATTTGCTGATGCTTTTAAACTTGTTTTCTTCATGTTTTCTTTTACTTCTTCTTCTTTTTATGGTTTAGATTTCAGGGCTTCGGCTTACTTAGGTTACGTTGCGCCTCTAGACGCTTCGTAATCTAAGCGACGGTCACGTTCCGTACTTTCGGGTCGTGACATCGGGTGGATGGCGTATAGCACCCCCGCAAAGTTTTGATGGAAAACTGATTTATAGAATATGGTTAGGAAACCTAGATTAGGAAACTAGGGTTAGTATGAGGATAACTATGAAACCATATTAGAAACTCAAGGATAGTTAGAAGTGATATATTACTACTATCATAGGATGGCGTTTAGCGATATTGCCGTTTAGGGTACCGTAGGACTAAATAGTCAATGTAGATGCTTCATCCGAACTATACCTTTTTCTAAATCGAAGAATCGTATGCATGTTTTAAATATATACCTTGAGGGATGTTACTGATCTTCAAATGATATCTTTTCCTTAAAAACACCGTAACCCCTATTTTCAAAACTACGATTCACTTCTTTAAAAATCTGATTGTATGGTTCGGGTGTGTATGTTGGATTAGATACTTATACTTAGTAGAGATAGAATGTTTATATGAATTTGATTCGATGTGTGATATAAATGCGATGAAAGAATATAAGATGGATATGATGATATGATTATATGATGATATGTTGGTATACGGATGCGAGTTGATCGAGATGATTTATACCTTGCCGGTCCCCTGATATGAGATTATTGCGGATGTGACCTGGGACATAGGTGTATATATATATATATATATATATATATATATATATATATATATATATATATATATATATATATATATGGAATGTTGTGAATCTTGGATGATAGGCCGTATGTGTTATTAGGCCGTACCCTCATTTGTCTTATAGGATGATAGGATCCCTATTAGCTTAATGCCGCCGTACGATGATTTTCCGTGCGTAATGAGTTTGACTTGATGGTTGGTCCTTACCCTTGACTAGAGGTTGTCGTACGATAGATTATACCATACGTGTTGATGTTTTGGCTGGATGCCGAATGATAGATTCCCAGACTCGGTCATATTAGATACGTATACCCGTCAGTATTTGCATATGATTTACCTTATGCTGCATTCATGTTATTCGCATCGCATTACTTATACTTGTGCTAGTGCACCTGCACCATTATCGATGATGCGTATGTTAAACGTACACAGATTTGCCGGCTCACACACTTCATCATCGATAATTGCCATGTCACTACACAGTAGAGTTGCTGCATCATGACATATACTTTGGTACATCTATACTTGCGGATATACACATTCGTATATCCATATTGGTGCATATATACATTGATACATCTATACTTGCGGATATACACATTCGTATATCCATATTTGTGCACACATACATTGGTACATCTACACTTGCGCATATTCATATTGTACCTTTATAGATAACTGGTTTTATTGTAAAACTGGGAACCGCATGTTATATTTTAAAAACTGGAATCATTTTAAAAGAACGGTTTTCCCTTAATATGTCATATCACTATTCTATGTTGCATGACACATGGATATGCTTACATTTCCATTATATGTCGCATGCATCATGCTCTATGATTTTACGCATTGAGATATGCTGTTTTCATGAGATTTCTGGATTTGAGAACCGTGGACATTTTAAAAGAGATTATGTATTGTTTTAAAAACCCGGTTTCTCCTGATATGATATTTCAGTGCGTCCACCATGTGTTTTCTCGGTGCTGATAGTGACATGTGAAACCCGATTCGAGGAGGCGGATGAGGCCGATTGCAGGTACATGGTGGACCCGGTATAGTACCCCGGGGCAAGAAAAGGATGCTGTGTATATAGACGGTGAGCCTGGCAGAGGGACTACTACCTACCGGTGATAGTATTTATGCTCGGCGGATATCCGGAGGATACTGACCGGAGTCGAGAGATGATATGGGCCGATCCGGAATGACGGAGCCCGTGGGCTGATCCGGACTGTCGGAGCCCGATATATGAGGATTTATGTGCCGATGCTGGGCACGGTTTTCATGATGTTTTCGAGTGTCGATACTAGGCACTCAGGTTCCATGATTTTGATGTGTCACGAGGGACACCGTTGATATATATATATCCTCATACTTTCAAGCACACTCCTTTATGATATTTACGTGCATACAGACATTGATTTTGGGTGGACGAGATCCACATGCATACATACCTTTATTATGGTTGGACGAGATCCATATACATGCATTGATTATTACTGTTGGATGTTATCCACATGCATATAGGTATTGACTACCTTGTTGGCACATACAGACCCTGTCACCCTAGATATCATAGTATTACCTTTATGATATAGTTGACCTAGGAGTCGTTGTTTATTCGATTTCTATCTGTTGATATTTTTTCACTCACGAGTTGGAAACTCACCCCCGTTGTGCCACAGTTCTTGCAGGTTGACCGCTTGGATCAGTAGCGGTATCGCTGGCACACAGCTTTGTTTGGGTGTTTTGCTTTGATAGGTGGGACCTTGTATCGTACCCACTCTTGTATTTATGTTTCATATTGTATCTAGTTAACTCCATCAATCAAAACTAGTAAACTGTATAAGTAATGAGACTTAGTGGGATTGTGGTTGCGAGACTTAGAGCGAGGGGTTTTCCGCTACTTGTGAGTTATATGTCTTGCTTTTATTTAGCTTTTTGTGGTGAACTTCGCCGTTGGGCGTCGTATACTTATTTATACTGTATTGCGTGGTTGTGATCCGCCGTTTGGCGAAGTGCTAGCTCCCGCTTGGGGATGCCATTATTCTTATTATGTATTTGTGGTTTTGGATCAAAAAATACAAAGGAGGTGCTGCCAAAATTTTCAAAAAGGACGAAACATGTTTTCAAACTAGTAAATTTCACTTGCATCATTCATGTTCCTTTTCTATGCATTAAGAAAACTTGATTTCATATACCTTTATTTCAAAACCTCACCTCCTTTATTTTTCTAAAAGGTTTAGATTTCTGGGTTTCAGCTTACTTGAATTCCGTTACGCCTTTAGACGTTGCGTGATTCAAGTGCTGGTCACGAGCTATTATTTCGGGTCGTGACAAAGTTGGTATTAGAGCGTTAGGTTTAACTTTGGTTTGAGTCTACGTTTGGTTTTGCGGAGTTTAGGGCGGGTATGTATTTCGGAACCTAGGCTTGACCTTACGGAACTTAGACTTGAACGGGGGGGGTATTAGACCCGAACTTTCGTTTCATAGGCTGATCCTGATTGATGGAGTAGGTAGCTTGAGTAGAGTGACGTACCGTGTGTATGTTCCGCGGCATATTTACGATACGATACTCCACTTAAGAAACCTTAGGATGTACATATTTTTGAGACCAGTGATTTTCTTCGTATCCATGATTATACACCCATTGGAGATCCTCGATTCTATTAGTCCCATGATCATACTTTCATTGATGCTGTTCCTTTTTATGATCATGTATCCATTCTTGATCTGTCGTTTCCTCTCATGCCGTTGATCTGCTTTCTTCGATACTCGATTGAGGTTCCTGTCACTATAGTTTTAGTGCAGTTTGAGCTGCAGCTAGTGTTGTGGTCGGGGCGAGCTCGTATGGTACGAGGGCCGACCATTGTGTTTTCTGATGACATGGGAACGTCTTGATGTAGTGTGGTGTTGTGACCTCCTGTTGAGGCGAGTGTTTAGTTTTGCACCGGATGATCGGGCCACTGTTAGAGCTGCTAGGTTGCGAGAGGACTGTTGATGTACAGCATACCTCAGGGATTATGATGTCGCCTACCGTACAGACAGGGGACCTAGCTGTGCTGAGATTGATAGGATGTCGCTTCCAGAGCTTACGAGCTGAGATCGCCGGAGCTTCCAGGTAGAAATGCGACAGATGATAGCTAGTCTACCTCGATTTGAGAGACGAGGGTGATTCGTCAGATTGATGCGCCGACGCAGGCCCAGTTGAGTTGAAGATTTTCAGTATGGAGAGAATCTTACTCAGACCTAGAGCAGACCGATCCAGAGATGACCGCCGATGTATCGCCTTTCCTGGAGCATTGAGGCATTGTTTGGCATGCGGACGAAGGGTATTCACATGTTGTATAGGCGAAGTTAAAAAGGTTCGAACGAGTGTTAGGAAACCATTTTTCCCAAGTTTAAAGTGTTCGGAGGAACATGCAGGTAATTCTGTGGACCCTCTAGAAGAATGAAACCCTAACTCGACATGATGACCATGGAACCGCTTTGAACCTTAGGGTTTGTGGCAGTTTAGCGGTGCCATCAGTGAGGCTTGGGTTTGCCCTTCTACGGCTGGTCCAGAGGTGCTGTGGTATGTACCAGATATTTTTAGACTGTGCTCAGGTGTTGGGCCTTCGGGAAATTTTGGGACCTTGATGACTCGATCGAAAAGTTTGAAGTCGTCCGGATATCATGTGATAAGAGATCAGCAAGCTGACCAGCTTTGGATAGAGGACATCACCTAGATGCGTTGTGAGTTGATCGAGGGCGGACGAGTATTGAGTATTCCTCCGATGGTTGGGACGAGTTCCCGAGGACGTGTTCGGCCAGATATCTTCTACAGAGTGATGAAGATACAGAGTATGCAATTTCTAGTCCGTATGAGAGACTTCGGATTGACCATGGCCAATAACAGTTGCAGTGCGCAGATAGCATGGCGTGATGTCATAGTGGACGATGATACAGACAAGTGGAACCAGAGGTTCGTATGAGACGCTGACGAGCTGTCATTACTCCCCGTCGAGACTAGAGACCTGATATGCTTACAGAGGCGTTGGGATACGGCCAGTTTCCGAGGAAATGTGTGCGGAACACGCAGATGTCCAGAAAACGAGAAAGGGTTATGTAAGAGTACCAGCCTCCGTACAGTTCGGCATAGGCAAGATCGGAAGAGACCTTGGGCAGGATTCCTTCCGGGACACTGCTGCAATGAGAATTGCACCCAGGATCAGACGTGTCACATGTATTCAGAGAGACAAAGGCCAACGCCAGTGCCGTGCAGCCTTACGAGTGGTTGTGATGATTGACCGAGAGATGACCAGAGAAGTGCCAGAACGGAATCGTCCCCTTTAGCACACCTGACAGAGCCGATGAGCCGATGGATTGCGGGATTGGTAATCCACAGAGCAGATAAGGACCCAGAGACAGAGGACGCCAGGCCGTGAGTGGGAGGCGAGCGGATGTTCTTGCCCTGCCAGTTTTTGGGCGCACCAATTTATTTTTCGACATTGTAGGAGGTGTATCTCGATGTCCCTTGTTGCGATTTGCGTTTGTGATCCGAATATCATGCTTATATCGCTTGGATTTGAGTTTTGATGACGAGTTTCCTGATATTGATTTCGTGCACCATGGTTGCACCTACTGAGTATTTACATTTTGCGCATAGTTATCGCACCTGATATATATTTTATACACCGTTGTGTTGATTTGCGATTTGCGCATGCCTATTGCGTTTGATGTCGATTTTGTGCCTTGGCCATACATGTTTATGATTTCATGGATTTCATACGGATGATTTGATTTCTGCACTCGGTATAGCTTATATGTGCTTGCAGTGCATTGATATGTGTTTTGTGCACGCAGTTGCACACGATTTTGATTTATACACCTTGGTGTACTTGGTGTTGCTTTTTATGCATTTGAGTTATTGATTGTATTTCGTGCATTTGATGCACCAAATGTTGTTTTCGTGCACACCTGTTGCACTTACTTTTGCTTTTGTGCATATTATGGCACCTGTGTTTGGATTTGATTTCTATGCGCACCAGACGCATGTGTTTATTGGATACGCCTTTTGAGGCTGATTTTGCTTTTGAGCACTTTGTTTTTATGATGGACACTATATTGTGTAGTAGCCAAACAGGACTGATCTGAGGACAGAACCTGAGTACATTGCATGCATTAAAAGATTACCAAAAGGGTTTTCAAGAGGAGCTATAGTCTCGCTATTTTCCTATGTGTCCGTGAGCGACACGAACGTTTATCAAGGAAAACCTTTTGGGATATTTTGAAAACGACGGAACGTGTATTTGAGAAAACATATATGGACATATATTATTATTTTAAAATGAGCGTCCATCAGTTATGCCGTGAGTTACGCATTCCCGCGGCGATTTAGAAAAGATTTTGCATGTATTTTATTCAGATTTTGGAGTTTTCAAAGATGCGTTCTATACACGTATTATAGTATTTGACCAGTGTATATTGGATTTCAGTAGTGGATTTCGAGATCTGCATCTCTATTGTGACTCCGATGATATGCGTGCAAATCCGATGATTTGCGTGACGCTTGACGGAGTTTGATTTTGAGTTTTGTACTCGTTTTTATGCGCACTGGACGCGCTGTGTTATTTCTGCGTTTTCCATGACTTCGGAGCCCCGTTGTTTTGAGCTGATTATTGAAATGTTTTAGATTTTGGGGGTTTAAATTTAAATTCGGGGACCGAATTTATTTAAGGGCGGAAGATTGTAACATTTCAGAAAATATAAAATATTATTTTTGGGAATTTAATATTAAAATAATATATTTCCCGAAAACTGCCAAATTTGCGAAATTGAGGTTTTCGAAAAAGGGTATAAATATATACCAATAATTATGAAATAAATAGAAATTAAAATGATTTATTCATTTAAAAATATATTTATAGGATTTTGCATTTTTAAAATTTATTATATGCAGTTTTGATAAAAACCCGATTAGTGCACTGTTAATCGCGATTAAGACAAATCCGCATTTCTACAGTTTTTCGTGGCCAGTGCACCATGTCATATTGCTTTTGGTTACATGTTGTTTTCTTATGTTGGTTTGGGTATTTTGTGTATTGGTTTTAAAGTTTGTAGGAGAAAAGAAAAGAAAAGGGAATGGCAAAAGGGTAAATAGTGAGAGTGGGTGAGAACAAAAGAAAGAGGAGAGAGAGGGGCAACCACAAATCCCTTCCCCATTTTTTTTTCTCTCATCTTCTTTTTCCTCTCTTCCCTCCACCTTCACCCCATGATATCACCTCAAATCTTTAATCAAAACCCTAATTCTCTTTCACAAAAATTGTTCCCCTCAACATCCTCTACACATTGGACCAAGAAAAGTGAGATTTCGACCACCTTGAGGAGCTAGGGTTTTTCTTGGGTTGCCCAAGTGAGCTAATTTCATCACCCTTAGCATAGTATTTCCTTCACTTTACCTTTCATGCAAGTTTAGCGGTGAAATTGTGATGTTTAGTGAGCTTTGGGAAACCCTAGTAAAGGGTTTGAGTGTTGTTTAAAATTGGTGATGTTGTGGCTGTTAACTAACTTTGGTGCTGTTTAATGGCCTGGACCAGAGCTTAGAAACCCAAAAACATGGATTTAGAAACCCTACATCGGATAAATGTGTGATTTTAGAGGGTATTTTGGAATCTGGAGCAACCCGGGGACACTAGAAATGATTTTGGAATTACTGGGAGTCGTGCAGGCACCTAGGAAGCTACCACCAAGACCTGAGCCCCATCTCCTGCACCCAGGCCACAGATTTATTCAATATGGCCACAATTTGCGGCCAGGGTAGCTCAGAATTGATTCGTACTTGTTCAGGGGGTCCCTTTAGATGTAAATTAGGCCCTCCATATATGCAAAATTGACCAATTTGGCTTAGGGTAAAATCTGAGACCATTTCCATGAGTTGGTGCATTGTTTTACGACTTCGTTTTGACTTGATTTTGGTATTTGGTATTGTGTTTCCGTCGTGTGGCGTTTGGACGTCAACGACCAGGGTTTTTGGTCGTGTTTTGCACGCAAAGCTATAGGTTTTGACCTATGAGCGAAACGTGTACCGTTTTGGTTTTTCCGCCTTGATTTTAATGCGCATTGCTATGGTTTATTATTGTAGGTACTTTCGCGTGGATTCCGAGGTGACGGAGCGTGGCGTCATCGATTTCGGCAAGCGAAGACCAGGTGAGTGGATCTATATCCACGGGGGAAGTCGGATGGATGGCGTATAGCACCCCCGCAAAGTTTTGATGGAAAACTGATTTATAGAATATGGTTAGGAAACCTAGATTAGGAAATTAGGGTTAGAATGAGGATATCTACGAAACTATATTAGAAACTCGAGGATAGTTAGATGTGATATGTTACTACTATCATAGGATGGCGTTTAGCGATATTGCCGTTTAGGGTACCATAGGACTAAATAGTCAATGTAGATGCTTCATCTGAACCATACCTTTTTCTAAACCGAAGAATCATATGCACGTTTTAAATATATACCTTGAGGGATGTTACTGATCTTCAAATGATATCTTTTCCTTAAATACACCGTAACCCCTATTTTCAAAACTACGATTCACTTCTTTAAAAATCTGATTGTATGGTTCGGGTGTGTAAGTTAGATTAGATACTTATACTTAGTAGAGATAGAATGTTTATGTGAATTCGATTCGATGTGTGATATAAATGCGATGAAAGAATATAAGACGGATATGATGATATGATGATATGATGATATGTTGGTATATGGATGCGAGTTGATCGAGATGATTTATACCCTGCCGGTCCCCTGATATGAGATTATTGCGGATGTGACCTGGGGCATAGGTATATATATATATATACATACATATATATATATATATATATGGAATGTTGTGAATCTTGGATGATAGGCCGTATGTGTTATTAGGCCGTACCCTCATTTGTCTTATAGGATGATAGGATCCTTATTAGCTTAATGCCGCCGTACGATGATTTTCCGTGCGTGATGAGTTTGACTTGATGATTGGTCCTTACCCTTGACTAGAGGTTGTCGTACGATGGATTATACCGTACGCGTTGTTGTTTTGGCTGGATGCCGAATGATAGATTCCCAGACTCGGTCATATTAGATACGTATACCCGTCAGTATGTGCATATGATTTACCTTATGCTGCATTCATGTTATTTGCATCGCATTACTTATACTTATGCTAGTGCACCTGCACCATTATCGATGATGCGTATGTTAAACATACACAGATTTGCCGGCTCACACACTTCTTCATCGATAATTGCCATGACACTACAAAGTAGGGTTGCTGCATCATGACATATACATTGATACATCTATACTTGCGGATATACACATTCGTATATCCATATTGGTGCACATATACATTGATACATCTATACTTGCGGATATACACATTCGTATATCCATATTTGTGCACACATACATTGGTACATCTACACTTGCGCATATTCATATTATACCTTTATAGATAACTGGTTTTATTGTAAAACTGGGAACCGCATGTTATATTTTAAAAACTGGAATCATTTTAAAAGAGCGGTTTTCCCTTAATATGTCATATCACTATTCCATGTTGCATGACACATGGATATGCTTACATTTCCATTATATGTCGCATGCATCATGCTCTATGATTTTACGCATTGAGATATGCTGTTTTCATGTGATTTCTGGATTTGAGAACCGTGGACATTTTAAAAGAGATTATATGTTGTTTTAAAAACCCGGTTTCTCCTGATATGATATTTTAGTACGTCCACCATGTGTTTTCTCGGTACTGAGAGCGACATGTGAAACCCGATTTGAGGAGGCGGATGAGGCCGATTGCGGGTACATGGTGGACCCGGTATGGTACCCCGGGGCAAGAAAAGGATGCTGTGTATACATACGGTGAGCCTGGCAGAGGGACTACTACCTACCGGTGATAGTATTTGGGCTCGGCGGATATCCGGAGGATACCGACCGGTGTCGAGAGATGATATGGGCCGATCCGGACTGACAGAGCCCGTGGGCCGATCCGGACTGACGGAAGCCGATATATGAGGATTTACGTGCCGATGCTGGGCACGGTTTTCATGATGTTTTCGAGTGTCGATGCTAGGCACTCAGGTTCCATGATTTTGATGTGTCACGAGGGAGACCGTTGATATATATATCCTTATACTTTCATGCACACTCCTTTATGATATTTACGTGCATGCCGACACTGATTTTAGGTGGACGAGATCCACATGCATACATACCTTTATTATGGTTGGACGAGATCCATATACATACATTGATTATTACTGTTGGATGTTATCCACATGCATATAGGTATTGACTATCTTGTTGGCACATACAGACCCTGTCACCCTAGATATCATAGTATTACCTTTATGATATAGTTGATCTAGGAGTCGTTGTTTATTCGATTTCTATATGTTGATATTTTTCCACTCACGAGTTGGCAACTCACCCCCGTTGTGCCACAGTTCTTGCAGGTTGACCGCTTGGATCAGTAGCGGCATCGCTGGCACACAGCTTTGTTTGGGTATTTTGCTTTGATAGGTGGGACCTTGTATCGTACCCACTCTTGTATTTATGTTTCATATTGTATCTAGTTAACTCCATCAATCAAAACTTGTAAATTGTATAAGTAATGAGACTTAGTGGGATTGTGGTTGCGAGACTTAGAGCGAGGGGTTTTCCGCTACTTGTGAGTTGTATGTCTTGCTTTTATTTAGCTTTTTGTGGTCAACTTCGCCGTTGGGCGTCGTATACTTATTTATACTGTATTGAGTGGTTGTGATCCGCTATTTGGCAAAAAGCTAGCTCCCGCTTGGGGATGCCATTATTCTTATTATGTATTTGTGGTTTTGGATCAAAAAATACAAAGGAGGTGCTGCCAAAATTTTCAAAAAGGACGAAACATGTTTTCAAACTAGTAAATTTCACTTGCATCATTCATGTTCCTTTTCTATGCATTAAGAAAACTTGATTTCATATACCTTTATTTCAAAACCTCACCTCCTTTATTTTTCTAAAAGGTTTAGATTTCTGGGTTTCAGCTTACTTGAATTCCGTTACGCCTTTAGACTTTGCGTGATTCAAGTGCTGGTCACGAGCTATTATTTCGGGTCGTGACATCCATAAAATAAAAGAGAATTTAATTCTCAAATTAAGAGTTTAACTCTTCTGCAAAGGAACTTAGTTCTTCCTCTAGTTGAAGATCTGCAGAAGAAAATCTCTCCACAAGTTGAGAATTTAATTCTCATCGGGGAGATTCTGCCATGCAGATCCAAAACTTAGAGGGAGAATTGAGTTTAGAGAATTTAATTCTCCCAAATTCACAGGAATTTAATTCCTCCCAAATAAAACTAGGGTTTAACCCTATAAAAGAATTTAATTCTCCCAAATTCACAGGAATTTAATTCCTCCCAAATAAAACCAGGGTTTAACACTATATGAGAATTTAATTCTCCCAAATTCATAGGAATTTAATTTCTCCAAGACAGAACTAGGGTTTAACCCTATATGAGAATTTAATTCTCCCAAATTCACAGGAATTTAATTCCTCAAAACAAAACTAGGGTTTAACCCTGTATGAAAATTTAATTCTCCCGGATAAGAATTTAATTCTTCCACATACATTGAAATTTAATTCCTCTAAAACATAATTAGGGTTTAACCCTACAAAGAATTTAATTCTTAAAATAAAGAGACTTGAAAGCTCTCCATGCACGTAAAGAACATTGGTCACGTGACCCCAATCCGCAGTGATCAGGAAAGAAAGAATAAAATTAGGTCACGTGCCCCCACGTGACCTCTGAACAAATCCTCCAAAATAAGAAGGAAAAGATTTGGAGGCAATGCCTCACGTGCTCCCACGCGACTTCCAAAATAAAGAAGAATAAAAGCAAAAGCATTACTATCTTTGGGCACTCTCACGTGTTACCACGTGACCCCTAATAAACGCTTTAATAATCAATGCACAAATATCCATCACATGCCAACACGTGATGGCTAGAAGATCAAAAAGTGTTTAACACTTATTTACAGTTCTGAGAACAAAGTAAAGGAGGTCTGGCCCCATCTCTGGGTGCCCTCATGTGACCCCACTTGACCCCTTTCTTTCTAGTGTTTAACACTATTTTGAGCATCTCGTCTCTAGTGTTTAACACTGTTTTAGATACATCACGTGAGGACAAGTGACCACCAGATGTCCTCTAGTGTTTAACACTATTCTAAAGCCAAACTTAGCCAAATTGGCTAAATTTTCCAGAGGCAAGCCTCTCATTCAACTGAATCTCAAAATTGATCATTCCATATGACATGCAGAGTAAAACTCAGAGCTATAATGTTTAATGCTTAGTCAAAGATACAAATATTATTAGACCCCTTAAAACTCTGGTTTAGCATTGCTAAATAATAAGGGGCTGAACCCAGACAAATGTTTAAATGGTCCAATAAGGGGGCCAACATTTCAAATATAATTGGACTTAGCCCAAATTGGCCATAAGTCCTCAATTCAGATCTAACTGAGCCAATGTGCTCATAATCTAATTGATTGATCTCAGTTCCAAATTGGACTACAGATCACCCAATCCACTTCGGTTCGAGGGTATATCTTTTCACTCCTTTGATATTTGTCGTTGTAATCCTTCAACGTCTTTAGAGAGGTGACGGATCCCGACAACCACATTTCACGGACTATGATGTCCTTAACCTTGACTGTGAGGTCTTTAAACTCACGGACTATGATTTTCTTAACCTTGACTGTGAGGTCTTTAAACTTACGGACTATGATGTCCTTAACCTTGACTGTGAGGTCTTTAAACTCATGGACTATGACATCCTTAACCTTGACTGTGACGTCTTTAAACTCATGAACCGAGATGTGCTTAAACTAACAATGGACCGAGATGTCCTTAAACTAACAATGGACCACTATGTCCTTAAACTGGTAATGGACCACTATGTCCTTAAACTGGTAATGGACCACTATGTCCTTAAACTGGTAATCGACCGCAATGTCCCTAAACTAAACAATTGAGTCCAAATGCTCTTTTGTCGGATCTAAACGATCCCATTAAGTTGATCTTAGTCTGAAATCAGACTAACATATCCTTAACAAACTTTTAAGTTGATCTTAGTCTCAAATGAGACTAACGTATCCTTAAACCTAACCCCCAAACCCAAATCTAAGAAGATACGGATTTGGACTAATCCACGCCCTACGGGCGACAACATAAATTAGTCGCTGTATACAATCCACGGGCAACCAAAAACAAAACAAACACCCACGACACGAAATGACCATCTAGAGAAGGAGAAAGTGGTTACCGCGATGCGGTAGCGTAATTAACTGCAGGGGCTTGCGCCTGCAAGGAAGAGCGTCCCTACAATCAAAAACCCCTCAAATGAGGGGGAATCTGACGAAGTCTGCTACATCAGCCGCATCCGTTTAAACCTTCGATACACGACGTCATAAATCAACTTGGCATCTTCAGAGAGGTGGATGGATAGCACCAATTAGCATCTGCCCTCGGAATTCAGGCCCCGACGTCCCAACGTCCCGGTCGCGTCTTTCGGCGGGGAACATATTCTGGCACGCCCGGTGGGACCTTTTCCTCTTTCCACTCCACACTTTGTGTGTCGTGTTCGCGAACGAATCGCGGTTTGATATGGTTGCACTTTGGTTCGAGGTACTAAGGTTTGGTGTCTTGCTCCATGCAGAAAACGAAAGATAAATGGAGTTTACTTGCACGAAGTGTTCCAGCTGCAACTGCAACTCACGTTCCACCTCATCTGGAGGTGTAGCTTACGGGCCTCAGGCGTCCTCCTTGTTCACAATGCCGGTGGACCAAGTGACTCAGGCCACCACCGGTCTATTCTTTGGGACAATGCTCCCACCCATGAACTTCAATGCTCCTGTACCTTCACAAGAAGTTCCCAAGAAGTCGGTCTTTGATCGACTTACCACCGCTGTGGCCCCTCTCAACGGGTCGCCCAAACTAAACGCGTCAGTCTTTTCCAGATTGGGCCAAAGTTCATGCGGGCCCATGAAGAAGCCTGCAATCCCAGAAAGGGTTATCCCGAAGAGGATAGCCATCCCTGCTCCAGAAGTCGTTAAAGCGGCTTCTCCTGCCAAGGAGTCGATCTTCGCTAGACTGACTGTTCCGGCTTTATCCCCAAACGAAGTCGTCAAAACTTCTCCCCCTGTGCGAAAGTCTGCTTTTAATAGGTTATCCGTCCCCACTCAACGGACATCGGTCTTCAAGAGGCTGATGCCGGCAACACCTGACCAGAACAGGGGGCAGGACGAAGTCACCCTTAAAGCTGACACAATCCCATCCGCGCGATATGCTCGCCGTCGCCACTAGCGCCGAGTAAGGAAAGCTGGGGGCAACTCTCCCTCTGGGCTAACTTCACCAGCCCCAACGATGGAAGTCAATGCTGCTATTCCAACCGGGAACAGCTTTGAATTGCTGAACAAGGTGCGCAGGAATTCTCCTACCGCCGTACTGAAAAGATCTCCTCCACTCGTGGAGAATGCACCGAGGGTGAAGCCGGAACAGCCCACTCAGCGGCTACCCTCCAAAATTTACAATGTCTGGCGACAGGATCAGCACTTAGTAATTGATCAAAATTACTCTCGCCGGCAGAAAAAGGCGAAGGTTCAGCAAGAAGAGAACCATCATGCCAACCCACAAAAGGCAACAGCTGTTTGGGTGCCCGCTGCAACGGCTCCCTCGACTTCAACTGCTCAAAAGAGAAGGAGGCCAGAGAAAGCCCCTGTGACTACGGTAGACCACAAAGACGCTGAGCCCAAACGCCCTAAGTCTGGGGGCATGGTGGTACATACTATCTATATGGCATCCGGAAAAGAGGATAGCCGTATCTCTACAGGTCATCGACCGCTTACGTGATCAGTGACTAGGGATCAGGAGCAACAACAAAAAAGCTCCAAGAAATGCTAACAGCTATGGCCGCACTTACGGGACCGAAAGCAAACCCGGAGGCATCCTCAGAGCAGCGCCGTGAGGAGGAAACTGATGCTGAATTCCTTCGGAGAATGCTTGAGAAGAAGGACAAAAAGGCCGCGGAACAAGCGGACAATATAAAACAAATGGCCCTTCTATTCCAAGATATGGTGGGCATGATGATCCAGCCGGACCCTCCAGCTGAAGATCCTCCGATAATCATCGAAGACGACAGAGGGAAGACATCGAACCCCCTTCCGGCTCTTTCAGCAGCCAAGGAGGAAACCATCTCTAAAGCCATGCTCGATGATTATATCGTTCAGCAGATACGAGCTCACCAGGCGAATGAAGCGGCCGGCCAAATTGTTAAAACTGGGCAACCATATCTAGGATGGTACGATCAGATCAAGTACCCGCCGGGATATACGATCCCTAAATTTCATGTATATAAAGGGACGGGTAATCCACATTAGCACGTCGCTCAATTCAGAGCTTTATGCGGCAACACCGGGGGTGATGATAAACTTCTGCTCCGCCAGTTTGTTGGTAGCCTATCGGAGACGGCGTTTGAGTGGTACTCGGAGCTTCCCAACGACTCCGTCAAAACTTTTGTAGAGATGGAGCTATTATTCACCCAGCATTTTGCGAGCGCTAGCGAGCGTACCCCGATTACCGCGCTAATTAACGCCAGGGTAAAGCCAGGCAAAACTTGGGTATAATACGCAATACGGTGGTGAAATTTATGGTCAAAATGTGAGCAGCGCATCGAGGAAGCGCCAGCAGTGGGCATGTTCATGGGCACTCTGGACCCTCAGGCAACCATCTCCCAATTCATGATGTTCTTCAAGCCGACCACGTTCCAAGTCTTGATCGACAAACTAGCCCAAATGGACCAGATGGGTCACAGACCGTCTCCTCCGAAGCTGGAGCCGCGGAACGAAAAGGGTAAAGGGAAGGCAACATTCTGCGAATACTCAACAGCAGCCCAGCGCTCCGAAATTAACGGATCGCCTAGAGGAAAGACGACGGTACTATAATAAGAAAATGAAGCGCCCTTATTCATTTCCCCGGGACAAAACGAAAAGATTGTTCGAACTGGCGATGCGCAACAGGCTCATCAATCTGCCGAATCCAAAATGACCACTGCAACCCGGCAAAGCTAATAGTCTTAATTATTGCCCTTACCATCAAACGGTAAACCATACAATTGAAGATTGCTTCGTCTTCAAGGGCTGGATTGAAGATCAGTATCAACAGGGCAAATTTTCCCTGTCCGAGAATTGGAAGGTGAACCCACCACAGCCACACACTCCTAAGAAGGCGGACACACCGGGGGTATCATGCTTTTTCACAGAGGAAGCTCCATGGGAGGTCGCTCTTTCATCCAAAACTAAAAGAATGCTGAAGGATCTCCAAACATGCCCGGCAATTAGATGGAAAAGTTCGCTGGAACCCGAGATCATCGAAGGAATGCTGAAACCGCGCCCAACTCCAAAGATTGGTGATGATAGTCAAAGCGCTCACACCCAGCCCGTGAAGAAGAAGACCAAAAAGCCCATGAAGCCTGGTGACAAGCGCACGGACCTACAAAAATAGATTGACGCGTTGGAAGAATACAATCAAAAGCACCAAAACCTGTCACACTTCAAGAGTTTCTCAGCCACGTCTTCGAGGACGGAGATGATGACAACGGAGAAGACTCGTCGGATGAATCTGAAGATTATGTGGCAAGTTGCCATGTGATCTCTCACTCGTTAACAAACGGTGAAGAAGACCTGGATGCAGAAGAACCGGGGGCAAATCCTGAGCCTCAACTTGTACGACCATCAGACGAAGCAATTGATGCATTCTTAAACGAAGCTCTTTTGAAAAGCAAAGCTGATCGAGAGCGTGAGATAGCCATATTTGAGAAGGCCAAATGCCGGCGACTGGACGAAAGGGTTGAAACACTCCCACCAGGTCAGAGTACAGCTGCCGTAAATAAAAGCAGGTTCAAGACGAGAAAAAGGTTCGCCAAAGCCATATCAATGGGAATGAAACTACCACCCTCCGGAGGAAACATTCTTGGTGAAGCGGAAATGCATCCTAGCTACTGCTTATATCATCGAAAGATTACGCACCCCACCGAAGAGTGCAACACTTTTAAAAGATTGTGGCAAGGATATGTTGCTCATCGACAATAGTTCAAGCGGATGAAACGCAAAGCTCGTCGGGAACGAGGAAATACGACTGAAGAGCGCAAAAGAACTACAGGCAACTGTCACATGATCGACGCTGGGGGATCGCAAGTTCTTACCTTCGGGAGCGATTCCGACGAAGAAATGAATCCTGGCCCTTTTTTTAA
Source organism: Agapanthus africanus (assembly GCA_030015575.1). Lineage (NCBI taxonomy): Eukaryota > Viridiplantae > Streptophyta > Magnoliopsida > Asparagales > Amaryllidaceae > Agapanthus > Agapanthus africanus. The sequence goes on from CM057349.1 coordinate 298,885,039, forward strand.
AGAGTCCACCTCGGGAAAGGAGGGAGAACCGAAGACCTGTAAAAATATTCAGTTGCGCAATCGTACGCTGCCTGAAAAGAATCTTGGGCCCGCGAACAGTGGGTCGAATAGAAAGGATAAGGGGAAAGAAAAAGTCCCTGAGGACATCGCTCTAGATGATCAAGTCGTCAAAGAGCTGACAGCCAAGGACCCACCGAAGAAAAGTAAGGTGGACTACAACATTCTGGCACACTTGAGAAAGATACCCTCGCAGCTCAGCGCCCTTTTGCTATCCAAAGAGGCGAGAGATTCTTTAATCAAGGCACTACAAGAACCCGAACAATTCCAAGCTTTCCTCGCCGAAGAAAAGATGAAGGACGAGCTGGAAGAGGTGCACACAGCCGATATCACCTTTGGCGATGAAGATCTCCACCTCGGGACGTGCGAACATAACCGTCCCCTTTATGTCTCCAGATACTGCCATGATATTAAGATTGGTAAGATCCTGGTTGACAATGGGTCATCAGTCAATCTCCTCAATGTAAAAGTATTGAAGGAAATCTGCATGAGCGTTCAGCACCTCGCTCATGATAAAATCACTATCTCCGGGTTTGATTCTCAATCATCAAGGACGCTCGGGTCTGTGATACCGACGCTGCGCTTTGGGCTGCTAGTCACTGACATCAAATTTCATGTCATTGACGCTAAGACCTGCTATAATGCTTTGCTCGGCCGGCCTTGGTTGCACGAGTACAACATCATCCCTTCTACACAACATCGGTGTATAAAGTATTTTAAAGATGGTCTCGAGTATACTATGACAGGGGAATTAAATCCATTCTCCATGAATGAAGTCCAAAAGTACGAAGATGCAAAATACTTCTTACCAGATTTTGAAGACACGGAAAGATGTCACAAACCAAAGGACAAAGCTATCACCACTATTTCGGTCTTCAAGAGTGATACCGAGAAGGAAGAAGAAATAGTTTATTCAGGACTTCCCCAATACAACAAGCCGGGACTGTCCACCCTATGTTGATCTTTGGCAGCGACTCAGAAGATGAAGTCAATACCGTGTTCTCTGCTCGGCCATCAATACAAGCCTTTGCTGACAATGATCAGAGTTTGCAGATCGCCATGGTTCCACAAGAGCATTACAAAGAGCTCGACGCACTTGATACCTATAATGTGCAGGAACTACAAACATTCTACGTCCCTCCCAGGCGAAGTGATGAAAAGGCGATCCTCTTTTATCGATCCACGGAAACCAAAGTGGAGAAAGAAATGTGGCACGGCGCTGATGCTGCACTTGACAGGCTCCAACCCATCCGTTTGCCCAGATACTACACAGATGGATTGAGAAGACTGTTGAGGCGCCAAGGCGTACCCCTCAAACAGACTGCTCGACAGGTTCAATTTTACAACAGGATCTGGAACGTTTCCGGAACTCAGCAAAAGTTGCCCAACGGAAAAATGGAAACGATCGGACTTGGATATATTCGATCCAAGAAACGGGAGCGAGTCCATGGCAGTTACGTCATACATGATTTCGATGAAGAAGGAGACGCCCTGTTAAAAGACGCTGACGCTGAACCAAAACAAAGTCTTGCCATGAAAATTCCAAGTCCGTCGGTTGAAGAACAGATGGACAAGCTGATAAGGGAAGCGGGTCAAAGGTTCGAGACGACCATAATCGCGAAATGGCCATCTACGAGAGAGCCAGGACGCAGCGCCTCCTTCGACAGGCCGCAGAGAATGACAATGCTCCTCATCCCCAGCCCGTCATACAAAAGACCCGGCGCAATGGCAAAAATAAACCAAAGAACGAAAAAAACGTTCGACAGCAGCCAAGCAGGTCTAAAAAACTACGCAAGCGGGAATCGAGCAGCCAGGATTTGTCTCTTATAAAGAAGATGGGTCGAGCGTATTCTTTTTCCCAAGACAAGACAAGGAAGATATTCGATCTTGTCATAAAACATAAAATGATGACACTCCCGGAGTCCAAGCACCCCGAGCAAGCAGGTGAAGTCTCTCACCCGGACTATTGCTCCTATCACCGGGCAATAGGACATCCTCTCGAAGACTGCTTCACATTCAAAGACTGGGTAGAAAACCAGTATCAACTCGGCAAGTTCGCTTTATCCAGCAGCTGGAGGGTAACTCCGCCACAAAAGCATGAACCAAAAGCCGCGCATGCAGCGAGAGTAGAACCAGATCAACATCGGTCTTGGAAGCGATCTCGCACCTGTCACATGATAATGATATCAGGAGAAGGAGCATGCGGAGATGTGGTTGACCTCCCTTGGTGCTTCGAAAACGATAACGACGAGGTGATCTCAGAGTTTCCACCGGCGCCAAAAGAGCTGGAAGATGGAATACATACTACTGCAGATAACTTCAGAAAAATCGACTTGGGAACAGCAAACGACCCACGGCCGACGTTTGTCAGTGAGCCGTTGTCTGAAGAAAAGGTGGCTACGCTCAAAGATGTGCTTATGCAGTATAAAGACTGTTTCGTATGGAACTATTCCGAGATGCCAGGATTAGATCCAGAAATAGCCGTCTACAAATTGGCAATTTCTCCGGACGTCAAGCCAATCAAACAAGCACCGAGAAGAATGCGGCTCGAGCTTGGGATGAGCATCAAAGCCGAGGTCAAGAAGCTAATCGACTCCGGCTTCATCCAGGAAGTTCAGTATTCTGACTGGATCGCCAACATTGTCCCGGTGATGAAGAAAAATGGGACGGTGCACATATGTGTGGACTTTCGGGATCTTAATAAAACCTGCCCGAAGGACGACTTCCCGGTACCGGTCACCGAGCTGATGATAGACAACATGTCCACTCACGAAGTTTTCTCCTTCATGGACGACTCATCAGGATACAATCAGATAAAGATGCATCCCGAGGACCAGAAGCATACCGCTTTCCGGACCCCTTTGGGCATATTCTGCTACAAGGTGATGCCTTTTGGTTTAAAGAATGCCGGTGCCACCTATCAGAGAGCCATGACAAAAATTTTCGACGACCTCATACATGAAATTGTCGCATGCTATATCGATAACCTCGTGGTGAAAATAAAATCATACGAGGAACATTTAGAGCATCTAAAGATCGTATTTCAACGCCTTCGGCAATACAACTTGAAGATGAACCCTCTCAAGTGCGCGTTCGGGGTTTCCTCGGGTAAGTTCCTAGTATTCGTCGTTCGACACCGAGGCATCGAGATAGATCCGTCGAAGATCAAAGCAATTATGGAAATGCCCCCGCCAAAGACTCTCAAGCAGCTGCGGTCTCTCTAAGGAAAGCTCGCATATATCCGGCGATTCATAGCCAATCTCTCCGGCAAGTGTCGCCCATACAGTCACTTAATGAAAAAGGGAACCCCATTCGTCTGGGATCGCAAATGCCAAAGCACACTAGACGAAATCAAGAAATACCTACAGAATCCGCCGGTGCTAACCGCTCCAGTCAAGGGAAAACCCTTCATTCTGTATACAATTGCCCTCGAAGGTTCTTTAGGTGCGCTGTGGGCACAAGAAAATGACCAAGGGAAAGAGAGAGCCCTCTATTACTTGAGTCGAGTTCTGCTGGGGGCAGAAAGCAATTACTCCCCCATTGAAAAACGCTGCTTGGCATTGATCTTCGCGATAACGAAGCTCAGGCACTACGCATTGGCACATGAGGTCCATCTCATATCGAAGGTGGATCCTCTCAAATATTTGATGTCAAAGGCTATATTAACGGGACGACTCGCTAAATGAGCCCTGCTCTTAATGGAGTTCTTGGTAACATACTGACCTCTCAAGGCAGTGAAAGGTCAGGCTATCGCCGACTTTCTCGCTGAGCATCCGATACCTGCCGACTCTCCCTTGAACTGCGAATTGCCAGACTAGCACGCGTTTGACACGATCGACGGGGAGAGAAGAGAGAATGATACGCAATGGGAACTCTACTTCGATGGAGCATCTTCCATGAAGAAGCGCAAACACAACTCCCCCATAATCAAATCAGGGGTAGGCCTCATCTTCGTGACTCCACAAAGAGGGATAATGTGCTTTGCCTTCTCCTTAACAGAGCCGAGGACGAACAATGAAGCCGAATATGAAGCTTTGATAGCGGGTCTTGAGATCGCTGTCGACATGGGAATCGAAAACCTCCACATATACGGAGACTCCCAGCTGGTCGTCAGTCAAGTAAACGACGACTATCAAGAGATCGCTCGCTATCTTCCTAAGCCCAAACTCTATAAGTAGTAGCCGGCTTTCGGACCGAAATGTCCTAAAACTAACAACGGACCGAAATGTCCTAAAAACTAACAACAGACCGAAACGTCGTTAAACTAACGATGGACCACTATGTCCTAAAACTGGCTGTTGACTGAGACGTCGATAAACTACTACAGACCGCAACATCCAAAGGCTGACAAAAAAAATATAAAAAAAAAAAGAAAACGGTATGTCCATAAGCAGAATGGGTACGGATGAAAACTCGAAAGGGCTCCGTGAGTAAAAACAGCAGGGCTACTGGCGAGTTTTGTGAAAACCCGAAAGGACGCAAGCTCATTGAAAGACACTTGCAAGGTCCTCTCGACCCTGTAAGGAGAAATCACCTGCGTGAGATCCTTACGACTCACAAGGGAACAACACACTTAGGGATCCCCACGATTCCTAAGGAGAAATTACACTTGCGGGATTCTCACGACTCGTAAGGAGAACCCTCCTATGAGACCCTCACGGCTCATAGGATTCAAAAGCCTTAAGCTACAGGGATCTGAACCCGTTCTTAACCAGACACCACAATCTCCCTTTTGGCCCTACAGGTGGTTCAGTATTGACCCTTGTATACAATCCACGGGCGCGAATAAACATTTCCCTAACAAAGTCCCATCCGTGACTAGGGATACGCTCGTACAGCAAACAACACATGTAAGTCCTCTCGACTTATAAGGAGAAAATACTCTTGTAAGATCCTTACGACTTATAAGAGAACACACACTTAGGAATCCTCATGATTCTTAAGGAGAAAACGCACCTACGAGATCCTCATGACTTGTAGGGAGAAATACCTTTATGAGACCCTTACGGCTCATGAAGTCAAAAGCCTTAGTCGACGGGATCTTAACCCTGTTTGCTAAGCCACCTTTGTTCGACGTCGACAGATGCAAATGATGATTCGCTCCTGGCAATATCCCAGTTGTAGCGATGCTGATGTCGAAATCGGTGTCTAATTCTAAGCTTGCTGCAAAAAGCCAGCGAGCCACACATGCATACGAAATAGCCGAAATGATGGGGCAACTTGTAACGAAATCGGCAAGTAAAAATGTATGCATACAAAAAGCCAAAATGATTGGGCAACTCGCAGTAAAAAGCAGCGCGTAAATAAAAACAAATAGCCGAAATGATTGGGCACCGCGAAAAATAGCCGAAATGATTGGGTAATCGCGACTTTCGCGATATAAAAGCTAAAATGATAGAGCATCACGGAAAGAAAAATGTAAAATGAAATTTATGCCCTACAGGTGATATCACATCAATCCCTGTATACAATCCAGGGGCACAAACAAAGAGGGAACCATACCTTTTCATCAGGCTCCATCCGGAAGAGAGCCAAGTCTCGACGGTCAACAAACAGCCTTGAGATCATCTCAACATTCAACAGACGCAATCGAAGCGGAACCGCGGCAATTCCTAGTTCCATGACTCGGCAGTGCACAGATAACCAAGAGTCAAACCCCGACTCCGTGAAATGCGGATAAAGTCAACATATCCTGGTTATGTGGAACACGGCTTATGTCAATCCTGACCCTATGGAAAACGTCCAGAACGGATCCTGGTCTTCGCAGAACACGGCAATGGCCCTGTAGGAAGCATCCAGAGCGGAGTCTGGTCCTCGCAGAACACGGCTATGACCCCGTGGGAAGCATCCAGAGCAAATTCCTAGTTACGTAGAACGCGGCTTATGTCAATCCTGACCCCATGGAAAACGTCCAGAGCGGATCCTAGTCCTCGCAGAACACGACAATGACCCCATGGGAAGCATCGAGAGCGGAGCCTGGTCCTCGCAGAATACGGCTATGACCCCATGGGAAGCATCCAGAGCAAAATTCCTGGTTACGTGGAACGCGGCTTATGTCAATCCTGATCCCATGGGAAAACATCCAGAGCGGAGCCTGGTCCTCGCAGAACACGGCAATGACCCCATGGGAAGCATCCAGAGCGGAGCCGGTCTTCGCAGAACACGGCTATGACCCCGTGGGAAGCATCCAGAGCAAAATTCCTGGTTACGTGGAATGCGGTTTATGTCAATCCTGACCCCGTGGAAAAACATCCAGAGCGGAGCCTGGTCCTCGCAGAACACGGCTATGACCCCGTGGGAAGCATCCAGAGCAAAATTTCTGGTTATGTGGAACACGGCCTATGTCAATCCCGACCCCGTGGAAAACGTCCAGAGCGGAGCCTGGTCCTCGCAGAACACGGCTATGTCCCCGTGGGAAGCATCCAGAGCAAAATTCCTGGTTACGTGGAACACGGCTTATGTCAATCCTGACCCCGTGGGAAACGTCCAGAGCAGAGCCTGGTCCTCGCAGAACACATGTATGACCCTGTGGGAAGCATCCAGAGCAAAATTCCTGGTTACGTGGAACGCGGCTTATGTCAATCCTGACCCCGTAGGAAGCATCCAGTGCAAATTCCTGGTTACGTGGAACGCGGCTTATGTCAATCCTGACCCCGTGGGAAACGTCCAGAGCGGATCCTGGTCCTCGCAGAATACGGCAATGACCCTGTGGGAAGCATCCAGAGCGGAGCCTGGTCCTCGCAGAATATGGCTATGATCCCGTGGGAAGAATCCAGAGTAAAATTCCTGGTTACGTGGAACGCGGCTTATGTCAATCCTGACCCCGTGGGAAAACATCCAGAGTGGAGCCTGGTCCTCGCAGAACATGGCAATGACCCCGTGGGAAGCATCCAGAGCGGAGCCTGGTTCTCACAGAACACGGCTATGACCCCGTGGGAAGCTTCCCGAGCAAAATTCCTGGTTACGTGGAACGCGGCTTATGTGAATCCTGACCCCATGGGAAAACATCCAGAGCAGAGCCTGGTCCTCGCAAAACACAGCTATGACCCCGTGGGAACCATCCAGAGCAAAATTCCTGGTTACGTGGAACGCGGCCTATGTCAATCCTGACCCCGTGGAAAACGTCCAGAGCGGAGCCTGGTCCTCGCAGAATACGGCTATGACCCCATGGGAAGAATCCAGAGCAAAATTCCTGGTTACGTGGAACGCGGCTTATGTCAATCCTGACCCCGTGGGAAGCATCCAGAGAAAATTCCTGGTTACGTGGAACGCGGCTTATGTCAATCCTGACCCCGTGGGAAACGTCCAGAGCGGATCCTGGTCCTCGCAGAACACGGCAATGACCCTGTAGGAAGCATCCAGAATGGAGCCTGGTCCTCGCAGAACACGGCTATGATCCCGTGGGAAGCATCCAGAGCAAATTCCTAGTTACGTGGAACACGACTTATGTTAATCCTGACCCCGTGGGAAACGTCCAGAGCGGATCCTGGTCCTCGCAGAACACGGCTATGACCCCGTGGGAAGCATCCAGAGCAAAATTCCTGGTTACGTGGAACGCAGCTTATGTCAATCCTGACCCCGTGGGAAACGTCCAGAGCGATGCCTGGTCCTCCCAGAACACGGCTATGACCCCGTGGAAAGCATCCAGAGCAACTCCTGATTCCGTGAATTGCGGATAATGGTAACCTCGCTCATCACTTATTGGTCCTCACGACTCGTAAGGGAGCAAATTCTCTTGTGAGATCCTTACGACTTTCAAGAGAAAACACACTTAGGAATCCTCGCGATTCCTAAGGAGAAATTACACCTACGGGATCCTCTCGACCTGTAGGGAGAAAATTCTTTATGAGACCCTCACGGCTCATAAAGTTGAAAAATCTTAGGAGGCAGATCTTAACCCTGAATCCTAAGCCATCGTTTCCCTGCAAAGAAATCGAAATAGACTATCCACAGAATACACTTATTAAAAGGGGCACACCATCATGAAGAAAAATATATCTTTTATTCATGAATCAAAATGAATAAAAAGTACAAGTTATGAAAGAACAAAAATATGTACTCTCATTCAGGAGTATGTACAAAGGAAGAATAAAAAAATATATACAATTCTTCAAGTCGGCGGATGATTTAGCAGGTTTTCCAGTTCACCCCTTCTTCGCTCGGCCTCGGCTTCATGATTTATTATCGTCAAAAGATGGGCCTCCGCTTGAGCCTGTTGGGCCTGGTATGAGGCAAGTCGGCCTTCAAGCTCTTTTTCAGTAACCTTATAGGCTTCAACCATTTCACGAGTGAAAACGGCGGCCTTATCAATGGCTACCACCTCCTTGATAGCTTCTTGAAGCACTCGCCAAAGTTCATATGCTTTAGTGGTCTTGGTTGTAAGGTTGGCTTGAAGCTCCCTCAGCGCTTTGGAAGCCAGCTCCCTCTCCGAAAATTTGCGGCTGAGACTTTTCTCACATGATATCATGTTCGCAGCGCACCGCTCGATCAGCCCCCGTAAGCTTGCCTTCACAGCCACAACCTCGGAGGGAAGGCGTGTACATTCAAGAATGTGGAAACAAGACTCCACCTGTCGACAGAACTCAACCCAGACTTAGACCAATGTTTCGCTATGGTAGGTGGCAAGAAAGGGAAGAGAACCGTTGCTTCAGCGGCAAATGCTTCAGCTGTGATCAGATTGCCAGCATGAAGGTCTTCAATTAGGGCTGACAGGGAGTCAAGGCTTAGCTTTGCCATTCGTTCTGAGGCACGCAGGGCATAAGGGCCAGGCGGCATGACGATGCGAGACTCCAGCGCGGTAAGAACCGGCAAAGCTGTTAAGATTCACAAACAGTCAGCGAGGTTTACAAGCAAAGAACAGATGAAATAACATCAAAATTTTACTTACTCATAGTCATGCAAGAGGGGTCTGAAGGCTCCTCAGGCCCGTCAAGAATCTCAACCACGTCATCAGCTTCCAGAACTGTAGAAGACATCAATGTCATTATATGAAATAATAATATTACCGGGATGAGAGGGCAAAAGACACTGACCTTGCCCGGAAGAGAGGACGATGCGTTGAGGAGATATCGCCTGCGGAGCAGTCATCTCCAACAGGCGCTGAAAGGACTTCCTGGGAGACAGATCGGAAATAGACGCCGCCAAGCCACGTAATTCTGAAAAGACAGAAGGGTTCAGATAATGGAGAGATTATTAATATAAAATATAGAAGGCTACCTTCGATACTCCTCCCATTCTGGACAGGAGGGATAGCAGCTTCGGCGACCTCCTCCACGCCCCCAGGCACAGCATCAGAGACATGGGCCTGTATAGAAACTTCCAATGGAGGAGCGACGGCCGCCGCTACTGTTAGTTATATGTATGCCCTAGAGGCCATTATTGTACATACGATGTATATTGTAGTGGATGCTAGGACATATATAGGGAGGACTCTCTTGCTCGACATGATAGTACGCTATCTGATTGCTCTTTATCTTAACATGTACTCTGATTGTCTCTATGATACATGTTGATAAAGCCCTTAGGATATGTACTCGACTACTGGGACTATGATGAGATCATACTAGTGGGGCCACGGTAGTCGACGAGTACATCCTATAACTGTTCCTAGTCGAGGGTGTATCGAGACAGGGCATCGATACACCAGAGTAGACTAGCGTATACGCATCTTGACCCATATGATGGGTGATGGATGATCCCATATCCATCGGTGTTTGACATCAAGGATGGTGTACGGGTGCTCAGTAGAGACTGGGTACACTGGACGGACTCGCCGAGAACTCCCAGATGGTATTATACCTCACGTCAGATGGCAGTTCTCCGGTGACACTGGTACAGAGTAGTCTGTTGACCCGAGATCGTCATAGAGTCTTATGTGATTCCCACTGTGCTTTGATTTCCATCATACCACGTCCAAGAGGGCGTGCAAAAAGGTGGCTTTTGGGTACAGTCCCGAATCACATGGAGGCAATGAGCGATAGGAGGGGATTTGTCTCTCCCGGTATAGGGAGTTGATGTTGTGCTGTGTTCGATTGGCTATAACTGGAAATCCCTGGCCAGGGTTGCTGAGATTTACTGGTAAGTGTTATCAGTAGTTTCTCGAACTGTTATAGACCTTATATCGACATGACTTATCAGGCTACCGGGGTCTGACATTTACCACCCCTAGGCGAGATATGCGACATATCAGACGATGAGACCGGACTGTACGGGAGTGTTACTGATTGGATTCGCAGAGAAAGATGCAAGATTACTTCCGATCTTCGATAACAAAGATGATCTACCTTGAAGTTTCATTAACACAAGCTCTCACTCACTAAATGAAGTGAACACTCTCATCTAAAGGGCAAGGGTAGATGAGGATGATGAAGTAGGATTTTTGCTCTCATTTGTTTTCTTATTCTCACTCATTTTTCATCACAAAATCAAAGCAAGAAAGCTTTTCATGAAGAACTCAAGCAAGAAGAAGATGAATAATGAATTGAATCCTTATGTGATGAATAATGAAAATAAGATAATGATTAATTATGCAACCATGGTCAACTAAACCTTTGTAGGGATTTAACAAGGGCTAGGGTTTGGGTTGGGTTAAGTATGGGTCACTTGAAAATATCTTACACAAAACAAAAATGAAAACCTTCTAGAAAGTTCATGAATGCACTAACCCAAATCAAACCCTAATCTTATTTAATCTCCATTAAACATGTTGCATTAGTAATCATATCATGTTATAATATTATATATCACATATATAATATTTATTGTAACAAAATAAAATAATATAATTAACATATATCGTATATATATCAATGTATTACTCGAGTGAGAAAAAGAATCTTTTAGTGAGCTCATATTAGTTAATGCAATTTAATATATCATATATATTATTATACATTAAATTATCGAATCAACACTTGATCCGACAATCCGGCTATATCGCATATAACCGACTAATATATCATTTACCGATTCATCGAATCAACACTTGATCCGATGACCCGGCTGATATCAAATATCGCGAGAATATAATACGGTATCTCATATCGTATTATCCTCGGTCCCGCACATATCAAATATGTGCTCCTACTCCGTTTTGCCTGAGCTAAGAAACCTCTGTGTAGGACTCTAAAGAATCGTCAATACGTCGGCAGTAGGTGATGATCATATCAAACACCCACAAGTTGCAAGCGGTCAGCTAAACGTAACAGCCACCCAGGAATTGAGCACTCAGAAGATCAACAAGCAAGCCTGTACATTCTCCTGCGAATCCAATCAGTAACACTCCCGTACAGTCCGGTCTGTCGTCTGATATGTCGCATATCTCGCCTAGGGGTGGTAAACTTCAGACCCCAGTAGCTTGATAAGTCTTTGTTATTCATCGTCTGATATGTCACTGATTCATTATTCATCTTCTTCTTGCTTGAGTTCTTCATGAAAAGCTTTCTTGCTTTGATTTTGTGATGAAAAATGAGTGAGAATAAGAAAACAAGTGAGAGCAAAAATCCTACTTCATCATTCTCATCCACCCTTGCCCTTTAGATGAGAGTGTTCACTTCATTTAGTGAGTGAGAGCTTGTGTTAATGAAACTTCAAGGTAGATCATTTTTGTTATCGAAGATCGGAGGCAATCTTGCATCTTTCTCTTCCTGGAGCCTCTCGAGAGTCCGGAACACGATGATCGCAGCGAAGGGACCTCAACACGGAGCTTTAGATGTGAAGGATCGGATCTACAAAGGTTGTAATCCCTCTCACTTAGTGTTAAAGTGTTTAACATGCTTGTTTTCACCTAAACTCTAGTTTAAAGATCCGGCTTTGGGTTGTTCGTCATGGCTAAATTTTTAATCGGGCATGGTTGATACCTCGTAGACCCTTGTGGCAGTGCCTAGCAACCTTACAGTGGTATCAAAGCCAAGCTAGAGCCTTAGGCGAAGTCTAGGCGATGTTTAAAGTCTGATCGAACTCCGAAAACCCGATATACCCTAGTTTCTGGAAATTTTTTCAAAATGTGATTTTTTGTGAATTAAAAATACTCAAAAAAATCAGCAGGGAAATATAGGAATTACTGTAAAATACGATCACCTAAATCCACTGTAGCGCAGCGGATCTGCCACACTACCCTGCTTTTGGCGGCGGTTCCACGGCCGTATGTGAAGATTAAGCACTCAATTTTATACAGTAACGTCCGTTGGTGTTTCCTGATTCTTCTAGGAATTTTTAATTTTATTCAAGTGTTGAGTTTTCTGGGTTGTATTGGGGACTCGTATGATTCAATCGGATAATTTAACTTCGTTTAAGTTTTTTCCAGATAATTTTAGAAATTGTTAAAAAGTTCGAACGGATATCAATAACTCACTTTTTCCCCTGTCGGAATTTTTTTCAAAAGTTGGATTTTTTCTCGAGTTTGAAACTTCCGGAAAATCATGCAAGTAATGCGGTGGACCCTCTAGAAGAACACAAACCTTAACTCGATTATGTGACCGTCTTGAACTGCCTCTAAACCTTAGGGTTTGTGGCAGTACGGCGTTGCCACATGTGAGGCGTTGGCTTGACCCTTCTACGGCTGGACCATTGGTATTGTAGCATGTGATGGATATTTTTTGAACTCCGCTCAAGTGTTGAGAACTATTTGGGAAATCTTGGGTGTTTGTTTATTCGTTCGGAAAGTTTAACATTGTCTATTTATCTGGAATGTGATACAATATGTGGAATTCACGTAGTTAGGCATGAAATGCGAAGTATGTGATATTTCGGATTTACGATGTCTAAGGAGATTGTGGATTCCAAATGTTGTAGTTTTACACTTTCTTTTCTGTGACCGTAAGCGTAGTATGTAGTGTATCGCCGGTTTCGTTGCTATACATCAACGACAATTGGGATACGCATGCTTGCTTACGTTGATGATATGAGATATTATGTGTTGCTGTGATATGTTATATTAGATCGTCACGTTCTGAATAGCCAGGGGTTTTATGTGAGATGAGAGTTTTTCTTTTTCATTCATGTAAAATTCATTTGTATGTAATATTCTTTTATTGGGGCACTTCCGGGCTGAGGATGATGTCACCGTTGTATATTATTTACTTTTCCGCATTAGGTAGACCCAAGGCGGGGAGCATAAGTAATCGGGTTCTAGGGTCCAGTGGGAGACCATCTCGAGGAGTCGAGACCGGGTCTCCTAACCCTAGGATTGGTAGTGTTGCTTTCTGCTCTCGTAGGGGTCTAGGGATGTGGGTTTGGCTATTCATCGCGACCGTGGAATCCGTGTTTTATACAGGCTCGTATTAAAAACACGGATGTCCTAGTATATCCATTATTTCATATATGTTCTTCTCCTGCAATGTTCTGTGATGAGATCATATTACTGCCTGAGACGAATGGTTATATTATATATATGAGATATATGTTATATTGCAGATTTCGTTTCAAATGATGATGCTTGTGAAGCACAATAAAAATGGGACTTCATTAATGAGATTAATGAAACTAAAAGAAACCTAAAGATGTTGTAGAAACTTGTTTAAAAACTGGTAGCTCTAGTTATTGCTTTGCATAGCGGTGTTCCTTGTAGAACATCCAGCACCTTATTCGATAAGGAAAGAGCCGAGATCCCTTCACCGGGAGTGACCTCTTTAGTGAAACTAACAGATGCTACAAACTCGGTTTGTCTTTTGATTGCTTCTATAGTTCTTGCTTTGCACCGTGATATTTGTGAAATATCCTGCACCTTATTCGATGAGGAAAGAGCCGACGATCCCTTCACCGGGAGTGACCTCTTTAGCAAAACTAGAAAAGGCTTCAGAAACATTCCATTTAAAATCACTCGATTCTACAACGATATCAAGTTCATTACGCAAAAGGTTTTCTTAAAAACCTGTCGTAGCCCTCCGTCATTTCAGATAAGTACTACTTAGTATTCGTGCTGCGGTAGTTTGGCCTTCGTCAAGGGGTAGTGTACGGTAGCTAACTAGTGCTTATCTGCTAGCATACGATGCGATTGGATTAGGGTATTTATACGGCGTAGTTTGGCCTTCGTCAAGGGTCGTGCGGGTGGGTTTAATTCAATCAGGAAATGACGGGTTGAACTTGACTAGCGGACTATGGGTAGTTTGGTCTTCGTCAAGGTCGTAGAACGCTGGGGGAAAAATATTATTGGGAATTTCAAGTGTTGAAATTTGCAATGAGATTGCATACCTTATATGAGATAGTTGGATCCCGATACCCGCTGCGAGTAAGAGTTACTCCTGGGAGAGTTTTACACATTACAATTAGCCGATCAAGTAGGTGTCTAGAAAGGTGTTAACGGGGTTACGCCCTTGGGAAAACGAGGTTTATTTTAATTAGGTCCGTGCGAAAGCGCGGGGAACCTCCCTCAAAGTACCGGCACTGGCCTGGCTGAAAGATTGGCGAACTTATAGAGTGTAATTAATCCCGGCTAGTCTTACCTTTTAGGGTTTGAAGGAAGATTTGACTAAAACAGTGGGAGACATCCTGATTAGATAAATTGATAACCAATCTAATCTTGTAAAATGCGCACGCTGAGTGTTTTCTTCTCTCTCTCTCCTGGTTACGACTATGTCACGCCTTAATCAAGATAATAATACGGATGTATTGACCGAACCTGCTTGTTATACTGCGCTAAGGAACGTTGGTCCCGCTCCAACTTATAGATAGAGCAGGAAATAGGGGATTACCAGAATTCCCGTGCTGCCCAAACGAAGAAAGTGCATGCTGATGTATCTTCTTCGGGTGTGTTCATTACACAGAACTGTTTCTCAGTATTCTTTACGTCCTGGGTATTTGATACCGGATCAGGATCCCACATATGTAATTTGTTACATGGGCTACAGATAGGTAGAGAACTGAGAACGGGTGATAAGTTTCATGAGATAGAAACGGTGCAAGTGTTGCAGCCAAGTTTGTTGGTCACTATCATCCTGTATTACTAGAATACATTGATTCTGAACGAATGTTATTAGATACCGAACCTGATATACAACATCATATCAGTCTCTTTATTAGTAAAGAAGGATATAATTTTGTATTGTTGGATAATGTTTTGAACATTTCCTATATCAAGAGTTGATCGGTTCAGGCACGTTATCTAAAAGCATTTACGTTCTAAATCAAACTACAGTTCTTAGTATACAGAACACACACAAGAGTAATAATTCAGAAATGAACGAATCCTCCTTGAGGTATTGTAGACTAGGTCATATCAATGTGACCCGACTAGCTGAAGTTACATTAAGATGCATATTTAAATTTGTTTGAATTTACATCTTGTGAAACTTGCCGGTCATGTCACAAAGATAATATGACCACAACTCTGTTTATTGGAAACAGAGAAAGAGTTAGTGAACTCTTGGGATTGATACATGCTGATGTATGAAGGTCCCCTGTCTACACATGCCAAGACCGGTTCTTTTTACTTCATTACATTCACTGATTATCTCTCAAGATTCGGACATATGTTCCTGTTGAAACAAAAGTCCGAAACTTTTGAGATAATCACAGAATATAAATTAGAAGTAGAGAACCAAAAACTGGGTATAAGTATTATGTCCTTTGATGAGATCAAGGAGGAGAATACTTGAGTACGGAATTCATGGACTATTCTAAAGGAGAATGAGATTCTCTCTCAGCATTACTCCTTCGCATACACCACAGCACGTCGGTGTATCGGGGCGAAGCAAAGCATCCTATGTGATATGGTGTGCTCTATGATGAGAACTACTGAGTTTCCTATTTCCTTTTGGGAAGTTATGCACTTGAGAAGCTGCATACCTATTGAATAGGGTTCAAATCAAAGTCAGTTCTGTGGAAGTTTGTTGGATATTTCAAGCATTAGCAAGGGAATATCTTCTACTTAACCGTGGAACATAAGATGTTTTGTTTCTCAGCATGCCACTTTTGTGAAAGGGAATTTCTTGTGAAGAAATTAGTGGTCATGAGGTAGAACTAGAAGGAGTTCCAGCTATACAAACTACAACAGATGATTTGGTAGAACCAAAGGATTCAATAGTTTCTAACGAACCTCAGCCTCTCCGTCGATCTAGTAGGGTTCCTCACCCACCTGAGAGATACTTCGGTTTCTCTATGACAGTGGGAGAGAGGATTGCATCATGAGATGATGACCCAACTAGTTTCGAGCTGGCCATCAAGAGTGGGACTCTGTAAGAATGGCTGGATGCTTTGCAATTTGAGATGGAATCCTTATACACTAACAAAGTATGGACTTTGGTTGCTTTATCTGAAGGGTTAAATCCCCATCAGGAGCAAGTATATCTTGAGAAGATTACTTGGTGTACATGCAAAAGTTGAGACTTTCAAAGCTATGCTTAAGTCCATCCAGATCCTACTTGCCACTGCTACATACCATGACTACGATATCTGGTGGTTGGGTGTCATGACTGCTTTTCTAAATGATATTTTAGAAGAGAGCGTCTATAAGTACACAGCCAGAGGGCTTCGTAGACAGTGGGAGCAGCGGAAACGTGTGCAAGATGTTTTATATGATAAAGTAGGCATCACGGAGTTGGAATGTCTGTTTTGATGAGGTAGTCAAAGAGTTTGACTTCATCAAAATGGTAGATGAACCTTGTATATACAAAAAAGTAGTAGAGAGTATGGTGGTGATCCTCGTAGAGTACGTGGATGACATACTCTTGATAGGAAAGGAGTTTCCTATGCTACGCTCGGTCAATCTCCGCTTATCACAAGGATTCTCCGTATAGGATCAAGGTGATACCTCCTAAATCCTGGGTTATGGATTTATGAGATAGATCTATTTGGATGTTAGGATTCTCACTAGTTGTAGTGAGATGGTATCAATCGATCCTGGGGAGAATCACTGGAAAGGTTCCACGGTGATAAGTACGACTGAATGTCAGTCGCAGACATTGTCTTTACCCTCAGTGGAGGGACGGTATGTTGGAAGAGTTCCAAGCAAGATACCGTGACTTACTAGACGATTAAAGGCAAGATACATCGTTACCAAGGACGCTACCAAAGAGGCAGTCTGGATATATAAGTTCAAGAGATGAACTTCGTTCCTACCATTGTGTGACAATGGAGTTGTGGCTTATGCCAAGGAACGCCCGTCCCATCAGAAATCCAGATATAATTCTTAGGCAGTATCCCCTGATCATTGAGATGGTTGATCTCCAGGGAGATCGAGGTTAGGAGAGTAGACACAGAGGACAACAGCGCGGATCCACTCACAAAGGCCTTTTTCCCAATAGAGACTTTTATGGGATGGTTGAGTATGAGATACTTCAACCGCAGCTAATTGTTGGGTATGCGATACCACAACAGATGGCCCTAGTGCAAGTGGGAGATTGTTAGTTATATGTATGCCCTAGAGGCCATTACTATACATACGATGTATATTGTAGTGGATGCTAGGACATATATAGGGAGGACTCTCTTGCTCGACATGATAGTACGCTATCTGGTTGCTCTTTATCTTAACATGTACTCTGATTGTCTCTATGATACATGTTGATAAAGCCCTTAGGATATGTACTCGACTACTGGGACTATGATGAGATCATACTAGTGGGGCCACGGTAGTCGACGAGTACATCCTATAACAGTTCCTAGTCGAGCGTGTATCGAGACAGGGCATCGATATACCAGAGTAGACTAGCGTATACGCATCTTGACCCATATGATGGGCGATGGATGATCCCATATCCATTGGTGTTTGACAGCAAGGATGGTGTACGGGTGCTCAGTAGAGATTGGGTACACTGGACGGACTCGCCTAGAACTCCCAGATGGTATTATACCTCACGTCAGATGGCAGTTCTCCGGTGACACTGGTACAGAGTAGTCTGTTGACCCGAGATCGTCATAGAGTCTTGTGTGATTCCCACTGTGCTTTGATTTCCATCATACCACGTCCAAGAGGGCGTGCAAAAAGGTGGCTTTTGGGTACAGTCCCGAATCACATGGAGGCAATGAGCGATAACAGGGGATTCGTCTCTCTCGGTATAGGGAGTTGATGTTGTGTTGTGTTCGATTGGCTATAACTGGAAATCCCTGGCCAGGGTTGCTGAGATTTACTGGTAAGTGTTATCAGTAGTTTCTTGAACTGTTATAGACCTTATATCGATACGACTTATCAAGCTACTGGGGTCTGACGTTTACCACCCCTAGGCGAGATATGCGACATATCAGACGACGAGACCGGACTGTACGGGAGTGTTACTGATTAGATTCGCAGGAGAATGTACAGGCTTGCTTGTTGATCTTCTAAGCGCTCAATACCTGGGTGGCTGTTACGTTTAGCTGACTGCTTGCAGCCTGTGGGTGTTTGATATGATCATCACCTACTGACGGCGTATTGACGATTATTTAGAGTCCTACACAGAGGTTTCTTGGCTCAGGCAAAACGGAGTAGGAGCACATATGTGATATGTACGGGACCGAGGATAATGCGATATGAGATACCGTATTATATTCTCGCGATATTTGATATCAGCCGGGTCATCGGATCAAGTGTTGATTCGATGAATCGGTAAATGATATATATTAGTCGGTTATATGCGATATAGCCGGATTGTCGGATCAAGTGTTGATTTGATAATTTAATGTATAATAATATATATGATATATTAAATTGCATTAACTAATATTAGCTCATTAAAAGATTCTTTTTCTCACTCGGGTAATACATTGATATATATGCGATATATGTTAATTGTATTATTTTATTTTGTTACAATAAATATTATATATGTGATATATAATATTGTAACATGATATGATTACTAATGCAACATGTTTAGTGGAGATTAAACAAGATTAGGGTTTGATTTGGGTTAGTGCATTCATGAACTTTTTAGAAGGTTTTCCTTTTTGTTTTGTGTAAGATATTTGCAAGTGACTCATACTTAACCCAACCCAAACCCCAACCCTAGTTAAATCTCTACAAAGGTTTAGTTGACCATGGTTGCATAATTAATCATTATCTTCTTTTCATTATTCATCACAAAAGGATTCAATTCATTATTCATCTTCTTCTTGCTTGAGTTCTTCATGAAAAGGTTTCTTGCTTTGATTTTGTGATGAAAAATGAGTGAGAATAAGAAAAAAAATGAGAGAAAAAATCCTTCTTCATCATCCTCATCTACCCTTGCCCTTTAGATGAGAGTGTTCACTTCATTTAGTGAGTGAGAGCTTGTGTTAATGAAACTTCAAGGTAGATCATCTTTGTTATCGAAGATCGGAAGCAATCTTGCATCTTTCTCTTCGTGGAGCCTCTCGAGAGTCCGGAACACGATGATCGCAGCGAAGGTACCTCAACACGGAGCTATAGAAGTGAAGGACTGGATCTACAAAGGTTGTAATCCCTCTCACTTATTGTTAAAGTGTTTAACATGCTTGTTTTCACCTAAACTCTAGTTTAAAGATCCGTCTTTGGGTTGTTCGGCACGGCTAAATTTTTAATCAGGCATGGTTGATACCTCATAGACCCTTGTGGCAGTGCCTAGTAACCCTACAGCTATAGGCTCTAAAGAAAGGACGGTAACCTCGATTACCTGTCCCCTAATCTTCGGGCCGCCCCAGTAAGATCCATCGGATCGGCGACCAACAAAGATGTCTCTCCCGGGGGAGCAAGCACTTGGGGAATGGGAGTCACCAAGGGAAGCTCCATTCCAGGAGCAGCGGTTAAATCGACCCCTTCCACACTTATTAGTGTCTTATCGGGGATATCTGTAGAGCCCGTAATCGAGGCGCGACTCGAACCCACGTCCTCTGCCATGGCTGAAGCCCCTGCAAAGTTTTCACGAAGATAAGGATATATATATATATATATATATATATATATATATAAGCATTGCAAAATAATACAAAAAGACATATAAACATACCGATGCGTAAAGGAGCTTCTAGTATGGCCTTTTCAACCCGGCGCTCATTCTCAAGAAGTCGTGCTCGCCGGGGCTCGAGGGTAGATTCATGACCACAAGTCCACAATGAAAGCGCTTCTTCGGCATCGGCCGAAATAGGTTGCTTAAGGGCCCTCTCACCCCATTCCTCCAAAGGGCCTATGAATCTCCGCCGTATCGAGGGAGGATCTTCGTAGAAGATGACGACAAGATAAGGCCTCTTTGGGATCCTTGCATTCTCAGTTTCAAGCCGTGAGCGTCTTATAGCCTCAGCCAATTGTGCGGCTTCCTCGGCAGATGAACCTGGGAAAAGAAGACCATTGTCCGGCGCTATCATGGATATTAGTTCATCTTGAACGATAGGCTCGGATTCTACTAAAAGATCGAGCAGACGGGTGACTGTCTTCTTGCTCCTCTTCGGCCCAGAACTAATACCAGAAGATGCCCGCTTCTTTTCCCTCGAAGCTCTGGTTCGACGCTAACCCACCTCGCCTTCAATGTCCTCTCTTGGCGGTGCTACCGATGAGGACACTGCCATTGCTGATGCCACAACCGAAGATACTGCTGCTGGTGCCTTCCTGCCCCTTGATTGAGCCCTAGTGTGCAGCAGCATACCAGCTGTGGGATTTAGATCCACTTCCGCCACCCCCGGGGTAAGCACGACGCTGGTATCTCTCAAAGGAGGGCGAACCGCGGCACGCGGTCACGGCGGAACTCCCGTGGCTTGGATCGGAGCAGTAACCTTATATCCAAGGAGTATCCTTTTCTCCTCGATAATAATAGGACTGACTCGGTGGAGATACCAGCCTGTGAAATCCCCCACACATCAAGGGATATAATCAGCCTCGGGAATCACCAAGGAAGAGTGGGTGTTCAGCCGCATGAAGTGATGAGCGGCGTCACGAACAACTTCAGATGACGGGCTGGGCTCCACTGTAAATGCCTCAAAAGGGACGCCCTGATCATACCCCAGTTGCCAAGCGAAGCGGTGTGCGTTGTACCGCATAAAAGGGGCCGCTCCGTTCTGTCGGAACACCAGATAAACTGGTCGGATCGAATATAAGTGCGCGGCTTCCTTCGGCTTCAAGGAGGGTGCTCCCTCTTTCGACGAATCAAAGAGCTGCTGGATCGGTCCTGAAGGGGCCGAGAGGATTCGATTGTTAAACACCATCCCATCCGCATTAGCATAAGGACAAAGCAGCACACGAATGGCCCCGGACTAAGTCGGGTCAGGAGCAGAGGCGTCCACCAGCCGCATGAGTCGCGGAAAAGTGTAAGCGTCATAAAAGCTGGGTCTTTGATGCACAGCAAATGCCCTTAGCACATGCATCTCAATCCAAGACTTAAAGTAATGAAGAGAAAAGTTTACCACATCTAGGCCGAGAGTTAAGGTATTGGCCGTGGCGCTTAACCCATGATATAGATGCGCTAGCCCCACAATGCCCCAAGCTAGTCGTGTCCCTTCGGCAATATGATGGGCAGGGTAGATAACCGAGGCTCTGATAAAACGACGGTGCATGGGAATGGTGAACCAGCTGAGCCAAACACTGATGAAGCCCACAAAGAAAGTTTCCTCATCCATACCAGGAGCTGCGATTGACTCAAAGGATATGGCCGATATGATGGGAATGTAGAACTGCGGCAAGTCCTCTTCTTTAGCCGGTCGCTTATTTAAACTGAATCCAAAGGGGTCGTTGATATTCGCAAACTTTGGAGTCGTCTTCAGCAGAACGTCCTCGCGAAGGAAGCAAGCGATAAAACTTTTGAAGGTGACGCCCTGCTCGTCTGATTCTGTGAACAGCTTTTCAAAGATGCCCAGAGCCTTGATCAGACCTGGGTGCTTGTGGCGGACGGCGTTCTCAGTCGACAAACCATCAAGCATAGCAGGATCAACTTCAAAAACGTATTCATCAGAAGGCAACAGTTCTTCATAGAATGTCCCCCTGATCGGCAACCCCGAAATCTTGCGAAACTCGTCCAAAGAAATTGAAACTTCGTGGTCCCCTACCAAGAAAGTGTTGGTAGGGAGATTCCATTGATTTAAGAAAGCCTTAACCCACCAGACATGAGGGGACTGATAGTGGAAAAAAGATGCATACACCGCCTGGTAGAGCCCGACCTTCTGCAATCGCGCACGATGGGTGGACAGGATGTAACGAGCCCAGAGAAGGTAGCCCGTGGGTTGTCGAGGAGTAAGCCCTATTTTGTAAACCTGAACCCACGGCTGAGCTTCGCCTTGGCAGATGCGACGCCCTAAAATGTCTATAGCTGGTACAGGGTGGTTTGGAATCCCAGTTGTAGATGGTTCAAGCCGTCCCGTAGGTGTCCAATTCGGCATCTCTACGGCAAAAGCGGTCTGTGGACGCTCCATCGGCAGAAAGGGATAGGTCGGCTCCGTTGGTACCTCGAAAAGGAAGCTACGACGACCACGGATGATATGACCGTACCAGGTCCCCCATAAAAGTAGACTGGTGCAATTCGGGTCATGAGCCCTGATCATCGCCATCACCTCTTCATCTGACGGTGATTGAGGAAAAGCCGCCTCCGAACGAGTAAAAGGAAAGTATGGGAGAGAATTCATTACTCCTGAAACAAAGGAAAAGAAGCTGTTAGTGAAGTCCATACGTGTATATATATTTACAAATATATATATATATATATATATATATATATATATATATATATATATATATATATATATGAAGGACAGTGGAAGAAAGTGACAAGCAATTTATTTTGTGGGACCATCAAAACACGTGGGCCCCACAAAATCAATATGGCGGCTCACTAATGATGGGGTAGGGTAATAATTATGAGAACAGAAGGAAGATTCTCAATAAATGAATAGTGGATTTCAAATGACTTTACACATTCCCCCAGAAAAGAAATCCATCTTGGACTCTGCAAAAATCAAGCAGAACAAGGGAATTAAATTCCGAGAGAACCCTACTGCAAATCTTTTCTTTTGTTGCAAAGAACAACTCGGAAAGGAAAATCCCAAGAAGTCTTCTTAAGAACTTTAGAGGAATTAAATTCCTTTTGAACAGAGGAGTTAAACTCCTAGAAAACATTTTCAGAGCTAAAAGACTCTTTTGGAATGGAATTAAATTCCATCAAAAAGACAAGCATCATCATTGATCCCTGAAGATTAGAGAAGCCCTAAGAGGTTTATTATTTAAAGATTGGGTAATTTTCTTTTTAAAAGAACTTAAAAAAAATAGGTTCTTGTTAAAGAGAAAGACCCTTGGTGAGGATTTGAAACCAAGATTTCTACAAGGAGTTCCTCAACCATTCAAAAATTCTTACCTGAAAAGAGGAAATCTTTGTTGACAGAGTTAAACTCTGGAGATATTTTGAATCAAAGAACTAAGCTCTGGAAAGAGAATTAAATTCTCATAGAAAAAAACAAGCAAGGAAGAAGATGGAAAAAGTGGAGGCGCTTCTGAAGGGACTCCTGCATTTATAGGATGTGATGGGAAACGGTTCATCTTCACCTTTTCTTAGGCAGATCCAACGGCTGCAAAAGAGGACAGCGTTGCACTCACGTGCAAACACGTGAGAACAACGCTGTGGGGGCATTTGTTCCCTCATAAAATATCGGGAAACACCCCAATGAGGTATCACGTGCTCACACGTGACCAAGGGTCACGTGCTGACACGTGATGGGCTCCTGGGATATCTAATTTATAGAGTTAAACTCTAATCAAACAGTGGAATCACGTGTCCACACGTGATAGGCCCTTCAACCCACTAAAAAAGGACTTAACAAATATAATAAAAACTAAGGAAAAACCTCAATGGGGCATCACGTGCTCACACGTGACCAAGGGTCACGTGCTGATACGTGACGATCCTTAGTCCTTTAAAACAACAAAATTAAATTCTGGGTAAAGTGTTAATCAAGGGGGGTCACGTGCCAACACGTGATGGGTGCCTACACTCTTTTTAATAGAATTCTAGTTAAATGAGAATATACTAAAACGGCAAGGAAAAACCCCAATGGGGTATCACATGCTCACACGTGACTAAGGGTCACGTGCTGGCACGTGATAAGTTCTTTTGATCTATACTTTATAGAATTGAATTCTAGTCAAACAAAAATATAACAAATTAACAGGAAATACCTCAATGAGGTATCACGTGTTCACACGTGACCAAGGGTCACGTGTTGAAACGTGATAGTTTCCTGTGATCTCTACTTTAATAGAATTAAATTCTAAATCAAACAAAAATGTAACAAAACAGCTAAGGAAAGACCCCAATGGGGCGTCACGTGCTCACACGTGACCAAGGGTCACGTGCTGACACGTGATGGTCCCTTAGCTTTGTTAAAAGGCAGAATTAAATTCTGAATAAAAGAGGGTCACGTGCCAATACGTGACAGGTCCCTTAGCTCTTTAACTGATAGAATTAAATTCTATTTCAATGATCAAACATTGGGATCACATGCCAACACGTGATGGGCTTTAAAAGCCTTTTGAGCTAATAGAATTAGAGGAAAGATTCCCCTAAAATTCACCAAGAATGAAAAACAGAATATCTTCTGGATTAAAGAAAATCCAAGGGTGAATAAAATTCATTGAGTGATCTAAAAGATCATGTTGGTTACAAAAACAACCAAAATCTTCCAAATGAAAGATTCACTAAACAAATTGATCATTTTCCTTCTTCTATAAATAGGAGTCAAGAAGAGGAAAATGGACATAATTTTTGGATCTTGGAATTTTTTGAAGAAAAATAGCAGAGAGAAAAAAAGGAGGATTTAATTCTCAAGAAAAGAAACCCTAGGTGAGAAAGGGGAAAGAGATCTAAATTCCATAAAATAAAAGAGAATTTAATTATCAAATTAAGAGTTTAACTCTTCTGCAAAAAAACTTAGTTCTTCCTCTGGTTGAAAATCTGCAGAAGCAAATCTCCCCACAAGTTGAGAATTTAATTCTCATCGGGGAGATTCTGCCATGCAGATCCAAAAATTAGAGGGAGAATTGAGTTTAGAGAATTTAATTCTCCCAAATTCACAGGAATTTAATTCCTCCCAAATAAAACTAGGGTTTAACCCTATATGAGAATTTAATTCTCCCAAATTCATAGGAATTTAATTCCTCCAGGACAGAACTAGGGTTTAACCCTATATGAGAATTTAATTCTCCCAAATTCACAGGAATTTAATTCCTTAAAATAAAACTAGGGTTTAACCCTGTATGAGAATTTAATTCTCCCAGATAAGAATTTACTTCTTCTACATACATAGGAATTTAATTCCTCTAAAACATAATTAGGGTTTAACCCTACAGAGAATTTAATTCTTAAAATAAAGAGACTTGAAAGCTCTCCATGCACGTAAAGAACATTGGTCACGTGACCCCAATCCACAGTGATCAGGAAAGAAAGAATAAAATTAGGTCACGTGCCCCCACGTGACCTTTGAACAAATCCTCCAAAATAAGAAGGAAAAGGTTTGGAGGTAATGCCTCACGTGCTCCCACGCGACTTCCAAAATAAAGAAGAATAAAAGCAAAGGCAGTACTGGCTTTGGGCGCTCTCACGTGTTACCACGTGACCCCTAATAAACGCTTTAATAATCAATGCACAAATATCCATCACGTGCCAACACGTGATGGCTAAAAGATCAAAAAGTGTTTAACACTTATTTGCAGTTCTGAGAACAAAGTAAAGGAGGTCTGGCCCCATCTCTGGGTGCCCTCACGTGACCCTTTCCTTTCCAGTGTTTAACACTATTTTGAGCATCTCGTCTCCAGTGTTTAACACTGTTTTAGATACATCACGTGAGGACAAGTGACCATCAGATGTCCTCTAGTGTTTAACACTATTCTAAAGCTAAACTTAGCCAAATTGGCTAAATTTTCCAGAGGCAAGCCTCTCATTCAACTGAATCTCAAAATTGATCATTTCATATGACATGCAGAGTAAAACTCAGAGCTATAATGTTTAATGCTCAGTCAAAGATAAAAATATTATCAGACCCCTTAAAACTCTGGTTTAGCATTGCTAAATAATAAGGGGCTGAACCCAGACAAATGTTTAAATGGTCTAACAAGGGGGCCAACATTTCAAATATAATTGGACTTAGCCCAAATTGGCCATAAGTCCTCAATTCAGATCTAACTGAGCCAATGTGCTCATAATCTAATTGATTGATCTCAGTTCCAAATTACTGCAGATCACCCAATCCACTCCGGTTCGAGGGTACATCTCTTCACTCTTTTGATATTTGTCGTTGTAATCCTTCAACGTCTTTAGAGAGGTGACGGGTCCCGACAACCACACATTTCACGGACTATGATGTCCTTAACCTTGACTGTGAGGTCTTTAAACTCACGGACTATGATGTCCTTAACCTTGACTGTGAGGTCTTTAAACTCACGGACCATGATGTCCTTAACCTTGACTGTGAGGTCTTTAAACTCACAGACTATGACGTCCTTAACCTTGACTGTGAGGTCTTTAAACTCATGGACCGAGATGTCCTTAAACTAACAATGGACCGAGATGACCTTAAACTAACAATGGACCACTATGTCCTTAAACTGGTAATGGACCACTATGTCCTTAAACGGTAATCGACCGCAATGTCTCTAAACTAAACAATTGAGTCCAAATGCTCTTTTGTCGGATCTAAACGATCCCGTTAAGTTGATCTTAGTCTGAAATGAGACTAACATATCCTTAACAAACGTTTAAGTTGAGCTTAGTCTCAAATGAGACTAACGTATCCTTAAACCTAACCCCCAAACCCAAATCTAAGAAGATACGGATTTGGACTAATCCACGCCCTACGAGCGACAACATAAATTAGTCTCCATATACAATCCACGGGCAACCGAAAACAGAACAAACACCCACGACATGAAGTGACCATCTGGAGAAGGAGAAAGTGGTTACCGCGATGCGGTAGCGTAATTAACTGCAGGGGCTTGCGTCTGCAGGGAAGAGCGTCCCCACAATCAAAACCCCCTCAAATGAAGGGGAATCTGACGAAGTCTGCTACATCGTCCGCATCCGTTTAAACCTTCGGTACATAGTGTCATAAATCAACTTGGCATTTTCGGAGAGGTGGATGGATAGCACCAATTAGCATCTGCCCTCGAATTTCAGGCCCCGACGTCCCAACGTCCCGGTCGCGTCTTTCGGCGGGGAACAGAACCATTAACCAAGTCCACTAATTTTGTTTTACTTATAGATATTTATTAACCTAACCATTATTGTTTTGCCATGGTTTATTCTCTACATGAGTTAGTGTATGACACTAACTCACCCATGGTTGCTATTTTCACCTCATGAGTTCATTCTCTCATCTTGATTCTTCATCTTCTTCTTAATTGAGAAAGCTTGCTAGCTTTTTTCAAGGTGAGAAAATATTGTGAGAAAATTAAATCTAAAGTGAGCCCATTTCCTACTTCATCATCCTCTACTATATTAGCCATTTAGTTTAGGGTGTTTGCTTCACTAATCTACCATTAGTGAAAAGGTAGCATGAGCTTGAGTCTCCTCGACGTAGATCATTTTCGGCCTCGAAGACATCGAGCAAGCTTGTTCATTTCTTCATGTGAACCCTTACTAGAGTTCGTATGTTCACTACTTGGAGCAAAGGGACTACTACACGGAGTTTTAGAAGTGAAGGACCAGTCTACAAAGGTTGTATTTCTCATTCACTTAGATGTAAAGATGTTTGCATTGCTTGTTCGTTTAAATCTTTTGTTAAGATTCTAGGGTTAGGGTTCTTTAGAATGGCAAAAATTTGAAAACGGCATGAAAGATGC
Source organism: Agapanthus africanus (assembly GCA_030015575.1). Taxonomy (NCBI): domain Eukaryota; kingdom Viridiplantae; phylum Streptophyta; class Magnoliopsida; order Asparagales; family Amaryllidaceae; genus Agapanthus; species Agapanthus africanus. The sequence goes on from CM057349.1 coordinate 298,912,772, forward strand.
CTCCTGAAACCTTGCTGCTGACACAGGGAACCCTACAATATACGTTCTAAATCAAACCACAGTTCAAAGTATATAGAACACACACAAAAGGAATATTTCAGAAATGAACGAATCCTTCTTGTGGCATTCTAGACTAGGTCATATCAATGCGACACGACTAGCTAAGTTACATAAGGATGAATATTTGAATCTGTTCGAATTTTTTCATCGTATGATACTTGCCAGTCTTGTCTCAAATGTAAAATGACCAACACTCCGTTTATTAGAAACATAGAAAGAGTTACTGAACCCTTGGGATAGATACATGATGATGTTTACGGTCCTATGTCTACACGTGCCAGGGTTGGTTCTTTGTACTTCATTACATTCATAGATGATCTCTCAAGATTCTTACAGGTGTTCCTTGTTAGTCATATGTATGCCCTAGAGGCCATTGCTATACATAGGATGTATATTGTAGTGGATGCTGGGACATATATAGGGAGGACTTTCTTGCTCGACATGATAGTATGCTATCTGGTTACTCTTTACCTTAACGTGTATACTGATTGTCTCTCTGTTACATGTTGGTAAAGCCCTTAGGATGTGTACTTGACTACCTGGACTATGATGCGGATCATACTAGTGGGGACATGGTAGTCCATAAGTACATCCTTCAAGGTCCCTAGTCTGTCACGACCCGCAGGGTACGGAACGTGACTGACACTTAGGTTACGAAACGTCTCAAGACGTCCGTAAAATAAGTAAGCCAAAACCCAGAAACCAAAACCAAATAAGCAAAAGAGTGAAGAAAACCCAATCAATTGAAAGCGAGTTTATCAAATAAGTCATATAAAACCTTTTTAAAAAAAAATATCAATTTTTCCGAAAATTTCGGCAGAGTCTCCTTTGTAAATACTGGCCCCCAAAATGGGTACAACAAGAATATATATGAATCCAACAAATAAGGCATCCCCAAGCGGGAGCTAGCTCTTCGCCACAAGGCGGTCACAAATCCCACGCAATATAAAGAACCAACATGCGAAATAATCATAATGAAGCATAAGAAAAACAGCATATCGACTCAAGTGAGCTCGACCCCAAAATACAGCATAAAAGTCCACAAACCTCACAGTCTCATCTCTAGGTCAATATACAATAATACTGGTAGATACAGTAGATGGAGTACTTTAGATACAAAGAATATACAAGGTGGTGCAAAAATAATAATATAACCCACCTAAGAGCAAAACCTCGAGTCCAGGCAAAAGAAGCAAGTGCGCCCGCCGCTACTGTACTGACGGAGCGGACCTGAAAAAGGCTATGGCACAACAGGGGTGAGTTGCCAACTCGTGAGTAATAAATAACATTTACACAGGCTATCGTATGCATGCACACAAGCATCCTAGCATCTAAATACTGGTAAGGCAGGACATAATGGCAAGTATGTATGCAATATGAATATACTAGCAGGTATGAATGCAATGCGAATCAACTCATGATCTGAATGTGTAATTATAAGAATCATGTTTTTCCTTTAGAAATCTCTTTTGAAATACCAGCATAATACCACTAGAATCAACAAGAACCTGTGTCCAGCAACGACACCTCAAAACTATCACAAATCTCATATATCCATGTCATAGTATCTCTGGCCTCAGCCATCCGGCTGACCCAGCTCAATATCAAAATCTCATCATCTCGCGGCCATGGTCGGTATCCTCTGGATATCCGCCGTGCCAAACAATCACCGGTAGGTAATCCGTCCCCTGCCAGGCTCAACGTCAACACCACATTCATCTTGCCCCGGGGTACCATACCGGGCCCACCATGTACCCGTGACGGTTCCTCCACTCCTCGACACGGATCTCGAAAACCACAGCAAACTCATGGTGGACACTTACATCATTAGAAAACCGCAATTTACATATTTTAAAAATATAATAAGTTTAGAAATTTTGCGGCTTTCCCCCGAAATCCAGAAATATCATAAAATCTCAAGAAATCCTCATAAGTGCATATGTCAATGATAATGAATGCATATGGTATCAATAATCGAGTTGCGATATGTGATTAATAGATTAGGCATGAACAAATAATATGATGAAGCACATGCACATGAATAGCAATCCTACGATTTCATTTTAAGGAATTAAAGCAATAGCGCGAGTTTAAGTATCAATTATAGTAAAAGGTTTCAATTTAAAGGTTATCTAGTGTGGTGTCATGGCAATTACCAGGGTGTGTGTGTAAGCATGAATAGTGCTCGTGCTGCATATAAAAACCCTGGCAATGGTGCAGGTGTCCTATAACATGGTTTCGTATATGTATGTCAATATAGGGCATGAATGTAGCAAATAATCATACAAGTATTACACCCCTAATTACTAACATTACTAAGAATCTTTTTAAGGTACTAAAACTATCGAGCGACTTGCGCCATCCAACGATAGTCTCCCGTAGATGTTACATCTACTCACCGGATCCCTAGCTAGCTGCGTTCAATCACCGCTTTCCCTTTTCGAGCCGCGTCTGACGTCTCCGCGACCGAACCTGGAATTAACATCAATACAAACATAAGGTTACAAATCAAGAACGACGCAATTCCTTAACGAAAATACCAACGTTCACTATCTAGGTACAACGTGCACAAGGTGCGCGGAACACACGCGAAAATCGCAAAAACTGCAAAAATCGCCGATTTGGTCGCCCGGCAAATCTAAAACCCGATTACTCAAAAATCCGCACTCACGCATCCTAAATGTCATAGGATACGCTAAAAATGTCATCAAAACATCGCAATTAATTCATCACAATATTTTAATAAAAACTAGTAAGCATTTACATTACAAAAATCGGTGCAAAAATCGCCGATTTGCGACAAAAAGACTACAACCTAGCATAAACATCCAACCGCATAACTAGTTAGCCACAACACTAAAATTACAACACAATAACCATGCTTCAAACCTATTTCCATACACAAAACCCCTTTCTTGATTTTCATAATTAGCAAACACAATCAAAATTTCACGCTAAAATAACATAGATTAGCAAAAATTGAAGCCACTTAAGCAAAGTAACCTCATTAACTTAGGTTAGCAACCAACTAGATAGCAAAATAGATTTAATTAACTAATTAATGGTGTGCTAAAACCCAAGTTCATATCAAACTACCCTCTTTAAAACAAACTAGATTAGAAATTAACAAAAGATTTAACACTAAACAATTTTCAAAGTCCTAATTAGCATACTTTAAACTACAATGTAACCATTTAATTAGAAGTTATACCTCAAAAGTTCAAACCCTATGTTGCTAAAGCCTCCCAAGATGCCATCTTTCTCCAAGATTTGAGCCAATTTGGGTTTGAGAAGAGAGGGAATAAGGTTTTGCTTTGAAATTGTAAAGGAAATTGTTGATTTTTGTTGAATTTTAATGGATTTTGATGGAAATTTTGATGATGAAAAGAGATGGGGAAATGGAGAGGGAGTGGCTGCAGATTTTCAGCAGGAGAAGATGGGAGGAATGGTGTGGGTGTTAGGGGGAAAAAGTCCAAGTCAACCCCTCTCATTTCACTTTAAACCCATACCCAAAATAACATATTTTATTCCCTTTATTTCCTCACATGAGCTAAAGTAAAAAGGAGGCAAGGGATTTCTGGACCTGATGGTGGTGGGGCCAGCCTAGAGGGAGTGGGGGTGAGTGTGAGTGGATACAAAAAGGTTTTATGCAAAAAGACCCCCCACAAGTCCAAAATTGCAAGTTTTAGCTTAAAATTCAATAAATTTCGTTTTCCATAATAAAAATTAGTTAAAACTTAAAATAAAATACTAAAAATTTATGTTACAACTATATTTTAATTAACATGATTTTAAAGCTTAATTTTAGCCCATTTAAATTTGTATTTATCGCTAATTTAATGTATTTTCTTACCGGCTTAAAATAATATTAAAAATTGAAAAATTAGGGAAAATTTTTAAACGACCAGAATTTCATAAGTAACTCATTAGCTACTAAAAACAAGCAATTACCTATCCATTTTAGGTATAATTAGTCCTAAACTGCAAAATAACAAAAAAGACGGTTTTCGGAAAAATACCGAATTTTCACCGATTTTCAGGAAAACACTAAAACGACTTTTCAAGGCGTTACACCAGTCGTGGGTGTATCGAGACGGGGCATCGATATTCCAGAGTAGACTAGCGTATATCTTCTCGACCCATGTGATGGGCGATGGATGATCCTATATCCATTGGTGTTTGACATCAGAGATGGTATGCGGGTGCTCAGTGGAGACTGGGTACACTGGACGGACTCGCCGAGAACTCCCAGATGGTATTATACCTTACGTCAGATGGCAGTTCTCTGGTGACACTGGTACAGAGTAGTCTGTTGACCCGAGATCGTCATAGAGTCTTGTGTGGTTCCCACTGTGCTTTGATTTCCACCTTACCACGTCTAAGAGGGCGTGCAAAACGGTGGTTTTTGGGTACATTCCCGAATCACATGGAGGCAATGAGCGATAGGAGGGGATTCGTCTCTCCCGGTATAGGGAGTTGATGTTGTGCTGTGTTCTATTGGCTATAACCGGAAATCCCTGGCCAGGGTTGCTGAGATTTACTGGTAAGTGTTACCAGTAGTTTCTCGAATGGTTATAGACCTCATATCGACACGACTTATCGAGCTACTAGGGTCTGACGTTTACCACCCCTAGGCGAGATATGCGACATATCAGACGATCAGACCGGACTGTACGGTAAGTGTTGCTGGTTGGATTCACAGGAGTGTGAGCGGGCTTGCTCGTCGATCTTCTGATCGCTCAATACCCGGGTGGCCGTTACGTTTAGCAGACCGCTTGCGGCTTGTGGGTGTTTGATATGATCATCACCTGCTGCCGGCGTATTGACGAGTCTTTAGAGTCCTACACAGAGGTTTTCTGGCTCAAGCGAAACGAAATAGGAGCGCATATGAGATATGTGCGGGACCGAGAATAATGCGTGTATGTGATACCGTATTCTATTCTCGCGATGAATGTATCGATTGGTTGTATGCGAATCGAGGATTTATTCGATAAGTCGATACATTGGATATTAGTCGGTCATATGCGATATGACTGGATCGTTAAATCAAGTGTTGATTTAATGATTTAATGTATAATTATATATTTGATATATTACTTTACATTAACTAATATTGGTTCACTTAAGATGTTTTTCTCACTTGAATGTGCACATTGTATATGTGATATATTTTTGTGCACAAGTTTGTATCATGTTTGATGATACATGCAAACTTGGGTGTGTATGATTAAACCATGGTTATGTTAATGGTTAGGGTTTTGATTTACTTATTTATTTATTCTCTTAATTCATTTTTGGCAAAAAGAGAAATGGTGGCTTGCATTGTTTTATAGTTGAAGCTTCATGAAGCTTTGAAAAAGTCTACCATTTTTGTTTCATGCCTAACCTAACCATTCACCTAACCCTAGTTTATTCTCTACACTTAACCATGGTTGCAATATGATAAGGGTCACTTGATTTTCTTTTTAAGTTAATTCATTTTTCATTTCTTTCTTCTTCTTCTTCTTGATGAAGAAAGAAAAGATTTCTACAAAAATGTCAAGTGATGAAATCAAGTGAGAAATCTAAATCCAAAGTGAACCCACTTCCTATTTCTTCATCCTCTACCACTTTCCAAGTAGTATAGGGTGTTTTCTTCACAAGTTTCATGACCTGGTGAAGTTGGAGCTTGATCTTGAGTTGCCTCGACGTAGATCATCTTCGGTATCGAAGTCGACGACCTAGCCCGATCATTTCTCCGACGAAACCTTCGCCAGAGTTCGGATTCCGATAGGTACAGCGGAGGGACTTCATCACGGAGCCTAGGAAGTGGAGGACCGGATCTACAAAGGTTGTAGTCACTTTCCTTTAGCAATAAAGTTGTTTACTTGCTTGCATCGCCTTATCATCTAGTTAACGATCCGTATTAGGGTTTGTAGGCACATGAAAAAATTTGAATTGGACATGTTTGATCTGTTGTAAGACCTCATTAGTATGCCTAGGAATCCTACAGTGGTATCAGAGCCTAGCTAGAGTCTTAGGCGATGCATAGACGAAGTTAGAAACCCGAACGAACCCGAAACCCTAATCCGAAACCATTCTTTGTACATTTTTTGAAATCGGGGATTTTTGAGAATTAAAAATATGCAGAAAAATAAGCAGGGAATTGTAAGAGTTACTGTGCAGCACGTGCTCATGATTCGATTAAAGCGCGGCGGAACCGCGGCACGAGCATGGCTCGTGCGGCGGTTCCGCGGCTATGCAGTGACATTAGCTTTTCAATTTTGCACAGTAATTCCTATATTTTAGTGCTGTATTTTCTGGGATATTTTAACTTCTACTCAAGAGTTGAGTTTTCTGGGTTGTATTGGGGACTCGGTGTTTCGATCGGGAAGTTTAACTTCGTCTGTGTTTTTCCGGATATTTTTAGAACATGTTAAAAAGTTCGACCGGATATAGATACCCAATTTTTCCCCTGCCGGAAAATTTCCAAGTGTTAGATTTTTCCGTAGTTTAATGACGTTCTAAGTAGTGCAAGTAACGCGATGGTCCCTCTAGAAGACAACAAACCTTAACTCGATTATGTGACCGTCTTGAACTGCCCTTTGAACCTTAGGGTTTGGGGTAGTACGGCGTGCCACATGTGAGGCGTTGGCTTGACCCTTCTACGGCTGGACCGTTGGTACTGAGGCATGAAGTGAATGTTTTTAAACTTATTTCATGTGTTGAGCTGTTTCGGGAAAACTTGGGTGTTTGAATGTTCGATCGGAAAGTTTAACATTTTCTATTTTATCTGGAATGTGATACAATATTTGGAATCCACATGTAGTTATGAGATAACTGAATGAATGCTATAAACATAGCAGTTTAGTCTCACTTGATCGGTTGCCACGGAATTTTGATGTGATCAAAAGTCTGTCGCAATCACGTAGCGTACGCGGATACTCGCCGGGTAAACTTAATAGACAGCTACACCCCATAGCCCCGACCAAGTGACTGTAGGAGAACCCCGTCGTCGAAAGCATCCGTTCGGGTGCTCGCGGCAGCGGTGTTCCGCCTTGGTGCACTTCGTCGACGGTATCAGGGGTGCGGCCGTCTACTAAAGTTTGCGACGAGCATTCGGTCAGAATGTCGGGAATCTTGTTGAATTGCCCGACTTGATATTGAAAAGAGTTTTCGATAATGAGACTAAAATGCGGGGTTTATAATTGTTAGGCATGCGATGTCTAAGGAATTCATTGGTTTAGGCATGCGATGTCTAAGGTGGTTGCGGATTCCAACTGTTGTAGTTTTACACTTTCTTTTCTGTGACCGTAAGTGTAATATGTGATATCGCTGGTTTCGTTGCTCTATGTCAACGACAATTGGGATACGCATGTTTACTTACGTTCATGACATGTGATGTTATGTGTTGCTGGATATGTTATATTGGATCGTCGTGGTTGAATAGCCGGGTTTTTTTTATGTGAGATGAGTGTTTTTCATTTTCATTCATGTAAAAACTTGTATGTAATATTCTTTTATTAGGGCACTTCCAGGTTGCGGAAGATGTCGCCTTTTGTATATTATTTACTTTTCCGCACTAGGATAGACCCAAGGAGGAGGGCACAAGTAACCGGGTTCTGGAGTCCAGTGGGAGACCAACTCGAGGAGTCGAGTCCGGGTCTCCTAACTCTAGACTTGGTAGGGTTGCTTGCCGCTCTCGTAGGGGTCTAGGGGTGTGGGTTTGGCTATTCATCGCGATCGTGGAATCCGTGTTTTATACTGGCTCGTATTAAAAACACGGACGTCCTAGTATATCCAATATTTCATATGATATATTCTGCTGCGATATCTGTGATGTGATCATTTGATATGTTCTGTGATAAATACTGTATATAGTATATATGATATATTATATAGGCGTTACTTATGTTTTACACCCGCGCTAGCCCTGCCCCGCTCTGCCGTTAGTCACCTAACCTAACGGTGCACGAGGGGACATCGAGGCGAATGCGGATGGCATAAGTGTACGTCGTATTTATCTGTGATGTTTAGGTACTTAAATGATGGGACTTCATTAATATGATTAATGAAAATAAAAGAAACCTAAAGATGTTGTAGAATTGAATTTCAAAAATAAAACAGGTAGCTACAGTTCTTGCTTTGCACAGCGGTATATATGATATATCCTGCACCTTATTCGATGAGGAAAGGGCCGACGATCCCTTCACCGGGAGTGACCCCTTTAGCAATAACTGGCAGATGCTACACACTCGGTTTGTCTTTTGATAGCTTCTATAGTTTCTTCTTTGCACAGTGATATATATGATATATCCCGCACCTCATTCGACGAGGAAAGGGCCGACGATCCCTTCACCGGGAGTGACCCCTTTAGCAAAACTAGAAAAGCCTAAAAAACACTCTATTTAAAATCATTTGATTCTACAACGATATCAAGTTCATTACGCAATAGGTTTTCAGAAAAACCTGTCGTAGCCCTCCGTCATTTCAGATAAGTAGAAGTTAGTATTCGTGCTACGTTTGTTGGCCTTTGTCAAGGCGTAGTGTGCGGTAGCTGACTGGTGCTTATCTGCTTATGCATATGATGCAGATTGGGTTAGGGTAGTCGTGCGACCTTGTTGGCCTTTGTCAAGGGTCGTGCGGGTGGGTTTAATTCAATCAGGAAATGATGGGTTGAACTTGACTAGCATCCTATGGTTTGTTGGCCTTTGTCAAGGTCATAGGAGGTTAGGGGCAAAATTATCGGGAATTTCAAGTGTTGAAATTTGCAATGAGATTGCATACCTTCTATGAGATAGTTGGATCCCGATACCCGCTGCGAGTAAGAGTTACTCCTGGGAGTGTTTTACACATTACAATTAGCCGATCAAGTAGGTGTCTAGAAAGGTGTTAACGAGGTTACGCCTCTGGGAAAACGAGGTTTACATTAATTAGGTTCGCGCGAAAGCACAGGGGACCTCCCTCAAATTACCGACACTGGCGTGGCTGAAAGATTGGCGAACTTGTAGCGTGTAATTAATCCCGGCTAGTCTTTCCTTTTAGGGTTTGAAGGAAGATTTGATAAAAACAGTGGGAGCCATCCTGATTAGATAAAATAATAACCAATCTGATCTTACAAGAGCATACGCTGAGTGTTTTCTTCTCTCTCTCTCCAGGTAGCGACCAAATCACGCCTTAATCAACATAATAATACGGATATTGACCGAACCCACTTGTTATACTGAGCTGGGGAACGTTGGTCCCGCTCCAACTTATAATTGTTATAAGACAGAGCAGGAAATAGGGGATTACCAGAATTCCCGTATCACCCAAACGAAGAAAGTGCATATGATGCATCTCCTTCGGGTATGTTCATTACAAAGAACTGTTTCTCTGTATCCTCTACGTCCTGGGTATTAGATACCGGATCAGGATCCCAGATATGTAATCTGTTACATAGGGCTACAGAAAGGTAGAGAACTGAGAACGGGTGATAAGTTTCATGAGGCAGAAAATGGGGCAAGTGTTGCAGCCAAGTCTGTTGGTCACTGTCATCCTGTATTCCAAATACATTGATTCTGAACGAATGTTATTAGATACTGAACCTGATATACAAAATCATATCAGTCTCTTTATTAGTAAAGAAATGATAAAATTTTGTATTGTTGGATAATGTTTTGAACATTTCCTATATCAAAAGTTGATCGGTTCAGGCACGTTATCTAAAAGTATTGATGTTCTAAATCAAACTACAATTCTTAGTATACGGAACACACAAAAGAGGAAGAGTTCAGAAATGAACGGATCCTTCTTGAGGTATTGTAGACTAGGTCATATCAATGTGACCCGACTAGCTAAGTTGCACAAAGATGCATATTTAAATCTGTTTGAATTTACATCTTGTGAAAACTTGCCGGTCATGTCACAAAGATATGATGACCACAGCTCTGTTTATTTGAAGCAGAGAAAGAGTTAATGAACTCTTGGGATGATACATGTTGATGTATGTAGGTCCCCTGTCTACACATGCCAAGACCGGTTCTTTGTACTTCATTAAATTCTCTGATGATCTTTCGAGATTCAGACCTATGTTCCTGTTGAAACACAAGTCCGAACCTTTTGAGATATTCACAGAATATAAGTTAGAAGTAGAGAACCAAAATACGGGTATAAGTACTATGTCCTATGATGAGATCAAGGAGGAGAATACTTGAGCATGGAATTCCTGGACTGTTCTAAAGGAGAATGAGATTCTCTCTCAGCATTACTCCTCCGTATACACCATAGCACGATGGTATATCCGGGCGGAGCAAAAGCACCCTATGTGATATGGTGTGCTCTATGATGAGTACTACTGAGTTTCCTATTTTCCTTTTGGGAGTTATGCACTTGAGAAGCTGCATACCTATTGAATAGGGTTCGAATCAGATCATAGCCTACCACTCCATATGAGATATGGTATGGGAAGAGCCCATGTCTTAAGCTAGTTAAGATTTGGGGTTGTCCGGCCTATGTCTAAAAGCAAAATCCGGACAAGCTCGAGGCAAGGTCAGTTATGTAGAACTGGAAAGGTTCCAGCTATACAAACTATAGCAGATGATTTGGTACAACTAAAGGATTCAGTAGATACCAACGAACCTCAGCCTCTCCGTCGATCTAGTAGGGTTTCTCACCCACTTGAGAGATACTTCAGTTTCTCTATGACAGTGGGAGCGAGGATTGCATCATGAGATGATGACCCAACTAGTTTCGAGCTGGCCATCAGGAGTGGGACTCTATAAGAAAGGCTGGATGCTTAGCAATCTGAGATGGAATCCTTATAAACGAACAAAGTATGGACTTTGCTTGCTATATCTGAAGGGTTAAATTCCCATCAGGAGCAAGTATATCTTGAGAAGATTACTTGGTGTAGATGGAAAAGTTGAGACTTTCAAAGCTAGACTTGTTAAAGGTTTTTCGTCATCGACCAGGCGTGGATAATGATGAAACATTTTTCTAGTGGCTATGCTTAAGTCCATCCAGATCCTACTTGCCACGGCTACATACCATGACTACGATATCTGGCGGTTGGGTGCCATGACTGCTTTTCTAAATGATGTTTTGGAAGAGAGCGTCTATAAGTACACAGCCAGAGGGCCTCATAGACAGTGGGAGCAGCGGAAACGTGTGCAATATGTTTTATGTGATAAAACAGGCATCGCGGAGTTGGAACATCTGTTTTGATGAGTTAGTCAAAGAGTTTGACATCATCAAAATGGTAGATGAACCTTGTATATACAAAAAGGTAGTAGAGAGTATGGTGGTGATCCTCGTAGAGTACGTGGATGACATACTCTTGATAGGGAAGTAGTTTCCTATGCTACGCTCGATCAATCTCCACTTATCACAAGGATTCTCCATATAGGATCAAAATGATACCTCCTAATCCCTGAGTTTTCATCTATGAGATAGATGTAATTGGATGTTAGGATTCTCACTAGTTGTAGTGAGAAGGTATCAATTGATCCAGGGGAGAATCACTGGAAAAGTTCCAGAGTGATAAGGACGACTGAATGTCAGTCACAGGCATTGTCTTTACCCTCAGTAAAGGGACGGTATGTTGGAAGAGTTCCAAGCTAGATACCGTGACATACTAGACAATAAAGGCTGGATACATCGCTACTTAAGATGCTACCAAAGAGGCAGTCTGGATGTATATTAGTTTATGAGATGAACTTAGTTCCTCCCATTGCGAGACAATGGAGTTGTGGCTTATGCCAAGGAACGTCCGTCCCATCAGTGATCCAGACATATTCTAAGGCAGTATCACCTGATCATCGAGATGGTTGATCTCCAGGGGATCGAGGTTAGGAGAGTAGACTTAGAGGACAACACGGCGGATCCACACACAAAGGCCTTTTCCCAGAGAGAGACTTTTATGGGATGGTTGAGTATGAGATACTACAACCACTGCTATCAGATGGCTTTAGTGCAAGTGGGAGATTGTTAGTTATATGAATGCCCTAGAGGCCTTTGCTATACATAGGATGTATATTGTAGTGGATGCTGGGACATATATAGGGAGGACTTTCTTGCTCGACATGATAGTATGCTATCTGGTTACTCTTTACCTTAACGTGTATACTGATTGTCTCTCTGTTACATGTTGGTAAAGCCCTTAGGATGTGTACTTGACTACCTGGACTATGATGCGGATCATACCAGTGGGGACATGGTAGTCCATAAGTACATCCTTCAAGGTCCCTAGTCGTGGGTGTATCGAGACGGGGCATCGATATTCCAGAGTAGACCAGCGTATATCTTCTCGACCCATGTGATGGGCAATGGATGATCCCATATCCATTGGTGTTTGACATCAGAGATGGTATGCAGATGCTCAGTGGAGACTGGGTACACTGACGGACTCATCGAGAACTCCCAGATGGTATTATACCTTACGTCAGATGGCAGTTCTCTGGTGACACTGGTACAGAGTAGTCTGTTGACCCGAGATCGTCATAGAGTCTTGTGTGGTTCCCACTGTGCTTTGATTTCCACCTTACCACATCCCAGAGGGCGTGCAAAACGGTGGTTTTTGGGTACAGTCCCGAATCACATGGAGGCAATGAGCGATAGGAGGGGATTCGTCTCTCCCGGTATAGGGAGTTGATGTTGCGCTGTGTTCGATTGGCTATAACCGGAAATCCCTGGCCAGGGTTGCTGAGATTTACTGGTAAGTGTTACCAGTAGTTTCTCGAATGGTTATAGACCTCATATCGACATGACTTATCGAGCTACTGGGGTCTGACGTTTACCACCCCTAGGCGAGATATGCGACATATCAGACGATCAGACCGGACTGTACGGTAAGTGTTGCTGGTTGGATTCACAGGAGTGTGAGCGGGCTTGCTCATCGATCTTCTGATCGCTCAATACCCGGGTGGCCGTTACGTTTAGTAGAACGCTTGCGGCTTGTGGGTGTTTGATATGATCATCACCTGCTGCCGGCGTATTGACGAGTCTTTAGAGTCCTACACAGAGGTTTCCTGGCTCAAGCGAAACGAAATAAGAGCGCATATGAGATATGTGCGGGACCGAGAATAATGCGTGTATGTGATACCGTATTCTATTCTCGCGATGAATGTATCGATTGGTTGTATGCGATATAACCTAGTTATCGAATCGAGGATTGATTCGATAAGTCGATACATTGGATATTAGTCGGTCATATGCGATATGACCGGATCGTTAAATCAAGTGTTGATTTAATGATTTAATGTATAATTATATATTTGATATATTACTTTATATTAACTAATATTGGTTCACTTAAGATGTTTTTCTCACTTGAATGTGCACATTGTATATATGATATATTTTTGTGTACAAGTTTGTATCATGTTTGATGATACATGCAAACTTGGGTGTGTATGATTAAACCATGGTTATGTTAATGGTTAGGGTTTTGATTTACTTATTTATTTATTCTCTTAATTCATTTTTGGCAAAAAGAGAAATGGTGGCTTGTTTTGTTTTATAGTTGAAGATTCATGAAGCTTTGAAAAAGTCTACCATTTTTGTTTCATGCCTAACCTAACCATTCACCTAACCCTAGTTTATTCTCTACACTTAACCATGGTTGCAATATGAAGGGTCACTTGATTTTCTTTTTAAGTTAATTCATTTTTCATTTCTTTCTTCTTCTTCTTCTTGATGAAGAAAGAAAAGATTTCTACAAAAATGTCAAGTGATGAAATCAAGTGAGAAATCCAAATCCAAAGTGAACCCATTTCCTATTTCTTCATCCTCTACCACTTGCCAAGTAGTATAGGGTGTTTTCTTCACAAGTTTCATGACTTGGTAAAGTTGGAGCTTGATCTTGAGTTGCCTCGACGTAGATCATCTTCGGCATCGAAGTCGACGACCTAGCCCGATCATTTCTCCGACGAAACCTTCGCCAGAGTCCGGATTCCGATAGGTACAGCGGAGGGACGTCATCATGGAGCCTAGGAAGTGGAGGACCGGATCTACAAAGATTGTAGTCACTTTCCTTTAGCAATAAAGTTGTTTACTTGCTTGCATCGCCTTATCATCTAGTTAACGATCCGTATTAGGGTTTGTTGGCACATGAAAAAATTTGAATTGGACATGTTTGATCTATTGTGAGACCTCATTAGTGTGCCTAGAAACCCTACATTCCTGTTATAACACAAGTCTGAACCTTTTGAGAAATTCAAGGAATATAAGTACGAAGTAGAGAACCAAACAGGTAGAAGTATTAAAGTCCTTCGATATGATCGAGGAGGAAAATACTTGGTCATGGTGTTCCTGGAGTTTCTAAAAGGAGAATGTGATTCTCTCTCAGCTTACTCCTTCGAGTACACCACAGCACAAACGGTGTATCACGGCGGAGGTATTGCGTCCTATGAGATATGGTGCGCTCTATGATTGTAGGGTTCCTAGGCACTCCCAAGAGGTCTCACAAGGCATCGAACATGCCATTTTCAAATTTTACGGTGCCTACAAACCCTAAACTACGGATCGTTTGCTAGATATCTAGGCGAAAACATAAACTAGTTAACACTTAACTACAAGATACGGATATACAACCTTTGTAGATCCGTTTGTCCACCTCCATAGCTCCATGAAGAGGTCATCTCCGCTGTACAAATCCGAAATCCGGGCTCTTGCGTCGGCTTCATCGGAGAAGAAGCGGGCTAGGTCATCGACGACGTGCCGAAGATGATCTACGTCGAGGCATCGCTAAATCAAGCTCCTTCTTCACCAAGTCAAGAAACTTGTGAAGAAAACACACTCTACTACTTGGCAAGAGGTAGAGGATGAAGAAATAGGAAGTGGGTTAACTTTAGTTTTGGATTTCTCACTCTTTTCCAACAATCACCATTGATGGAGCTTGGTTTTCTTCAAAGAAGAATGAAGAAGAAGAAGAGCAAGAAGAAGATAAGTATTATGATAAGAATAAAAGAATAAATAAAAATCCATTCTTATCATAATTCTCACCATGGTTAGGTGTAGAGAATTAACTTGAGTTAATTGAATTGGTTAGGATTAAGCATGAGACAAAATGGTGACTAAGTCAAAAGTTCATGAAGCTTCATGAAAGAAAACAAAAGAAGCCACCATTCTATTTTATGCAATTTTATTTTCCAAAAATAAAAACAAATGAATAAATGAATAATCAAATAAAAACCCTAACCATTTCTTTAACCAAGGTTTAATTCTTTACACAAACCCTAATTTGCATGTATCATCAAATATGATACAAACAAGTGCACAAAATCATATCGCATATGCAATGCGCACAACCGAGCGAGAAAATCCATTTAAAGTGAACCGATACTAGTTAATGCAAAGTAATATATCAAATATATAATTATACATTAAATCATTAAATCAACGCTTGATTTAACGATCCGGTCATGACGCACATAACCGATTGGTACCATTAGTAACATCTTATCGAATCAACACTTGATCCGATAACCCGGCTATATCGCATATAACCGATCAATGTCACATCGCGAGAATCGAATACAGTATCACATACTGGTATTATTCTCGGTCCCGTACATATCTCATATGCGCTCCTATTTCGTTTCGCTTGAGCCAGGAAACCTCTGTGTAGGACTCTAAAGACTCGTCAATACGCCGGCAGCGGATGATGATCATATCAAACATCCACAAGCCGCAAGCGGTCTGCTAAACGTAACGGCCACCCAGGTATTGAGCGATCTGAAGATCGACGAGCAAGCCCGCTCACACTCCAGTGAATCCAACCAGTAACACTACCGTACAGTCCGGTCTGATCGTCTGATATGTCGCATATCTCGCCTAGGGGTGGTAAACGTCAGACCCCAATAGCTCGATAAGTCGTGTCGATATGAGGTCTATAACTGTTCGAGAAACTACTGGTAACACTTACCAGTAAATCTCAGCAACCCTGGCCAGGGATTTCCTGTTATAGCCAATCGAACACAGCGCAACATCAACCCCCTATACCGGGAGAGACGAATCCCCTCCTATCGCTCATTGCCTCCATGTGACTCGGGACTGTACCCAAAAACCACCGTTTTGCACGCCCTCTTGGACGTGGTAAGATGGAAATCAAAGCACAGTGGGAACCACACAAGACTCTATGACGATCTCGGGTCAACAGACTACTCTGTACCAGTGTCACCAGAGAACTGTCATCTGACGTGAGGTATAATACCATCTGGGAGTTCTCGGCGAGTCCGTCCAGTGTACCCAGTCTCTACTGAGCACCCGTATATCATCTCTGATGTCAAACACCAATGGATATGGGATCATCCATCGCCCATCTGTATGGGTCGAGAAGGTATACGCTAGTCTACTCTGGTATATCGATGCCCCGTCTCGATACACCCACGACTAGGGACTTTGAAGGATGTACTTATGGACTACCATGTCCCCACTAGTATGATCCGCATCATAGTCCAGGTAGTCAAGTACAGATCCTAAGGGCTTTACCAACATGTAACAGAGAGACAATCAGCATACACGTTAAGGTAAAGGTCAACCAGATAGCATACTATCATGTCGAGCAAGAAAGTCCTCCCTATATATGTCCCAGCATCTACTACAATATACATCCTATGTACAGTAATGGCCTCTAGGGCATACATATAACTAACAATCTCCCACTTGCACTAGGGCCATCTGTAGCAGTGGTTGATGTATCTCATACTCAACCATCCCATAATAGTCTCTCTCTGGGAACATGCCTTTGTGAGTGGATCCGCTGTGTTGTCCTCTGAGTCTACTCTCCAAACCTCGATCACCCTGGAGATCAACCATTTCCATGATTAGGCGATACTACCTTAGAATATGTCTGGATCACTGATGGGACGGACGTTCCTTGGCATAAGCCACAACTCCATTGTCACACAATGGGAGGAACTAAGTTCATCTCATGAACCAATATACACCCAGACATCCACTTTGGTAGCATCTTAAGTAGCGATGTATTCAGCCTTTATCGTCTAGTATGTCACGGTGTCTAGCTTGGAACTCTTCCAACATACCGTCCCTTTACTGAGGGTAAAGACAATGCCTTTGACTGACATTCAGTCGTCTTTATCACTCTGGAACACTTCCAGCGATTCTCCCCAGGATCAATTGATATCATCTCACTAGTACTAGTGAGAATCCTAACATCCAATTAAATCTATCTCATAGATCCAAAACTCAGGATTTAGGAGGTATCATTTTGATCCTACACAGAGAATCTTTGTGATAAACGGAGATTGATCGAGCGTAGCATAAGAAACTCCTTTCTTATCAAGAGTATGTCATCCACGTACTCTACGAGGATCACCACCATACTCCCTACTACCTTTTTGTTTATACAAGGTTCATCTACCATTTTGATGATGTCAAACTCTTTGACTAATCCATCAAAACAGATGCTCCAACTCCGCGATGCCTGCTTTATCCTATAAAGCATCTTGCACACGTTTCCGCTGCTCCCACTGTTTACGAAGCCCTCTGGCTGTGTACTTATAGACGTACTCTTCTAAAACATCATTTAGAAAAGCAGTCATGACACCCAACCACCAGATATCGTAGTCATGGTATGTAGCCGTGACAAGTAGGATCTGGATGGACTTAAGCATAGCTACTTAGAAAAAGTTTCACCATGATCCACACCTGGTCAATGATACAAACCTTTAACAAGTCTAGCTTTGAAAGTCTCAACCTTTCCATGTACACCAAGTAATCTTCTCAAGATATACTTGCTCCTGATGGGGATTTAACCCTTCAGATATAGCAACCAAAGTCCATACTTTGTTGGTGTATATGGATTCCATCTCAGATCGCTAAGCATCCAGCCATTCTTACAGAGTCCTACTCTTGATGGCCAGCTCGAAACTAGTTGGGTCATCATCTCATGATGCAATCCTCGCTCCCACTGTCATAGAGAAACCGAAGTATCTCTCAGGTGGGTGAGGAACCCTACTAGATCGGCGGAGAGGTTGAGGTTCGTTGGTAACTATTGAATCCTTTGGTTGTTTCAAATCATCTTCTGTAGTTTGCATAGCTGGAACCTTTCCAGTTGTACATAACAGACCTTGCCTCGAGCTTGTCCGGATTTTGCTTTTAGACATAGGCCGGACAACCCCAAATCTTAACTATCTTAAGAGATGGGCTCTTCCCTTATCATATCAAATATGAAGTGGTAGGCAACTGATTTGATTTGAACCCTATTCAATAGGTATGCAACTTCGTAAGTGCATAACTCCCAAAAGGAAAAAGGTAACTCAGTATTACTCATCATAGAACACACCATATCAAATAGGGTGTATCTGCTCCTCCCCGATATACCATCGTGCTATGGTGTATACGGAGGAGTAATGCTGAGAGAGAATCTCATTCTCCTTTAGAATAGTCCAGTATTTCCGTGCTCAAGTATTCTCCTCCTTGATCACATCAAAGGACATAATACTTATACCCGCATTTTGGCTCTCTACTTCTAACTTATATTCTGTGAATATCTCAAAAGGTTCGGACTTGTGTTTCAACAGGAACATAGGTCTGAAACTCGAAAGATCATCAGAGAACGTAATGAAGTATAAAGAACCATTCCTGGCATGTGTAGACAGGGGACCTACATACATCAACATGTATCATCCCAAGAGTTCACTAACTCTTTCTCTGTTTCCAGTAAACGGAGCTATGGTCATCTTATCTTTGTGACATGACTGGCGAGTTTCACAAGATGTAAATTCAATCTGATTTAAATATACATCTAAATGTAACTTCAGCTAGTCGGGTCACATTGATCTGACCTAGTCTACAATACCTCAAGAAGAATCCGTTCATTTCTGAACTCTTCCTCTTGTGTGTGTTCCATATACTAAGAACTGTAGTTTGATTTAGAACATCAATGCTTTTAGATAACGTGCCTGAACCGATCAACTTTTGATATAGGAAATGTTCAAAACATTATCCATCAATACAAAATTATATCCTTTCTTTTCTAACAAAGAGAGTGATATGATTTGGTATATCAGGTTCGGTATCTAATAACATTCGTTCAGAATCAATGTATTGGTAATACAGGGTGACAGTGACCGACAGACTTGGCTGCAACTCTTGCCCCGTTTTCTGCCTCATGAAACTTATCACCCGTTCTCAGTTTTTCTACCCTTTTGTAGCCCTATATAACATCTTACATATCTGGGATCCTGATCCGGTATCATATACCCAGGATGCGGAGGATACTGAGAAACAGTTCTGTATAATGAACACACCTGAAGGAGATGCATCAACATGCACTCTCTTCGTTTGGGCGGCACGGGAAATCTGGTATTCCCCAATTTCCTGCTCTGTCTTATAACAATTATAAGTTGGAGCGGGACCAACGTTCCCCAGCTCAGTATAACAAGCGGGTTCGGTCAATATTCCGTATTATTATCTTGATTAAGGCGTGATATGGTCGTTACCTGGAGAGAGAGAGAAGAAAACACTCAGCGTGTGCTCTGTCAAGAATAGATTGGTTTTTATTTTATCTAATCAGGATGGCTCCCACTGCTTTTTATCAAATCTTCCTTCAAACCCTAAAAGGAAAGACTAGCCGGGATTAATTACACACTACAAGTTCGCCAATCTTTCAGCCAGGCCAGTGTCGGTACTTTGAGGGAGGTCCCCCGTGCTTTCGCATGAACCTAATTAATGTAAACCTCATTTTCCCAGAGGCGTAACCCCGTTGACACCTTTCTAGACACCTACTTGATCGGCTAATTGTAATGTATAAAACTCTCCCAGGAGTAACTCTTACTCGCAGCGGGTATCGGGATCCAACTATCTCATAGAAGGTATGCAATCTCATTGCAAATTTCAACACTTGAAATTCCCGATAATATTTTGCCCCTAACCTCCTATGACCTTGACAAAGGCCAACAAACCATAGGCTGCTAGTCAAGTTCAACCCGTCATTTCCTGATTGAATTAAACCCACCCGCACGGCCCTTGACAAAGGCCAACAAGGTCGCACGACTACCCTAACCCAATCTGCATCATATGCATAAGCAGATAAGCACCAGTTAGCTACCGCACACTGCGCCTTGACAAAGGCCAACAAACGCAGCACGAATACTAACTACTACTTATCTGAAATGACGGAGGGCTACGACAGGTTTTTCTGAAAACCTATTGCGTAATGAACTTGATATCGTTGTAGGATCGAATGAATTTTGAAATGGAGTGCTTTTGAGGCTTTTCTAGTTTTGCTAAAGGAGTCACTCCCGGTGAAGGGATCGTCGGTCCTTTCCTCGTCGAATGAGGTGCGGGATATATCATATATATCACTATGCAAAGCAAAAACACTTAAAAGCAATCAAAAGACAAACCGAGTGTGTATCATCTGCCAGTTATTGCTAAAGGAGTCACTCCCGGTAAAGGGATCTCGGTCCTTTCCTCATCGAATAAGGTGCAGGATATATCTCATATACCGCTGTGCAAAGCAAGAACTGTAGCTACCTGTTTTATTTTGAAATTCGATTCTACAACATCTTAGGTTTCTTTTATTTCATTAATCACATTAATGAAGTCCCATCATTTAAGTACCTAAACATCACAGATAAATACGACGTACACTTATGCCATCCGCATTCGCCTCGATGTCCCCTCGTGCACCGTTAGGTTAGGTAACTAACGGCAGAGCGGGGCAGGGCTAGCACGGGTGTAAAACATAAGTAACGTCTATATAATATATCATATATACTATATACTGTATCTATCACAGAACATCATATGATCACATCACAGATATCGCAGCAGAAGAATCATATGAAATATTGGATATACTAGGACGTCCGTGTTTTCAATACGAGCCAGTATAAAACACGGATTCCACGGTCGTGATGAATAGCCAAACCCACACCCCTAGACGCCTACGAGAGCGGCAAGTAACCCTACCAATTCTAGAGTTAGGAGACCCGGACTCGACTCCTCGAGTTGGTCTCCCACTGGACTCCAGAACCCGGTTACTTGTGCTCCCCTCCTTGGGTCTATCCTAGTGCAGAAAAGTAAATAATATACAAGTGGTGACAACATCCGCAACCTGGAAGTGTCCCAATAAAAGAATATTACATACAAGTTTTTACATGAATGAAAATGAAAAACACTCATCTCACATAAAAACCCCCGGCTATTCGTACACGACGATCCAATATAACATATCCAGCAACACATAACATCACATGTCATCAACATAAGTAAATATGCGCATCCCAATTGTCGTTGACATATAGCAACGAAACCGGCGATATCACATATTACACTTACGGTCACAGAAAAGAAAGTGTAAAACTACAACAGTTGGAATCCGCAACCACCTCAGACATCGCATGCCTGACCAAATGAATTCTTTAGACATCGCATGCCTAACAATTATAAACCCCGCATTTTAGTCTCATTATCGAAAACACTTTTCAATATCAAGTCGGGTAATTCAACAAGATTCCCGACATCCTGATCGAATGCTCGTTGCAAACTTCAGTAGGCGGCCGCACCCTCGATACCGTCGACGAAGTGCACCAAGGCGGAACACCGCTGCCGCGAGCACCCGAACGGATGCTTTCGGCGAAGGGGTTCTCCTACAGTCACTTGGTCGGGGCAATGGGGTGAGGCTGTCTATTAAGTTTACCCGGCGAGTATCCGCGTACGCTACGTGATTGCGACGGACTTTTGATCACATCAAAATTCCGTGGCAACCGATCAAGTGAGACTAAAGTGCTATGTTTATAACATTCATTCAGTTATCTCATAACTTATTGTGAATTCCAATTATTGTATCCCATCCCGGATAATTAGAAAATGTTAAACTTTCCGATTGAACATTCGAACACCCAAGTTTTCCCGATACAGATCAACACATGAAATAAGTCTAACAACATTCAGTTCGTGCCTCAGTACCGACGGTCCAGCCGTAGAAGGGTCAAGCCAACGCCTCACATGTGGCACGCCGTACTGCCCCAAACCCGAAGGTTCAAAGGGCAGTTCAAGACGGTCACATAATCGAGTTAAGGTTTGTTGTCTTCTAGAGGGTCCATCGCGTTACTTGCACTACTTAGAACGTCGTTAAACTACGGAAAAATCCAACACTTGGAAATTTCCCGACAGGGGAAAAATTGGGTATTTATATCCGGTCGAACTTTTTAACATATTCTAAAAATTATCCGGAAAGCCAAATAGACAAAATTTGATACCCCGATCGAAACACCGAATCCCCAAAACAACTCCAGAAAATTCAACTCTGTATTAAATATTAAAAATTCCCAGAAAACTCAGCTCTTTGAACTAGGAATTACTGTGCAAAGGAACAGGGCTGACGTCATCAAGGGGCCGCTGATCCGCCGCAGAAGCTATGCTTCTGCCGCTGATCCGCCGCGAATTTTACTGTACACCAGAAACTTTTTGCACCGTAATTCTTATTTTTCCCTGCTGAATTTTTTAGCAATTTTTAATTTGGAAAAACTCACTGTTTTCAAAAAAGTACAGAGAGCAAGATTGATTTGGTGTTTCGGGTTCGATCGGGTTTCAAATTCCGTCTAGACTTCGCCTAAGGCTCTAGTGTCACGACCCGCAGGGTACGGAACGTGACTGGCACTTAAGTTTACGAAACGTCTAAAGACGTCCGTAAAATAAGTAAGCCAAAGCCCAGAAAACAAAACCAATTAAGCAAAAGAGTGAAGAAAACCCAAACATTTGAAAGCAAGTTTATCAAATAAGTCATGTAAAACCCTTTTTAAAAAAACAATACTAATTTTTCCGAAAATTTCGGCAGAGTCTCCCTTGTAAATACTGGCCCCCAAAATGGGTACAACAAAATATACATGAATCCAACAAAATAGGGCATCCCCAAGCGGGAGCTAGCTCTTCACCACAAGGCGGTCACAAATCCCACGCAATGTAAATGACAGCAAGCATAATAATCATAATAAAGCATAAGAAAACATCATGTCGACTCAAGTGAGCTCGACCCCAAAATACAGCATAAAAGTCCCCAAACCTCACAGTCTCATCTCTAGGTCAATATACAATAAATCTGGTAGAAACAGTAGATGGAGTACACTAGATACAAGAATATACAAGGTGGTACAAAATAATAACATAACCCACCTATGAGCAAATCTCGAGCTCAGGCAAAAGAGGTAAAAGAACAAGTGCGCCCGCCGCTACTGAACTGACGGAGCGGACCTGCAAAAGACTGTGGCACAACGGGGGTGAGTTGCCAACTCGTGAGTAATAAATAACATCTACAAAGGCTATCGTATGCATGCACACAAGCATCCTAGCATCTACAATACAGGTATGACTGGATGCACTAGCAGGTGTGTATACAACATCAGTGTACTAATATGTATGCAACATGAATATCTGAGGTCTCAATAGGTATATATAAGAAACATTTTATCTCTTTTTGTTTTTGAAACTCTTTTAGAATGCCAGCATAATACTCAAAGAATCGACGAGAACCGGTGTCCAGCAACGACACCCAAAAGCTGTCTCAAATCTCATAAATGTATCTCTGGCCTCAGCCGTCCGGCTGACCCATCTCAAATATCAATATCTCATCATCTAGCGGCCACGTTCGGTATCCTCTGGATATCCGCCGTCCCAAACAGTCACCGGTAGGTAATCCGTCCCCTGCCAGGCTCAACGTCATCACCACATTCCTCTTGCCCCGGGGTACCTTACCGGGCCCACCATGTACCCGTGCCGGTTCCTCCACTCCTCGACACGGATTTCCAAATCCACAGCAAACTCATGGTGGACGACACTTACATCACTAGAAAACCGCAATTTTACATATTTTAAAAAATAATAAGTTTAGAAATTTTGCGGTTTTCCCCCGAAATCCAGCAATATCATAAAATCTCAAGAAATCCTCATAAGTGCATATATCAATGATAATGAATGCGTATGATATCAATAATCAAGTTGCGATGTGTGATTAATGTATTAAGCATGAATAATTAATATGATGAAGTACATGCACATGAATAGCAATACTACGGTTTCATTTTTAAGGAATTAAAGGCAATAGCACAAGTTTAAATTTAAAGGTTATCTAGTGTGGTGGCATGGCAATTACCAGGGTGTGTGTGTAAGCATGAATAGTGCTCGTGCTGCATATAAAAACCCTGGTAATGGTGCAGGTGTCCTATGAAATGGTTTCGTATAGGTATGTCAATATAATGCATGGATGCAGCAAATAGTCAATTAAGTATTTCACCCCTAATTACTAACATTACTAAGGATCTTGTAAGTTACTAAAACTATCGGGCGGCTTGCGCCATCCAACGATAGTCCCCCGTAGATATTACATCTACTCACCGGGATCCCTGGCTAGCTGTGTCCATTCACCGCCTTTCCCTTTCGCGCCGCGTCTGACGTCTCCGCGACCGAACCTGGAATTTACATCAATACCAAACACAAGGTTACATATCAAGAACGACGCAAAACCCCAACGAAACTACTAAAGTTCGCTAGCTAGGTACAACGAGTACAAAGTGCGCGGAACATACGCGAAAATCGCAAAAACTGCCAAAAAAACGCCGATTTGGTCGCCCGGCAAAACTAAAACCCGACTACCCAAAAAACCGCACTCACGCATCCTAAAAGTCGTAGGACAAGCCAACACAATCATCAAGATGTCGAAAATAATCCATCACATAATTTTTATACAAAACTAGTAAGCAATTGCATTCCAAAATCGGTGCAAAAATCGCCGATTTGC
Organism: Agapanthus africanus; assembly: GCA_030015575.1. Taxonomy (NCBI): domain Eukaryota; kingdom Viridiplantae; phylum Streptophyta; class Magnoliopsida; order Asparagales; family Amaryllidaceae; genus Agapanthus; species Agapanthus africanus. The sequence goes on from CM057349.1 coordinate 298,937,556, forward strand.
GACAAAACGACTACAATTTAGCATAATCACCCAAGCACACTACAAGCAATCTACAAACACTAATTACAACACAATAGCAATGATTCCAATCCTATTTTCCATAAACAACCATTTCTTGAATTTATAACCTAGCAAATTCCAAATCAATTTCCACACTTGAAAACTTAATTTAACACAACAAAAGCCCACATAAGAAAATTAATCACTTAGATTAGGTTAGCAAAATACTAGATAGCAAAGTAAATTAATTACCCTAATAATGGATTTCTAAACCCTAATCAACTCATTAACATGCTTCACAATCCAATTCCATACAAAAACCCTCTCTTGAAAATCCTAAAACAACAATTTCACCCTTCTAAAATTAACTAATTTAGCAAAATTGAAGACTACATAAACAAGGTAACTATATAGATTAGTTAATTAACCACTAGATTAACTATAAAACAATCTAATTAACTATTATGGCTTCAAAACCCTAGCTAAATTTTTCAAGCATAACCTAAGAAAACTAGATTAAAACTACACTAAATTAACACTACAACCATCTAGCTTAAGAAACTTAATCAAAAGAATTTAAATTGCAAGGGATTATACCTCACTAGAGATCTAGCAAGAATAGATTTTGCTCCAAGTGATGGCCTCAAGCATCAAGATCCAAGCTTGGGAGGTGAAGGAAAAGAAAGATGAAGGAGGGTTTTAATTTGCAAGCTTTAATTTGAAATTGTGATGAATTAAACTTGAAGAATTGTGAGGAAAATGAGAAGAAAAGAGATGAAGAAGGGGGAGGTGCAGTTTCGGCCAGCAATGAGGTAAGGGGAGGGGTGTGGGCAAGTGGGGAAAAGTCATGGGTCAAGTCTCCAAAGTCAAAGCATCATACTTTATCAATTATAATTAAAATAAATCCATAAACAATCCCATTTTCACACAAGAAGAAACCAACATAAGAGGCCAGAAATTTCTGGACTTGCACAAGGTGGGGCTGTCCTAGGGCTGAGGGAAAAGAGAGAGGGGTTTTACAAAAGAAATTTTATGCAAAAAGGCCCCCTACAACTCAAAAATTGCAAGTTTTAGCTCAAAATTCAATAAATTCGTTTCATATCATAAAAATTTGTTAAAAATCAAAATAAATTACTAAAAATTTATGTTATCACTAGATTATAATTATCATAATTTTAGAGATTAAAATTAGCCCAGAAAAATTTGTATTTATCGCTAATTTAATGTATTTTCTTACCGGCTTAAAATAATATAAAAAAATTGAAAAATTAGGGAAAATTTTTAAACGACCAGAATTTCATAATTAACTCATTAGCTACTAAAAACAAGCAATTACCTATCCATTTTAGGTATAATTAGCCCTAAACTGCAAAATAACAAGAAAGACGGTTTTCGGAAAAATACCGAATTTTCACCGAATTTCAGGAAAACACCAAAACGACTTTTCAAGACGCTACAATCTTCCCCCCTTAAAGAAATTCGGTCCCCGAATTTAAAAATATAGCTACGCGTACCTTCGAAGAGATGGGGATATTTCTCCCTCATCTCGCCCTCGGTCTCCCAGGTAACCTCCTCGCTGCTCGGGCTACGCCAAAGGACCTTGACGGTTGGTATAATCTTCGACCTCAACTTCTTCACCTGCCGATCCAAGATGGCCACCGGCTGCTCTGCAAAAGAAAGGTCGCGCTCTAGCTGGACTGTCGGGTGCTGAATCGCATGCGAAGGGTCGTGAAGGTACTTGCGGAGCATCGAAACATGGAAGACGGGGTGAACATCGGGAAAGCTGGGTGGAAGAGCCAAACGATAAGCAACAGCGCCAACCCGCTCGAGGATCTCGAAGGGACCTACGAATCTAGGGCTAAGCTTCCCCTTTCGCCCAAAACGCATCACGCCCTTCATCGGGGAGACTTTCAGAAAAACATGGTCGCCAACTGCGAACTCTAATCTGCGACGGCGCCTGTCTGCATACGATTTCTGTCTGCTCTGAGCTGCCCTCATCTGGTCTCGGATCAACTGTATCTTCGCTGTCGTCTCCTCAACAAGCTGCGGCCCCAAAATGCTGCTCTCGCTGAGCTCTGTCCAACAAACGGGCGATCTGCATCTCCTCCCATACAATGCCTCAAAAGGTGCCATCTGAATAGTATCCTGGAAGCTGTTGTTGTAGGAGAACTCCACTAGAGGTAAATGACGATCCCAGCTACCACCAAAGTCTAAAACGCACGCTCTGAGCATGTCCTCGAGAGTCTGAATGGTCCGCTCTGACTGTCCGTCTGTCTGCGGATGAAACGCTGTGCTGAAGCTCAAACGAGTGCCCAAAGCCTCCTGAAGTCTCTGCCAAAGTCGGCTGGTGAACTGAGTGCCTCGATCTGACACGATACAAGTCGGTACGCCATGTAGTCGCACGATCTCGTCAATATAGAGCTGAGCATACTGAGCGAAGCTGAAAGTCGTCTTCACTGGAAGGAAGTGAGCCGCTTTCGTCAATCTATCCACGATCACCCAGATGGAGTCGTACCCTCGACTGGTCCTGGGTAGACCCACAACGAAATCCATCGAAATCTGTTCCCATTTCCACTCTGGAATGGGTAACGGCTGTAGCTCTCCTGCGGGCCTCTGGTGCTCGGCCTTGACTTGCTGACAAGTCAGGCATCTCGAAACGAACTCCGCAATGTCCCTCTTCATCCCGTCCCACCAGTAGGTCTCTCTCATATCATGGTACATCTTGGTGGAACCGGGGTGGACACTATACACTGATCGGTGTGCCTCCTCAAGAATGTCGCGCCGCAATCCATCAGCATCTGGTACGCACAGTCTAGATCCATATCGTAAAATCCCCTGATCGTCAACCACGAACTCGAAAAATCTGCCCTGTCCCATCTGTGCCATGATCTCTGAGCAACGGTCGTCACTGCGCTGTGCCTCATATATACGGTCAAGCAACTGTGGGCGTGCACGAACATGCGCGAGCTGTCCTCCTGTCTAAGTGAACTCGAACTCAACTCGGCTGTCGCATAGCATCTGCCAATCTGCTGACGACTGCCTCTGCACTGCGCGCAAAAAGGATAGACTACCTCCGGGCCTCCTACTCAACGCATCTGCCACCACATTTGCCTTGCCGGGGTGATATAAGATCTCGCAGTCGTAGTCTTTCACCAACTCCATCCAACGACGCTGTCTGAGGTTCAGGTCTCGCTGCTGAAATATGTACTTTAAGCTCTTGTGATCGGTGAATATCTGACACGACTCGCCGTAAAGGTAATGTCGCCAAATCTTCAGTGCAAAGACCACTGCAGCCATCTCCAAATCATGAGTGGGGTAGTTCTGTTCATGCTTCTTCAACTGCCGAGAAGCATAAGCGATCACCCGGCCATGCTGCATCAATACGCATCCTAATCCCACTCGCGAAGCATCACGGTAGACAATAAATCCGCCTGATCCCGAAGGCAAAGATAATACTGGCGCCGTAGTCAAACAAGTCCGTAGCTGCTGAAAACTGCGCTCGCACTCCCTTGTCCAAACGAAAGGAACTCCCTTCCGGGTCAAACTGGTCAACGGTGCAGCTATACGGGAGAAGTCCTGAACAAAACGCCTGTAGTAGCCCGCCAGGCCTAGAAAACTACGGATCTCAATAACCGATGTAGGTCGGGGCCACTGCTGAACAGCCTCAAACTTCTTCGGGTCCACACAAATACCGTCTCTCGTAACCACGTGACCCAAGAATCCGACGCTGTCCAGCCAGAATGCACACTTGGAGAACTTCGCGAACAGCTGGTGCTCCCTCAGAGTCTGTAACGTAATCCGCAAGTGCTGCTCGTGCTCCTCTCTGCTCCGGGAGTACACCAAGATATCGTCGATAAACACGATGATGAACAAGTCAAGATACGGCCTGAATGTACGGTTCATCAAATCCATGAATGCTGCTGGGGCGTTGGTGAGTCCGAACGACATCACCAAAAACTCGTAATGGCCGTAGCGCGTGCGGAAAGCTGTCCTCGGTATATCCTCTTGTCGAACTCGCAGCTGATGGTATCCTGATCGCAAGTCGATCCTCGAAAAATACCCCGCACCCTGAAGCTGGTCGAACAAATCATCAATGCGCGGCAACGGATATCTGTTCCGAACGGTAACTTTGTTCAGCTGGCGGTAGTCGATACATAAGCGCAAACTTCCATCCTTCTTCTTGACAAACAGGACCGGTGCATCCCACGGAGAAACACTCGGTCGAATAAGCCCCTTATCTAACAAATCCTGCAACTGATCCTTCAGCTCTCGAAGCTCTGCCGGGGCCATCCGATAAGGCGGTATAGAAATAGGCCCCGAACCGGGAATCAAATCAATGCAGAACTCAACCTCGCGCTCAGGCGGTAGCCCAGGTAGCTCATCAGGGAAAACATCAGGGAACTCACAAACTACCGGGACCCGGTCCAACGGAACCTCTGCAGCTCGAGTATCACAAATATACGCTAAGAATCCCTGACATCCCTTCCGCAAGAGCTGACCAGCGCGAAGAGACGAAATTAAGCTGGGAAGGGTGACACTGTGGTCTCCCTGAATAACAAGGACTGGCTCTCCCGGAAAGCTAAATCTGACTGCCTTCTCACGGCAGTCCACCGAAGCATAACAAGTGGCCAGCCAATCCATGCCCAGAAGCACATCAAAGTCCAACATATCGAGGAGTATCAAATCAACTGATGAATCCCTCTCCCCGATACGAACGGAACACAAACGAAATACAAACCGAGCGACAAACGACTCGCCTACCGGAGTAACAACAACAAGCGGCTGATCTAACGACGACGACTCACGGCCCAACATCGGTGCAAAGTGTGTAGATACGTACGAATGTGTGGAACCTGGGTCGAATAATACCCGTGCATCGAAAGAACAAACTGGCAAAGTACCTGTCACAACGGCATTGGATGCCTGCGCATCCTGCGGTGTCAAAGCAAATACTCGGGCATGTCCTCCACCGATAGCGGGCTGACCTCGACCTCGGCCTCTGCCTCCTCGTCCTCTCTGAATAGGACCGCAGCGTCCACGGCCTCTCGGTGCACCTAACTGGCGTGGAGCATCGCCTGGGGTAGGAAGTAGGGCTCTCTGAGGAGGGGGTGGTGATGGTGGTAGGGTCACATGCGGAACTGTCGCTGCTCCCTGTCGTCTCACCGGACAGTCTCTGACAAGATGGTGCAAACTTCCGCACCCAAAACACCCTGGCGACGGCTGCTGCCCCTGGGGATAAGAACCATATAACTGTCCCCGCCCAAATCCTCTGCCAGGCCTATCTCTCGGAAAGAATCTGGTGCGCTGCCTTTGAGACGGTACCTCGGTGCGAATCCTCTTCGGCCCAGAAACGGCCGAAGCCTGTGATATGCGTGCCTCCATCCGCAATGCCGTATCCCTAGCAGCTGAATAAGTGTCGTAGTGCTGGGCGCCAATGGCAAGTTATAGCTGGGCATCAAGTCCCTGTACGAACCTCTTCACCATCTTCTCCTTGGTATCCACCAAATACTGAGCATATCGGGATAACTGTGTAAACTGGATTTCATACTCAGACACCGTCATCCCAGGTGTCTTGACTAAGGCCTCGAAGCTGCGAGCTCTGGCGTCACGAACGCTCTCTGGAAGGAAACGGGCTAGAAAGACCGCTGTAAACTCGGCCCAAGTCATAGGCGGCAGACCTGCAGCTCGACCTCTCAAGACTGACTCCCACCATGTCTGCGCGAGACCCTCTAGTCGGAAACTCGCAAGCTCTACCCATCGATCATCCGAACATCTCAGCGAACGGCAGATCCTGGCTAAACTGTCAAGGAACGTCTGTGGGTCCTCCGCTGTCTCGGTGCCGGTGAATACTGGAGGTCTCAGCCTCATGAAACCCTGTAGTGAAACCGGAATGGCCACGGTGGTAGTAGTAGGAGCAGGTATCATGGTCGTCTGTGATGTAGTAGGTACGTCATCCGGCCTCGGTGTACGACTGGCTGCAACTAGGGATCCTACCATCTGACGTAGCTCCTGCATGCCTCCCATCATCTGTCGCAACTCCTCCATACCGGTCTCGAGCCTATCCATACGGCCTGGGGAAGGTGGATCGGTCTGTCCCTGCGGCGTAGGCATACCACCCTGCTCAGTCCTAGTCTCGGACGAGCCAGCTCGAATCTCGTCTCTGGCGGCAGCCCTCTGTGCCCTCGTAGCCTTCGGCGGCATAGTGGCTGTTACAGGAAAACGGATAGTAAGGACAGTGCAATAGGATCATAGGATACACGGAATTGAAGAAGGAATTTTTCAAGCAAGTATATCCTAAAGTCACTTAGGCAGAGTACCGTATCGTAAGTATGCCGCGGACATACGCACGCTACGTTACCCTGCTTAAGTCACTTACTCCATCTACCAAGGGTCATCCTACACTCACAAAGGTAAAACCTATCGCTCTGATACCAACTTTGTCACGACCCGCAGGGTACGGAACGTGACTGGCACTTAAGTTTACGAAACGTCTAAAGACGTCCGTAAAATAAGTAAGCCAAAGCCCAGAAAACAAAACCAATTAAGCAAAAGAGTGAAGAAAACCCAAACATTTGAAAGCAAGTTTATCAAATAAGTCATGTAAAACCCTTTTTAAAAAAACAATACTAATTTTTCCGAAAATTTCGGCAGAGTCTCCCTTGTAAATACTGGCCCCCAAAATGGGTACAACAAAATATACATGAATCCAACAAAATAGGGCATCCCCAAGCGGGAGCTAGCTCTTCGCCACAAGGCGGTCACAAATCCCACGCAATGTAAATGACAGCAAGCATAATAATCATAATAAAGCATAAGAAAACATCATGTCGACTCAAGTGAGCTCGACCCCAAAATACAGCATAAAAGTCCCCAAACCCCACAGTCTCATCTCTAGGTCAATATACAATAAATCTGGTAGAAACAGTAGATGGAGTACACTAGATACAAGAATATACAAGGTGGTACAAAATAATAACATAACCCACCTATGAGCAAATCTCGAGCTCAGGCAAAAGAGGCAAAAGAACAAGTGCGCCCGCCGCTACTGAACTGACGGAGCGGACCTGCAAAAGACTGTGGCACAACGGGGGTGAGTTGCCAACTCGTGAGTAATAAATAACATCTACAAAGGCTATCGTATGCATGCACACAAGCATCCTAGCATCTACAATACAGGTATGACTGGATGCACTAGCAGGTGTGTATACAACATCAGTGTACTAATATGTATGCAACATGAATATCTGAGGTCTCAATAGGTATATATAAGAAACATTTTATCTCTTTTTGTTTTTGAAACTCTTTTAGAATGCCAGCATAATACTCAAAGAATCGACGAGAACCGGTGTCCAGCAACGACACCCAAAAGCTGTCTCAAATCTCATAAATGTATCTCTGGCCTCAGCCGTCCGGCTGACCCATCTCAAATATCAATATCTCATCATCTAGCGGCCACGGTCGGTATCCTCTGGATATCCGCCGTCCCAAACAGTCACCGGTAGGTAATCCGTCCCCTGCCAGGCTCAACGTCATCACCACATTCCTCTTGCCCCGGGGTACCTTACCGGGCCCACCATGTACCCGTGCCGGTTCCTCCACTCCTCGATACGGATTTCCAAATCCACAGCAAACTCATGGTGGATGACACTTACATCACTAGAAAACCGCAATTTTACATATTTTAAAAAATAATAAGTTTAGAAATTTTGCGGTTTTCCCCCGAAATCCAGCAATATCATAAAATCTCAAGAAATCCTCATAAGTGCATATATCAATGATAATGAATGCGTATGATATCAATAATCAAGTTGCGATGTGTGATTAATGTATTAAGCATGAACAATTAATATGATGAAGTACATGCACATGAATAGCAATACTACGGTTTCATTTTTAAGGAATTAAAGGCAATAGCACAAGTTTAAATTTAAAGGTTATCTAGTGTGGTGGCATGGCAATTACCAGGGTGTGTGTGTAAGCATGAATAGTGCTCGTGCTGCATATAAAAACCCTGGTAATGGTGCAGGTGTCCTATGAAATGGTTTCGTATAGGTATGTCAATATAATGCATGGATGCAGCAAATAGTCAATTAAGTATTTCACCCCTAATTACTAACATTACTAAGGATCTTGTAAGTTACTAAAACTATCGGGCGGTTTGCGCCATCCAACGATAGTCCCCCGTAGATATTACATCTACTCATCGGGATCCCTGGCTAGCTATGTCCAATCACCGCCTTTCCCTTTCGCGCCGCGTCTGACGTCTCCGCGACCGAACCTGGAATTTATATCAATACCAAACACAAGGTTACATATCAAGAACGACGCAAAACCCCAACGAAACTACTAAAGTTCGCTAGCTAGGTACAACGAGTACAAAGTGCGCGGAACATACGCGAAAATCGCAAAAACTGCCAAAAAAACGCCGATTTGGTCGCCCGGCAAAACTAAAACCCGACTACCCAAAAAACCGCACTCACGCATCCTAAAAGTCGTAGGACAAGCCAACACAATCATCAAGATGTCGAAAATAATCCATCACATAATTTTTATACAAAACTAGTAAGCAATTGCATTCCAAAATCGGTGCAAAAATCGCCGATTTGCGACAAAACGACTACAATTTAGCATAATCACCCAAGCACACTACAAGCAATCTACAAACACTAATTACAACACAATAGCAATGATTCCAATCCTATTTTCCATAAACAACCATTTCTTGAATTTATAACCTAGCAAATTCCAAATCAATTTCCACACTTGAAAACTTAATTTAACACAACAAAAGCCCACATAAGAAAATTAATCACTTAGATTAGGTTAGCAAAATACTAGATAGCAAAGTAAATTAATTACCCTAATAATGGATTTCTAAACCCTAATCAACTCATTAACATGCTTCACAATCCAATTCCATACAAAAACCCTCTCTTGAAAATCCTAAAACAACAATTTCACCCTTCTAAAATTAACTAATTTAGCAAAATTGAAGACTACATAAACAAGGTAACTATATAGATTAGTTAATTAACCACTAGATTAACTATAAAACAATCTAATTAACTATTATGGCTTCAAAACCCTAACTAAATTTTTCAAGCATAACCTAAGAAAACTAGATTAAAACTACACTAAATTAACACTACAACCATCTAGCTTAAGAAACTTAATCAAAAGAATTTAAATTGCAAGGGATTATACCTCACTAGAGATCTAGCAAGAATAGATTTTGCTCCAAGTGATGGCCTCAAGCATCAAGATCCAAGCTTGGGAGGTGAAGGAAAAGAAAGATGAAGGAGGGTTTTAATTTGCAAGCTTTAATTTGAAATTGTGATGAATTAAACTTGAAGAATTGTGAGGAAAATGAGAAGAAAAGAGATGAAGAAGGGGGAGGTGCAGTTTCGGCCAGCAATGAGGTAAGGGGAGGGGTGTGGGCAAGTGGGGAAAAGTCATGGGTCAAGTCTCCAAAGTCAAAGCATCATACTTTATCAATTATAATTAAAATAAATCCATAAACAATCCCATTTTCACACAAGAAGAAACCAACATAAGAGGCCAGAAATTTCTGGACTTGCACAAGGTGGGGCTGTCCTAGGGCTGAGGGAAAAGAGAGAGGGGTTTTACAAAAGAAATTTTATGCAAAAAGGCCCCCTACAACTCAAAAATTGCAAGTTTTAGCTCAAAATTCAATAAATTCGTTTCATATCATAAAAATTTGTTAAAAATCAAAATAAATTACTAAAAATTTATGTTATCACTAGATTATAATTATCATAATTTTAGAGATTAAAATTAGCCCAGAAAAATTTGTATTTATCGCTAATTTAATGTATTTTCTTACCGGCTTAAAATAATATAAAAAAATTGAAAAATTAGGGAAAATTTTTAAACGACCAGAATTTCATAATTAACTCATTAGCTACTAAAAACAACCAATTACCTATCCATTTTAGGTATAATTAGCCCTAAACTGCAAAATAACAAGAAAGACGGTTTTCGGAAAAATACCGAATTTTCACCGAATTTCAGGAAAACACCAAAACGACTTTTCAAGACGCTACATCTAGCTAGTCTCTGATACCACTGTAGGGTTCCTAGGCACTCCCAAGAGGTCTCACAAGGCATCGAACATGCCATTTTCAAATTTTACGGTGCCTACAAACCCTAAACTACGGATCGTTTGCTAGATATCTAGGCGAAAACATAAACTAGTTAACACTTAACTACAAGATACGGATATACAACCTTTGTAGATCCGTTTGTCCACCTCCATAGCTCCATGAAGAGGTCATCTCCGCTGTACAAATCCGAAATCCGGGCTCTTGCGTCGACTTCATCGGAGAAGAAGCGGGCTAGGTCATCGACGACGTGCCGAAGATGATCTACGTCGAGGCATCGCTAAATCAAGCTCCGTCTTCACCAAGTCAAGAAACTTGTGAAGAAAACACACTCTACTACTTAACAAGAGGTAGAGGATGAAGAAATAGGAAGTGGGTTAACTTTATTTTTGGATTTCTCACTCTTTTCCAACAATCACCATTGATGGAGCTTGGTTTTCTTCAAAGAAGAAGAAGAGCAAGAAGAAGATAAGTATTATGATAAGAATAAAAGAATAAATAAAAATCCATTCTTATCATAATTCTCACCATGGTTAGGTGTAGAGAATTAACTTGAGTTAATTGAATTGGTTAGGGTTAAGCATGAGACAAAATGGTGACTAAGTCAAAAGTTCATGAAGCTTCATGAAAGAAAACAAAAGAAGCCACCATTCTATTTTATGCAATTTTATTTTCCAAAAATAAAAACAAATGAATAAATGAATAATCAAATAAAAACCCTAACCATTTCTTTAACCAAGGTTTAATTCTTTACACAAACCCTAATTTGCATGTATCATCAAATATGATACAAACAAGTGCACAAAATCATATCGCATATGCAATGCGCACAACCGAGCGAGAAAATCCATTTAAAGTGAACCGATACTAGTTAATGCAAAGTAATATATCAAATATATAATTATGCATTAAATCATTAAATCAGCGCTTGATTTAACGATCCGGTCATGACGCACATAACCGACTGGTACCATTAGTAACATCTTATCGAATCAACACTTGATCCGATAACCCGGCTATATCGCATATAACCGATCAATGTCACATCGCGAGAATCGAATACAGTATCACATACTGGTATTATTCTCGGTCCCGCACATATCTCATATGCGCTCCTATTTCGTTTCGCTTGAGCCAGGAAACCTCTGTGTAGGACTCTAAAGACTCGTCAATACGCCGGCAGCGGATGATGATCATATCAAACATCCACAAGCCGCAAGCGGTCTGCTAAACGTAACGGCCACCCGGGTATTGAGCGATCTGAAGATCGACGAGCAAGCCCGCTCACACTCCAGTGAATCCAACCAGTAACACTACCGTACAGTCCGGTCTGATCGTCTGATATGTCGCATATCTCGCCTAGGGGTGGTAAACGTCAGACCCCAATAGCTCGATAAGTCGTGTCGATATGAGGTCTATAACTGTTCGAGAAACTACTGGTAACACTTACCAGTAAATCTCAGCAACCCTGGCCAGGGATTTCCTGTTATAGCCAATCGAACACAGCGCAACATCAACCCCCTATACCGGGAGAGACGAATCCCCTCCTATCGCTCATTGCCTCCATGTGACTCGGGACTGTACCCAAAAACCACCGTTTTGCACGCCCTCTTGGATGTGGTAAGATGGAAATCAAAGCACAGTGGGAACCACACAAGACTCTATGACGATCTCGGGTCAACAGACTACTCTGTACCAGTGTCACCAGAGAACTGCCATCTGACGTGAGGTATAATACCATCTGGGAGTTCTCGGCGAGTCCGTCCAGTGTACCCAGTCTCTACTGAGCACCCGTATATCATCTCTGATGTCAAACACCAATGGATATGGGATCATCCATCGCCCATCTGTATGGGTCGAGAAGGTATACGCTAGTCTACTCTGGTATATCGATGCCCCGTCTCGATACACCCACGACTAGGGACTTTGAAGGATGTACTTATGGACTACCATGTCCCCACTAGTATGATCCGCATCATAGTCCAGGTAGTCAAGTACAGATCCTAAGGGCTTTACCAACATGTAACAGAGAGACAATCAGCATACACGTTAAGGTAAAGGTCAACCCGATAGCATACTATCATGTCGAGCAAGAAAGTCCTCCCTATATATGTCCCAGCATCCACTACAATATACATCCTATGTACAGTAATGGCCTCTAGGGCATACATATAACTAACAATGATGAGTACTGCTGAGTTACCTGTTTCCTTTTGGAGTTATGCACTTGAGAAGCTGCATACCTATTGAATAGGGTTCCGACTAAATCAGTGCTTACCACTCCATATGCGATATGGTATGGAAATAGACCATGTCTTAAACGAGTTAAGATATGGGGTTGTCCGGCCTATGTTGAAAAGCAAAATCCAGACAAACTCGAGGAAAGGTCGATTCTGTAAGTTTGTTGGATATCCCGAACATTAGCAAGGGTATATCTTCTACCAGACAGAGGAGCAAAAGGTGTTTTGTTTCTCAGCATGCCACCTTTTTGAGAAAAGGAATTTTTTGTGAAGAAATTAGTGGTCATGAGGTAGAACTGGAAGGAGTTCCAGCTAGATAAACAAACAGCTGATGATTTGGTGAAACCAAATGATTCGATAGTTTCCAACGAACTTCAGCCTCTCCATGAATCTGGTAGGGTTCCTCATCCACATGAGAGATACTACGGTTTTCTCGGTGACGGTGGGAGCGAGGATTGCATCATGGTAGATGATGACCCAACTAAGGTTCTGGAAGGCTATCACGAGTGGGGACTCTGTAGAAAGACTGGATGCTATGCGATCAAAGATGGAATCCATATACACCAATAAAGTATGACTTTGAATGTTGCACCAGAAGGGGTAAAAACCATAGGGAGCAAGTGGACTTAAGAAGATTCTTCATGTAGATGGAAAAGTTAAGACTTTCAAAGCTATGCTTAAGTCCATCAGGATTACAGCAGGCATCGCGAAATTGGAACATCTGTTTTGATGTGGCAGTCAAAGAGTTTGACTTAATCAAAAAGGTAAATGAACCATGTATATACAAGAAGGTTGTAGAGAGTAAGGTTGTCTTCCACGTATTGTACGTAGATGCCATAGTCTTGATAGGAAAGGGTTTCCTATGCTACACTCGGTAAAACTCCTCTTATCACGAGGATTCTCCATGGAAGATCTAAATGATACCTACTACATCTTGTGGATTATGATATATGGTGATAGATCTAAGTGGATGTTGGGAGTGTCCCAAATCCAAGTACACTAACACCATACTAAAGGGGTTTAGTATGGATGATTCTAAGCGTGGTGGTTCGCCCACTTACTCATGAATCACTCTCTCCAAAAAGATGTCTCCCGAGACTGATTTGGAGAGAACTCGCGTGCAAGGGATACCCTATGCTTCGGCAGTAGGCTCTATCATGTATGCGATGTTATGTACCAGACCAGATGTAGCTAACTCACTAGGAGTAGTGATCAGAAATCAATTGGATCGTGGGAGAATCACTGGATAGCTGTGGAGGAAATTCTTAAGTACTTGAGAAGCACTAAAAGAATGTTTTTGGTTCGAGCTTACAGAGTGATAAGGACGACTGAAAGTCAGACACATGCTTTGTCTTTACCCTCAGTGCAGGGACAGTATGTTGGAAGAGTTCCAAGCTAGATACTGTGACATACTAGACGATAAAGGCTGGATACATCGCTACCAACGATGCTACGAAAGAGGTTGTCTGTATATTTCTTGTTCATGAGATGAACTTAGTTCCTACCATTGAGCGTCCAATAACTGTTATTGTGACAACAATGGAGTTGTGGCTTTGGCCTAGGAACATCGGTCCCATCAGCGATCCAGACATATTCTGAGGACAATATCACCTGATCAGGGGGATGGTTGATCTCCAAGGGATTGAGGTTAGGAGAGTAGACGCGAAGGATAACACAGCGGATCCACTCACAAAGGCCTTTCCCTAGAGAGACTTCTATAGGACGTTGAGTATGAGATACTACAACAAATGGCCTTAGTGCAAGTGGAAGATTGATAGTTATATGTATGCCCTAGAGGCCATTACTATACATACGATGTATATTGTAGTTGATGCTTGGAAATATATAGGGAGGACATTCTTGCTCGACATGATAGTATGCTATCTGGTTGCACTTTATCTTAACATGTACACTTATTGTCTCTCTATTACATGTTGACAAAGACCTTAGGATGTGTACTTGACTACCGGGATTACGATGGAGATCATACTAGTGGGGACCAGGGCAGTCAGTAAGTACATCCTTCAAATGTTCCTAGTCGTGGGAGTATCGAGACAGGGCATCGATATTCCGGAGTAGACTAGCGTATACGCTTATTGACCCATATGATTGGCAATGGATGATCCCACATCCATTGGTGTTTGACATCAGAGAAGGTATACGGGTGCTCAGTGGAGATTGGGTACACTGAACGGACTCTCTGAGAACTCCTAGATGGGATTATATCTATCGTCAGATAGCAGTTCTCTGATGGCACTGGTACAGGTTAGTCTGTCGACCCGAGATCGTCATAGAGTCTTGTGTGATTCCCACTATGCTTTAATTTCCACCTTACTACGTTCAAGAGATCGTGCAAAACCGTGGTTTTTGGGTACAGTCCCGAGTCGCATGGAGGCAATGAGCGATAGGAGGGGATTTCGTGTCTCCCGGTATTGGGGGTTGATGTTGCGCTATGCTTGATTGGCCATAACAGGAAATCCCTGGCAAGGGTTTCTGAGATCTATTGGTAAGTATTATCAGTAGTTTCTCGAACCGTTATAGACCTTGCATCGGCATGACTTATCAGGCTATTGGGGTCTGACGTTATACCACCCCCAGGCTGTGATATGCGACATATCAGACAAAGAGACCGGACTGTACGGTAGTGTTACTTATTGAATTCGCATGAGTATGAGCAGGTTTGCTTGTTGATCTTCTGATCGCTCAATACCCGGGTGGCCGTTACGTTTAGCAGACCGCTTGCGGCTTATGGGTGACTGATATGATCACCACCTACTGCTGGCGTATTGACGAGTCTTTAGAGTCCTACACAGAGGTTTCCTGGCTCAAGAGAAATGAAGTAGGAGCACATATGTGATATGTGCGGGACCGAGATTAATACGAGTATGTGATACCATATTCTATTCTCGCGATATGTGATATCGGTCAGTTATATGTGATATAACCGGGCTGTCGAATCAAGTGTTGATTCGACAAGTTGATACATATGATATTAGTCGGTTGTATGTGATATAGCCGGATTATTAAATCAAGTGTTGATTTAATAATTTAATTTGTAATTATATATTTGATATATTAACTTACATTAACTAATATTAGCTCACTTAAGATTTCTTTTTCTCACCTGTGTACCCTAAGTATATATGTGATATATATTAATGTACATCTTTTGTGTCATGCTTGATGCCACATGCCACATGGGTGTATGAGACTCACACTATGCTTATAATAATGTAAGGTTTTGTTTATTTAAAGTAAATCAAATTAGTTGGAAAATGTCACATGGTTGAAGCTTGTAGAAGCTTGTGGAGCCATTGACCAAGTCCACTAATTTTGTTTTAGTTGAAGATATTTATTAACCTAACCATTATTGTTTAGCCATGGTTTAGTGTTTACATGAGTTAGTATATGATATTAACTCACCCATGGTTGCTATTCTCACCACAACATGATTCATTCTTCACTTGCTTCATTCCATAAGAGCTTTCTTCATCTCCTTCCTCATGCTTTCTAGCTTCATGGGAGGGGAAGAAAATTAGTGAGAAAATTATTTCTAAAGTGAGCAAAATTCCTACTTCATCAACCTCTTCTCTACTAGCCATTTAGATTGGGTTGTTTCTTCACTAGTTCATCACTTAGTGAAGAGGTAGCTTGAGTTAGTGTCTCCTCGACGTAGATCATCTTCAGCCTCGAAGACTTCAAGCAAGCTTGTTCATTTCACCTTGTGGAGCCTCACTAGAGTCCGGGAGATCACTATTTGGAGCGAAGGGACTGCTACACGGAGCTATCGAAGCGAAGGACCGGTCTACAAAGGTTGTATTCCTTGTTCACTTTGCATGTAAAGTTGTTTGCATGCTTGTTTCGTCTAAATCTCTAGTTAAGATTCTAGGTTAGGGTTCTTTAGCGCGCCATTTTTTGAAAACGGCATGGATGATGCCTCCCGAAACCCAGCGGCCGCCCTATGGAACCCTGCAGGAAATACCTACGATTTGTTAGTTTTGAAAATAAGTATGACTCTAATTATATGCTAACACCTACTTAAGTAATTAAAAGACTAAAAGGCTAAACTACTCCCGAGTTAAAAGTGATTAGAACTCTATAGCATTTTCGAGTCGATATATCTATCAGTCGACGATCCAGCCTCATAGCGTCACGTACGGTATAGTCCATCGTACGGCATCCTCGAGTCAAGAGTGCAGATCAATCATCATATGTATATATATATATATATATATATATATATATCATATCATATCTCCTACAGTATCATCCGTCGTACGATATCTTCGAATCAATAATACGGGTCAATCATCATATATATCATATCTCGTACGGTATTGTCACGACCCAAATTTAGGCACATGACCGGCACTTAAACCACGTGACGTCAACAGGCGTAACGCAATTTAAGTAAGCCGAAAGCCCAGAAATCTAAACCATAAAAAGAAGTAAGTGATAAAAACATTTGGAAATCTCAAGTAAAAATCTTAAAGCTTAAGTTTATTTTCTTAAAATTTTTGGCAGCACCTCCTTTGTAAAACTAGCCCCAAACGGGTACAAACACAGGATATAAATAAAGCGTCCCCAAACAGGAGCAAATCACACCCAAGGGCGGAAAACAATCACCACAAATATATATACGACGCCGTAGCGAAGAAATAGACAATAAAAAGTGAAAACAGCATAAAGAGATAAAGCTACATAAGAAAAAGCCGGCTCCCATGAGCACGACACCCAGAGTCACAAAATATACAATATCGATCCTCACAAACTCGTCTCTAAGTCAATACATGAAAGTGGTAGATGGAGAGTACTAGATACAATGAGATATACAATGGATATAGTCGGATAACCGCAAACCCACCTACAACAAAAAGGCCTCACAGCCAACTGTAGCGGTATCCGCTGAAATAGATACAATAAGGAGCCCTGCCGTGACTACTCTGATAGTCAAGCCTGCAAAACACTGTGGCACAACGGGGGTGAGTTGCCAACTCATGAATAGTAAGTAACATCATACAGATAATCGCAGGTATGTACGAACAACGATAATCTATCATATGCAATCTGATAGCATAAGTATGGCAATATGGATATGCAACAATCATGATCAAGGTACACCATCAGGGTACTACAACTACAAAAAACAATGCATATCAAATAACTACTGAGTGTGGGATAAAACATGTCATCATCAATGAATCATCATCGTGGGAAAACCCGGTGTCCATCAACGACGCCCCAAATCCCAACACCTCAGGCGCCGTCACTTTGATCGGCCCTCATATCTGTAAATCTCATGGAACCTGAGTGCCCAACATCGACACTCGAAATATCATAAAAACTCGTGTCCAACGTCGACACGTAAATCCACATAACTCGGGCTCCATCAGTCCGGATCGGCCCACGGGCTCCGTCAGTCCGGATCGGCCCATATCCATCTCCCAACTTCGGTCGGTATCCTCCGGATAACCGCCGGGTCCAAACTATCACCGGTAGGTAGTAGTCCCTCTGCCAGGCTCATCGTCTACTGCACAGCATACCTTTCTTGCCCCGGGGTACCATACCGGGTCCACCATGAACCCGCAAACGGATCATCCATCTCCTCGAATCGGGTTTCTAAAACCAATCTCAGAACCGAGAAAACTCATGGTGGACGCATCGAAATATCATATCAGGAGAAACCGGGTTTTCAAAATAATGCATACTTTCTTGAAATATAACCACGGTTCTCAAATCCATAAATCACATGAAATCAGTATCTCAATGCGTAAATCTATGAAATATGATGTATGCAACATAGAACGGTAATATGAGCATATCAAGGGAAAACCGCTCTTTTAAATGAATCAAGTTTTTAAAGATATCATGCGATTCCCAATTTCTCCAAAGTCAAATGCAACATCATATAAAGGTGTATATGTAGCTATAGCAAGGTATGCGTGTATGCATGTAGGTATGTATGCATGATGCATTTCATATACGCAATAGAACAAGAATCAACGTTTAACTATTGATAATAGTTGTAACAACCTAGTTCATTATTACCAATTCCAGTTCCCGTATTTATTTATCTGTGGTGTTTTATTGATTTATCGTGTTTGGGTGCGAATGGTATTTTACTTTGCATTCGACCCGACCCACTTGCTTGAACTTGTTTGATTCTTATTTATAGATTACCCCGGCTTGTTACATAGACACGTGCATCTAATGTAAACTGCATAATGGCATTTCATCTAGCATCGCATATTTTACATTTAACATTTTAGGTCATGTAAAATAAAGTAAAATTGCATTTCATAGCCTGCATGATATCCCTAACCCTGTGGTAGCATCCGCGCATCTTGTTCTCGTCCCGTTCAGTGAAACGGACATATTTGGATGGCTACGCGCACGTACGTGCATCCGTTCTTGGGGGTATGCATTTTCATTAACTGAGCATTCATTTTTAAAATTTGGAAGTCGTATATATTTTTCATATTTTAAATCTAAATTTTTAGACCCGACCCGGGCGTGTTTTGGAGTAAGTTTGTATTTGCCAAAATCTCAAAACGGACTAATATTATATTCTTTAATTCCTTATAAGTATTATTATCCGTTTTAACTAAAATATATTTTATATTTTTTTTAAGCAAAGCTAACTCTTTCTGCCTCTCTCTGTATACATATATTTTAATATATTTTTCTAAACTAATTTTAAAATCCTAACGGTTCCTACCCACTCATTTCTCTCTCTCCTCTCTCTCTCTCAGAATCTCTCTCTCTCTCCTCTCGCTAAATTCTCTCTCTCTCTCCCCTATATTATATATTCCTTCCTCTTCCTCTCTCATTTTTCTTTAAACCCATCGCCACGAACTCTAGCCGTCGCCTGCCTCCACCTCGCCATCGCCCAAAGCTCTGACGACGCCCTTCCCAACCTCGCTGCCTCCTCCTACTCAACATCTCCACCTTCTCTCTCCTTCCCCGATCCCTGCACGCACCCGAGAACGAACCCGAGCCCCTGCACACGCTACCCCACCGGAGTTGATCGCCGCCGTCGATCTCGCCCTCGTTCCCAGATCACCTTACACCCCCAGTCGCCTCGCCGGACCTCTGTCGACGTCATCGACACCCTCACGACTCCTCTCTGAACCACAGTGAGCATTTCTCTTTCCCCCATTCCCTTCTTTCTTTCCTTTCTTCTCTTTCTTCTTTCTTTTCTTTTCTTTTCTTTCTTTAATGTTCTCTGCCTTTTTAGTTCGCCGAAACCCGGTCGTGCCATCGACGATCCCGACGACCCAGCAAAAATACCTGACTCGTGTGATCACCTTGTGCGTTGTTTGGATCCGTTCCATGTACCGTGCGCATGTCGCGACTTTTTCGCCGACGTGAGGCGTTCCGTACACCCGTTTCTTGATCCGTATAGGCAAGTTAATCTTGCTACATGCTATTTAAATTATTATATACTTATTTAAATACATATTATACCTGTTGTTTAAATCCAGTGCCCCATATTTCATTTTAACATTTCGATGTTCCGTTTATATCATTTTAGATCTAGAACATGAAAACATATCTTGTTGCATATTAGATTACGTTACACTGTACCCATATCCATATTTATATCACATAGTGCTTATTTGTACATTCTATAGTACCTTTTATAGTTTATAACCTTTCGGATACCTATTTGCATCCATCTCGTCTAGTATATATACAATTGCATCCATAGATCATATAATACATAATAATTTGATATTAGCATTCTATATTTGATAAAGTGAATTTTAATTAGTGTTGGAACTATATCTTTAACCTTAATCGATAACTGTGCATCCATATGTTTTAATCTATACCTATTTTGTATACTACATCACATTATTCCATTTTATGGTTACATTGGTACCCCATACTTGTTTTTGTATACCCATGCTTATTATAGTTTGATTATGAGCACCCACGTGACATTTGTACACCCCCTGACATGACTTGATATACTATTACTTGACACGACTTGATACCGTGCACTACTGGACATGATTGGATCCATATACACTACCTGACTTGACCTGATGTACCATAGCTTGACCTGTTACCTGATCTTGTTACTAATGCCAACAAACTTGACCTGTTGTCCTTACGGACATTTCCTGTTGTCTATTCAGACAAACCTGTACCTGCTTGATCCTGTGTTGGCATTAACTCCAGATTTATCAATACCTGACTTAAACACATAACTTTGGGGTATGGGGAAATCAATGATGAAACCTGACTTATAACTCGACAGTTCGATACCTTTACTGATCAGTTTCACGGGCTAGGCTAGCCTCGGGATGATGCTGCTGACATCATTCGTCGTTACCTACCACCCTTTTACTGCCTTGCGGCACGTCTCGGATTCAGGACGAGAGTCTTAGACCATGGTCCCGGGCATGCACGGGATACTATTGAGTTATATCGTTGATTCATCAAATTGATTTCAAAGAATTGAGAGTAGTTAACCCAGTAGACCAGTTTAGATTACTCACTGCACATCACATATGCCTTACCCTTCACTGTCCCTATTTTATGTTATTGTTATACCTATTTTACCGTTCATACTCATGCCTGCATGACTTGTTACCCCCTGTTTATATTATTATTGATGTTATGACGTAGTGACGTCTGGGTTTTGCATGGCCCAGATCCTCTACCTTAGTCGCAGGCTGATCAAGAGTACTTCCGCCGTTAGGCCGAGCAGTGAGGATCCAGTTGGTATCCAGTTTTACTTTCCAGGTGTTTTGTTCATTGGATCTATTGCTTCCGTATATTTTTTTATTCTTGACTCGTTTATTTTGGCCTATGGACATGTGTTAGATAGTTTATTATTGTTCTTGATATCTCTACAGCCGTAATGTGACTGTGGATGGATATTTCCTATCCACAGGTAGCATGGTTGGCTCTGTCACGTGCCTATCTTAGCGCACTCTGGGAAGCGGGGCATGACAGGGTTTGTTTGGTATCAGAGCTGTTAGTTATATGTATGCCCTAGAGGCCATTACTATACATAGGATGTATATTGTAGTGGATGCTTGGACATATATAGGGAGGACTTTCTTGCTCGACATGATAGTATGCTATCTGCTTGCTCTTTACCTTAACGTGTACACTGATTTTCTCTCTGTTACATGTTGGTAAAGCCCTTAGGATGTGTACTTGACTACCTGGACTGTGATGCGGATCATACTAGTGGGGACATGGTAGTCCATAAGTACATCCTTCAAGGTCCCTAGTCGTGGGTGTATCGAGACGGGGCATCGATATAACAGAGTAGACTAGCGTATACCTTCTCGACCCATACAGATGGGCGATGGATGATCCCATATCCATTGGTGTTTGACATCAGAGATGATATACGGGTGCTCAGTGGAGACTGGGTACACTGGACGGACTCGCCGAGAACTCCCAGATGGTATTATACCTTACGTCAGATGGCAGTTCTCTGGTGACACTGGTACAGAGTAGTCTGTTGACCCGAGATCGTCATAGAGTCTTGTGTGATTCCCACTGTGCTTTGATTTCCACCTTATCACGTCCAAGAGGGCGTGCAAAACGGTGGTTTTTGGGTACAGTCCCGAATCACATGGAGGCAATGAGCGATAGGAGGGGATTCGTCTCTCCCGGTATAGGGAGTTGATGTTGCGCTGTGTTCGATTGGCTATAACCGGAAATCCCTGGCCAGGGTTGCTGAGATTTACTGGTAAGTGTTACCAGTAGTTTCTCGAACTGGTATAGACCTCATATCGACACGACTTATCGAGCTACTGGGGTCTGACGTTTACCACCCCTAGGCGAGATATGCGACATATCAGACGATCAGACCGGACTGTACGATAAGTGTTACTGGTCGGATTCACTGGAGTGTGAGCGGGCTTGCTCGTTGATCTTCTGATCGCTCAATACCCGGGTAGCCGTTACGTTTAGCAGACTGCTTGCGGCTTGTGGGTGTTTGATATGATCATCACCTACTGCCGGCGTATTGACGAGTCTTTAGTCTACACAGAGGTTTCCTGGCTCAAGCGAAACGAAATAGGAGCGCATATGAGATATGTGCGGGACCGAGAATAATGCGTGTATGTGATACCGTATTCTATTCTCGCGATGAATGCATCGATTGGTTGTATGCGTTATAACCTAGTTATCGAATCGAGCATTGATTCGATAAGTCGATACATTGGATATTAGTCGGTCATATGCGATATGACCGGATCGTTAAATCAAGTGTTGATTTAATGATTTAATGTATAATTATATATTTGATATATCACTTTACATTAACTAGTATTTGTTCACTTATGATGGATTTTCTCACTTGATGTGCACATTGTATATATGATATAGTTTTGTGCACTAGTTTGTATCATGTTTGATGATACATGCAAACTTGAGTGTGTGTTTATTTTAAACCATATTTAGGTTAATGGTTAGGTTTTATATTTGTTTTATTTATTCTTTTATTCATTTATTTTTGGAAAGGAAAAGAAATGGTGGCTTGCTTTGTCTTTTGTTGAAGCTTCATGAAGCTTTGAATAGGTAACCATTTTGTTTCTTTCCTTTAACCTAACTATTCACCTAAACCATAGTTTATTCTCTACACTCAACCATGGTTGCAAATATGATAAGAATCACTTGGATTTTATTTTTTAATAATGCTTTTTCTTTTCTTCTTCTTCTTCTTCTTGATGAAGAGAAGAAAGTTCTCTTGAAAATTTCAAAGTGATGATTTCAAGTGAGAAATCCAAATCCAAAGTGAACCCACTTCCTATTTCTTCATCCTCTACCACTTGCCATGTAGTATAGGGTGTTTTCTTCACAAGTTTCATGACTTGGTGAAGTTGGAGCTTGATCTTGAGTTGCCTCGACGTAGATCATCTTCGGCATCGAAGTCAACGACCTAGCCCGATCTTTTCTCCGATGAAACCACCGCGAGAGTCTAGGATCCGATGATCGCAGCGAAGGGACATCGTCACGGAGCTATGAAGGTGGAGGACCGGATCTACAAAGGTTGTATTTCCGTTCACTTAGTGTAAATGTGATTTACTTTCATTTAGTTTCGCCTAAACTCTAGTTAACGATCTAGTTTAGGGTTTCTTGGCACCGGAAAATTTTAATTTGGCATGGTTGATGCCTTGTGGAACCACTTGAGTGTGCCTAGGAACCCTACAAGAGCCATAGGATCTAGGTTAATCGGGTTTGATTCTTTTGTAGTTGGGTATTGGACCCAATACATGAATCGGAATACTCGAGATTAGGAACATGTCCTGCCACTATACCATCTTGCCATTCTTGAATCTTAACTCCCTCCTGATCCTTACCTTGACGATATGCAAACTTCTTTTGCATCTCGACTTGAAACTTTTGGTTCTCTATTGTTTATCTCTAGAATTTGGACAACTTGAGTGGAGTTATGTGATTGTAACTATGAACTGCAGTATGGTTACAATACCGTACTCTATTTAAGTAACTTGGAGTTCTAGTTTTGATTCATATCCTTGATTCATGATCATCATTCATTGCAAGTTTTGAATCTTGTTTTGCATACTAATCATCTTTGATGTTTTGGTTGCAGGATCATGGAAGCCAGGAATCTACAATCTTACTAGAGGCGTATGGATGACGCCACTTTGCTTGGAGTAATTCATGACTTGCTAGAGGACCACAAGCAGCAGACCGAGCAGAAGCCGGCATCCACACCAAACAAAATGCCCGTACGCAGAGGTATTCCGGTGAACCGACGTGGCATAACACCTATGAAGAAGCCTGTCATTGCTGATCGGAGAAAGAGCGTTATTTGTGACTTTTGCCATTTACCTGGGCATGTGCAAAGGGATTGTCGAAGGAAGTTTAGACTCTGTTTAAACTGTGGGTCGGCAGACCACACTATCGATGCTTGTCTGTCGAAGCTTCATCAGAAAGCAGATGTTAGGAGGCCAATTTTGCCCAAGCAAAAAGGAAGGGTGTTGTGCGATTACTGCAAACGACCGGGTCATTTCTGGAGAGATTGTCGAAGGAGACTTAGACTTTGTCTTATTTGTGGATCAACTGATCATACCATTGATACTTGTCCGTCAAAGCTAAGATTGAAGGAAGATACTCAGGAGCCACCGCAAAAGTAGTTTCCGGAGAAGGAGCAATTAACTCAGGGAGCTAATCAGGCTCAAGCTTTTACCTAGACGGCTGAAGTGGCTAAAGCTTCAGAGGAAGTCGTTTAAGGTACCCTACTCGTCATGGTTTTCTCACATTAGCGTTATTCAATTCTAGTGCATCCATTGATTTATGTCATCCAAGTTTATTACTACACACTCGATTACTTGCACGACCCTGTCTAGTTATTGGGACATACACACTGGGAATGGGAAAATCATAACAAATAGTGGGTGTAAGGATTGTTCTGTTGTTGTTTGCGGACGGGAGATATTTGCAGATTTCTTGGTGATTGTTACCGGCAGCTATGAAGTTGTCTTGAGAATGGATTTTTCGGCATTTTCCACGCTCACATTGAGTGTAGAGCAAAGAAAGCGAATTTCCAGATTCCTAAATATCCAGAGGTTGTTTGGAGTTAGCAGTTCTGTCGGACCAGTCGAGTGTAGGGCTAGGCCGACAAACGATGTCCTTTCATCGATAGAAGTTGAAGCGCCAGCTGTAGTTTGAGATTTCATGGACGTGTTCGAGGACACCTCGGGTTTACCGCCAAAACGAGATGTGGAGTTCGCGATCGATCTTATTCCTGGTGCAGCGCCAATTTCTAAGGCGTACTACCCAATGGCACCAGTGGAGTTGGAAGAAGTCAATTACTTGAGAAGGGGTTGGTTTCGCAGCAGCGATTCACCTTGTGAAGCTCCAGTTCTTCTAGTCAAGAAGAAAGATGGCATAAGGAGGATGTGCGAGTTTTGGCTTGAAGAAGTGAAGCTTTGGGGCATGTCGTGTACGGAGATGGAATCGCCGTTGATCCTGAGAAGATTGCAGCGGTTCGAGATTGGCCGATTCCGAAGAACGTTGCTGAGATCAGAAGCTTTCTTGGACTTGCCGGGTATTACAGGCGGTTAGTGGAGAATTTTGCTCGTTTGGCCGAGCCTTTGACCAAGCTTACGCGCAAGGAGGTACCATTTGTGCGGACGGATAAGTGTGCGTCAGCTTTTGAGACATTGAAGCAGAGATTGATAACCGCTCCTATTTTGACCGTACCAGACGGTTCCGAAGGATTGGTGATTCACAGCGACGCATCTGGAAAAGGATTAGGATGTGTTTTGATGCAGCATGGGAAGGTTATATCTTACGCATCGAGACAGTTGAAGACCCATGAGAAGAATTACCCAACTCATGATTTAGAGCCAGCAGCTGTGATTTTTGCTTTAAAGATTTGGAGACACCACTTTTTGGACGAAAGGGTCGAAGTATTCACCGATTATAAAAGCTTGAAGTATGTGTTCACGCAGAAGGAGCTTAATATGAGACAGCGTAGATGGTTGGAGTTGATAGCTGACTACGGCCTTGATCTTAAGTACCATCCAGGGAAAGTTAATGTTGTGCCGGATGCACTTAGTCGTTGCCAGCAATTCAGATGTTGACTGCACAGAAGGAACTTATTGAAGACTTTCGAAGATTCGATTTGGAGATTGTGCTACCGCATTCTTCGGGACAGTTGATGCAGCTGCAAGTACAGTCGTCGTTGATCGAGAATATTAATGCAGCGCATTCACAGGACCCAAGATTGCAGAAGTTTCAAGAACAGGTTGAAGCTGGACTATGAACGGATTTGTCGATTCATGAAGATGGTTCGTTGTGATATGGTAGCCGTTTGTGTGTGCCAAAGGGAGATATTCGTGAAAGAGATTATGAAGGAGGCACACAGTTTCGCATATTCCGTATATCCAGGAGGAACGAAGATGTACCGAGTTCTACGAAAGCATTTCTGGTGGGAAGGCATGAAATGGGAGATTGCTCGCTTTGTAGCGAAGTGTTTGGTGTGTCAGCAAGTTAAGGCTGAACATCAAAGGGTTGCTGGTTTATTACAACCACTTCCGATTCCTCAATGGAAGTGGGAACATATAACCATGGATTTCGTTACGGCTTTACCGCGGAGTCCAAAGGGCAACAATGCAATTTGGGTGATTGTTGATCGATTGACCAAGGTAGCTCATTTCATACCATTTCGAGTTGGTGAATCAACGGAAGCTTTGGCAGAGCGGTACATGCAGGAGATTGTAAGATTGCATGGAGTACCGGTGAGCATTGTGTCCGACCGTGACACTCGTTTCTTATCGCACTTTTGAGGAGCTTACATGAAATTTTGGGGACTAGATTGAAGTTTAGCACAGCTTATCATCCTCAGACAGATGGCCAGTCGGAGAGAACGATCCAAACTCTTGAAGACATGTTGAAAGCTTTCATGTTAGACTTCAAGGGTTCATAGGAGGATCATCTACATTTGGTGGAGTTTTCTTACAACAACAGTTTTCAGGCGACTATTCAGATGGCTCCATTCGAAGTTTTATATGGTCGCAAGTGTCATTCACCTGTTTATTGAGATGATATTGGAGAACAAAGATTGTTGGGACCGGATTTGATCGTGCAAACAGTTGAGAACGTTAACACTATCCAGAATCATATGAAAGCAGCACAAGAACGACAAAAGAGTTAGGCAGATACATCGAGAAGACCTCTAGAGTTCGCCGTTGGTGATTTGGTATTCTTGAAGATATCACCGACTAGAGGGGTGATTCGTTTCGGAAGTCGAGGAAAGCTTAGTCCTCAATTTGTTGGACCTTTCGAAATTTTGGAGCTTGTTGGAGAAAGTGGCGTATCGATTGGCGTTACCACAATCCTTGGTGAATGTTCATGACGTGTTTCATGTATCTCAACTCCGTAAGTATGTTCGAGATGAAACACATGTGCTGGATCATTCGGAGTAGACTGTACGTGAAGATTTGACTTTTGAGGAGCGGCCGATGTCGATTGTGGATCGAAGAGAAAAGATTCTTAATAACAAGGTTATCCCTCTTGTACTTGTTTCTTGGGGAAATCGCTCACATGGAGAATCAACTTGGGAACGAGAAGATAAAATCCGGCAGAAGTTTCCACATCTATTCTTGTAGTTTGTTGATTGTTTATCCTTTCTTGTTCTTGAAATTTCGAGGACGAAATTCTTTTTGTAGTTGGGTATAATGTAACAACCTAGTTCATTATTACCAATTCCAGTTCCTGTATTTATTTATCTGTGGTGTTTTATTGATTTATCGTGTTTGGGTGCGAATGGTATTTTACCTTGCATTCGACCCGACCCGCTTGCTTGAACTTGTTTGATTCTTATTTATAGATTACCCTGGCTTGTTACATAGACACGTGCATCTAATGTAAACTGCATACTGGCATTTCATCTAGCATCACATATTTGACATATAACATTTTAGGTCATGTAAAATAAAGTAAAATTGCATTTCATAGCCTGCATGATACCCCTAACCCCGTAGTAGCATCCGCGCATCTTGTTCTCGTCCCGTTCAGTGAAACAGACGTGTTTGGATGGCTACGCGCACGTAGGTGCATCCGTTCTTGGGGGTATGTATTTTCATTAACTGAGCATTCATTTTTAAAATTTGGAAGTCACATATATTTTTCGTATTTTGAATCTAAATTTTTAGACCCGACCCGGGTGTGTTTTGGAGTAAGTTTGTATTTGCCAAAATCTCAAAACGGACTAATATTATATTCCTTAATTCCTTATAACTATTATTATACGTTTTAACTAAAATATATTTTATATTTTTTTAAGCACAGCTAACACTCTCTGCCTCTCTCTGTATACATATATTTTAATATATTTTTCTAAACTAATTTTATAATCCTAACGGTTCCTACCCACTTATTTCTCTCTCCTCTCTCTCTCTCTCTCTCCTCTCGCTATATTCTCTCTCTCTCCCTATATTATATATTCCTTCCTCTTCCTCTATCATTTTTCTTAACCCACCACCACGAATCCTAGCCGTCGCCTGCCTCCACCTCGCCGTCGCCTAAAGCTCCGACGACGCCCTTCCCGACCTCGCTGCCTCCTCCTACTCAACATCTCCACCTTCTCTTTCCTTCCTTGATCCCTGCACGCACCCGAGAACGAACCCGAGCCCCTGCACACGCTACCCCGCCGGAGTTGATCGCCGCCGTCGATCTCGCCCTCGTTCCCAGATCACCTTACACCCCCAGTCGCCTCGCCGGACCTCCGTCGACGTCGTCGACACCCTCACGACTCCTCTCTGAACTACAGTGAGCATTTCTCTTTCCCCCATTCCCTTCTTTCTTTCCTTTCTTCTCTTTCTTCTTTCTTTTCTTTGCTTTTCTTTCTTTAATGTTCTCTGCCTTTTTAGTTCGCCGGAACCCGGTCGTGCCGTCGACGATCCCGACGACCCAGCGAACATACCTGACTCGTGTGATCACCTTGTGTGTTGTTTGGATCCGTTCCGTGTACCGTGCGCGCGTCGTGACTTTTTCGCCGACGTGAGGCGTTCCGTACACCTGTTTCTTGATCCGTATAGGCAAGTTAATCTTGCTACATGCTATTTAAATTATTATATACTTATTTAAAAACATATTATACCTGTTGTTTAAATCCAGTGTCCCATATTTCATTTTAACATTTCGATGTTCCGTTTATATCATTTTAGATCTAGAACATGAAAACATATCTTGTTGCATATTAGATTACGTTACACTGTACCCATATCCATATTTATATCACATAGTGCTTATTTGTACATTCCATAGTACCTTTTATAGTTTATAACCTTTCGGATACCTATTTGCATCCATCTCGTCTAGTATATATACAATTGCATCCATAGATCATATAATACATAATAATGTGATATTAACATTCCATATTTGATAAAGTGTATTTTAATTAGTGTTGGAACTATATCTTTAACCTTAATCGATAATTGTGCATCCATATGTTTTAATCTATACCTATTTTGCACACTACATCACATTATTCCGTTTTATTATTACATTGGTACCCCATACTTGTTTTTGTATACCTATGCTTATTATAGTTTGATTATGAGCACCCACGTGACATTTGTACACCCCCTGACATGACTTGATATACTATTACTTGACACGACTTGATACCGTGCACTACTGGACATGATTGGATCCATATACACTACCTGACTTGACCTGATGTACCATAGCTTGACCTGTTACCTGATCTTGTTACTAATGCCAACAAACTTGACCTGTTGTCCTTACGGACATTTCCTGTTGTCTATTCAGACAAACCTGTACCTGCTTGATCCCGTGTTGG
This sequence comes from Agapanthus africanus, assembly GCA_030015575.1. Classification (NCBI taxonomy): domain Eukaryota; kingdom Viridiplantae; phylum Streptophyta; class Magnoliopsida; order Asparagales; family Amaryllidaceae; genus Agapanthus; species Agapanthus africanus. The sequence continues at coordinate 298,967,231 of CM057349.1, forward strand.
CAATAACTCCAGATTTATCAATACCTGACTTAAACACATAACTTTAAGGTATGGGGAAATCAATGATGAAACCTGACTTGTAACTCGACAGTTCGATACCTTTACTGATCAGTTTCACGGGCTAGGCCAGCCCCGGGATGATGCTGCTGACATCATTCGTCGTTTCCTACCACCCTTTTACTGCCTTGCGGCATGTCTCGGATTCAGCCCGAGAGTCTTAGACCATGGTCCCGGGTATGCACGGGATACTATTGAGTTACATCGTTGATTCATCAAATTGATTTCAAAGAATTGAGAGTTGTTAACCCAGTAGACCAGTTTAGATTACTCACTGCACATCACCTATGCCTTACCCTTCACTGTTCCTATTTTATGTTATTGTTATACCTGTTTTACCGTTCATACTCATGCCTGCATGACTCGTTACCCCCTGTTTATATTATTATTGATGTTATGACGTACTGACGTCTGGGTTTTGCATGGCCCAGATAATCTACCTTTGTCGCAGGCTGATCAGGAGTACTTCCGCCGTTAGGCCGAGCAGTGAGGATCCAGTTGGTATCCAGTTTTACTTTCCAGGTGTTTTGTTCATTGGATCTATTGCTTCTGCATATTATTTTATTCTTGACTCGTTTATTTTGGCCTATGGACATGTGTTAGATAGTTTATTATTGTTCTTGATATCTCTACAGCCGTAATGTGACTGTGGAGGGATATTTCCTATCCACAGGTAGCATGGTTGGCTCTGTCACGTGCCTATCTTAGCGTGCTCTGGGAAGCGGGGCGTGACAATAGTGAAGGCGGAACAAAACATATTCCCTTAGTAAGGTGGTACAAGAACAACCGCCTCAATATCGATAACGAATGCAGTACCACGTATATGTATATGTTGTGCGTGTCATGGCAATTACCAATGGTGTGTGTGTGGCATACAATTTAGTGCTCATGCAACATGAACTGTCAGTAATGGTGCAGTGTCCAATAGGTACTAAGTCAATGTACAACAAGTAATGGTATGCAAATGATACTCATGCACAATCAACGCATATGCATATAACATATGGCTATGACATCATATCTGGCCATCGACGCTTAACGCCATAGGGAAGATTCCCCCATAGATGTTAAATCTACTCACCGATGATCTCGAGCTAGGTAAATCCAACCACCTCCTTTCCTTTCCTTATAGTGTCTGAAGTCCCCGCAATCGATCCTAATATCACACAAAACATAACAAGTGCAACTTAGAAACCGTTCAATAATACATACAAACGACGTTTAGATCGACGCACCGGCTCCAACAAACTCTCAAGTGTTCGCTTAGTGGCTAACGTGTGTATCGACATTCTAAAACAAACCTAAGTGCAGCAAGCTACATAATGTACGCAAATCGTGTCAGATATCGTAACGCGCGTTGTTGAAACACTAGAAATTAGTAAAGTGGTCACAGATTTTGCCTACAGTCAATATATAAAAATCAAGCAGTACCAAACACCCAGGATAGCATACAGACAGCTACCCTCAAAACCCCAACTCCCCAGTCCCCTAAAAATCCTGCGATGCCGGAATTTCCCTATATCTCGCCGGTTTTACAAGGTTGGGTGGGGTTCAGGTTTCAGGTGAACACTCAGAGCCTCTAACACAACACTACTACATGCTAGATTTTACAGTAACCTATCGTGGTGATAGCAGATCACAGAGACTCCAATATCTCACTAAAAATACGATATTACACAAAAACTATAACTTTAGTGTTCTAAATAGCAACTACTAGGCAACACAACAATATAAAGACCTAATTAACAGTTAGAGATCACTACCTTACCATACTTGCTCAAAAACCCTAGCTTTCCATACTCCAAGTCATCAAATGGGGCTTAGCTAGGCTTGTGAAGGGTTTTAGTGAGGTTTAGTGAAGATTTGGCTTGGGTTTTGTGATGAATAAAAATAGGTTTCAGTTGAGGGGAGAGGAGATGAGAAGAAGAACACAAATGAGAGGGTGAGTGATGGGGAAAATGAGGGTGTGAGAGTGGTGAAGAAAAATGGGGGTGTGAGGTTAGGATGAGCCATGCCCCTTCTCTCTCCTCATTAAATGCTCCCCATGCTTGCCCCATGCCTCATCATTCCCATTGTCAACTCTCTTTCTCCCTCTCTCTCAAGCCAACCCTAATTCAAACCCATTGTTTTAAAAACTAAATAATTACATAAATACATATAACATAATGGTATGAGGGTTAAGGTGCCATGGCTACTTAAGCATGGTTAACACTTCCATAATCCCCAAGTTAACATGCACATGTGTGTGCAAGCCAAAACAAATAATAATAAAATATTAATTAATTTTTTATAAAATATGTGAAAACTATTTTGGTTAACTTTTACTAAAAATCCGCATTATCGCTTAATTAACACTAATCGCATTCTAAGGTGTTACAGGTATAATCTGTCGTGCTGTATCATAATCGAGGGTACAGATCTAAGGTCGCGTACATCTATTATCTCATCTAGTCACATGTTATCGCATGTTATTTATATATCGTCCAATGATCATGTAATATCTCATATCATAACATGGTGTTTCAGTCTCAAATCATATATCATGACCTCATGACATCATGTCCGATCATATCGACTCATATCCATTTAACATATCATATCATCATCTTACATGTATATGTACACACACACACACACACACATACACACACACATATATATATATATATATATATATATATATATATATATATATATATATATGAGATTAATAGAGGGAAGAGGCCAGAGGAGGGGATTCCTTCCTATGGCATCGAAAAAATACCCCCTCCATAGTTTTTTCCAACGATCGGCACCCACCATCTTCATCGTCATCATCTAAGATGTGGGTACACCAAATTTCATGTGATTCTACAACTTTTTCACCGTTGATTTAGTGGGTTCAAAATTATCGGTTTACTGACAATAGAACTTTTTACATTGCTAAATCAACGGTGAAAAAGTTGTAGAATCACATAAAATTTGGTGTACCCAAATCATAGATGATGACGATGAAGATGGTGGGTGTCGATCGTCGGAAAAAACTAGGGAGGGGGTATTTTTTCGACGCCATAGGAGGGAATTCTCTCCTATGGCATCTTTCCTCCATTATTCTCTATATATATACATATATGAACACACACACACACACACACACACACACACATACATACATACATACATACATACATATACACACATCTCATATCACACCAAGGGAGCGTGTGTGTGCGCGACAATATAAAACTAAAGGCTCACGACTAAGAGGAATTAAGACTAAGGGTATACCTTCCTATGAGTACGCTAAATCTAACCTGTAGTCTTCTAGAACACTATTTGCTAAATGTCCATATCTCACATTGACATATATATATAATGTATATAAGTATTCTAGTCTACGGTTGCGGGGGTGCTATACGCCATCCACTCGACTTCCCCCATAGATTTACATCTACTCACCTACTATCCATGCTTTAGCCGAAGTCGATGACGCCTTGCTCTCTTTTGTCATCCCGAAAGTCCACGCGAAGGTACCTACAGTTCAACGCACATCGTATCATAAATAAAAATTGAATACGAAAACCGATACGGCACACGAAACACACATAGGTTAGAACCTATGGTCCACGTATGCAAGAATAACCAAACAACTCTCGACGTTGACGTGCAAACGTCAAACGACCGAGATAAAATGCAAATACCAAAACTCAAGTTAATAAAAGTCGCAAAACTAAAACAACAACTTGGGAAAACACTTCCAGATTTTACCCTAGGTTGAATTAGGATATTTTGCATATGTGGTAGGTCAAAATAACAGATAAAGGAGCCATGGACCAAGCACGAAGCCTAAACTTCATGCCCACGCCGCAAATTGCGGCCAGAAAGCATTTATTTGCGGCCAAAAAGTGGAGTTAGGGTCTCAGGTCTCTAGGACATGCTCCTAATCACTTGAACATCTCTTTGTGATTGCTAAATATTTTTCAGAGCTCATAAGTTATAGCAGATCCTAAATTATCATCACGTTTTCCACAAAATCTGATATCGGCCAATTCCAAGTTCATGTTTTGGGGTTTTAGTCTCAAGTTTAGACCCGAATTCTTCACTAAAAGGGTTGTGGTCACTAATTACACCTCAATTATACCCTCACAGCTCCAAATATCTCCTAAACCTCATCTTAGAATTTTCCAACATCACTAATCTACACTAGTTTAACTTTAAATCGCTATAGGAGGTTAGGAAAACAAGATGCTTAACTAAAAGTATAGGAATATACCTCATGGAGCAACTAAAGAAAATTCTAGGATGGCCCAAAGTGCTTAAAGTCCCAACTTAATTCAACCATGGGCTGTAGGATGAGGTTGTGATCATTTTTTGTTAAGGAAGGGTGAGGTTTTGGTTGAGTTTTGGGGGTGTTTGTGGGTGGTAGTGGAGGTGGAGGAAGTGGAGAATGAGATGAAGAATGTTGGTGAGGAAGATGAGGAGATGAAGAAGGCTATAAGAATAATGTAGAAACTTCTCACTCTCTCTCACTCTTTTGAGCCCATGCCTCATGGTCCCCCTCTCATAAATAACTCTTCATTTCTTTTCTTTTTCTTTTTCTTTCTCTCTTTTCCAAAATGAAAATAATAAAAACCTTATAAATAAACAATGAAGCCATGGTTCATAAAAATGTAATAAGTGTTGCAACATGTCATGTTGCACGACATAATACATAAACAAGATTAATGCATAATTAGTGAGATATTAATCAAGTTTAGCATTAACTTGTATGCAATTAATTGTATAATAATTTATAAAATGTCCAAAAATAATATTTTATTTTTCTGAAATGTTACAAGTATCACCTGATCAGGGAGATCGTTGATCGCCGGGAGATCATGGTGCGGAGAGTGGACACAAAAGACAACACGACGGATCCATTCACCAAGGCCATTCCTCAAGCACAGTTCGAGAGACTATTTGAGATGTTTGGTATGCGATACGCCAACAACTGGCCCTAGTGCAGACGTTGGGTACTCGATATGCCAATATGTGGCTTTAGTGCAAGTGGGAGATTATTGGATATGTATATCTTAGAGGCCATTATTGTATATGTATACATGTGGATGCTTGGACATATGTATGTACATGACAATCTTGCTCAATATTATAGTATGCTATTTGGTTTGTCTTTATCTTAACATCTGCATATGTTTTACTTGCTATTACGTATCATTTATACATGTTGATAAAGCCCGTAGGATCATTGCTTGACTACCGGCGTTATGATGGCGATCATACTTGTGGGAGCTAGGTAGTCGATAAGCACATCCTTAAAAGTCCTTAGTCGTGTGAGAATCGAGACTGGGCATCGGTATTCCGAAGTAGACTAGTGTATACGTTTGTAGACCTCGACGAGGGGCAATGGTTGGTCCCACATCCATTGGTCTTTCGCACCTAAGATCGTATGCAGGTGCTCACTGGGGGTGAGTACACTGGATGGACTCGCCGAGAAAATCTAGATGGTACTATACCTATCGTCAGATAGCAGTTCTCAGGTGGCATGAGTACAAGTTGGTCTTCAGACCTGAGATCGTCATTTGCCTCATGTGAGTTCCCACTGTACTTTGATTATTACCCTACCACGGCTCTACTGAGTCGTGCAAACAGGTTTTAGTTGGGTACAGTCCCGAGCCACATGGAGGCAGTGAGCGATTGTTGGGGATTCGTCTCTCCTGGTATAGGGAGTCGATATCGCACTGTGTTCGATTGGCCAGGACCATAAGACCTTGGCCAAGGCAATTGGGATTTACTGATAGGTTGATCCGTAGTTTCCCGGATTGGTCCTGAGCCACATCACCACGGATTATCGGGTTATTAGGGTTTGACGTTTACCACCGCCTAGACCCGGTATGCGATACTCTCAGACGAAGGGACCGGACTGTACGGAGATTGTCACAGATAGGCTAAGTTGGGATCCGGATGAGTTTGTTCATCAGCCTTCCTTTTCGACAGGTACCCGGGTAGCCGTTAAGTACAGCAAGTGCCGCTGACGTGCTTGTGGTTATGGATTTATCCTGTAACTCACTGCCGGCGTACTGTCGAGTCTTTAGAGTCCCACACAGAGGGTTCCGTTGGTTCAGGCGAAATTTTGTAGTAGCCGTATTGGATACGTGCAGGGTTCCGATCGATTGATTGTATTAGTTACCCGGACTTTCGATTAGACAGTTGATAATACTAGCTGGCTCGGAATTGAACCAGATTATTAAATATGGTATTGATTTAATAATTTACGTATATGCATTTCGATATGTATATTCTAGTATTATGTTCTTTGTGTTATTCTATCTCTTTAGGTATTCGTAATTTGATACGAATACGGGTATGTATATATAGTAGACTGTAATCCGTATTCATACGAAAAACATTCTAGAAGGCGGACACCTCATTTTAGATTTATCCATTTATCTTTAAACGGAAAATGAGGTGTAAAGCTAGTAAGGGGAGTATGGTGAGAGTCATGCTTCAATAGTATTGACAAATGAATTTTCAATTCATTTGTGCAAACTATTCAAGCATGGTTGGATTTTTTATATTGAAAAATTGTTTTACAAAACTAGGGTTGAGTTTTTCTCTCTCATGGGAATCATTCAATCTCACCATTTGCTTCACTCTCCTCTCTAGGTTTCTTAAGCACCTCCATCTTCATCTTCAACCTTCTCTCTACAATCTCATGCGTTGAGAATCAAGAGAGGAGGTGAGATAGATACATACATAGAACCATCCACTACATTCTAGACACTTTAGATGAGCAATCTAAAGTCTCTAGTTGCTCCACTCGACTCTTAATGTGGAGCTAGAGCCATGGACTACATCCCTCGGGTGTATCATCTTCGACAGAGGGCGACCGGCGATCAAGCTCGATCCAGGAGAACTCAAGGAGCAATGAAAGACGATCAAGTTCGATCCAGGAGAACTCAAGGAGCAAGGAAAGATGAACAAGCTCGATCAAGGAGATCTCTAGGAGCAAACGAAGAGGATAAAAGACCGAATGACACAAACCTTTTGGTGAGAAACTTCTATCATAGTAGTTAAAGATCTCCTCATGTTAGCTAGTTTCGGTTTATGGTAGATTTAGGACGGGTTATTTCTAGCGCCAGTTTTGAACCCTGAAAATTTTTTGTTCCGCAATGGCTATGATAGATGGTCAGGACGCTAGGAAAACCTAGCATTAATACACAACCTAAACCTTTTCCCGACGCATCACTATGAACAACCAAGCCATCGGAGCTATCTGGCACAGTCAAGATTGGGGTCGTGGTCAACTTCAGTCTTAACAGCTCGAACGCCCGGGTGCACTCCTCCGACCAAACATAGGGCACCTTCTTCATTGTGAGTTTCGTCAAGGGTTCCGCTACTCTGGCGAAATCTTGGACAAACCGCCGATAATACCCAGCCAATCCTAAGAAGCTCCTTATTTCAGCTACCGATTTTGGGGTCGACCGGTCCTTGATAGATTCAATTTTTGCCGAATCAAATGAAATGCCGTCACTCGAAACGACATGCCCCAGAAACTGCACCTTGTCAAACAAAAACTCGCACTTGCATAGTTTAGCAAAAATCTTCTCCTCCCGTAGAATCTGCAACACAATTCGTAGATGCTCGGCGTGCTCCTCCCGACTTCTGGAATAGACTAGAATGCCGTCGATGAATACGACGACAAACCAATCCGAGTACTTGGAGAAAACCCTGATCATCAAGTCCATAAATATGGCCGGTGCATTGGTAACACCGAACGACATCACAAGAAACTCATAGTGTCCATATCGAGTTCAGAAGGCCGTCTTGCATACATCCTCTGCCTTAACCCAGATTTAGTGGTACTCTGATCGAAGGTCTAGTTTAGAAAATACTCGAGCACCACCAAGCTGGTCAAACAAGTCATCGATGTGGGGAATGGGATACTTGTTTTTCATGGTCACCCGGTTCAACTCCCGGCAGTCGATGCACATGCGTAAGGAACCGTTTTTCTTCTTAACCAGCAACACAGGAGCACCCCACGGGGAAGCACTTGGACAGATAAATCCCTTGTCCAAAATATCTACTATCTGCTTCTTTAATTTTGCCAACTCAACTGGCGCCATCCTGTAGGGAGCCTTGGAAACTGGCGCCGTCCTTGGAATCGGGTCGATCGAGAAGCCTAACACACGAGGCAGGGATAAACCAGGTAGATCTTCAGGGAACACATCAAGAAACTCTCGAACCACCTCCGATGCTGGCTCCTCGTCTATCTCCATAGCTATCAAGGTCTTCGGCTTTGCTCGGAACTTAGCTGGTTCCAAAGACTCGCTACCGCCCACGAACACAAACTCCGGATGATAATGCGAAAATTCACACTCTTAGCCCGGCAGTCGATAACAGCATGAAACATGCTCAACCAATCCACCCAAGAATGGCGTCGTAGCTACCAGTCCCAATCAAAAGGAAGTTTGCATAAAGTTCTCTGCCACAAACCACCACAGGGCATAACCTACACTCTTGGATGGATACAATAATTCCGTTACCCGCATGTATCTCCCAACCCTTGGTCAATGGCTCGTAAGGTATAGAGTGTGTGTCAATAAACCGCGTAGAAATAAAGCAATGTGTAGCACCCGAATCAAAAAGAACTCTAGCTGGTGCAGAATAAACAAGGAGAGTACCTGCAACCACTTCTCCAGAAGCCTCGGCCTGCTCAGTAGTCAGGGTGTGCTGGGTTCGCTTAGCACCCCCGATGGTTTTCGGAACGCATCAAGCATGCTATTTTACAAATTTAGGGTGCCGAACGAGCCCGAACCAAGGATCTAACTAGAGAATTAGGGCTTAACTAAGTAAGTAAACGACTTTACTCTAAGTGAACAAGGAATACAACCTTTGTAGACCGGTCATTCACTTCTAAAGCTCCGTGTAGTAGTCCATTAGCTCCAGGTGGTGGCCTCCCGGACTCTTGTTAGGCTCTACTAGGCGAAAGGAATGAGCTTGCTCAAGGATCTTCGAGGCCGAAGATGATCTACGTCGAAGAATCACTAACTCAAGCTACCTCTTTAATAACTGATGGATTAGTGAAGCAAACAACCTATACTAAATGGCTAGTTTGGTATAGATTGATGAAGTAGAAATTTTGCCCACTTTAGAATTAATTCTCCTTTTCTTTTTCTTCTCACTTGAAAGCTAGAGAGCAAGGAAGGAGATGAAGAAGAAACTCAAGTGACCAAGTGTGAACCATGGGTGAGAAAATATCTCATATAAACTCATGTAGAGACTTAATCAAGGCTAAAGATAATGGTTAGGTTAATAAATATCTAAAGTAAAACAAAATTAGTGGACTAAGTCAATATTTCCACAAGCTTCTACAAGCATCTTAAACAAAGCCATTTTCCACCTAATTTTTTTATTCCTTAAATAAATAATCACCCTAATTATCTTAAGTATGGTATGAGTCTCATACACCCATGTGTAATGTATCAACAAGCATGACACAATAAATACATTAACATATATCACATAAATATTAAATGTATAAATAGAAAAGAAATTCTTAAGTGAGCAAATATTAGTTAATATATATTAATATATCAAATATATAATTATATATTAACTAATTAAAGCAACACTTGATTTAATAATCCGGCTATATCACATATAACCGACTAATATCATTTATTGCGAGATTAGAATACGATATCACATACACGTATTAATCTCGGTCCCGCACATATCACATATGTGCACTACTTCGTTTCGCTTGAGCCAGGAAACCTCTGTGTAGGACTCTAAAGACTCGTCAATACGCTGGCAGTAGGTAATGATCATATCAGTTACCCACAACCCGTCAGCGGTACTAGCTGGACTAACGGCTACCTGGATATTGAGCGATCAGAAGATCAACAAGAAAGCTTGTTCATACTCCCGTGAATCCAATAAGTAACACTACTGTACAGTCCGTTCTCTTCGTCTGATATGTCGCATATCGAGTCTGGGGGTGGTAAACGTCAGACCCCAATAACTTGATAAGTCGTGCCGATATGAGGCTCATAACGGGTCGAGAAACTACTGATAACACATACCAGTAAATCTCATTTTCTGCCCTGGCCAGGGACTTCCTGTTATGGCCAATCGAGCACAGCGCAACATTAACCCCCAATACCGGGAGAGACGAAACCTCTCCTATCGCTCATTGCCTCCATGTGACTCAGGACTGTACCCAAAAAACACCATTTTGAATGCTCTCTTGAACGTGGTAAGGTGGAAATCAAAGCACAGTGGGAATCTCACAAGACTCTATGACGATCTCGGGTCTACAGACTAACCTGTACCAGTGTCACCAGAGAACTGCTATCTGACGTTAGGTATAATACCATCTAGGAGTTATCGGCGAGTCCTGTTCAGTGTACCCAGTCTCCACCGAGCACCCGTATACAATCTTTGATGTCAAATACCAATAGATATGGGATCATCCATCGCCCGTCAAATGGGTCAAGAAATGTATACGCTAGTCTACTCTGGAATATCGATGCCCCGTCTCGATACACCCACGACTAGGAACAATTAAAGGATGAACTTGTGGACTACCCTGGCCCCACTAGTATGATCTGCATCATAATCCTGGTAGTCAAGTACATCCTAAGGTCTTTACCAACATGTGAGAGCAAGACAATATCACTATACTATTCTACATGTTAAGATAAAGGGTAACCAGATAGCATACTATCATGTCGAGCAAGAAATTCCTCTCTATATATGTCCAAGCATCCATTATAATATACAATCATGTACAATAATGGGCTCTAGGACATACATACAACTAACAATCTCCCACTTGCACTGAGGCTAGTTGTTGTAATATCTCATACCCAACATCCCAAAATCTCTCAAATTGTACCTGGGATATGGCCTTCGTGAGTGGATCCGCCATGTTATTCTTCGTCTAATATCTCCGGACTTCGATTGCCCGGAGATCAACCATCTCCTTGATCAGGTGATACTACCTAAGAATATGTCTAGATCATTGATGGGACCGGGGTTCCTAAGCAAAAGCCACAGCTCCATTGTCATCACAATGGTAGGAACCTCACCAAGTTCATCTCATGAACATCTTCATCCAGACAGCCTCATTGGCAGAATCATTGGCAGCAATGTATTTACCCATCATCGTCGAGTTTGCTATGGTATCTATCTTGGAACTCTTCCAACATACCGTCCCTCCACTGAGGGTAAAAGCAAAACCCGTGACTGTCTCACAGTCGGCCTTATCACTCTGGAAGCTCGAATCGGTAAAGGACTCGAGATGGAGTTCACCGTTACCATACATAAAGAACATTTCTTTATTCCTTCTCAAGTACTTAAGAATGTTCTTCACAGCTGTCCAGTGTTTCTCCCCAGGATGTAAGAGGCATCACCCAGATCCTTCATGGAGAAACTTAGTGATAAGAAGAGCTTGACTGAGAATAGCATAGGAACATCATTTCCTATCAAGAGTATGTCATCCACGTACAATACGAGGATGACAACCTTGTATGTCGACGTTAGATACCCCACATAATGCGGGGAGGCGGAATAGGTAAAACAATCATTTTGTTTGAGTTAACATCGATTAACATTACGGATCTTTGCTAAACCCTAACTAACAACTATATAGAAGTGATTAACTACTATGATAGATGATTATACCTAAAGATTCAAGTCCTTCTCGTTCTTGTAGTTCACCTTCTCGTCGGCCTCCTCGATGTGATAGAAGATCCACCCGAATGCTCCTTCTCCAAGCTTTAACCTCTCACTTGAGGTAACTAGGTGGCTATGAGTGCTAATCAAAGTAACCTAGAGGATATAGAAGAGGATTAGGGATCTTTTAGTTTTGCTAACCCTTGGATCTCAACACATGAGAGGATTAGGGTTAGTTCTTTGAAGAGAGAGCTTGAGGAGAAAGAATGTGAAAGTGAGAATGATAATGAATTCTAACTCATTTTTGAATATACAAAGCATGATAATTATCTAAATGAATAACATATGATAATATCAACCATGCTTCATTAACTCACTTTAGGTGAATCATCTCATGAGTCATTAAGCAATAAATGCTTCATTAACTCATTTGGATGAATCACTCCACGAGTCACTAATCCATTTAATGCAAACTCCACCTAAGCACTTCACCTCATCTATCTTCTAGAAACTTCTCGACTAATTACGAGAATGCCCCTCCCATCCGTGAAAATACGGAAATACTGAGACTGTAATCCAATACTAGAATCTGGCTTAAACTAAAGCTCGCTAGTAAAAACTGTCCGAACATCGTACGTGCATAAATACACGTATATGTCTGAACCCTGTCGTAAAACCATACGACCTCTATATCATTTCGCGTGAAGCAAGGAAACTCTCTGTGTAGGACTCTAAAGACTCGATACTACGCTGGCAGTGGGTTTAACCACAGGCCGCAAGCGGTATTAGCGGTACGTAACGGTCCCCAGGTAGAAGTCGATAAGAAGGCCGATGAGGAAACCCATCCGAACTCCTACTGAGCCTGATGTGACAATCTCCGTACAGTCTGGTCTGTTCGTCTAGGACTATCGCATATCGGGCCTAGGGGGGCGGCAAGTGTCAGTCCCCTAAAAGCGGTATAAGTCGTGTCGGAGTGAAGCCCATTACACCTTTAGAAGCTACTGGAAATCCTACCAGTAAATCTCGTTTTCCCTGGCCAGGGACTTTGCGTAATGGCTCTCCAAACATAGCGCGATATCAACTCCTAATACCGGGAGAGACGAATCCTATCTAACCACCACTGTCTCCAAGTTCTTCGGGACTGCACCCAACTGCTACCTGTTTGCACGACTCCTTTAAGCTGTGGTAGGGTAGCAATCTAAGAACAGTGGGAACACACTCGAGACGAAGCAGCAGTGTCAGGTCTGCGGACTATGCTGTACTCATGTCACCTAGAAACTGTTAACTGACGATGGGTATAATACCAACCAACAGTTCCCTGTGAGTCATGTCCGGTGTACCCGTAACCCAACAAGCACCTATATACTTTCTCCAGTACAACGTACCGATGGCTGTGGGACAGACCATCTCCCCGACTGGGATGAGAAGCGTACACACTAGTCTACTCCGGAGTATCGATGCCCTGTCTCGATAATCCTACAACTAGGGACCTGAAAAAGGATGTGCTTGTAGACTACCCAGCCCCCACTAGTATGACTGCTATCACAACGCTGGTAGTCAAGCAAAATCCTAAGGGCTCTATCAATATGTATTCGCGATATGCTAACATATACACATATTAAGATAGATATAAACCAAGTAGCATACTATTATGTTGAGCGAGACTGTTAATATAACTGTGAATATCCCAAGCTTCCATTAAGTAATATACAAACTAGTATGATACAATAATGGCCCCTAGAGCATATACACTAACAATCTCCCACTTACACTAGGGCCATGTACTGGCGTATTGAAGACCTATCATCTCGAATAGCCTCTCGCACAGTGTCTGAGGTAAGGCCTTTGTGAATGGATCTGTAGTGTTCTCCTCTATAGCAACTCTCCGGACCTCGATCTCCCGGCAATCTATGATCTCCCTGATAAGGTAATACCGCCTTAAGATGTGTCTGGACTTCTGATGGGACCTGGGTTCCTTTGCTAAAGCTATAGCCCCGTTGTTGTCACAATACAAAGGTATTGGATCAACAATGGATGGAACCACCTGAAGTTCTGTTAGGAACTTCTTCATCCAGACTGCTTCTTTTGCGGCATCGCAAGCAGCGATATACTCCTCTTCCATCGTCGAGTCAGCAACGGTGTCCTTCTTGGAACTCTTCCAGCACACCGCCCCTCCATTGAGGGTGAAGACATAACCTGACATGGACTTGGAGTCATCCTTGTCACTCTGGAAGCTGGAGTCAGCAAAAGCCTCGATCTTGAGGTCTTTTCCGCCGTAAATCAAGAACATATCCTTAGTCCTTCTTAGGTACTTGAGAATGTTCTTTACTGCTATCCAGTGCTTCTCCCCTGGGTCTGACTGATACTGGCTTACCACGCTCAGTGCGTAAGCTACATCTGGTCTGGCGCACAATATCGCATACATTATAGAGCCTACCGCAGAAGCGTAGGGTATAACTGACATGCGATCCCTTTCCAAATCAGTCTTGGGAGACATCTCTTTGGAGAGGGTGATTCCGTGACAAGCCGGTAAATTACCACGCTTAGAATCTTCCATACTGAATCTTTTCGGTATAGTGTTGATATACCTGGACTGCGAAAGTCCCAACATCCTCTTAGATCTATCACGACAGATCTGGATCCCCAGAATGTAAGAGGCATCACCCAGGTCTTTCATGGAGAACCTGTGTGATAAGAATCCTTTGACAGATTGTAGCATAGGAATGTCATTTCCTATCAAGAGAATGTCATCCACGTACAAGACGAAGAATACAACAGTTCGTGCTACAATTTTACTATATATACATTGTTCATCTGGATTTTTGATAAAGTCATATTCTTTGACCGTTTCATCAAAACAGATGTTCCAACTCCGCGATGCCTGTTTTAGTCCATAAATGGACTTAAGCAACTTGCATACTTTCCCGCTGTTCCCACTCTGATTGAAACCTTCTGGCTGATCCATATAGACGCACTCTTCTAAATTACCATTTAGAAAAGTCGTCTTTACGTCCATCTGCCAGATCTCATAATCATGGAAGGCGGCAATAGCAAGAAGGACCTGAATGGATTTGAGCATAGCCACTGGAGAAAAAGTTTCGTCATAGTCCAAACCAGGTCTTTGACGAAAACCTTTTGCAACAAGTCTAGCCTTATAGGTTTCCACCTGTCCATCTACACCAATCTTTTTCTTGAAGATCCACTTGCATCCTATGGGTTTTACCCCATCTGGAGCAAAGTCCAAAGTCCATACTTTGTTGGTGTAGATGGACTCCATCTCGGTCCGCATTGCATCCAGCCATCTTACTGAGTCGCCGCTCTGGATGGCCTACTGGAAGCTAGTAGATTCATCATTATCAATGACGCAATCCTCTCTATCCCCGTCTATGAGAAAACCGTAGTATCTCTCAGGTGGATGATGTTAGTTATATGTATGCCCTAGAGGCCATTACTATACATAGGATGTATATTGTAGTGGATGCTTGGACATATATAGAGAGGACTTTCTAGCTCGACATGATAGTATGCTATCTGGTTGATCTTTACCTTAACGTGTACACTGATTGTCTCTCTGTTACATGTTGGTAAAGCCTTTAGGATGTGTACTTGACTACCTGGACTATGATGCAGATCATACTAGTGGGGACATGGTAGTCCATAAGTACATCCTTCAAGGTCCCTAGTCGTGGGTGTATCGAGATGGGGCATCGATATACCAGTGTAGACTAGCGTATACCTTCTCAACCCATACAGATGGGTGATGGATGATCCCATATCCATTGGTGTTTGACATCAGAGATGATATACGGGTGCTCAGTGGAGACTGGGTACACTGGATGGACTCGCCGAGAACTCCCAGATGGTATTATACCTTACGTCAGATGGCAGTTCTCTGGTGACACTGGTACAGAGTAGTCTGTTGACCCGAGATCGTCATAGAGTCTTGTGTGGTTCCCACTGTGCTTTGATTTCCATCTTACCACGTCCAAAAGGGCGTGCAAAACGGTGGTTTTTGGGTACAGTCCCGAGTCACATGGAGGCAATGAGCGATAGGAGGGGATTCGTCTCTCCCGGTATAGGGAGTTGATGTTGCGCTGTGTTCGATTGGCTATAACCGGAAATCCCTGGCCAGGGTTGCTGAGATTTACTGGTAAATGTTATCAGTAGTTTCTCGAACTGTTATAGACCTCATATCGACACGACTTATCGAGCTATTGGGGTCTGACGTTTACCACCCCTAGGCGAGATATGCGACATATCAGACGATCAGACCGGACTGTACGGTAAGTGTTACTGGTTGGATTCACAGGAGTATGAGCGGGCTTGCTCGTCGATCTTCTGATCGCTCAATACCCGGGTGGCCGTTACGTTTAGCAGACCGCTTGCGGCTTGTGGGTGTTTGATATGATCATCACCTGCTGCCGGCGTGTTGACGAGTCTTTAGAGTCCTACACAGAGGTTTCCTGGCTCAAGAAAAACGAAATAGGAGCGCATATGAGATATGTGCGGGACCGAGAATAATGCGTGTATGTGATACCGTATTTCATTCTCGCGATGAATGTGTCGAATGGTTATATGCGATATAACCTAGTTATCGAATCAAGGATTGATTCGATAAAACGATACATTGTATACTAGTCGGTTGTGTGCGACATGACCGGATCATTAAATCAAGTGTTGATTTAATGATTTAATGTATAATTATATATTTGATATATTACTTTGCATTAACTAGTATTGGTTCACTTTAAATGGATTTTCTCACTTGAAGTGTACAAGTTGTATATGTGATATACTTTTTGTGCAAATGATTGTATCATGTTTGATGATACATGTTTACTAGGTTAAGTGCAAAGAGTTAAACCATGGTTAAACTATTGATTAGGGTTTTGTTTATCCATTACTTATTTATTCATTTATTTATTTGTTTATTCTTTTTGGAAAATAATAAGCATAAAGAAAAATGGTGGCTTTCTTTGGATGCATGTTGAAGCTTCATGAAGCTTTGACTAAGTGACCATTTTGTCTTCATGCTTAACCCTAACCATTCCTTCTAACCATGATTTATTCTCTACACTTGACCATGGTTGCCATATGATAAGTATTGTTTTATTTTCTTTTTGAGAAAAACTTATGATAATATTCCTTCTTCTTCTTCTTCATCATCAACATGAAGAAACCTTGCTCCATCAATGGCAACTTGAGCAAATGAGTGAGAAATCCAATTCTAAAGTGAACCCACCTCCTATTTCTTCATCCTCTACCTCTTGCCAAGTAGTAAAGGGTGTTTTCTTCACAAGTTTCATGACTTGGTGATGTGGGAGCTTGATCTTGTGATTCCTCGACGTAGATCATCTTCGGCACGAAGCCGACGACCTTGCCCGCCCATTTCTCCGATGAAGCCGATGCTAGAGTCATGGATTTGATTTGGACAGCGGAGGGACCTTCATTGCGGAGCTATGGAGGTGGAGGACCGGATCTACAAAGGCTGTATTTCCGTTCTTTTAGTTAAATTGTTAACTAGTTGCATCTTTCGTCTAAAATTCTAGTTAACGATCCGTATTAGGGTTTCTCGGCACTTGTTAAATTTGAAATTGGCATGGTTGATGCCTTGTGAGACCTCATTAGTGTGCCTAGGAACCCTACAGATGAGACGGCCTACTACTTCTGCGGAGGGGTGTGGGAATGTCCTGTTCTTTTTGAACTTTTGGTTCTACCAAACTTTCAGTAGTAGTTTGTGGTTCTGGAATTTCTTCCAGTTCTATTTCGCTCCCACTTGTTTCCTTTTCTAAAAACTGCTGTTCTAGAAAATGGGCATTACGAGAAACAAAAACCTTTTGTTCCTCTGCGTAATAGAAAAAATACCCCTTGGAGTTCTTTGGATATCCCACAAACTTACACTGCACTGATCGTGCTTCGAGTTTGTCCGCATTCTACTTTTTAACAAAAGCCGGACATCCCCATATCTTCAGATACTGAAGATAGGGTTTCTTCCCACTCCACATCTGATATGGTGTGGTAGGCACAGTTTTGGTAGGAACCCTGTTCAAAAGATATGCAGCTGATTCTAGTGCATAACCCCAGAAAGATCGCGGTAACTCAGCATTATTCATCATGGAACGTACCATATCCAATAGGGTTCGGTTCTTTCTTTCCGATACACCATTATGTTGTGGAGTGTATGGAGGAGTAAGCTGAGAGAGAATTTCTTTCTCTTTTATGTAACCCAGGAACTCGGCACTTAAGTATTCACCACCTCGATCAGATCTCAGTGTCTTGATACTTTTGCCGGTTTGGTTTTCTACTTCATTCTTATATTCTCGGAATTTCTCAAAGGCCTCGGATTTATGTTTCATCAAGAAAATGAATCCATACCTAGAGTAATCATCTGTAAAAGTAATGAAATATGAAAAACCGCCTCTTTCATGTGTAGACATTGGACCACATACATCGCTGTGTATGAGTCCTAAGAGCTCGCTCGCTCTTACTCCATGTCCAGTGAATGGAGTCTTTGTCATCTTTCCTTTGAGACATGATTGACAAGTAGCATAAGATTGATATTCGAACGGATCCAAATATCCTTCTCAATGTAACTTAGTTAACCTTGTCTCATTGATGTGACCTAGTCTACAATGCCATAAGAAAGCCTGATTTATATTTGGAGACTTTCTTTTTAGTGTGTTCTGGACATTGAAAATCTGTAATTGGTTTAACACGTATATACCGTTATCTAGTATACCGGACCCAATTAAACTATGATTAAGGTGGATGTTAACAACATCGCTTACAAACATGAAATCATAACCTTCTTTTGATAACAACAATATTGATATGATATTACACGTTAAACTGGGTACACAAAAACAGTTGCGCAAAACCAAAATATGTCCACTCGTCAATCCAAGGTGATAATCCCCTATGGACACAGCACCCACGCTAGCTCCGTTAGCAACCTGGAGGGTCATATCACCAACCTTCAGTACTCTACGGTTTCTCAGTGCCTGCAATGAATTGCATATATGAGATCCTGATCCGGTATCCAATACCCAGGAAGTAAGGTTGATTGACAGACTATTTTCAATTACAAACACACCTGAAGCCGAAGCCACAACTTGCATCGGGTCCTGGTTCTTGGCAATCCAAGCTTTGCAATCTTTCTTCCAATGCCCTTTCCTACAAAAGTGGAAACACTCGTCCTTTGCCACTACTGGTACCGCAACCTTTGCCTTTCCCTTGGCTTCCACCTTACCAACACTACCTCTCGGTTTGGTAGCGGCCTTCTTCTTCCTTCCTTTGGCCCTTGCCTTGGACCTGGAAGAGGAAGAACCACGAACAAACATAGTGGGTGTTTCCCTTACTTTCTGCAAGGTGCCCTCTGCACTCCTCAACATGTTAAGGAGTTTTGGAAGTTCAACTTCTTTTCCTTGAATGTTGAAATTCAGAATAAACTGGGTGTAGGTGGAAGGAAGGGACTGAAGAACCAAATCTGTATATAGCTCTTTCTCTAATGTTGTCCCGAGGTCTGCGAGCTTTTCAATATAGCCAATCATCTTAAGGACATGTTCTTCTACAGATGATCCGACGGCCAGCCTCGACTGAAACAAGTTCTTCGAGGTCTCGTATCTAGCTATACGAGATTGCTCTCCATACAGTTCCTTGGTGTGGTGAAATATGGATTCAAGATCCATATTCTCGTGCCTCTTCTGATGTTCATTATTCATAGAGGCAAGCATGATGCATTTGGCCTTCGCGCAGTCAATCTCCCAGGTCTTGCGGATTTTCTTATCCGCGACACCGGATTCTGGACCAGGGACAGCAGGTGCCTTAGTAGTAAGGACATACCCCAATTTGTCATAAGTAATTTCCATCTTGACATTCCGGAACCAGTCTTTATAGTTTGGCCCTGTCAAAATATTTTTATCTAATAATAACTTAAGGCCTGTCATGTTCTAGGTCGCTGCAATGAGAGAGAGAGGGAACATTTTAGCATGATGCTCTTGCAAGTTTAGAGTGGTTTTTAGTTTATCTAAACAGGATGGCTCCCACTGTTTCTCGAATCCCTCCTCAAACCAAAAAGGAAGAACTAGTCAGGACTATTCTCACCGTACAATACTTGCTTAACCGTTCAGCCACGCCGGTGTCGGTACTTCGAAGGAGGTTTTACGACACTTTCACGAAGTTCCTTAATTAAATAACCTCTTTTCTTTGGGGGCGTAGCCCCGCTGACACCTTTCTCGACACCTACTTGGTTTATAGCATTGATCGTTAAGTGACGAATCTCCTGATGAGTAGCGGATACTCACAGTAGGATCGGGATCCAAATATCATCGTGTGATAAAGCTGAAGGAATCCTACCAAAATTATCACACTCCAAATAGTATGCAACTCTTAGCAAATTTCAGTTTCTTTAGAAATTCCCGATATCAATTTCTGCCCCATGCTCTTATGACCTTGGCGTTGGTCAAAATGTCATAAGTCACATGTCAAGTTCTACCTATCATTATCTTGTTAATTTGAACCCATCCGTACATACCCCTGACGTTGGCCAAAAGATAGTACGACTGTCCCAAACCAACTCATCTATCTATGCAACAAATGAATACCCAGCAGCTACCAAACACTATGCCTTGGCGTTGGTCAAAATACATAGCTTGAATACTATTGAATACCTAAATGAAATGACGGAGGGCTACGAATGGTTTTGGCGAAACTGTGAACGTAGTGAACTTGATATGATCGAAGGAACCTGATAGCTTTTAAAAGGAGTGGTTTAGGCTCCGCAATTTAAAAAATATCTTCTGTTTTAAAATAACCGAGTGGTTTCTTTTAAAATGTTCCAACGATTCAACTTTGGTTTATTTTCTTTGCATTAATATAATGTGTCCCATCAATTAACCTATCATTGCAGAAAACAACGAAAATACAACGTCCTCTTATGCCATCCGCATTCACCACTGGGCTCCGTCATTCACCCGTTAGGTTACTTAACTAACGACAGAGCGGGGGCTGGGTTAGCGTGGGTGCAAAACATAAGTGACGCCTAATAGATATCATATATAGATATTGTACATTCGTCAGACGCAATAATAGGCATTCCAGATCACAGATGAACATATTGAATTTTCTACGAATCCGCATTCCTTTTGAGCCTGCAAAGAAAGACGGATTACACAGTCGCGATAAATATCCAAAACCCCACCCTAGACCCCTACGGGTACGGCAAACTACCCGCCAAGTACCCGAAGTGAATCGGTCTCCCTCAATGACGTGAGTAGGCCACTAAACACTTCAAAGTACCTGGTAGTTTGTTCACCCCACCTTGGGTCTATCTTAGGAGCACAAAACAGTAAATGAAATAATACAACGGTGGCTACAACCTCAACCCGGATGTGCCCCGCAAAAGAATATTACAACAAATGACAATTTACATTTGAATGAAAGAAACACTCGTCTCACATCCCCGGCTATCCATTCATGACAATCCAACAAGTCCACATTCACAAACCAGTAAAAACCATTACAGAAATGTGCAACCCCCTGCTAACCGACATACTAGAAGTTAGGAGAGGTTTATGAACAAATTAAACACAACACAGATATAATCAAGTTAGCCAAACATCTTAGAATTTCGATCAAGCAACACAAATGAATCTACTCCAAACAATTCTCTGTGCACATAAAACCTGAGCAGAAACAATCATCCCAGAAAACACAACATCAACACAGAAGAATAACTGAGAAAATTTGGGTTGACTCGGAGTCAACTCGGCCGCGGATCCGCGGTGGACCGCTTGTATCGGCGGCGGTTCCACGGCGCTATGGTCGAGTCACAGTCCCAAATTTCTTCACAATTCTTAAAAAACCCTGCTTGTATTTTTAAGGGTCCCTGAAAAATTTTTAGACCCCGTTTTAAAAATGGCAGAAACTATGTGAAAATGATGTTTTTTCGGGTTCGTTTTGTGATCGAATTTCTAACGACTTTGCTAACAAGTTAGTTATGGTTTAGCTAGGCTCTGATACCACTATAAGTCGACGTTAGACACCCTACATGATGCGGGGAGGCAGAATAGGTAAAACAATCATTTTGTTTGACTTAACATCGACTAACATTACGGATCTTTGCTAAATCCTAACTAACAACTATATAGAAGTGATTAACTACTATGATAGATGATTATACCTAAAGATTCAAGTCCTTCTCATTCTTGTAGTTCACTTCCTCGTCGGCCTCCTCGATGTGATAAAAGATCCACCCGAGAGCTCCTTCTCCAACCTTTAACCTCTCACTTGAGGTAACTAGGTGGCTATGAGTGCTAATCAAAGTAACCTAGAGGATATAGAAAAGGATTAGGGATCTTTTAGTCTTGCTAACCCTTGGATCTCAACACATGAGAGGATTATGGTTAGTTCTTTGAAGAGAGAGAGCTTGAGGAGAAAGAATGTGAAAGTGAGAATGATAATGAATTCTAACTCATTTTTGAATATATGAAGCATGATAATTATCTAAATGAATAACATATGATAATATCAACCATGCTTCATTAACTCACTTTGGGTGAATCATCTCATGAGTCATTAAGCAATAAATGCTTCATTAACTCATTTGGATGAATCACTCCACGAGTCACTAATCCATTTAATGCAAATTCTACCTAAGTACTCCACCTCATCTATCTTCTAGAAGCTTCTCGACTAATTACGAGAATGCCCCTCCCATCCGTGAAAACACGGAAATACAGAGACTGTATAAATCCAATAATTCAATACTAGAATCTAGCTTAAACTAAAGCCCGCTAGTAAAAACTGTCCGAACATCGTACGTGCATAAATACACGTATGTGTCTGAACCCTGTCGTAAAACCATACGACCTCTATATCGTTTCGCCTGAAGCAGGGAAACTCTCTATGTGGGACTCTAAAGACTCGACACTACGCTGGCAGTGGGTTTAACCACAGGCCGCAAGCGGTACTAGCTGTACGTAACGGTCCCCAGGTAGAAGTCGATAAGAAGGCCGATGAGGAAACCCATCCGAACTCCTACTGAGCCTGATGTGATAATCTCCGTATAGTCCGGTCTGTTCGTCTAGGACTATCGCATATCGGGCCTAGGGGGGCAGCAAGCGTCAGTCCCTTAAAAGCGGTATAAGTCGTGTCAGAGTGAATCCCATTACACCTTGAGAAGCTACTGGAAATCCTACCAGTAAATCTCGTTTTCCCTGGCCAGGGACTTTGCGTAATGGCTCTCCAAACACAGTGCGATATCAACTCCCAATACGGGGAGAGACGAATCCTATCTAACCGCCACTGTCTCCAAGTGCTTTGGGACTGCACCCAACTGCTACCTATTTGCACGACTCCTTTGAGCCGTGGTAGGGTAGCAATCTAAGAATAGTGGGAACACACTCGAGACGAAGCAGCAGTGTCAAGTCTGCGGATTATGCTGTACTCATGTCACCTGGGAACTGTTAACTGACGACGGGTATAATACCAACCAACAGTTCCCTGTGAGTCCTGTCCGGTGTACCCGTAACCCAACGAGCACCTGTATACTATCTCCAGTACAATATACTGATGGTTGTGGGACAGACCATCTCCCCAACTGGGATGAGAAGCGTACACACTAGTCTACTCCGGAGTATCGATGCCCTGTCTCGATAATCCTGCGACTAGGGACCTGAAAAAGGATGTGCTTGTAGACTATCCGGCCCCCACTAGTGTGACTGCCATCACAACGCTGGTAGTCAAGCAAGATCCTATGGGCTTTATCAATATGTATTCGCGATATGCTAACATATACACATATTAAGATAGATATAAACCAAGTAGCATACTACTATGTTGAGCGAGACTGTTAATATAACTGTGAATATCCCAAGCTTCCATTAAGTAATATACAAACTAGTATGATACAATAATGGCCCCTAGGGCATATACACTAACAAACCTTACTCTCTACAACCTTCTTGTATATACAAGGTTCATCTACCTATTTGATGAAGTCAAACTCTTTGACTGCCATATCAAAACAGATGTTCCAACTCCGTGATGCCTGCTTTAATCCGTAAATTGATCCGGATGGACTTAAGCATAGCCACTGGAGAAAAAGTTTCATAATAGTCCATAACTGGTCATTAACGAAAACCTTTTGCTACAAGTCTATCTTTGAAAGTCTCAACTTTTCCATCTACACCATGAATCTTCTCAAGATCCACTTTCTCCCGATGGGTTTTACCCCTTCAGGTGCAACTACCAAAGTCCATATTTTGTTGGTGTATTATGGATTCTATCTCAGATCGCATAGCATCCAGCCATTTCACAGAGTCCCCACTTGTGATGGCTTGCTCGAAACTAGTTGGGTCATCCTCTTCTATGATGCAATCCTCGCTCCCACTGTCATTGAGAAAATCTTAGTATCTCTCAGGCGGATGAGGAACCCTACTAGATCTGCGTTGTGGCTGAGGTTCGTTGGAGACTATTGAATCCTCCGGTTCCACCAAATCATCAACTGTTAGTTTGTACAGCTGGAACTTCTTCCAGTTCTACCTCATGACCACTAATTTCTTTTTCAAGAAATTCCTTCTCTAAAAAGGTGGCATTCTAAGAAATAAAACACATTTTGTTCCTCAGTGTGGTAGAAGATATACCCTCGTGAATGCTTGGGATATCCTACAAACCTGTACAGAACTGACATTGCCTCGAGTTTGTCCGCATTTTGCTTTTTGACATAGGCCGGACAACCCCATATCTTAACTTGTTTAAGAGATGGTCTCTTTCCATTCCATATCTCATATGGAGTGGTAGGCACTGATTTGGTTGGAACTCTATTCAATAGGTATGTGGCTGTCTCAAGCGCATTACCCCAAAAGGAATTAGGTAACTCAGCAGTACTCATCATAGAGTGCACCATATCTAATAGGGTGTGATTCCTCCGCTCCGATACACCGTTATGCTGTGGTGTATAAGGAGGAGTAAGCTGAGAGAGAATCCTATTCTCTTTTAAATAATTTAGGAACTCCGTGCTCAAGTATTCTCCTCCCCGATCAAATCGAAGGATTTTAATACTTTTACCCGTCTGGTTCTCAACTTTACACTTATATTCTTTGAATTTCTCAAAAGCTTCAGACTTGTGTTTCAACAGGAACACATGTCTGAATCTTGAGAGATCGTCAGTGAATGTAATAAAGTACGAGGAACCATTCCTGGCATGTGTAGACATGGGACCGCATACATCACTATATATTAGTCCCAAGAGTTCAGTAGCACTTTCTCCATGTCCAGTAAACGGAGTTTTGGTCATTTTTCTTTTGAGACATTACTGGCAAGTTTCATAAGATGTAAATTCGAACGGATTCAAACATCCATCTTTATGCAACTTAGCTAGCCGTGTCGCATTGATATGACCTAGTCTACAATTCCATAAGAAGGATTCGTTCATTTCTGAACTTTTCCTCTTGTGTATGTTTCATACGTTAAGAACTCTAGTTTGATTTAGAATGCATATTCCATTACATAACGTGCCTGATCCAATCAACTTTTGATTTAGGAAAATGTTCATAACATTATCCTGCAATACAAAATTATATCCTTCTTTACATAATAAAGAAACTGACATAATATTGCATATCAGGTTCGGTATGTAATAACATTCATTCAGAATCAATGTATTACCAATTGGTAATACAAGGTGATATTGTCACGACCCAAAGTTCGGCCCGTGACCGGCACTTAACCACGTAACGTCTACAGGCGTAACGCGACTAAGTAAGCCGAACCCAGAAATCAAAACCATTAAAAGTATTGAGTGTTTAAAACATTTAATAGAAACATTTGTTAAATGTTTAGAAAACCTTTAGTAATTTAGTAAAATTCTTTAAAGTTCAAGTTATTATCTTACAAATTTTGGCGGCATTTCCTTTATAAAAACTAGCCCCGAAATCGGGTACAAGGCAATATATGAGTAAAAGGATATACAATGAGAATAAAGCATCCCAAACAGGAGCAATCACGCCCAACGGCGGAAACAATCACCACGATGATAATATACAACGCTGTAGCGAAGAATGAGTAAAAATAAGTGAAGACAACATGAAATAATAAACTGCATAAATAAAGTCGGCTCACACGAGCTCGACACCAGAGTACAAATAATATACATCGTCCTCACAACTGGTCTCTAAGTCAATACATGAAATTAGATGGAGAGTACTAGATACAACAATGTATACAACTGGAAAATAAACAGATACCGCACAAAAACCCACCTATCAGCAAAGGGCTAGCACGCCAACTGCAATGGTATCTGAATCAAAAGATGCAAGAAAACAGCCTGCCGCGACTACGCCGAGAGGCAACCTGCAAGCACTGTGGCACAATGGGGGTGAGTTGCCAACTTGTGAATAGTAGATAACATATAAAGGTAATCGCGAGTATGCACGTGCTGCGATACTCTAACCTATGCCAACAGATAACATCTATATGATACGCTGGATGCGTAATAATCATGCAACAAGTGCGATCTAATAACATCTCAATATGATGAGCAGGGTATGCAATAATCGTGCATAGCAAATGCAATCTAATAACACCTATATAGGGTGAGCAGGGTATGCAATAGTCGTGCATAGCAAGTGCAATCTAACAACATCTATATAAGGTGAGCAGGTATGCAATAATCGTGCATAGCAAATGTAATCTAATAACATCTATATAGGGTGAGCAGGGTATGCAATAGTCGTGCATAGCAAGTGTACTCTATCAGGTACTACAGGTACAGGATGAGATGTATAATACTGAATGCTGAGCATGGGAATAAATAACATCTACACGGAATGTCAACGTGGAAAGTAATCGGTGTCCATCAATACACCCAAATCCCAGTAAAACTCAGGCGCCGTCATCCTCATCGGCTTTCAAATCCTGTAAATCTCATATAATCGTGAGTGCCCAACATCGGTACTCGAAATATCATAAAATAGTCGTATCTAGCATCGACATGCAAATCCTAAAGTATCGGGCTCCGTCAGTTGAATCGGCCCACGGGCTCCGTCTGCGGAATCGGCCCTCGGCCCCGGCAGAACGCGTCGTCCCGTATCCATCTATCGACTCTGGTCGGTATCCTCCGGATAACCGCCAGTTCCAACCAATTACCGGTAGGTAGTAGTCACTCCGCCGGGCTCACCGCCTAATAATACGAGTCTTCTTTCCCCGGGGTACCGTACCGGGTCCACCATGTACCCGCAATCGGTGCCTACCGCTCCTCGAATGGGGTATACTCACACAAGCTCTCTGGAACCGAGAAAACTCATGGTGGACGCACTGAAATATCATATCAAGAGAAACCGGGTTTTTAAAACAGTGCGTATTTTCTTAAAACAATACCACGGTTCTCAAATCTAGAAATGTAATGTTTCAGAAATCGTTTTGCGAATTTTCCCGTTTTAGGGCAAAATTGTCGGTTTTTCCCGTTTTAACCCGATTTCGATCAAACGTCCGTATAACCTTACCGGCACTTTTTTTAGCTAAAATAAAGCTTGTGCACGAACTTTAGGGGTATTTGGGAGGTTTTGGTTCGGATAGAATTTTTCCCAAATAAAATATTATTTTAAGCGGTATTTGGTGCACGTAAATCGGGAAATTTTTTCTAAATGAAAAAATTTAGAAATCATCACTACAATTATTTTAGAACCTTCTTTTTAAATATCTAGATTTTTTTTGGTCAAAGGAATTATTTTTTAAAAGAAAAAAAAGAAAAGAAAATGAATAAAAGGTGGCATTTTTGCATTAAATGTGCATTAATTGTTTTCTTTTGCTAGAAAATACCACACACTTCACCAAAATCCCCCCATTCTCCCCTTGGCCGGCCCTTCCCTTCCCCTTGCTGCCCTCAATCATTTCCACCCATTTTCAACTCATTTTTCATCAAATAAATCATGAAAAATCCAAATAAAATCACAAAAACTCAAATATATTCATTTTCCTTCATTCTTGAACTCAAAGCTAGCTTGGATCTTCATTCAAAACACCATTTTGGATGAAAAGATGATGAGTTTGGTTTCTTGGTTTTGATCTTTTGTGGAGGTATAAAACCCTAACCCTAATCCTTTTTGTTGTTTCTAAATTTCTAATTAGTATATTAATTGTTTATTTAAGCTTTTAATTTCGTGTTTGAAATTCAAGACTTGATTTTTATGATAATCTAGTTAGGGTAAAACTTGATTTATGTGTTTAATGTTTATTTGAAGTGTTAATTTGTGTTTTGGAGAAGATTAACCTAGTAGAAAATGTTAATTTTTGCTAATGAACACTTTGTTTAATTATGCAATTTTGCTTACTAGGTTTTTACTAAAATTTATTTAGCAAGTGTTAAAAATATAGAAATGGTTTTTATAGCTTAGTTAAGCTATTTTAAGGTGTTTATAATCGCTAGATATGCGTTAGCTTGAAACTGGTGCGAAATATTGCGATAGGTTGCTTACTAGATTTCGGGGTTTTTCTGACGTGAGTCCGATTGGTCGTTGCGAGATTATATCTATTGTATTCCTCGTAATTTTTGTGTTGTGTTGCGCGATTGGGACGATCGGGGTCTAGACTTGTGTTTTGTAGTTTAGCGACCCCAATTAGGGTTTTTGGCCGATGTCGTGCGCGATAGATGCGCTAAGCGCAGTGTAATTTTCAGGGCGTCATTCTTGCGTTTCGATGTCTTTTCGTCGATATAGGATATTTGCTTATGTGTTGTGTTTGTGAAATTTTAGGTTCGCAAGCGAGAACTTCGAACGCTACGACAAGGGAAAACAGGTGGTAGGCTTCACTTAGCCAGGAGCGTTGGTGAGTAGATTTAACATCTACAGGGGAATCGCCCGCATGGCGTTATGCGTCTGGGCTAGAGATGTTATTTCTGTCGTATATTCTATGTCATATTTAGAATTGCGCATTTACCCTATTACTTAGATATTGTTGTGCTTGGACTAGTATCCTTAGGACACTGCACATTTTATTGACGATTCATGTTGCACGAGCACTGATTGTATGCTACACACACCGTCAATAATAGCCATGTCACGCGTAACCCACTTATAAATATGATATTGCTTGGTTAGGGACATTGAGACTTTGATTCATATTTCTTTACGCATTGACTTCTAGCATACCTGTATACCTACATGTTTACACATATGTTCTGACATACTTACATGCTAGTTACCTGTATACCTATAGAGTATTGTACCATTAGTGATAGGTACATGCACACTTTACGACATAACTACAGGTATACCTTGCACACCTATTTCTCTTATACCCAGGGGGTATACTACATCATTTACTTATAGGTAGATACATATATCTTGCTATACCTTTATGTTGCACATATATCTGGTTATAGCTACATGTTTACCTTTACTTGATGTTATTTTAGAATTGGAAAGATTAGGAACCGCATGATATTATATTAACTTGTAACAGTTAATTGCTGCTTTTCCTTTATATGTTCGCATTTCAGATTTATGATGCGTTTATTATATTCATGGATTTTCGTATTGAGATATGGATTTTTCATGATGTTTTCTGGATTTGGGGACCGAGAGAGTTCATGAAATTATGCATTATTTGAAAAACCCGGTTTCCCTTGATATGATATTTCAGCAGCCACCATGAGATTTATCGGTTCGGATATATATACCCCACGCGAGGAACGGAGGGGTCCGTATGCGGGTACATGGTGGGGCCCAGAGGTACCCCGGGGCAAGAGTCGTGGAGTAGACGATGAGTTAGTGGGGGAACCATACCATCCGGTGATATTACCAATGACTTAGCGGTTATCATGGGGATACCGACGGGAGTCATGTACGTATAGATACGTCGATAGGCGAGGGTCAGAGCTAGGCACTCGAGCTTTCGGGATAGCGTATGATACGTACCTATTAGGGTGCCGGTCGTGGTGACAGCACCTGATAGACCTGCATTTCTGTGTCGATGCTTGACACATTGGTTTCATGATATTTCTTTTTACTCCTTTGTACATATAACAGGGGTTTAGGCCGCTGTTATATATGCCCTTACACCAATATTAGTGGAACGGGACGCTAATATATGTGTATTGATATTAAATTATATACATCATCATATTTATTCTTGCAAATATACCTAGAATGTAAAGGACTCATTGACATTGGATTTAGGACATTTGAGAATTTATTTGATATTGATTACAGGATATAAGTGAGATCTACTTGATATTGTACATTCGGAGTATGTGAGATATACTTGATATTGTACATATGGGATATGTGAGATCTACTTGATATTGTACATTAAGGATATATGAGACTTACTTGATATGATAGCCAAATTGGGGGCTGATTTGAGGAAATTGGGATTTGGATTGTCTTGATGGATTTTGGTCCTACCACGATGTCAGGATTCCGTAGAAATGACATATTTCATTCCATACTCTACATTTACTGTTTATGCACTGCTTCATGTATTAGTAGTACCTGTTAGAGTACCTTTCATGACTGTTGCATTTACATACCTTTATTCATATGCATTGCTTCATGTATTAGTTGTACCTGCTAGTGTACCTTTCATGATTATTGCATTCATATGACTTTTTATTGCTATTAATTGCATATGTTAGATTCACGCTGTACGTGCATACTCGCGATTACCTACATATGTTATTTACTATTCACGAGTTGGCAACACACCCCCGTTGCGCCACAGGGTTTGCAGGTGTTCCTCAGGATAGTCAGAGGCAGGCTATTATCACACATCTTATCATCTTTTGCTACGGATACCGCATCAGCTCACAGTGTGCAGTTTGCTTAGGTGGGTTTTGTGGTTATTCGTTGTATTGTATATTCGTTGTATCCCTGTACTCTCCATCTACTATTTTCATATTGACTTAGAGATTTGGTGAGGACGATGTTGTATATTATGTTGTGACTTGTTGTCTTTTTTTTTTCAATTTCCTTTCTATCGTCTTCTATTTCTTCG
Source organism: Agapanthus africanus (assembly GCA_030015575.1). Classification (NCBI taxonomy): domain Eukaryota; kingdom Viridiplantae; phylum Streptophyta; class Magnoliopsida; order Asparagales; family Amaryllidaceae; genus Agapanthus; species Agapanthus africanus. Next base: position 298,997,939 of record CM057349.1, read on the forward strand.
CTACGGCGTCGTATATTTGTTGTGGTGGTTGTTTTCCGCCTTTGGGCGTGGATTTTCTCCCGTTGGGGATGCTTTACTTTATATTTATGTTGTACCCATTTTTGGGGCTAGCTTTTACAAAGGAGGTGCTGCCAAAATTTTAAAGGAAATAAAGTTGGACTTTTAAAGAATTTGGGTTGTGATTTCAAAGACTTTTAAACAATGTTTCTTATCTTTTCTTGTCTTTTACTGGTTTAGATTTCTGGGTTTTGGCTTTCTTTTACTGCGTTACGCCTGTAGACGTTGCGTAGTATTAGGGCCGTCACGTGCCAATTTCGGGTCATGACAAAGTTGGTATCAGAGCGCTAGGTTTTTACCTTACGGAGTGTAGGATGACCTTGATATGATGGAGTAGGTAGCTTAAGCAGAGTAACGTAGTGTGTGTATGTCTGCAGCATACTCACTATGCAGTACTTCGCCCAAAGTGACCTAAGTACAATTACTTGAAATTCCTTCCTTGATGATTCATATCCTTATGATTCGATTTCCGTGTTCATATCGAATCCTATCCCTATTTATAGCCTTTGCCGCCGACGACTATGGGGACTTGTTCATATCAGATTTTTGCATTTTCATACCGCCCAATTTTTATCACATTGCATATCGGTAGATACTCTTGAGCCGTGTTTTCTAGTCAATTGCAGAATACAGGTTCTCAGTTCTAAAACGGTGAAATTCATGGAAAACACAACAAAATCCGGGTTCCTGCCAACCACAGATAAAACACGGTCTCCGCTCTTCATCCGTATGTTGCCAGATATCAATAGGAAGATAAAGGTCAAATCAATGTCATTCTCATGCACAAGGCTCAATGGTAGCACAAGATCCAAGAGATCTACGCGGAGCTCGAGGCAAATCATGACAAAATCTTGACAAAAAGTCCACCTTTCCCTCAACAGAAATTCTGGAAAATTCGTGAAGAAATTATGAAAAAATACAGATACCAGAATAAAGGGCACAGAGAACCAGGCCAGCACCAAAAGTTGGAGGTCCCAATTCCACCAAAGGGCCGCGGATCCGCGGCCAAAGTGGGGTCCAGGCCGCGGATCCGCGGTCGTTCTGGCGCAAAAGCTGCAGGGATTTTTGGGGTAGAATTGTCTTTTTGTGTGTGTTCTGGTGGTTGCCCTAGGGTTTCATTTTCTGGCCTATAAATAGCCCAGAAGTTTGAGAAGGAAAGGGTCCATTCTTGTATTTTCTTTTCCTAGGATTTAGTTCACTTGTTCTTCTTCTTCTCATCTCTTCTCCATTAAACTTATAGTGAGCTTTGTGAGGGAGGAATGATAAATAAAGAAGATCAATTTGTTATCATGCTTGTCTTACTTTTATTATAATTGTTGTAACTTTAAATTCGTTAAGTAGTTGTTGTTATTTCCTTGTTATTTCTTTCTTCTCTTTTTTCTTTATCCTTACATACGACAATGATACTTACGCTTGATCCTCGCCAAGGTGAGGTCGCAAACAGTTAGTCGTATTCTTCTACTCTCCTTCTTTCTACCTTCCTCTTTTGTTTTGTTTTGTTTTTCCTATCATGAAGTGTGAGTAGTTTTATACTTGTTAGGGTAGGATAAGGGAAGTTTGAGAGAAGGAAATCTCTCTCACATTACGCTCGGTACGCATTTCTTACCTTCGCATTCATATGTATATTTTGCATCTGCATATTAATATCCATAAAATCCATAAAAATTTGAAAATTTTCTAAAAAATATAAAAACTTTTTTGTCAAGTTAGCTTGTGGAAGAACTCTGATTCAACATTCGACGGTTTTTGTTTGAAAAAATAGGAATAACTAGATCTTATGTTTGGATTTTGAAAACCTGAAAGATAACTCTCCTTTGAGGTTAACTATAGCTAATATACGTCTTTACATCACACTACACGTGTCGTAAGATTTTGGGAATTAGATGACAAGTCTTTCATGTTTAAACTTTTAAACAGATAAATGATTTTCTGAGGATCAAATAGGTTTGTTCTGAAATAAGTAATGTCAAGAATAGTTTATGAAGTAAAGCGAATATGAAGGAATGTTATTGATGCCGTAATTGGAGCTAAGTCGGAAAAATAACCCATCTAAAACTTGATTGGAATGATTACACACCAAACCCACTAAACACGTCTTTTATCCAAAAAAATATTTGAGCTGCCGGTTATATCTCCGTTCGTATTAAATCATCTGATTTTCACGACAAACTGTCTTTTGTTTTTGGACCTAGGTAACTTGAGTAATTAAGTCCGCTGGGGTGTTTCTACACCTAATGCCCTAAAACCAACTGGTTTGGGTGCATTGGCCCAAAGCTCGCTAAGAAGCCTAGAAAGTCCAGTTTAAAACAAAGTCAAGCAAGTGTTCTCTCCGAGTTAAAATTCCTAACGGTTCTTTGTGTGAGAATAATCTTGATAAAAGACAGGTTTTTTAAAAAAAAAATTTTTAACGGAGATATGAAGGTTTTACTCTATGATAAAGACTATTGCACGTTCACAGAGGTGTGTATGAAATGAAAACAAGTTAAAAGGTGGAGTGAAAAATACGACTTAGTTTCCTGTTAAGGAAGATAGAAATTCTGAAGTTGAAACCTTACTGGAAAACGAAACTTGAAAAATGCTTAACTCTTTATAAAACTTATGTGATCCTTTTCAAATCGTTATCTGGGCCTTATGGTGCGACATGATGACTTTAATCGATCCTTCTGGAACTTCACGACACTATTTGCACTGCACGTAAAGACATATAAAATCTGTAGTTAAATAAGAAGCGAGGTGTGAAAAATAAAGGTTCGATAGTCTAGACTTAGGATTATAGAATTGTTATTTTCTAAAACAAAACTTTAGGGTTTGAAACTTAGTCATTTTTACAAACCAACTTGACCGGATTTTGTGGGTAGTATCCGCTGAAAACCCTCAGGAGACAACACTCCTCCTACTAGGGACACCTAGAGGTTTAACGGCTTGTTGCACATGCTCAGTGCAATCGCGTTCCCTGCGAAAGTGAGGTTAGGAAATTTTTTGTGAATAAATGGACTTTGCTCGGGACGAGCAAATGATAAGTTTGGGGGTATTTGTTCATATCAGATTTTTGCATTTTCATACCGCCCAATTTTTATCACATTGCATATCGGTAGATACTCTTGAGCCGTGTTTGCTAGTCAATTGCAGGATACAGGTTCTCAGTTCTAAAACGGTGAAATTCATGGAAAACACAACAAAATCCGGGTTCCTGCCAACCACAGATAAAACACGGTCTCCGCTCTTCATCCGTATGTTGCCAGATATCAATAGGAAGACAAAAGGTCAAATCAATGTCATTCTCATGCACAAGGCTCAATGGTAGCACAAGATCCAAGAGATCTACGCGGAGCTCGAGGCAAATCATGACAAAATCTTGACAAAAAGTCCACCTTTCCCTCAACAGAAATTCTGGAAAATTCGTGAAGAAATTATGAAAAAATACAGATACCAGAATAAAGGGCACAGAGAACCAGGCCAGCACCAAAAGTTGGAGGTCCCAATTCCACCAAAGGGCCACGGATCCGCGGCCAAAGTGGGGTCCAGGCCGCGGATCCACGGCCGTTCTGGCGCCAAAGCTGCAGGGATTTTTGGGGTAGAATTGTCTTTTCGTGTGTGTTCTGGTGGTTGCCCTAGGGTTTCATTTTCTGGCCTATAAATAGCCCAGAAGTTTGAGAAGGAAAGGGTCCATTCTTGTATTTTCTTTTCCTAGGATTTAGTTCACTTGTTCTTCTTCTTCTCATCTCTTCTCCATTAAACTTGTAGTGAGCTTTGTGAGGGAGGAATGATAAATAAAGAAGATCAATTTTTTATCATGCTTGTCTTACTTTTATTATAATTGTTGTAACTTTAAATTCGTTAAGTAGTTGTTGTTATTTCCTTGTTATTTCTTTCTTCTCTTTTTTCTTTATCCTTACATACGACAATGATACTTACGCTTGATCTTCGCCAAGGTGAGGTCGCAAACAGTTAGTCGTATTCTTCTACTCTCCTTCTTTCTACCTTCCTCTTTTGTTTTGTTTTGTTTTTCCTATCATGAAGTGTGAGTAGTTTTATACTTGTTAGGGTAGGATAAGAGACGTAATCAACAGCTAGAAGGATGTACAAGTTCCCAAAAGAGCTGGGAAACGGCCGTATTTTGTGCGGAATGTGTATCCGCAGGGCGCTGTGGATTTGGAAAATCCAAAGGACGGTTCACTCTTCAAGGTAAATGGACACCGATGCAAACCGTACCTTAGCGCCGAACCAACAGAGGAGCTCCTGTTCTTACAGGAGCCGGTTTACCTTGCATGATCTTCCTCTGCCTACCTCCAAACTTCGGTTATCCAGCCAAGAACAGTGGACACTGTTCCAAATAAGTTTGGGGGTATGTACAAACCATTTTGTATATATTTGTGTATATTCTTTCTCTTTTCTTTAAAAACAAAAACAAATAAAAATTTGTGTATCACTAACCGACAATTTTGAACCTTCCAACTGCTCTCTTCATGCTACGACAGTGAGGACACTGTCCAGTTTAAGTTTGGGGGTACGCTCGGTACGCATTTCTTACCTTCGCATTCATATGTATATTTTGCATCTGCATATTAATATCCATAAAATCCATAAAAATTTGAAAATTTTCTAAAAAATATAAAAACTTTTTTGTCAAGTTAGCTTGTGGAAGAACTCTGATTCAACATTCGACGGTTTTTGTTTGAAAAAATAGGAATAACTAGATCTTATGTTTGGATTTTGAAAACCTGAAAGATAACTCTCCTTTGAGGTTAACTATAGCTAATATACGTCTTTACATCACACTACACGTGTCGTAAGATTTTGGGAATTAGATGACAAGTCTTTTATGTTTAAACTTTTAAACAGATAAATGATTTTCTGAGGATCAAATAGGTTTGTTCTGAAATAAGTAATGTCAAGAATAGTTTATGAAGTAAAGCGAATATGAAGGAATGTTATTGATGCCGTAATTGGAGCTAAGTCGGAAAAATAACCCATCTAAAACTTGATTGGAATGATTACACACCAAACCCACTAAACACGTCTTTTATCCAAAAAAATATTTGAGCTGCCGGTTATATCTCCGTTCGTATTAAATCATCTGATTTTCACGACAAACTGTCTTTTGTTTTTGGACCTAGGTAACTTGAGTAATTAAGTCCGCTGGGGTGTTTCTACACCTAATGCCCTAAAACCAACTGGTTTGGGTGCATTGGCCCAAAGCTCGCTAAGAAGCCTAGAAAGTCCAGTTTAAAACAAAGTCAAGCAAGTGTTCTCTCCGAGTTAAAATTCCTAACGGTTCTTTGTGTGAGAATAATCTTGATAAAAGACAGGTTTTTTAAAAAAAAAAATTTTAACGGAGATATGAAGGTTTTACTCTATGATAAAGACTATTGCACGTTCACAGAGGTGTGTATGAAATGAAAACAAGTTAAAAGGTGGAGTGAAAAATACGACTTAGTTTCCTGTTAAGGAAGATAGAAATTCTGAAGTTGAAACCTTACTGGAAAACGAAACTTGAAAAATGCTTAACTCTTTATAAAACTTATGTGATCCTTTTCAAATCGTTATCTGGGCCTTATGGTGCGACATGATGACTTTAATCGATCCTTCTGGAACTTCACGACACTATTTGCACTGCACGTAAAGACATATAAAATCTGTAGTTAAATAAGAAGCGAGGTGTGAAAAATAAAGGTTCGATAGTCTAGACTTAGGATTATAGAATTGTTATTTTCTAAAACAAAACTTTAGGGTTTGAAACTTAGTCATTTTTACAAACCAACTTGACCGGATTTTATGGGTAGTATCCGCTGAAAACCCTCAGGAGACAACACTCCTCCTACTAGGGACACCTAGAGGTTTAACGGCTTGTTGCACATGCTCAGTGCAATCGCGTTCCCTGCGAAAGTGAGGTTAGGAAATTTTTTGTGAATAAATGGACTTTGCTCGGGACGAGCAAATGATAAGTTTGGGGGTATTTGTTCATATCAGATTTTTGCATTTTCATACCGCCCAATTTTTATCACATTGCATATCGGTAGATACTCTTGAGCCGTGTTTGCTAGTCAATTGCAGGATACAGGTTCTCAGTTCTAAAACGGTGAAATTCATGGAAAACACAACAAAATCCGGGTTCCTGCCAACCACAGATAAAACACGGTCTCCGCTCTTCATCCGTATGTTGCCAGATATCAATAGGAAGACAAAAGGTCAAATCAATGTCATTCTCATGCACAAGGCTCAATGGTAGCACAAGATCCAAGAGATCTACGCGGAGCTCGAGGCAAATCATGACAAAATCTTGACAAAAAGTCCACCTTTCCCTCAACAGAAATTCTGGAAAATTTGTGAAGAAATTATGAAAAAATACAGATACCAGAATAAAGGGCACAGAGAACCAGGCCAGCACCAAAAGTTGGAGGTCCCAATTCCACCAAAGGGCCACGGATCCGCGGCCAAAGTGGGGTCCAGGCCGCGGATCCACGGCCGTTCTGGCGCCAAAGCTGCAGGGATTTTTAGGGTAGAATTGTCTTTTCGTGTGTGTTCTGGTGGTTGCCCTAGGGTTTCATTTTCTGGCCTATAAATAGCCCAGAAGTTTGAGAAGGAAAGGGTCCATTCTTGTATTTTCTTTTCCTAGGATTTAGTTCACTTGTTCTTCTTCTTCTCATCTCTTCTCCATTAAACTTGTAGTGAGCTTTGTGAGGGAGGAATGATAAATAAAGAAGATCAATTTGTTATCATGCTTGTCTTACTTTTATTATAATTGTTGTAACTTTAAATTCGTTAAGTAGTTGTTGTTATTTCCTTGTTATTTCTTTCTTCTCTTTTTTCTTTATCCTTACATACGACAATGATACTTACGCTTGATCTTCGCCAAGGTGAGGTCGCAAACAGTTAGTCGTATTCTTCTACTCTCCTTCTTTCTACCTTCCTCTTTTGTTTTGTTTTGTTTTTCCTATCATGAAGTGTGAGTAGTTTTATACTTGTTAGGGTAGGATAAGGGAAGTTTGAGAGAAGGAAATCTCTCTCACTCTTTCCTTGCCCAACAACTTAAATCGACTCCCGTTAATTGAACCACAATCCGCTCCTTACGGCACCCTATCCTACATGATAGCGGTGATTCCGTAGTGAGACCGGTTGTGGTTGAATTAACCGGAGGTTATGGATAAGAGCCAAGAACGGACGGACAAGCACCAAAAGGAAGACTTATGCGTTGGAAAGCCTAGCTTATACTCGCAAGGTCCTTCCTAGTCGTGCTAATCCCCGTTGTTGCCAATTACCGTAACACCGATATTAAGAGGGGCAACGAAAGATGTGGAGACTCCTAACTCAAACTAACCTAATCCTAACCCTAACAAGCTCTCTTTAAATTTCAACTTAACACTTAGATAACCACAACAAAATCTGAACAACCGGACTTAACTCGTCGAAAAACACATAGAAAAAGATTCCCATCTCCCTGCGGACGACCCGTACTCAACCGGCTAGCTACAAGCGAAACCGTCTTGATTGCGGTATTTAAACTAGAACTTGAACATGCACGTATCATAACAATCAGGACTCAGTGAGGTGCAGCGAGGGCCGAGACCAGAGTTGACTCGGGTGGGTCAAGGACTGACCAGGATGGCATGCTCGTTACACAGGTGTAGACGGATCCGCCTTCGACAGATAGTATCGCTAGGCTTGTGGCAGAGATGCAGGACATGCGCCAGACGATGAGTTCTTTGGTGGAGACCATTCGAGCGCAGCGACAGGAGGTTGTCCCCCCTGTTACCCAGTTGTTCCTTGCAATCAGCACACAGCTTTCCGTCACTTACATAGCACCAGTATATGCAGCCCTAGTTGACGAGACACGTATTCCAGAGACTTCGAGAGTTCCGGAACAGTGGAGGACTCGTACCGGTGTACCAACCCAGAGACAGAGGACTAGTCGTCGAGATAGGTTTCGTGACCGTTGCGGGAGTAACAGAGGTTTAGGACGAGGGGATTCGTGTTAGCTAGATCAGCCATTTGTAGTGTTAACTTCTGTCAGCGATTCTTTTGTTGCGCGACATGTATTTCAGTCGTATGCCAATCGGTTAGGAGATTCATCCGTCACTTCATCCTTCTAGAGATGTTGGATTTGACGTTCTCCTGGGCATGGACTGGTTAGTTACGTGCTAGGCGTCTGTGGACTACCGCGAGGAAACAGTCAGGTTTGTTTTTCCGGCAAGTCAGTTCTTTTGTGCAGGGGGACAGTTGTGCCGCCTCTCACAGCTCGAATTCAGCCTTTTTCACTAGTCGGCTTTTGAGGAGAGGATGTCGAGGATTCTTTGCGTTCATTCGTGATACCGGAGCCACAGTGGGTTTGTTGGACCGGGTTCTTATCGTGCGAGAGTTATCCGACGTTGTTCCAGATGAGCCGGCGGAGCTTAGGGAGCTTAAGGATCAGCTGCAGAGTTGTTTGTTGGGGGGATTGTGCGTCTGAGCGTTTCGCATTGGGGAGCTCCTATTCCTGTTCGTCAAGGAGGAAGACGACAGTTTGAGGTTGTGTCTGATGGATCGTCAATTGAACCGGCTTACGGTGCAGACAGGTATCCTTTACCTCGCATTGATGATTTCTTCGATCAGCTCCTAAGTGCGAGACATTTTTTCTAAGTTTGTTTGGGGATCAGGTCATCATTGTTGCAGGTTCAGAGTGATGACATTCCGAAGACTGCCTTGTGTGTGCTACGGGCCTTGTGCGTGCTGGTGTGTCATTGGACTCACCAATGCCCTAGCAGTATTCGTAGATATGATGAACCGGATTTCTTCAAGCCGTTCCTCGACCAGTTATTGTTGTGTTATTTACGACATTCTGGTCTATTTAATGTGTCTTGAGGGACAGGAGCAGCACTTGAGGATTTGATTTGCAGATACTGGGAGAGCCCCCGCGGTTTGCTAGATTCTCGGAGTGTTCCTTCAGGCTTGTTGTGTTGAATCCTAGGTCTTGTAGTTACGGGAGACGGTTTTCGTATGGTTCCGAGGAAGATCGAGGCCATACAGCTTTGGCCCAGACTTGTATACGGGACGGAAGTCCGCAGATTTTGGGCTTAGCAGGTTTTTACTGCCGTTTCATGCAGGATTGCTAGTGTAGTGTTGCACCGTTGACTGGACTGAACTGAAAGGAGGTTTCTTTTTCTTTGGACTGAGGCATGCGTGCGGAGTTTTTCAGCAGTTGGAGATTCGGTTAACAACTACACCAGTTCTTCTTGCTTTTTGGTTCGGGCGACTTTGTTGTTTTAACTGTGATGTTTCGCGAGTGGGGCTCGATTGTGTACTGAGGTGACACTATAAAGTTATCTCTTTTGCTTCCCTACATTTGGAGGAAGTACTAGCAAGATATTCCACTCACGATCTGGAGACGGCCGCGGTGATCTTGCGTTGGAGATTTGGAGACAATACTTGTTCGAGAGTCGTGTCAGATTTTCATGGACTATCAGAGCTTAATGTACATCTTCCTACAGCGGATTTTGATTGTTGAGATAGTCTTCTGCAGATTCACAGTTCTTGTGCGATCGTTGAGCACAGCTTAAGTTCGCCTCTACTGAGGGGACAGCATGCTCATGTCCGCGCCCGACCACTTTTCCTTAATTGCTTTCGCGAGACACTGCCCGCCGATGCTCGTTCGTCAGAAATACTTGAGCATACTCAGCTGGGTAATGATTCGGAGTCCTTGATTTGTGACAAGGGTGTGATGAGTTTAGGGATGCGTTTGTGTACCTGATACTATTGGGTAGAGATGTGAAATCCTAGAGCAGGCACATCTGTCAACTCTCTGTACTCATTCAAGTTCCACCAGCATTTGACGTGACTTGTGAGAGAGTTACGGGTGGGCAAGGATGTAAAGAGAAGTTTCAGATTTCGTTTCAAGGTGTTGTCTTGTTGTGTGTTTTGGTTGAGCATCTGAGACCGGCTGGAGAGTTTCAACCTTAAACCGTTTCGAAGCGGGAATGGGAGCAGATCTCCATGAATATTCGTTGTGGCGTATACCCAGGTTTAGTCAGGGTGTGACTCCATTCGGATGCTTGTTATCCAGTTATACTCAGTTTACTCAGTTGTTCTTTGTTAAGTTTGTGTGTTGCACGGAGTTCCTTTATGGGTCGTATCCAATGAAGGCACCTTGTTCGCTTGCCGTCTTGGGCAGGAGCTTAAGGAAGCCTTGGGTACTGGTTGAGCTTTAGCTCCGTCTTTCCATCCGCAGGATGATGTTTTTGTGAGAGCGGGCTATACCGACTCTAGAGGTTATACTCGTGCATACGTACTAATTGTTGTCGGCAGTTGGGATCGTCACTTGCCATTGTTAGGACTCTCCATCGATAACAGTTATCAGGAGACATTCCAATTGGCAACCTTTAAGTATTGTTTTTTAGGTGGTGTCGATCTCCAGTCTGTTTTTCTGACTCTGCGTAGTAGGATTTTTGGACCTCAGCTAGTCTAGAGACTTCAGAAATGATCCAGCTATTTCAGGGGAGGATGATGACAGTCCTGTGCGGACAGAGGTCTTATGTCGACCATGGTGATCGTAGGCTCGAGTTCGCGGTGGGAGATCATGTATTCCTACGGATTTTTCCGATGATGGACGTGTTGAGTTTGGGAAGCTTACCTAGAATTGTAGGTCCTTTCGAGATCCTTAAAGTGAGTTAGTTCCATTGCCTTTAATTTGGCACTTCCGCCCAGATTATTGAGTATTCACCCCGTATTCTTGTGTCGATACTTTGCAATTACCTTCATGACCTTTCTCACATGATTCAGCACCAGACCATTTAGCATGGACGCGATCTTTCGTTCACTAGCAGCAAATTGTGTTAATGGCTAGGCGGGTGGAGAAATTTCGGTCAAGGGTCTTGCCATCTGTGAAGGGTTTTTCTTGGACGTAGCCGTATAGTGAGGTAATCATTTGGGAGGCTGCGAACGAGATATGAGAGTTTAGTAATCCTCTCTTTGAAGGTACGCTTAGTAAAAAATTTTAATTCGGGGACGAATTTTTATAAGGGGGGAGATTGTAACGTTTCAGAAATCGTTTTGCGAATTTTCCCGTTTTAGGGCAAAATTGTCGGTTTTTCCCGTTTTAACCCGATTTCGATCAAACGTCCGTATAACCTTACCGGCACTTTTTCTAGCTAAAATAAAGCTTGTGCGAGAACTTTAGGGGTATTTGGGAGGTTTTGGTTCAGATAGAATTTTTCCTAAATAAAATATTATTTTAAGCGGTATTTGGTGCACGTAAATCGGGAAATTTTTTCTAAATGAAAAAATTTGGAAATCATCACTACAATTATTTTAGAACCTTCTTTTTAAATATCTAGATTTTTTTGGTCAAAGGAATTATTTTTTAAAAGAAAAAAAAGAAAAGAAAATGAATAAAAGGTGGCATTTTTGCATTAAATGTGCATTAATTGTTTTCTTTTGCTAGAAAATACCACACACTTCACCAAAAATCCCCCCATTCTCCCCTTGGCCGGCCCTTCCCTTCCCCTTGCTGCCCTCAATCTTTTCCACCCATTTTCAACTCATTTTGCATCAAATAAATCATGAAAAATCCAAATAAAATCACAAAAACTCAAATATATTCATTTTCCTTCAGTCTTGAACTCAAAGCTAGCTTGGATCTTCATTCAAAACATCATTTTGGATGAAAAGATGATGAGTTTGGTTTCTTGGTTTTGATCTTTTGTGGAGGTATAAAACCCTAACCCTAATCCTTTTTGTTGTTTCTAAATTTCTAATTAGTATATTAATTGTTTATTTAAGCTTTTAATTTCGTGTTTGAAATTCAAGACATGATTTTAATGATAATCTAGTTAGGGTAAAACTTGATTTATGTGTTTAATGTTTATTTGAAGTGTTAATTTGTGTTTTGGAGAAGATTAACCTAGTAGAAAATGTTAATTTTTGCTAATAAACAGTTTGTTTAATTATGCAATTTTGCTTACTAGGTTTTTCCTAAAATTTATTTAGCAAGTGTTAAAAATATAGAAATGGTTTTTATAGCTTAGTTAAGCTATTTTAAGGTGTTTATAATCGCTAGATATGCGTTAGCTTGAAACTAGTGCGAAATATTGCGATAGGTTGCTTACTAGATTTTGGGGTTTTTCCGACGTGGGTCCGATTGGTCGTTGCGAGGTTATATCTATTGTAATCCTCGTAATTTTTGTGTTGTGTTGCGCGATCGGGACGATCGGGGTCTAGACTTGTGTTTTGTAGTTTAGCGACCCCAATTAGGGTTTTTGGCCGATGTCGTGCGCGATAAATGCGCTAAGCGCGCAGTGTAATTTTCAGGGCGTCATTCTTGCGTTTCGATGTCTTTTCGTCGATGTAGGATATTTGCTTATGTGTTGCGTTTGTGAAATTTTAGGTTCGCAAGCGGGGACTTCGAACGCTACGACAAGAGAAAACAGGTGGTAGGCTTCACTTAGCCAGGAGCGTTGGTGAGTAGATTTAATATCTACAGGGGAATCGCCCGCATGGCGTTATGCGTCTGGGCTAGAGATGCTATTTCTGTCGCATATTCTATATCATATTTAGAATTGCGCATTTACCCTATTACTTAGATATTGTTGTGCTTGGACTAGTATCCTTAGGACACTGCACATATTATTGACGATTCATGTTGCACGAGCACTGATTGTATGCTACACACACCGTCAATAATTGCAATGTCACGCATAACCCACTTATAGATATGATATTGCTTGGTTAGGGACATTGAGACTTTGATTCATATTTCTTTATGCATTGACTTATAGCATAGCTATATACCTACATGCTTACATATATGTTCTGACATACTTACATGCTAGTTACCTGTATACCTATAGAGTATTGTACCATTAGTGATAGGTACATGCACACTTTACGACATAGCAACAGGTATACCTTGCACACCTATTTCGCTTATACCCAGGGGGTATACTACATCATTTACTTATAGGTAGATACATATATCTTGCTATACCTTTATGTTGCACATATATCTGGTTATAGCTACATGTTTACCTTTACTTGATGTTATTTTAGAATTGGAGAGATTAGGAACCGCATGATATTATATTAACTTGTTACAGTTAATTGCTGCTTTTCCTTTATATGTTCGCATTTCAGATTTATGATGTGTATATTATATTCATGGATTTTCGCATTGAGATATGGATTTTTCATGATGTTTTCTGGATTTGGGGACCGAGGGAGTTCATGAAATTATGCATTATTTGAAAAACCCGGTTTCCCTTGATATGATATTTCAGCAGCCACCATGAGATTTATCGGTTCGGATATATATACCCTACGTGAGGAACGGAGGGGTCCGTGTGCGGGTATATGGTGCGGCCCGGAGGTACCCCGGGGCAAGAGTCGTGGAGTAGACGATGAGTTAGTGGGGGAACTATACCATCCGGTGACATTACCAATGACTCAGCGGTTATCATGGGGATACCGACGGGAGTCATGTACGTATAGATACGTCGATAGGCGAGGGTCAGAGCTAGGCACTCGTGCTTTCGGGATAGCGTATGATACGTACCTATCAGGGTGCCTTTCGTGGTGACAGCACCTGATAGACCTGCATTTCTGTGTCGATGCTTGACACATTGGTTTCATGATATTTCTTTTTACTCCTTTGTATATATAACAGGGGTTTAGGCCGCTGTTATATATGCTCTTACACCAATATTAGTGGAATGGGACGCTAATATATGTGTATTGACATTAAATTATATACATCATCATATTTATTCATGCAAATATACCTAGAATGTAAAGGACTCATTGACATTGGATTTATGACATTTGAGAATTTATTTGATATTGATTACAGGATATATGTGAGATCTACTTGATATTGTACATTCGGGGTATGTGAGATATACTTGATATTGTACATATGGGATATGTGAGATCTACTTGATATTGTACATTAAGAATATGTGGGACTTACTTGATATGATAGCCAAATTGGGGGCTGATTTGAGGAAATTGGGATTTTGATTGTCTTGATGGATTTTGATCTTACCACGATGTCAGGATTCCGTGGAAATGACATATTTCATTCCATACTCTACATTTACTGTTTATACACTGCTTCATGTATTAGTAGTACCTGTTAGAGTACCTTTCATGACTGTTGCATTTACATACCTTTATTCATATGCAATGCTTCATGTATTAGTTGTACCTGCTAGTGTACCTTTCATGATTATTGCATTCATATGACTTTTTATTGCTATTAATTGCACATGTTAGATTCACGCTGTACGTGCATACTCGCGATTACCTACATATGTTATTTACTATTCACGAGTTGGCAACTCCCCCCCGTTGTGCCACAGGGTTTGCAGGTGTTCCTCAGGATAGTCAGAGGCAGGCTATTATCACACATCTTATCATCTTTTGCTACGGATACCGCATCAGCTCACAGTGTGCAGTTTGCTTAGATGGGTTTTGTGGTTATTCGTTGTATTGTATATTCGTTGTATCCCTGTACTCTCCATCTACTATTTTGACTTAGAAACTTGGTGAGGACGATGTTGTATATTATGTTGTGACTTGTTGTCTTTTTTTTTACAATTTCCTTTCTATCGTCTTCTATTTCTTCGCTACGGCGTCGTATATTTGTTGTGGTGGTTGTTTTCCGCCTTTGGGCGTGGATTTGCTCCCGTTGGGGATTTTTTACTTTATATTTATGTTGTACCCATTTCTGGGGCTAGCTTTTACAAAGGAGGTGCTGCCAAAATTTTAAAGGAAATAAAGTTGGACTTTTAAAAAATTTGGGTTGTGATTTCAAAGACTTTTAAACAATGTTTCTTATCTTTTCTTGTCTTTTACTGGTTTAGATTTCTGAGTTTTGGCTTTCTTTTACTGCGTTACGCCTGTAGACGTTGCGTAGTATTAGGGTCGTTACGTGCCAATTTCGGGTCGTGACAAGAAATCCTATAAATCCAAACTCAATCCGTAAATCTATGCAATGTGCCGTATGACACTAATAGTAAAAAGGGAAAACCGCTCCTTTAAAAGAATCCCGTTTTGAAAATATCTCATGCGGTCCCTATTATTCATGAAATCAAATTGATATCATCCATGTATATAGAATATGTAGGTATCGATGTGCAAAAAGATATATACGCGAATATGAGTGTAGTACTACTATGAAAATACAGTGTGCATGTGCGTAAGTATGAAGATATCAATATATGTGTGCACTGGTATGAATATACAGTGTGCATGTGCGCAGGTATGAAGATATCAATATATGTGTGCACTGGTATGAATATACAGTGTGCATGTGCGCAGGTATGAAGATATCAATATATGTGTGCACTGGTATGAATATACAGTGCGCATGTGCACAGGTATGATGATATCAATATAGGAGTGCACTGGTATGAATATACAGTGTGCGTGTGTGCAGGTATGAAGATATCAATATAGGTGTGTACTGGTATGAATATACAGTGTGCATGTGCGCAGGTATGAAGATATCAATATATATGTGCACTGGTATCAATATACAGTGTGCGTGTGCGCACGTATGAAGATATCAATATATCTGTGCACTGGTATGAATATACAGTGTGCATGTGCGCAGGTATGAAGATATCAATATATGTGTGCACTGGTATGAGTATACAGTGTGCATGTGCGCAGGTATAAAGATATCAATATAGGTGTGCGCTGGTATGAATATACAGTATGCATGTGCGCAGGTATGAAGATATCAATATATATGTGCACTGGTATGAATATACAGTGTGCGTGTGCGCAGGTATGAAGATATCAATATAGGTGTGCACTAGTATGAATATACAGTGTGCATGTGCGCAGATATGAAGATATCAATATAGGTGTGCACTGGTATGAATATACAGTGTGCATGTGCGCATGTATGAAGATATCAATATATATGTATATGCGACATGTCATGACAATCATCAATGATGCGGCAATCAAAACGATATGTAATTCGTAGCAATCCTATAGTGCAAGTGTCATGGCAATCACTAACGATGTGAGTGTAACATATAAATAGTGCTCGTGCAGCTTAAACCGTTAGTGATAGTGTAGTGTCATATAATTACTATTTCTAAATGCAACAAGGAATGGATATGCTACTATAGTATATCTAAACATCAACGACTAAATATCCTATCACGCCCTGACGCTTAACGCCATACGGGCGATTTCCCCGTAGATGTTAAATCTACTCTCCTGGTCGCGTGCTAAGCGTAGCCGACCACTTACTTCCCTTTCCTTGTGGCATCCGACGTACCCGCCTGCGAACCTGGAATTTACATAAGGAAAATCCACATAAGCAAATATCTCGCAAAACGCGATATCAAAATCAAACGAGAAACTCGCGTCGCGAACTAAACGCGCGTGTGTCCGATACGCTGAAACGTGTGTATACGCCTCTAAAACAACCCCGACACGTCGCGATACACTGGAACACAGAACCTACTCACGTATCACACGTGTCGCGCAAACAAAACATATTGGAAAAACGATATATCGTCCCAGATTCTAACTCAGGTGAAAACTTACAAAATTGCACATACCATAGACCCTAAAAATATAGCAGACCCCCCAGCCAAAACCGCAGCACCCAAGTCCCCCACCTGGCCGCAATTTGTGGCCAGAACGAATTAATTGGTGGATAGATCGTGGGATCTGGGGCTCGTGCTTCGTGTGTGTGGTCTAGACCTAAAAAGTAGGCTACAGTTAACTCAGATTTTCTCTGAAGGAGCCGGGTCACAAGCAGATCACAAAAAGGCCAAGTTTTGCTTAAAAACGTTAAATTTTGCACAATGGAAACCTAGGGTATTTTGGTGAAATCTGGGGTTTATCTAGGTTTAAGTAGCCCTAACAACACTTAACTAATTTATTCTAACCATCACTAACATCACTTAACCAAAAGTCCACACTAATCACCATATTTAGCACAAAAACTCACTTTTATCACTAACTGAAGCTAATTCTACACATAAGTTTAGCAAAAGGAGTTGAGCTCAGATTTTATACCTCACTCTCGACCCTAGGAAGCAGGAGAAGGAGGAGAAGAAGAAGAAGTGCTGCTGCTGCTGTTGCTGGGGTGCCGCTGCTGCTGATGCCTGCTGCTGCTATTGCTGCTTGTGCTGATGTTGTTGCTTCTAGTGCTGATGCTGATGCCTCTGCTGCTGCTGCTTCTTCAACTGATGCTGGAGCTACTGGTGTTGTTGTGTGTGTGAGTGAGAGTGAGAGAGAGCTGTGAGAAATGAGTGGCAAAAGAAATGAGAGAACAAATGAGTCAACCCCCCCTCTCTCTCTTCAATAAATGCAAGCATGGGCATGGCCATCATGCACTCTCTCCCTCTTTCTCCAAGTCAACCATAACACAATTCATTTTAAAAAAGAAAACAATTAACCCAAAACACTTAATTCAAATTTTTTAAAATTAGCTTAAGGAAAATGGTTAGTTCACCATGGTTGCTAATCATGGTCTAACCCCATTTTAACCCTAGTTTACATGCACAAGTGTGTGCAAGCCTGGGAAAATTCTAATAAAATATTCATTAAATTTGATAAATTATTTGAAAATCGTTTTGGTAAACTTTTTTTTATTAAAAACCATATATATTAAAGTATAATTAGCCACTAAACACATCCTAAGGTATTACAGATATTCACCAACTGTTTTGGCTGCAACATTTGCACCATTCCCTACTTTTAGAGAATGATCACATTTTCCCAGTTCTCTACCTTTCTTTAGCCCATGTAGCATATTACATATGTGGGATCGCGATCCGGTATCTAATACCCAGGACGTAGAGTGTACTAAGAAACAGTTCTTTGTAACGAACACACCCAAAGAAGATGCATCAACATGCTCATTCCTCGTTCGGGTCGCGTGGGAATCCGGATATTCCCCTTTTTCCTGCACAGACTTATAAAAATTATAAGATAGAGCGGAATAAACATTCCCCATCTTAGTATAACAAGCGAGTTCGGTCAATACATCCATATTATTATCTTGATTAAAGCGTGTCATGGTCGCTACCTGGAGAGAGAGAGAAGAAAACACTTAGCATATGCTCTTGCAAGATTAGATTGGTTATTATCTTATCTAATCAGGATGGCTCCCACTATTTTTATCAAATCTTCCTTCAAACCATAAAAATTAAGACTAGCCGGGATTAATTACACCCTACAAGTTCGCCAATCTTTCGGCCAGGCCAGTGTCGGTACTTTGAGGGAGGTTCCCCGTGCTTTCGCACGGACCTAATTAAAATAAACCTCATTTTCCCAGCGACGTAACCCCGTTAAGACCTTTCTAGACACATACTTGATCGGCTAGTTGTAAAGTGTAAAACTCTCCCAGGAGTAACTCTTACTCATAGTGGATATCGGGATCCAACTATCTCATAGAAGGTATGCAATCTCCTTACAAATTTCAACACTTGAAATTCCCAATAATGTTTTTGTCCCTAGCAACTTATGACCTTAACACAGTCAACAAATTATAAGCGCTAGCCAAGTTCAACCCGTCATTTTCTGATTGAATTAAACTCACCCGTACGACCCTTACATAGTTAACAAAACCGTACGACTACCCTAATCCAATCGCATCATATGGTTGCAGATAAGTACTAATTAGATACCGCACACTACGCCTTAACATAGTCAACAAACGTAGCACGAATACTAAATAACACTTATCTGAAATGACGGAGGGCTACAACATGTTTTTAAAAAAACCTTTTGCGTAATGAACTTGATATCGTTGTAGAATTGAGTGATTTGAAAAGGAGTGGTTTAAGCTCCGCTTTTAAAATCGAGTTTTTCAAAATAAACTGAGTGGGTGTAGCATCTGCTAGCTTTTGCTAAAGAGGTCACTCCCGGTGAAGGGATCTCGGATCTTTCCTCATCGAATGAGGTGCTGGATATTCATAAAGGAATACCGCTATGCAAAGAATGAACTAGAGCTACCAGTTTTGAAAATTTGATTCCACAACATCATTGGGTTTCTTTCCTTTTCATTAATATCATTAATTAATTCTCATCATTTATGCTTCCCAAGCATCACAGAAAAAGAAACGAAAATACTTATATAACGTACGCTTATGCCATCCACATTCGTCACGGAGTCCCGTCATGCACTGTTAGGTTAGATAACTAACGGCAGAGCGGGGGCAGCACTAGTGCGGATGCAAAACATAACCAACGTTTATTATATATCATATATATAATATAAATCATTCGTCTCATGCAATTATATGATCTCATTACAGAATATTGCAGCAGAAGTCAACATATAAAATATTGGATATACTAGGAGGTCTGTCTTTTATATTAATCCAGTAAAAAACACGGATTCCACGGTTGTGATGAATAGCAAAACCCACATCCCTAGACCCTTATGAGAGTGGCAAGCACCTTACCAATTCTAGTGTTAGGAGACCCGGTCTCGACTCCACGTGATGGTCTCCCTCTGGACTCTAGACCCCGGTTACTTCTGCTCCCCACCTTGGGTCTATCCTAATGCGGAAAGGTAAATAATATACATCAATGGAGACATCATCCTTAACCCGGAAGTGTCCCAATAAAAGAATATTACATACAAGTTTTTACATGAATAAAAATGAAAAACTCTCATCTCACGCAAAACCCCCCGGCTATTCAAACACGACGATCCAATATAACATATCACAGCAATACATAACATCACATGTCATCAATGTAAGTAAATATGCGTATCCTAATTGTTGTTGACATATAGCAACGAAACCGGTGATACACCACATATTACACTTACGGTCGCAGAAAAGAAAGTGAAAACTACAACAATTGGAATCCGCAACATCCTTAGACATCATAAACCCGAAATATCACATACTTCGGATTTCATGCCTAACCGTATAAATTCCTTAGACATCATAAACCCGGAATATCACATATTCCGAATTTCATGCCTAATGTTATAAACCCGGCATTTTAGTCTCAAATTGAAAAAAAATTTCAATATCTAGTCGGGCAATTAAACAAGATTCCCAACCGTTGATCGAATACACGTCGGAAATATTAGTAGATGGCCGCGCCCCAATGCCATCGACGAAGCGAACTTAGGCGGAACACCGCGGTCGTGAGCACCCGAACGGATGCTTTTGGCTATGGGGTTCTCCTACAGTCACTTGGTCGAGGCTATTGGGCGTGGCTATCCAGTAGTGTTATCCGGCGAACGTTCGCGTACCATACGAGATTACGACGGAGTTTTGATCCGAATCAAAACCCCGCATCAACCGATCAATAGAGACTAAATTGCTAGATTTACAAAGTTCTAATTAGTTTTCACAAAACTAATTATTGTGGATTCCAAATATTGCATCACAAATTACATATATCTAGACGATGTTAAACATTTCGATCGATTTATCAAACACTCAAAATTCCTAGAGACCTCAACACTTGAGTCGCTGTTAAAAATACCCAGACAGTGCCCCAAGCACCTACGGACCTACACAAGAAGGAATGTTCCCTTCCTTACCAACGGCGCCGCGGAACCGCCGCCAAAGGCATGCTTTGGCCGCGCTTCCGCGGTCGTTTGGTCGAGTTGGGCCGTCGTTTTTCTTGTGGGTCCATAGAAAACCCTGCACAATTTTCTGAATATTTTTAATTAGAAAAATTCCAACTTTTGAATTTTTTTTCCAGAGAGTTGGTTTTCCAGGTTTTCGAATAGTCGATCAAACACTTTAACTTCGTCTAGACTACTCCTATTTCTCTAGCATGGCTTTGATACCACTGCTGGGTTCGCTTAGCACCCCGACGGTTTTCAACACGCATCAAGTATGCTATTTTAAAAATTTAGGGTGTCGAACGAGCCCGGACCAAGGATCTAACTAGAGAATTATGGTTTAACTAAGCAAGTAAACATCTTTACTCTAAGTGAACAAGGAATACAACCTTTGTAGACTGGTCCTTCACTTCGAAAGCTCCGTGTAGTAGTCCCTTAGCTCCAAGTGGTGGTCTCCCGGACTCTTGTTAGGCTCCACTAGGTGAAAGGAACGAGCTTGCTCAAGGATCTTCGAGGCCGAAGATGATATACGTCGAAGAATCTCTAACTCAAGCTACCTCTTCATGAATTGATGGATTAGTGAAGCAAACAACCAATACTAAATGGCTAGTTTAGTATAGATTGATGAACTAGGAATTTTGCTCACTTTAGAATTAATTTTCTCTTTTTCTTTTTCTTCTCACCTGAAAGCTAGAGAGCAAGGAAGGAGATGAAGAAGAAACTCAAGTTATCAAGTGTGAACCATGGGTGAGAAAATATCTTATATAAACTCATGTAGAGACTTAACCAAGGCTAAAGATAATGGTTAGGTTAATAAATCTCTAGAGTAAAACAAAATTAGTGGACTAAGTCAATATTTCCACAAGCTTCTACAAGCATCTTAAACAAAGCCATTTTCCACCTAATTTTGTTTATTCCTTAAATAAATAATCACCCTAATTATCTTAAGTATGGTATGAGTCTCATACACCCATGTGTAATGTATCATCAAGCATGACAATAAATACATTAACATATATCACATAAATATTAAATGTATAAATAGAAAAGAAATTATTAAGTAAGCTAATATTAGTTAATATATATTAATATATCAACTATATAATTATATATTAAATTATTAAATCAACACTTGATTTAATAATCCGGCTATATCACATATAACCGACTAATATCATTTATCGCGAGATTAGAATACGGTATCACATACACATATTAATCTCGGTCCCGCACATATCACATATGTGCCCTACTTCATTTCTCTTGAGCCAGGAAACCTCTGTGTAGGACTCTAAAGACTTATCAATACGCCGGCAGTAAGTAATGATCATATCAGTTACCCACAACCCGTCAGCGGTACCAGCTGGACGTAACGGCTACCCGGGTATTGAGCGATCAGAAGATCAACAAGCAAGCTTGTTCATACTCCCGTGAATCCAATAAGTAACACTACCGTACAGTCCGGTCTCTTCGTCTGATATGTCGCATACCGAGTCTGGGTGTGGTAAACGTCAGACCCCAATAACTTGATAAGTCGTGTCGATGTGAGGCTCATAACGGGTCGAGAAACTACTGATAACACATACCAGTAAATCTCATTTTCCGCCTTGGCCAGGGACTTCCTGTTATGGCCAATCGAGCACAGCAAAACATCAAACCCCAATACCGGGAGAGACGAAACCCCTCCTATCGCTCATTGTCTCCATGTGACTCGGGACTGTACCCAAAAACCACCGTTTTGCATGCTCTCTTGAACATGGTAAGGTGGAAATCAAAGCACGGTGGGAATCACACAAGACTCTATGACGATCTCGGGTCTACAGACTAACCTGTACCAGTGTCACCAGAGAACTGCTATCTGACGTTAGGTATAATACCATCTAGGAGTTCTCGGCGAGTCATGTTCAGTGTACCCAGTCTCCACTAAGCACCCGTATACAATCTTTGATGTCAAGCACCAATGGATATGGGATCATCCATCGCCCATCAAATGGGCCAAGAAACGTATACGCTAGTCTACTCTGGAATATCGATGCCCCGTCTCAATACACCCACGACTAGGAACAATTAAAGGATGAACTTGTGGACTACCCTGGCCCTACTAGTATGATCTGCATCATAATCCTGGTAGTCAAGTACATCCTAGGGCTTTACCAACATGTGAGAGCAAGACAGTATCACTATACTAGTCTACATGTTAAGATAAAGAGTAACCAGATAGCATACTATCATGCCGAGCAAGAAAGTCCTCCCTATATATGTCCAACCATCCATTATAATATACAATCATGTACAATAATGGCCTCTAGGGCATACATACAACTAACAAAGTGAAATCCTGCCCCTGACCCTGACTCGTACCGATCTGCCTCTGATCGAATAATTGCCGCTGGGATACCAGAGGTGGACCCTTCTGAGTTGAAATGCCGTACGATGGTTGTTGTTGCTCGAACCCTCCCTGTAGCTCTGGTCTCTGGGGACACCCGTTGACCCTGTGCTCACTGGATCCTTAAATCAGACACTGCCCCTTGGCTTTGCTATAATCTCTGTGCATGTGCCCTGGCCTCCGGCAATAGTCGCAAATCAGTGCCCTCCACTATGGTTGCTGAGGTAAGAAAGTACTCTTCATCTGCTTAACACCCGGCCTGTGAACTGGGATCGCTCCTCGAGGGGAAATGGTAGTTCATGATGGAACTATGTGGGATCTCCTGTCCACCGATCGTTGACCCTTGGCCTTCTCCGCCAATCTTTCTTATACCCGGCAGCGTTCAACACCTGAGCGAAGGTCTGTAGGCCGAGAGACACGATAAGCTGCTGCAGTTCAATATCGAGCCCCTACTGAAACCGTCTGTCCCTGACGGCTTCAGTGGCCACCATGTACAGTGCGAAGTGACTCAGCCGGTTAAACTCTGCAGCGTAGACATCCACTGAGCGTCCATTTTGCCTCAACATGATGAATTTCTCCTCCATCTCGGCCTTGGCAGTGGCCAGAAAATAGTGATCTAGAAAGCATGCGGAGAACGTGCCCCATCCGATAGGCTTCTCTAGTCGGCTTTCCTCTACGGACCACCATGTGTGAGCCTTGTCTTCTAGCTGGATCTTCACCATGCTCACTCTGTCATCGTCAGGGACCCGAGCAGCCGTCAATGTTGGGTTCCTTAGCACTCTCACTAGGTTTTATAAGGCATCGGGTACACAATTTTAAAAAATCTAGAGAGTAAAGCAACCCAAACCAAGAATCTAACTAGAGAATTAGGGTTAAACTAAGCAAGTAAACAACTTTACTCTAAGGAACAAGGAATACAACCTTTGTAGATCGGTCCTTCACTTGTAAAGCTCCGTGTAGTAGTCCCTTAGCTCCAAGTAGTGGTCTCCCGGACTCTCGTTAGGCTTCACTAGGCGAAAGGAACAAGCTTGCTCAAGGATCTTCGAGGCCGAAGATGATCTACGTCGAAGAATCTCTAACTCAAGCTACCTCTTCATTAATTGATGAACAAGTGAAGAAACAACTTATAGTAAATGTCTAGTTTGGTATAGATTGGTGAAGTAGGAATTTTGCTCACTTTAGAATTATTTTTCTCCTTTTCCTTTTCTTCTCACTCAAAGCTAGAGAGCAAAAATGGAGGAGATGAAGAAAAGATCTCAAGTTATCAAGTCTTGAACCATGGATGAGAAAATATCTCATATAACTCATGTAGAGACAAAACCATGGCTAAAGATAATGGTTAGGTTAATAAATATCTAGAGTAAAACAAAATTAGTGGACTAAAGTCAATGCTTTTTCATGCTTCCACAAGTATCTTAGCCATGCTAATTTTCACCTAATTTTGATTTTCCCATTAATATTTAAATACCCAAATTATCTTAAGTTAGGTATGAGTCTCATACACCCAAATCCAATGTATCATCTAGCATGAACAAAAAACAAATACATTAATATATATCACATAAATATTTTTATTTATTTTGAGAAAACATTTTCTTAAGTGAGCTAATATTAGTTAATGTATATTAATATATCAAATATATAATCATACATTAAATTATTAAATCAACACTTGATTTAATAACCCGGCTGTATCGCATACAACCGACTAATATCATTTATATGTATATCACATATACATATAACATATCGTTGAATCAACACTTGATTCAACAATCCGGTTATATCACATATAACCTGTATCGCGAGATTAGAATACTGTATCACATACACATATTAATCTCGGTCCTACACATATCACATATGTGCCCTACTTCGTTTCGCATGAGCTAGGAAACCTCTGTGTAGGACTCTAATGACCCGTCAATACGCCGGAAGTAGGTGATGTCATATCAGTCACCCATAAGCCATCAGCGGTACTAGCTGGATGTAACGGCTACCCGGGTATTGAGCGATCAGAAGATCAACAAGCAAGCTTGTCCATACTCCTGTGAATCCAACAGTAACACTACCGTGCAGTCCGGTCTCTTCGTCTGACATGTCGCATATCGAGTCTAGGGGTGGTAAACGTCAGACCCCAGTAACTTGATAAGTCATGCCGATGTGAGGCTCATAACGGGTCGAGAAACTACTGATAACACTTATCAGTAAATCTCCGTATCAGCTCTGGCCAGGGACTTCCTGTTATGGCCAATCGAGCTCAGCACAACATCAACCCCTAATACCGGGAGAGACAAAACCCCTCCTATCACTCATTGCCTCCATGTGACTCGGGACTGTACCCAAAAACCACCGTTTTGCACGCTCTATTGAACGTGGTAAGGTGGAAATCAAAGCACAGTGGGAATTACACAAGACTCTATGACGATCTCAGGTCTACAGACTAATCTGTACCAGTGTCACCAGAGAACTGCTGTCTGACGTTAGGTATAATACCATCTAGAACTTCTTGACGAGTCATGTTCAGTGTACCCAGTCTCCACTGAGCACTCGTATACCATCTTTGATGTCAAACACCAATGGATATGGGATCATCCATCGCCTATCAAATGGGTCAGGAAACGTATACGCTAGTCTACTCTGGAATATCGATGCCCCGTCTCGATACACCCTCGATTAGGAACAATTAAAGGATGAACTTGTGGACTACCCTGGCCCCACTAGTATGATCTGCATCATAATCCTAGTAGTCAAGTATACATCCTAAGGGTTTTACCAACATGTGAGAGCAAGACAGCATCATAATACTAGTCAACATGTTAAGATAAAGAATAACCATATAGCATACTATCATGTCGAGCAAGAAAATCCTCTCTATATATGTCCAAGCATCCATTATAATATACAATCATGTACAACAATGGCCTCTAGGGTATACATACAACTAACAATCTCCCACTTGCACTAAGGCCAGTTGTTGTAGTATCTCATACCCAACATCCCGAAGAGTTTCTCAAATTGCATCTGGGAATGGCCCTGTGAGTGGATCCACCGCGTTATTCTTTCTATCAACTCTCCTGACCTCGATCGCCCGAAGATCAACCATCTCCTTGATCAGATGATATTGCTTAAGAATATGTCTGGATCACTGATGGGACCGGGGTTTCTAGTCCAAAGCCACAACTCCATTGTCATCACAATGGTAGGAACTGCACCAAGTTCATCTCATGAACATCTGTTGGCTATAGTGCCCTCAAGTCAATTATTGGATTACAGGCACGCG
The DNA here is from genome assembly GCA_030015575.1 of Agapanthus africanus. Taxonomy (NCBI): domain Eukaryota; kingdom Viridiplantae; phylum Streptophyta; class Magnoliopsida; order Asparagales; family Amaryllidaceae; genus Agapanthus; species Agapanthus africanus. The sequence continues at coordinate 299,024,201 of CM057349.1, forward strand.
ATTGCGATGATTGAAGGAGGACCTGTACCGGTAGAACAGTCTTACTCGAGATAATAGTATGCTATCTGGTTTGTCTTTATCATCATGTATCTGCTTTAGGTGGCTTTACTGATCACTATTACATGTTGATAGAGCCCTTATGATTCTTGCTTGACTACCAGCAGTATGATGGCGATTATATACGTGGGAACTGGGGTCTATAAGCACATCCTTAAATGTCCCTAGTCGTAGGAGTTTCGAGACTGAGCATCGATACTCCAGAGTAAACTAGTGTATACTGATCGAGACCCCGACGAGGGGCAGTGGCCGGTCTCATAAGACATTGGTGTTAGTTTGTTCACCTAAGATGTATACAGGTGCTCATTGGGTTATGAGTACACCAGACGCACTTGCCGGGAACATGCTAGTTGGTATTATACCTATTGTCAGATAGCAGTTCCCAGGTGACATGTGTACAGGTTGGTCTATCAACCTGAGATCATAATTTGTCTCGTATGAGTTCCCACTGTGCTTTGATTACTACCCTACCACGGCTCAAAGGAGTCGTGCAAACAGGTTTTAGTTGGGTACAGTCCTGAGCCACATAGAGGCAGTGAGCAGATCGTCAGGGGATTCGTCTTTCCCGGTATTGGGGGTTGATGTCGCGTTGTGCACGGGTGGTCATCACCAGAAATCCATGGCCAAGGTAGTCGGGAATTACCGATCTAGGATCGGTAGTTTCTCAGGCGGTAATGGGTTTCATACCGACACTGAATGTCAAGTTGTTAGGGGTCTGACTTTATCTACCTCTAGACTCGATATGTGATACTCATAGACGAACGGACCGGACTATGCGGATATTGTCACTGTCAGGCTCAGTAGGGGTTTCAGGATGAGTTTGCTCGTTGGCCTCCCTTTCGCTCAATACCTGGGTAGCCATTACGTACAGCTAGTGCTGCTGACGTGTTTGTGGTTAAACCCACCACCAGCGTATTGACGAGTCTTTAGAGTCCCACACAGAGGGTTTCCCTGCTTCGGGCGAAACGATGTAGAGGACGTATGGTTTTACGGCAGGGTTCGAACATATACGTGCGCTTATGCACGGATCATGTTTTAGACAGATAATACTAGTGGGCTTTGGTTTAAGCCGGATCCTAGTATTATATTGTTGGATTATTTTCGTCTCGTTGTATCCGTATTCTTTCGGAATACGGATGCGGGTATGTATATACGGATGAGGGGTATTCTTGTAATTCCCTTACAAGATTACTTTAGAGGTTGCCATTTCTTTTATTGTGTTAAACATTTAGTTTAAATGTTTATTTGGTGGGAAAGTATAAGTCATGGTTTGCATTAACTCATGCATGTGCACTAGGTGACTCATGGTGTTGAGTCATGAGTGATTCATGGTGACATGCATAGTTTTGTTTTGTATAAGATATTTGTGTAAGATATTATTGGTGTGAGGATGGAAGATCTTTTGTGGTGAGAATTTTTCTTTAGTTTCCTACAAACAATATAATAGCTCATAACAAATACTAACAATTTTCAAGAAAAAAGGCAACCCAATTCTTTTCTTCACTTGCCATTACAATGCTTCACACTTTCTTCTCCCATGGCATCTTCTTCAACCTCCACCCTATATGTCTCATTTGTTGAGAAACGTAGGGTGTATTGAGACAAAGTAATCACACACTCTCTCTACTTCATCTTGGCTATCTAGGTTAGCAAACTAGATACTCGAGTTGCTTCAGTTTTGAGGTCGGAGCCCGTATTACAAACTCTCGACATGCATCGTCTTCGATGGGGGGAGACCGGAGAGCAAATATGATCGAGGAAGCCACGAGGAGCTTGGGACAGAGGTTGAAGACCGAAAGACTTGGATCGTTTGGTATAACTTCTCTAAACTCCTTTATATACAACTAGTGTAGGGTTAAGGGTACGATCCGGGAATCGGGTTCCGTTAGTGCCGGTTTCTAAAAGTTTTTGTTCCGCATTTGGCCACGGATTGATGGCCGGGGCGCTGGCATAACCCAACATGGTATCAGAGCCAAGCCATTAACCTTATACTAGTTATTTTAGACGATGTTAAAGTATCGAAACCGAAACAACTCCGAAACAATACAAACTAGCATTCTAGTTTCTGTCGAATTTAATTTAGTCTTCAAATTTTTTTAAGCAATTACAGAAGACTACCTATATGACCACTAGAACCCACACCAAATACGAGCCCAATCTACCTGATATGGACCAGCCACATTGATGAAAAAACCGGTATGGCATGTTTTATATTGGGGTAAGGACTTGGAATTTGTAGTGTACTCTGGTCTCTGGAATATTGGTTAAGTGGTATTTCTTTTTTAGCCCAGTTTGGATATGGTTTTATCTATTAGTTTGGGGGCTATTCGGGGTGTTTCAAAGTCGATATTTCTAACATTGTTTAAAGTTTTACAGTACATGCATTACTATCTGCGACCGTGAATGTCATTAAAGCGGTACAACTTGTCTAATTGTTATAGTTCTTTTAGACGGGTTTGCGAACGCGACATTCACGTTGATGTTCTGTGTTGTGGCTGAATCGTCGTGGTGGATAGCTTGGGTGCAATGTTAGTACAGTTTAGTTTTATTTGTTCATTTGATATCGCGGGGCGAGAGTCCGACATGTAGATTGCTGTCACTTCCTGTTTGAATATTATTTATTTGGGGCACGACTGGATTGAGGTCGATGTCACCGTTGTACTTATTTTCTTTTCTGTACTAGGATTACCCCGCGATGGAGTGCACGGATAGCCGGGTTCTAGAGGGCAATGGGCCCGCATTTCATAGCGTTGAGACGGAGGGGGACTCACTCTAGAATTGACGGGCTATTCGGCGCACTCGTAGGGGGTACAGGTTGACCCAAGGGGGGGGTGCTCAAGTTACCGGAATCCGTGAAGTGCCGGGTGGCCCATTCACTTTGATGAAGGGGGCTGCCTCACTTCTGCTTTTGGCGGGTAATTTTCCGCACTCGTTGGGGTCTAGGTTTTCATTACACAGGCAATGCACACGACCAGGGGAACGTCGGGTTTCACTTGCGGCTCAAAGGAAACCCCGGACTCCTAGATTATCAGTATTGTTCTGTGATGCTTATCGCTATTATGTGATGTTGCATATATCATGCCTGGAACGATTATTATATATTGTTATATATATACTAGTTGATGTTGTATATGTTTTGCACCCGCACTAGTCCAGCCCTCGCTCTGTCATTAGTTAAGTAACCTAACGGGTGATGACGGGGCCCAGTGGCGAATGCGGATGGCATATACGTACATCATATTTTTGTTCTTTTCTGGTGTGATTAATTGATGGGACTGCATTGATTCTGATCAATGCAAGGAAAACAGACCTATTCGATATTGTTGGAACAATTTTCAAAAGCTATTATTACAAGGACATTTTCTTTTGTTTTGCACAGCGGTATTCGGTTATGAATATCCAGCACCTCATTCGACGAGGCAAGAGCCGAGATCCCTTCACCGGGAGTGACCTCTTGGGCAGAAGTTTGCGTCAGGGTAATAACTTCACTATAGTCGATTACCTTTTTGCTTTGCATCGAGGTATTCAGTTGGGAATATCCTGCACCTCATTCCACGAGGAAAGAGCCGAGATCCCTTCACCGGGAGTGACCTCTTTAGCATAAGTTTTCGCCACTATATATTTGTAAAGCTATCCGGTTACTTCAACGATATCAAGTTCATTACGTTAAAGGTTTTTCGCCGAAAACCATTCGTAGCCCTCCGTCATTTCAGACAGGTAGCACTTAGTATTCATGCTATGTTTGTTGGCCATCGTCAAGGCATAGTGTATGGTAGCTATTTGTTACTTTTCTGTTGCATAGATAGATGCATTGGTTTGGGACATTCGTACTACTATATTGGCCTTCGTCAAGGGTATGTTCAAGTGGGTTCAAATTAACCTGGACAATGACGGGTAGAACTTGACAAGTGACTTATGATATGTTGGTGTAACATTTTTGGAAAATTATAAATATTAATTTATAAATTTAAATATGAATTTAATAAGTTTACAAAAATGATATCGCTTATGAAATTGATTATCGGAATTATATCCGTAAAAATGTAATTATTTTGGTAAATATGAAGAAAAGTGTATGATATCATAAAAATGATATATTAATTATTTTAACATGATATAATATTTTATATTAAGATAGGAATATTTAAGTGTTATGATAAGTATTTCAATTTTATCATGGATTTAGATTTGTATTATGAAAGTTTTTCTTTATTTTTTGCATTTCTTTTAATCATGGTTGGTATATGATATTCTAAGCTAAACCCTCACAACACCACACTCTCACCCATGCTCAACTCCCTCCACCTCCTACTTCTCAACTTTACACCTCCTCCTTCTCAAATGCCACCTCCTCCTTTCTCTATAAAAATCCTCACACCAATTCTTTTCTCATAACATTATATTCTAAGTCTCTAACTGAGCCAAACACTTTGATCCCAACAATTGAATCCTTCATCAAATCAAAGAGAGAAAACAAAATCATAGTCCTTTCAACAAATTGTTCACAAGCTCAAGCTTGATTCACTACAAACCCTAGATGCTTCCATAAGCAATTCTTGAGCTGATGTTCTCTTGTGAATCATCTCCATAGGTATAATTCTTTCCTTCTTTTCAAATATCAATTCTGTTTATAATCTGTTTTGATGTGCAGTAATATAAAAAAAGTTTGTTTTGTGATATTTAGCCTACTGAACTTGAATCTGGAACCACTAAGTATACCACTAGAAAATCTAACAATACCATAAGTATCATGAGACCAGTGGAAGACCTCACCTAAAGCCCGAGATCCTATCTCCTAAGATCGACCGGCGACATTCCATATTTTTCCGGCGCCGCCGGGTATCACGACCCGAAACTTGGCATGTGACGACCCTTAAACTACGTAACGTCTACAGGCATAACGCAATTCAACTAAGCCAAAAACCCAGCAATCTAAACCATCAAAACTACTAAGTGATAAGAACATTGTTAAAACTTTTGAAAATCTCAAGTAAAAATCCTTAAAGTCCAAATTACTTTCTTTAAAAATTGGCAGCACCTCCTTTGTAAAACAAGCCCCAAAAGGGTACAACATAAAATATAAGTAAAGCATCCCCAACGGGAGAAAATCCACGCCCAAAGGCGGAAACAACACCACAACAGATATACGACGCCGTAGCGAAGAAAATGGACGATATAAAGTGACAACAGCATAAAAGACATCCAAAGTCACAAAATAATATACAATATCATCCTCACATCTCGTCTCTAAGTCAATACATGAAAGTGGTAGATGGAGAGTACTAGATACAACGAATATATAAATGAGCATCATTGGATAACCGCAAAACCCACCAATAGAAAAACTGCACATAGTCAGCCGTAGCGGTATCCGCTGTAAAAGATGATACGATAAGAAGAAGCCCTGCCGCGACTGCTCTGAGGGACTAACTGCAAAACACTGTGGCACAACGGGAGTGAGTTGCCAACTCGTGAATAGTAAATAACATATGCAGGTAATCGCAGGTATGCACGTACTGCGATAATCTATCACATGCAAGCTGATAGCAATAAATGGCAATATGTATATGCAACAGTCATGAAAGGTACTCTATCAGGTACTACTAATACATGAAGCAATGCATATCAAATAAATGCTGGGTATGGAATAAAACATGTCCTCCTCACGGAATCCTCATCGTGGCAGGACCGGTGTCCATCAAGACAATCTAAATCCTAATACCAAAGGCACCGCATCCTCAGATTGGCCCTCATATACTGTAAGTCTCATGGAACCTGAGTGTCCAACATCGACACCCGAAAACATCATGAAAACTAGTGTCCAGCATCGACACGTAAATACTCATCTGTCAGGCGCCGTCACGACGACTGGCCCTGATGTCATGTCCGTACATCTCATGGAACCTAAGTGTTCAACACTCGCGATCCATATAGCATGTCCGTACAAAACTCCGGTCGGTATCCCCACGATAACCTCCAATCCAAATACTATCACCGGTAGGTACTAGCCCTCCTGCCAGGCTCATCGTCTATACCACGAAAATCACCTCTTGCCCCGGGGAACCATACCGGGTCCACCATGTACCCGCAGACGGTGCCTACCGCTCCTCGAATCGGATATCTAACATAAGTCTCAGAACCGAGAAAACTCATAGTGGACGCACTGAAATATCATATCAAGAGAAACCGGGTTTTCAAAAAATACATAATTTCATGAAATACCACGGTCCTCAAATCCAGAAAATACCATATGAAATCTATATCTCAAATGCGTAAATCCATGAAATATGATATATGCAATATAAAACAGTAATATGAACATATAAAGGAAAAATCGCTATTTAAATACATCCAGTTATTAAATATATCATGCGGTTCCCAATTCCTCCGAAATCAAGTGCAACATCATATGTGGTGTACATGTAGCTGTAGCAAGATATGTGTATCTACATGTAAGCATGTATGTATGATGCATTTCATATGCGCAATAGCATAAGAATCAAGGTCTCCATGTCGATGACAATACAAAACCACATAGGGGTATATGTAGTTCTAGCAAGATAAGTGGGTGTACATGTAAGTATGTATGCATGATGTACATGTAGCTGTAGCCGGGTATGTGGGTGTACATGTAAGTATGTATGCATGATGTACATGTAGCTGTAGCCAGGTATGTGGGTGTACATGTAAGTATGTATGCATGATGTATAAGTAGCTATAGCCAGGTATGGGTATATACCTGTCAATAATGATGTAATACCATATAGGTATATGTGTAAACATGTAGGTATAGCAAGGCATATGCATAAGCATGTAGGTATACAGGTATGCTATATTTCATATGCATAATGGAATCAGAATCAATGTCTCGATGTCCCTAACCAATGCAATATCACATATGTATAGGCGTAAGCATGTAGGCATGCAAGGTATATGTGTATGCTATCTTTCTTCTACACAATGGAAATAAGGATCATGTCTCAATGTCCCTAACCAATACAATATCACATATGTATTGGTGTAAGCATATATGCATATTAAGGTATATGTGTATGATATCTTTCTTATACACAATGGAAATAAGGATCATATCTCAATGTCCCTATCCAATACAATATCATATATGTATAGGTGTAGTGCGTGTCATGGCAATTACCGACGGTGTGTGTGTAGCATACAATTTGTGCTCGTGCAACATGAACCTTCAATAATAGTGTTGTGTCTCGTTAATACTATGTCCATATACAATAGGCAATGAGATATGCAACAATGGTACACATGCACAATCGATGTCCATATACTTATAGCTAATAATCATGTCATATAATCTAGCCCAGACGCATAACGCCATGCGGGCGATTCACCTGCAGATGTTAAATCTACTCACTGATGATCTTGGGCTATGTAAAGCCAACCACTTGCTTTCCCTTCTTCGCAGCGTCCGAAGTCCCCGCCTGCGACCCTAAAATCATATAACAACATAACAAGTTCACATTAGCAATCGACCAATAACACGTACAAACTACGTTTGACCGACGCACCAACTCCAAATATACTCTCAAGTGTTCGTCTAGTGGCTAACGTACGTAGCGGCACTACGAAACCAACCCAAGAGTCAAAGCTACACAAGGTACACGTACCGTGTTGGACAACGTAACACGCGTAGTCGTAGCACTAGAAACAAGCAAAGTGATCCCAGATTTTCCTACACAAACAATTAGTGAAAATTGCAAGTGCCACGAGACCACATAAAAACCCAGAGACCCCTAGACCAAAACACGAACCCCAACTCACCAGTCCGGCAGCAAATTGCGGCAAGAAGAAATATATTTGCGACCACTTATTAAGGGAATGGGTTTAGGTTTTTAGGGTAGCTTCTAGGTCACCACACTTGGTCACTGTGGTGGGAACTTTTCCAACAAACACCTGGTTTGATAGCAGATTCATCCAAGACCCAAAACTACACTAAAATACGATATGTGCACGAAAATAAACTTTGCGCGTTCTCAACTGAAATTAATAAGCTACACAACATTCAAAACACCTACTTAACAGATAGAGATCATTACATAACCAGACAAGCTCAATGATTCTAGCTTTCCAAGCTCCAAATGATCTTAGAGGCAAAACAAGACATGAGAAGTGATTTGGGTGGGATTTGATCAAATTTTGTGAAGGTTTAGTGATGAATGGGTACGGGTTCAGTTTGAGGTAAGAGGGAATGAGAAATAATTGAGAAAGAGATAGAGTGAGAGAGAATGAGAGTGTGTGAGTGAGTGAGGTGATAATGAGAGAGTGAGGTGAGTGTAGGGTAAGTGCACCCTTGCACTTACTCTCTCCCTCTCCTCATAAATGCTCTCATTAAAGCCCCATGACTTACCTAGCCACATCCTCCAAATCCAAAACACAACAATGGAAATATCTTCTCATAAAACAAATATCTAGGGTTAAGGTTTAAACAAAGCAAGGATTAGGTTAAAGGTTGTCATGGTCACTAACAAGATTAACACAACTAACCCTCACATTAATATGCACAAGTGTGTGCAAGCCAAAACAAATAATAATAAAATTTTAATTAATTGTTATAAAATGTGAAGAAACCAATTTGGTAAACTTTTTTACAGAAAACCCGCATTATCGCTTAATTAACACTAAACGCATTCTAAGGTGTTACAATCTCCCCCCTTAAAGAAAATTCGTCCTCGAATTAAAATTCTTACTATGCGTACCTTCAAAGAGATGAGTGCAAAACTTCCACATCTCGCTTCCATCCTTCCAAGTGATCTCCTCACTAGAAAGGCTATGCCAAAGAAAACCTCCACAGATGGCAAGATCTTTGACCGAAGTTTCTCCACCTGCCGATCCACTATAAGTATCGGCTGCTGGTGAACGAAAAGATCGTGTCTAAATGGTCTGGTGCTGAATCATGTGAGAAAAGTCATGAAGGTATTTGCGAAGTATCGATACAAGGAATACGGGGTGAACATCCGAAATCTGTGCGGAAGTGCCAACGATAGGAAACGGAACTAACTCGCTTCAAGGATCTCAAAAGGACCTACAATCTGGGACTAAGCTTCCCAAAACTCAACACGCCATTTCATCGGAAAAATCCGTAGGAATGCATGATCTCCCACTGTGAACTTGAGTCTGCGACAACGACGGTCGGCATAAGACTTCTGTTTACACTGGGCTGCTCTCATCCTGTCCTGAATCAACTGGATCTTCTCCGAAGTCTCTGGACTAGCTGGGGTCCAAAAATCCTGCTCTCGCGAAGTCGGTAAAAGTGACCGGCGATCGACACAACCTACCACACAAGGACTGAAAGTTGCCATTTGAAATGTCTCCTGATAACTGTTATCGTAGGAGAACTCCATCAATGGCAAGTGACGATCCCACAGCCAACAAACAATTAGTACGTACGCACAAGCATATCCTCCAGAGTCTGTATAGTCCGCTCTGTCTGACCATCGGCCTACGGATGGAAAGCGGAGCTAAAGCTCAACCAGTACCCAAGGCTTCCTGAAGCTTTTGCCAATGACAGCTAGAGAACTGGGTGCCTCTATTGGATACAACGCATGAAGGAACTCCGTGCAAACGCACAAACTTATCGAAAAAAAACTGAGAAAACTGAGCATAACCGTACAACAATCACCCGAATGGAGTCATACCTTCGACTAGACCTGGGTAGAACCACAACGAAATTCATAGAGATCTACTCCCATTCCCACTCTGGAACGGTAAAAAAAAGGTTGCAACTCTCCTGCCGGCCTCAAATACTCAACCTTATCTTGCTGACAAGCCAAGCACTTCAAAACGAAATCCGAAACTTCACTCTTCATCCCTGCCCACCCGTAACTATCTCTCAAGTCACGTTACATCTTGGTGGAACTTGGTGAACACTAAAAGCTGACTGATGTGCCTGCTCTAGGACCTCGCGTCTCTACCCATCGGTATCAGATACACACCAACGAGTCCCTAAACGTAGCACACCCTGGTCATAAATCAAGAACTCCGAATCTCTACCCAGCCGAACATGCTCAAGAATTTCAGACAAACGAGCCTCGGCGGGCTGTGCCTCACGAAAACGATTAAGTAGAAGTGGACAGGCACGGACATGAGCAAGTTGTCCCCCAGTAGAGGTGAACTTAAACTGTACTCAGCTGTCGCACAAGAACTGTAAATCTGCAGAAGACTGTCTCTGAACTGCGCTCATCTGGGACAAGCTAACCCCGGGCCTACGACTTAAAGCATCAGCTACCACAATCGCCTTATCCCGGGAAATAAAGGATCTCACAATCACAATCCTTCAGAAGCTCCATCCGATGGCGCTGTCTCAAACTCAGATCCCGTTGCAGGAAGATTAAACTCTGGTGGTCTGTGAAAATCTGACACAACTCTCCGAACAAGTAGTGTCTCCAAATCTTCAGCGCAAGACCACCGTGGCCATCTCAAGATCATGAGTGGGATAATTCTTCTCGTGCTTCTTCAACTTTCGGAAAGCATAAGCGATAACTCTATCATGCTGCATCAAAACACAATCGAGCCCCACTCGCGAAACATCACAGTAAATGACAAAGTCGCCCGATCCAGAAAGCAAAGATAGAATTGGTGCAGTCGTCAACCGAGTCTACAACTGCTGAAAACTCATCACGCATGCCTCAGTCAAAAGAAAAGGAACCCCCTTCCTTGTCAGTACGGTCAACGGTGCAGTGATACTCAAGAAATCCTGCACGAAACGGCGGCAAAAACCGGCTAAGCCCAAAAAGCTGCGGACCTCTGTCACTGAACAGGTCTGGGCCAAAGCTGTATGGCCTCGATCTTCCTCGGGTCCATACGAATATCGTCTCCCGTAACCACATGACCTAGGAAGTCAACACTATCAAGCCTGAAGGAACACTTCGAGAATTTAGCAAACAGCTAGTGCTCTCCTAATGTCTGCAAAGAAATCCTCAAGTGCTGGTCATGTTCCTCTCGACTCTTGGAATAGACCAGAATGTCATCAATAAGACAATAATAAGCTGTTAAAGGAACGGCCTGAAAAATCTGGTTCATCATATCCATGAACACTGCTGGGGCATTGGTGATTCCAACAGACACCACCAAAAACTCATAATTCCCGTAGCGCGTACTAAAAGCAGTCTTCGGAATGTCGTCATTCCGAACCCGCAACTAATTATGACCTGATCCCAAATTAAAACTTAGAAAAATGTCTCGCATCCTGGAGCTGATCAAAGAAATCGTCAATGCGAGGTAAAGAATGTATAATCCGCACCGTAACTCGGTTCAATTGACGATCAATCAATACACAACTTCAAACTGCCGTCCTTCTTCTTAACGAACAGAATAGGAGCTCCCCAAAGCAAAACACTTGGACGTACACGTCCCCCAACAAGCAACTCTTGCAGTTGATCCTTAAGCTCCCTAAGCTCTGTCGGCTCATCTGGAACAACGTCGGAAAATCTCGCCCAATAGAAACCCGGTCCAACGAATCCACTGTGGCTCCGGTATCATGAATGAAAGCCAAGAATCCTCGACATCCTCTCCTCAAGGCCGACTAGCGAAAAACGCTGAAATCAAGCTGTGAGGGGTGGCACTACGGTCCCCCTGCACAACAAGAACTGACTCGCCGGAAAGACAAAACCTGACTGTCTTCCCGCGGCAGTCCACAGACGCATAGCACGTAGCTAACCAGTCTGTGCCCAGGAGAACGTCAAAGTCCAATATCTCTAGAAGGATCAAATCGACGGACGAATCTCTATCTCCTATCCGATTGGCACTCGACCGAAACACGTATCGCACAATAAAAGAATCGCTAACAGGAGTAAACACAACAAATGGCTGATCTAGCAAACACGACTCTCGGCCCAACCACGGCACAAAGTGTGTAGAACAAACGAGTGCATAGATCCTGAATTAAACAAACATGTGCATCAAAAGAACATGCGAATTAAGAATACCTGAAAACTCTGCATTGGACGCCCGCACGTCCCGATGAGTCAAAACAAAAGCTCGTGCATGTCCTCTACCTGCAACAGGCTGTCCTCCTCCTCTGCCATCCTGTACTCTCTGAACAAACCCTCCGCGACTACGACCTCTCTGAACATAAGTCTGATGCAGATCAATAGCAGATGCAAAAGACGACTCTCCCTGAGGTGAAGGTGATAAGGTATCATATGGTACTGCTGCCCTCCTCTGGCGTACCAAGGTACAATTTCTGACGAGGTGATGGAAACTCCCGTACCGGAAACATCCATACGATGGTTGCTGACCCTCCTGGGGATAAGAGCTAAACAACTGTCTTCGTCCCAAGCCTCTGCTATTCTCGCGACGTAAACGAAATCTGTCGCGGCGACTAAGCATCTGTCTCTGGGCTGATACACATGTACGAGCCCTCCTCGGTTCCGGAACTTCCAAAGTCTCGGGAAGACGCTCCTCATCTAGTAGGGCTGCGTCCACTACTGCTGTATACGTGACAAATTGCTGTGTGCTGATAGCAAGGAATAACTGGGTAACAGGGGTGGCAACCTCCTGTCGCTGCGCTCGACTGGCCTCAACCAATGATCCTATCATCTGGCGCAAGTCTTGCATCTCTGCCTCAAGCCTAGCGATACGACCTATCGAAAGCGGATCAATCTGCTCCTGTACAGCGAGCGTATCGTCTCGGTCAGTTCTCGTCTCAAACGAGTCAACTCTGACCTCGTCTCTCGCTTCCTCTCTTTGAGCCCTCATAGTCTTCGACAACAAATGGCTAGAAATGGAAATAGGATTCGATAAGAACAAGGAAATCAAATCACAAGGATATGTATAATCATGAAAGGAATTTGAAACAATTAGTACTAAGGTCACTTAGGCGGAGTACCGTGTCGTAAGTATGCCGCGGACATACACACGCTACATCACTCTGCTTAAACTACGTAATCCATCATACCAAGGTCATCCAACACTCCGAAAGGTAAAACCTAGCGCTCTTATACCAACTTTGTCACGACCCAAAATTTGGCACGTGACGGCCCTTAAACTACGTAACGTATACAGGCGTAACGCAATTCAAGTAAGCCGAAAACCCAGCAATCTAAACCATCAAAAGTAGTAAGTGATAAGAACATTGTTAAAACTTTTGAGAATCTCATGTAAAAATCCTTAAATTCCAAATTACTTTCATTAAAAATTAGCAGCACCTCCTTTGCAAAACAAGCCCCAAAAAGGGTACAACATAAAATATAAGTAAAGCATCCCCAACTGGAGCAAATCCATGCCCAAAGGTGGAAACAACACTACAACAGATATACGACGCCGTAGCGAAGAAAATGGACGATATAAAATGACAACAGCATAAAAGACATCCAAAGTCACAAATATACAATATCGTCCTCACATCTCGTCTCTAAGTCAATACATGAAAGTGGTAGATAGAGAGTACTAGATACAACAAATATACAAATGAGCATCATCAGATAACCGCAAAACCCGCCTATAGCAAAACTGCACACAGTCAGCCGTAGCGGTATCCGCTGTAAAAGATGATACGATAAGAAGAAGCCCTGCCGCGACTGCTCTGAAGGGCTACCTGCAAAACACTGTGGCACAACGGGGGTGAGTTGCCAACTCGTGAATAGCAAATAACATATGCAGGTAATCGCAGGTATGCACATACTGCGATAATCTATCACATGCAAGCTGATAGCAAAAAATGGCAATATGTATATGCAACAGTCATGAAAGGTACTCTATCAGGTACTACTAATACATGGAGCAATGCATATCAAATAAATGCTGAGTATGGGATAAAACATGTCCTCCTCACAGAATCCTCATCGTGGCAGGACCAGTGTCCATCAAGGCAATCTAAATCCCAATGCCAAAGGCACCGCATGCTCAGATCGACCCTCATATCCTGTATGTCTCATGGAACCTGATTGTCCAACATCGACACCCGAAAACATCATGAAAACTAATGTCCAGCATCGACATGTAAATACTCATCTGTCAGGCGCCATCACCACGACTGGCCCTGATGTCATGTCCGTACATCTCATGGAACCTAAGTGTCCAACACTCGCGATCCATATAGCATGTCCGTACAAAACTCCGGTCGGTATCCCCACGATAACCGCCGAGTCCAAATACTATTACCGGTAGATACTAGCCCTCCTGCCAGGCTCATCGTCTATACCACGAAATCACCTCTTACCTCGGGGAACCATACCGGGTCCACCATGTACCCGCATACGGTGCCTACCGCACATCGAATCGGGTATCTAACACAAGTCTCAGAACCGAGAAAACTCATGGTGGACACACTGAAATATCATATCAAGAGAAACCGAGTTTTCAAAAAATACATAATTTCATGAAATACCACGGTCCTCAAATCCAGAAAATATCATATGAAATCCATATCTCAAATGCGTAAATCCATAAAATATGATATATGCAATATAAAACAGTAATATGAGCATATAAAGGAAAAACCGCTATTTAAATGCATCCAGTTATTAAATATATCATGCGGTTCCCAATTCCTCCGAAATCAAGTGCAAAATCATATGAGGTGTACATGTAGCTGTAGCAAGATATGTATATCTACATGTAAGCATGTATGTATGATGCATTTCATATGCGCAATAGCATAAGAATCAAGGTCTCCATGTCGATGATAATACAAACCACATAGGGGTATATGTAGCTCTAGAAAGGTATGTGGGTGTACATGTAAGTATGTATGCATGATGTACATGTAGCTATAGCCAGGTATGTGGGTGTACATGTAAGTATGTATGCATGATGTACATGTAGCTGTAGCCAGGTATGTGGGTGTACATGTAAGTATGCATGCATGATGTACAAGTAGCTGTAGCCAGGTATGGGTATATACCTGTCAATAATGATGTAATACCATATAGGTATATGTGTAAACATGTAGGTATAGCAAGGCATATGTGTAAGCATGTAGGTATACAGGTATGCTATATTTCATATGCACAATGGAATCAGAATCAATATCTCAATGTCCCTAACCAATACAATATCACATACGTATAGGCGTAAGCATGTAGGCATGCAAGGTATATGTGTATGCTATCTTTCTTATACACAATGGAAATAAGGATCATGTCTCAATGTCCCTAACCAATACAATATCACATATGTATAGGTGTAGTGCGTGTCATGGCAATTACCGATAGTGTGTGTGTAGCATCCAATTTGTGATCGTGCAACATGAACCGTCAATAATAGTGTTGTGTCTCATTAATACTATGTCCATAAACAATAGGCAATGAGATATGCAACAATAGTACACATGCACAATCAATACCCATATACTTGTAACTAATAGTCATGTCATATAATCTAGCCCAGACGCATAACGCCATGCGGGCGATTCCCCTGTAGATGTTAAATCTACTCATTGATGATCTTGGGCTAAGTAAAGCCAACCACTTTCTTTCCCTTCTTCGCAGCGTCCAAAGTCCCCGCCCGCGACCCTAAAATCATATAACAACATAACAAGTTCATATTAGCAATCGACCAATTACACGTACAAACTACGTTTGACCGACGCACCAACTCCAAACATACTCTCAAGTTTCGTCTAGTGGCTAACGTGCGTAGCGACACTATGAAACCAACCCAAGAGCCAAAGCTACACAAGGTACACGTACCGTGTCGGATAACGTAACACATGTAGTCGTAACACTAGAAACAAGCAAAATGATCCCAGATTTTGCTACACAAACAATTGGTGAAAGTTATAAGTGCCACGAGACCACATAAAACCCTAGAGACCCCTAGACCAAAACACGAACCCCAACTCACCAGTCTGGCCGCAAATTGCGGCCAGAAGAAATATATTTGCGGCCACTTATTAAGGGAATGGGTTCAGGTTTTTAGGGTAGCTTCTAGGTCACCACACTAGATCACTGTGAAGGGAACTTTTCCAACAAACAACTGGTTTGATA
This sequence comes from Agapanthus africanus, assembly GCA_030015575.1. NCBI lineage: Eukaryota > Viridiplantae > Streptophyta > Magnoliopsida > Asparagales > Amaryllidaceae > Agapanthus > Agapanthus africanus. The sequence continues at coordinate 299,040,217 of CM057349.1, forward strand.
GCAGATTCATTCGAGACCCAAAACTACGCTAAAATATGATATGTGCACGAAACTAAACTTTACGCATTCTAAACTGAAACTAATAAGCTACACAACATTAAAAACACCTACTTAACAAATAGAGATCATTACCTAACCACACAAGCTCAAAGATCCCAGCTTTCCAAGTTCCAAGTGATCTTAGAGGCAAAACAAGACATGAGAAGTGATTTAGGTGAGATTTGATCAAATTTTGTGAAGGTTTAGTGATGAATGGGTAAGGGTTCAGTTTAAGGTAAGAGGGAATGAGAAATAATTAAGAAAGAGATAGAGTGAGAGAGAATAAGAGTGTGTGAGTGAGTGAGGTGATAATGAGAGAGTGAGGTGAGTGTAGGGTAAGTGCACCCATGCACTTACTCTCTCCCTCTCCTCATAAATGCTCTCACTAAAGCCCCATGACTCACCTAGCCATCTCCTCCCAATCCAAAACATAACAATGGAAATATCTTCTCACAAAACCAATATCTAGGGTTAAGGTTTAAACGAAGCAAGGATTAGGTTAAGGGTTGTCATGGTCACTAACAAGATTAACACAACTAACCCTCACATTAACATGCACAAGTGTGTGCAAGCCAAAACAAATAATCATAAAATATTAATTAATTGTTATAAAATGTGAGGAAACCAATTTGGTAAACCTTTTTACAGAAAACCCGCATTATCGCTTAATTAACACTAAACGCGTTCTAAGGTGTTACACCGGGCCCCCTTGGGTATTTGGTGTTGATTTTTCTTCTGTGGCTTTGTTTGGGTATTTTATAATCTATAGTATTGTTTGATTTGTCCCAATATGCATATAAAGAAATCTGGGAATGTTTAGTTTGGGTGTTATTTAAGTTTCCGATATTCCGATACGAGTTTTCGTATTTTTGTACTGCAACTGAAACGTTGACGGTCGTACGTTAAATTTAGGGGCAATTGATCGTTTCTGGAGTAAGTAAGCTGTAGGTTCTAACCTATGGGTGCTAAGCTCGTTGTTTTGATTTTGATATGATATTTACGCCGATATTTCATAACTACTATTATAGGTACGATCGCGGAGGTGTTTGAGACGCAGTTGGCGGACATAGCAGCGTGGATTTCAGCGAGCTCAACAAGTTGGTGAGTAGATTTACATCTACAGGGGAAGTCGGGTAGATGGCGTATAGCACCCCCGCAACCGTATAAATAGGATAGTATGATATATAGTTAGTTTTTAGGGTTTATTCAAGATAAAGATATTGGAGTTATGTTGCATCTAGTATGTTATTCATGTGCATATAGTCTTGTTTATGATTTGGTGGAATTATACGAGGGATCATGCCGTACTTGAGATAATGTGGATAATGTACGAGGAATCATACCGTACTTGAAATGATGAGTTTAGCATGCCGATTAACGGCCAAGTTTCCTTTAGACTCGTAGAGTTATGCTTTATTTCTTTTTAGAACGTAATACTTGAGTGAGCTATACTCTTTTAAAAACTAACGATTCGTTTCCCTTTTTGATGATAAAAGACAAGGATGCGATGCCAATTTCCAAAACGGATATCTATTTTAACCTAAGGCAGCTTCCTTATTTCAAAACCAACGTTTCGTTCCAGTTTCAAAGATAATGGTATAGCTCATAGCAAGTAGTTACATTTATTAATTACGCTTAGATTTATTTTACATATTCGCGTTATATTATTCGATGTTATACGTTTTCGCGATACGAACACTCTGTTAGAATACTAAACAACTACCAATGAGTATTATGTTGCACGAACACATACGCATATGTTACACTACACCTCATTGGTACTGCCATATCACTGTAGGACCGCTATACTACGTAATGTGTATGTAGGCTTTATACACTTATAGCACACTTGCACAAATACTAATGATTACCATGCTACACGAGCACAGACGCGTATGTTACACTACACATCATTAGTATTGCCATGACACGGTAGAATTGTTACGTTATTGCTTGTATGACTTTATTTACATACTTTATCTGTATTACCTGTTAAGCATTGCAAATACCAGTATTATGGATATTTATATTTGATTCTTATGAGTTTTCTGGATGTTTTACTTTTGATGATATATATCAGTGCTATGGGACGCTGTTATATATGTATATATATATATATATAATATCATCATAATGGTCTATGCAAGTATTCTTATTCTTTACTTGATATTTCTGGATATGATGAGTTGGCGTTTACCATGAGCTTGATGTTTTTTGATTGTCTTTATTCCGAACCGAGTGGGGGAGATATACGGTTACGGACTTGCTACTTATCCAGACTGAGTAGTGGAGTATCTAGTCGGATACATGGTGGACCCGATCGAGACCGAGGGGCAGGATAGCCGCATGTGAGACGAGGAGCCTAGCGAGGATATTCGATACCGGAGATAGGGATGATCATGGTAGATATCCAGAGGATACTGATCAGGGTTCGATTTGGGCACGGCGGATATCCAGGGGATACCGACCGGGGCCAGGGATATCGGGTAGCGATCATCTGTTGAGATGGTGTCGACGGTATCTGCATTTGCGTGTCGGTGATGGACACGAGAGATTTGAGGATTTGCGTGTTGGTGATGGACACGAGGGATTTCTGTTTTCAGGTGGTGAAGCTGGACATCCATATATATTGATATGTTACTATCATGAGGTACCCAGTTATATTATAATTATTGTAGCCGACCAAGACTGATCCGGGGGACAGTACCTGCATCTCTGTTTATGGGTTATTTCATATAAAAAGGATTTAAAACTCGAGCTATAGCCTCATTATTTTGACGTGTCTGACACTGGCATTTTTAAATTTTTAAACCTTTTAACATTCTTCACTAAAACAGCAGGACATATATCTTAAATAAGATATCTATTATATTTCCTACTATCGCGTCTGCTTTTATGCCGTGATATATGTATTTCGCGGCTATTTTAAAGAAGAGGTTTTACATATATATTTCGGCTACTTATGGGCTTATACCTAGATACAGGTCATTTGCATGATATATTCTATTTTTGGGTTCATGTGATGGATAGAGTTACATTTATGATACATATGCATATCATATATTATATTAGTACAGGATATGATAGTACTATACATATGACCTAGGTATCGTTGTGCATTTGATTTCTACCTTGTGGTGTACTTTTATTCATTGAGTTGGCAACTCACCCCCGTTGTGCCACAGTTTCTTGCAGGTGTTACCGCTTGGATTATCAGCGGCTTGGGGAACACATTCCTTTCGGTGATTGCTTTGGCAGGTGGGTTACTGCTGTATCGTACTCATATTAGTATATTCTTATCTTTTTTTATCCAGTAAAACTCCATCGACTTAGAAAGGGTATATTGTGGACTTAGAAGCGAGACATAGAGTTTGTGTGTTGTAATGTCGCACTCATTGGAGTCGACCATTTTATACTGTTGATTTTGTTTCGCTTTTCTTTTCTTCGCCATTGTGCGTCGTATATTGTTTGCTTGGTTGCTCCGCCGTTTGGGCGTGGAAGCTAGCTCCCGTTGGGATGCTATTTTTATTTTTATGATGTAGCGGGTCTTATTCAAATTACAAGGAGGTGCTGTCGAATTTTAAAACGTCATAGATACTTTTCAAACATACATAGTTAAATTTAAATGTTTATTTTAAACTGATTCCATCTGATGACTATTTTAAACTTCACCTCTAATGTTTCCAAAAAGGGTTTAGATTCTGGGTTTCGGCTTACTTGAACCATGTCGACGTCTTTAGATATGACGTGATTTAAGTTCCGGTCACGTGCCACATTCGGGTCTTGACAAAATTGGTATCATAGCGTTTGGTTTAACCTTTGTTCGAGTCTAAGTTTGGCTATATGGGGTCTACGCATACGCTTTCGTTACCTAGGCTTGACCTTATAGGACTTAGACTTGACTTTGGGGGTCTTATACCCGAACTTTCGTTACATAGGATGGCCTTAGTTGATGGAGTAGGTACTAAGTAGAGTGACATATCGTACATATGTTTCACGGTATATTTACGATATGATACTCCGCCTACGTTACCTTAGGATTTATATCTTGAGATCTTTCTTCTATTCGTTCCATTGATCCATCCTCGTCGATACATATTGATTATTCTGGTCGCAATGTCTACGTGAGCCAAAAGGGCTGCGATTAGAGACACAGTCAGGGCAGATTTGTCTCAGACAAGGACTGATCAGGGTGACATTCCGGTGACATGGGGACCTGTCGTTTATCCATATTTGATCAGATTTATAATGTTGAAGCGAGTTTCTTCGGGATCCGCACCAGTGGGTTGGGTTATTGCTAGAGATCAGCCAGACTTGAGGCGTGATGTTTTCCTCTCTCCGAAGATCGTGGTGTTGCGTACTGTTCAGACAGCGGTACTAATCATTGCTGAGGTTATCGAGGTGTTTCTTCCAGAGTCATGAAGTTAAAAGATTACCAATGTTTACGAGCATAGATGGATCAGAGGATTCGTAGTCGTTCAGATGTGGGTTGACCAGGATATTTAATTCGTTGTGGCGCTACGATATGAGATCGGTGAAATTGATTAGCTTCTTCCGATGGATCTTGCTCAGACCTGATGCAAGTCGCTCGAGGAAGAGATCGTGTAGTAAGTTTTCCTCCGACAAATTGGGACGAGTTTTCGAAGGTGAGATTAGCCAGATTCTTCTACAGAATATCAAAGATGCCGGACTCGTGCTTTTAAGTCTTGTAAGGCTCCGGGCATGGTCATAACCAAGTATAACTTGCAATTCGTGTGACTATCGTGATACGCTCCTTAATTGATTGATATTGGAGAGTAATGGAACAGAGGATTGGTGCTAAGTTTCAGTAGGCAGTTGTTCTTTACCGTCGATATTGAAGATTTGATGCATATGCAGAGGCGCATACGACCAAACTTTCATAGGAAAATCTTGAGGAAATGGAAGTAGATACGAAAAAGAAAGTGGATTTAGTAATGAGTTCTAGTTCCGGGATGGTTGGATAAATACTATCAGCAGGAGATTTGATGGATTCTATCCAGGAGTTGTTAATAAGTAAGATTGGATCCAGAATCAGTCGTTGGCGCACACGCAGAGATTAGAGATCGCCGTCATCAACGCGTTGTGAGAAACTGGACTACTGGTCAAGAAGATGTGATGAGTGGTATCAGCAGTAAGACTGATTGTGTCGTTGCTCTTCACCGGACGATTGTATAAAAGAGGCATGACGTTAGAGATCCGTTTAAGAACCAGAATTCAGAGACAGAGAACGCTAGACCAGGGCAGTAGGCAAGTAGAAATTCTTGCTCTGCCAGTTCCAGGTGTTTAAAACACCTTTCGCCATTGAAGAAGATATACTCCGATGTCCATTGTTTTGTTATTTGAGTTTTTATAATCTAAATATTTTGTTTTCAACATAGAAGGAAGGACAACTCAACGTCCGTTATTATGAATTATGTATTTTGAGGACTTGAGGGTCACACAAATGTTTTATGCACACCAGCTGCACTTGTTGAGATATCAATGCGAGGTGACTGCACTTGATTAGAGTGTCGTGTACACCAGAGGCACTAGACTGATATTTTTCGTACACATCAGTTGCACATGATTAAGAGATTATATATATATATATATACATACATACATATATATATATATATATACATACATACATATATATATATATATACACACACTCTAGGTATACTTGGTATAATTTTGTGCACACCCGTTGCACATTTTGATGTTTTGTCCACCCCGATGCATATGAGATTTGTTTTGTGCACTCTGATGCATATGAGATTTGTTTTGTGCACTCTGATGCACATGAGATTTGTTTTGTGCACCCCGATGCACTTGAGATTTGTTTGGTGCACCCCGATGCATATGAGATTTGTTTTGTGCACTCTGATGCACTGGATATTGATCTTGTGTATTCTTGATGCACTCGGTAATTGCTCCCTGCACATTTGATGCAGTGGATATTGTTTTTGTACACACTTGTTGCACTTGACACTGTTTTGTTTTCGTACACACCATGATGTGTGGTTTGAGATTTGCACGCAAACCCGTTAGGGTTGATTTTGTTTTCGTGCTTTGCACTTAATAGGATATGTTATAGATTTGATTCATATATTTTCGCTTGGTCATGTGCTACCGATATTGCACTACGACTATGGCATTGATCATGTATCTGATATATACAACGTGTTTCGTATTTGGTGTTCTGCATCATAACTAGAGTAATTCTCATAGCAACCGCTAGAGTTACAGTTATGTGAATTTATATCTTTTTGAGTTTTCATGCACACTGTTGCGTTATGTTACGTTTTAGCTCATGTGGGACTTTGGAGTTCTGTTATATTGAGCGGACCATATGTTTTAAAATTTTGGACCCCAGCAAAATTGTTTGAAATGAGTTGATTGGATTGAGAAAAAATGATTTAAGAAGGGGTTTTATTTTAAATTCAGGGACCGAATTTCTTTAAGGGGGAGAGATTGTAAAATTTTTGGAAAATTATAAATATTAATTTATAAATTTAAATATGAATATAATAAGTTTATAAAAATGATATCGCTTATGAAATTGAGTATCGGAATTATATCCATAAAAATGTAATTATTTTGGTAAATATGAAGAAAAGTGTGTGATATCATAAAAATGAAATATTAAATATTTTAACATGATATAATAATTTATATTAAGATAGGAATATTTAAGTGTTATGATAAGTATTTCATTTTTATCATGGATTTAGATTTGTAATATGAAAGTTTTTCTTTATTTGTTGCATTTCTTTTAATCATGGTTGGTATATGATATCCTAGGCTAAACCCTCACAACACCACACCCCCACCCATGCTCAACTCCCTCCACCTCCTACTTCTCAACTTTACACCTTCTCCTTCTCAAATGCCACCTCCTCTTTTCTCTACATAAATCCTCACACCTATTCTTTTCTCATCACATTATATTCTAAGTCTCTAACTGAGACAAACACCCTCATCCCAACAATTGAATCCTTCATCAAATCAAAGAGAGAAAAAAAAAATCATAGTCCCTTCAACAAATTGTTCACAACCTCAAGCTTGATTCACTACAAACCCTAGATGCTTCCATAAGAAATCTTGAGCTGATGTTCTCTTGTGAATCATCTCCATAGATATAATTCTTTCCTTCTTTTCAAATATTAATTTTGTTTATAATCTGTTTTGATGTGCAGTAATATAAAAACAGTTTGTTTTGTGATATTTAGCCTACTGAACTTGAATCTGGAACCACTAGGTATAACCACTAGAAAATCTAACAATACCATAAGTATCATGAGACCACTAAAAGACTTCACCTAAAGCCCGAGATCCTATCTCCTAAGATCGACCGGCGACATTCCATATTTTTCCGGCGCCGCCGAGCCCCCTTGGGTATTTGGTGTTGGTTTTTCTTCTGTGGCTTTGTTTGGGTATTTTTATGATCTATAGTATTGTTTGATTTGTCCCAATATGCATACAGAGGAATCTGGGAATGTTTAGTTTGGGTGTTATTTAAGTTTCCGATATTCCTGTTAGTGTATATGCCCTAGAGGCCATTACTGTATCATACTAGTTTGTATATTACTTAATGGAAGCTTGGGATATTCACCTTGTATATACAATCTTGCTCAAAATATTAGTATGCTACTTGGTTTGTTTCTACTTCAATGTGTACATGTGTTTATTTTAGTAAATCACCTATACACATTAGTGGAACCCTTAGGATCTTTGCTTGATTACCAGCGTTGTGATGGCAGTCACACTAGTGGGGGCTGGGTAATCTATAAGCACGTCCTTATGCAGGTCCCTAGTCGCAGGACTATCGAGACAGGACATCGATACTCCGGAGTAGACTAGCGTATGCGCTTCTCATCCCAGTGTGGGAGATGGTCTGTCCCACAGCCATCAGTACATCGTACTAGAGATAGTATGCGGGTGCTCGTTGGGTTATGAGTACACTGGACATGACTCGTCGGGAACTGACCGGTTGGTATTATACCTATCGTCGGTTATCAGTTCCCAGGTGACATGAGTACAGCTTAGTCCGCTGACTTGACACTGTCACTTTGCCTCGAGTGTGTTCCTACTGTACTTAGATTACTACCCTACCACGGCTCAAAGGAGTCGTGCAAACAGGTAGTAGTTGGGTGCAGTCCCGAAGCACTTGGAGGCAGTGACGGTTAGACAGGATTCGTCTCTCCCGGTATTGGGGGTTGACATCGTGCTGTGTCTAGGAGAGCCATTATACGAGTAGTCCCTGGCCAGGGCAAGCGAGATATACTGGTAGGCTTCCAGTGTTATCTCAGTGTGTTTTGGGCTTCACTCCGGCACGACTTGTACCGCTATTAGGGGACTGACGTTTACCGCCCCCTAGGCCCGCTATGCGATGTATCAGACGAACAGACCGGACTGTACGAAGACTGTCACATTCAGGCTCAGTAGGAGTTCAGATGGGTTTCACCTCGTCAGTCTTCTTGTCGGCATCTACCTGGGGACCGTTATGCACAGCTAGTGCCACTTGCGGTCTGTGGTTAAACCAACTGCCATCGTAGTGTCAAGTCTTTAGAGTCCCACACAGAAACCTATTCGCCTTTAGGCAAAAGAGTAGAGGTCGCATGGTTTTGCGACAGGTCGCATGGTTTTGCGACAGGATCCGGTCACATCCGTGCACTTGTGCACGTACAGTGTCCGGACAGTTAACACTAGCGGGCTTTGGTTTAAGCCAGATCCTAGTGTACGTTTTGGGATTGGTTTTATCCAGTATGTATTCGTGTTCCTCGGAACGCGGATGCGGGTGTGTATGCACAGTTGACGGAGAGACAGAGACAGAGGATTCTAATTAGGGTTGTTGACCGTTGACTGTTGACTATTGACTTTTTGCTCAACCCTAATAAGAATATGATATGAGAACTAAGAACCATAGAGAAAAATCCCAACACACTCTCCTCTACTCACTCTAGTTCACAAGGTTTAGCAAACCGAGTGAACTAGTTTCTTCAAAGTTCGAAGAAGAAGCCAAAGGTAGAAGCTTTCAGGTGGATCGATCTTCGGCGCAAGGAGACGACGGGGTGAAGCCAATCCGTACACCATCGAGGTTTGAAGACGAAGGAGTTCAAGAAAGAAAGGTATAACCCCTAACCGAGTAGTTAACAACTCCTAGTTAGGTTGTTAGTTAGATGTTTTACCAAGATCCGGTTTTGAGTCCATGTTACCGCCTCTAGAAAATTATTTTTCACCAAATTCTGCATGCTTGAAAGTACCGGGAGAGGTAGCATGGACTTACAGTGGTATCAGAGCCTAGTTAAACACTACCTAACATGTTAGCATAGTAACTAGAAATTCGATCGGAGAAAAAGTCGCGAAATACACCCGGATATCAAACTTGCTGTCGATTTTCAAAGTTCTGTAAAAGTAATAAATCATGCTTTAAAAATCGACTCAGGGTTTTTATAGTCTACTGTAGAAAAACGGTCTAGAGATCCCACCAAACCACCGCGGAAACGCGGCAATAGCTTGGTATTGCCGTGGTTCCGCGGCTGATTAAGCTCCTCTCTGGATCGTCTTCACTGCAGTTTGTTCTATGGGGTATTTTGGGATTTTTGGTATATGTTTTTTCAGCCCAGATTTTCCAGAAACAAAAATTTGTTTTTGGGGCTTTAAAAACCTTATTTTGATCGAGTTTCTAAAGACTTAAGCTGACGGGTATTTCTGTGATGTGATATTTGTGTTGAACGTCTGCTAATCGCTATATGTCGATTAGTGGGAGTTATACAAATCTGTGATCTGTAATGTTATTGGTTTGTGTATATGAATTCATTGGATTGTCGCGGGTGAATAGCCGGGGGTTGTGAGACGAGAGTTTTCTTTTCTTTCAATTCATGTAAATTTGTAAATTGATGTAATAATTATTTGTATGGCCGCACAACCGGGTCGGGGTTGTAGCCGTCATTGTATAATTTATTTTTACTGTTTTTGCTCCTAGGATAGACCCATGGAGGGGGTGCACAAACTACTGGGTATCTCGAAGTGCCGAGTGGCCTACTCACGTCGTTGAGGGAGGTTGCTCCGCTTCGGATATTTGGCAGGTAGTTTGCCGCACCCGTAGGGGTCTTGGGTGGGGTATTGGCTATTCACCGCGACCGTGTAATCTGCTTTTCGTTACAGACTCGTACGAATTGCGGGTTCCTAGTATATCCAATGTATTCATCTGTGATCTGAAATGGCTATCATTGCAATATATCTATATATAATATTATTTAGGCGTTGCTTATGTTTTACAGCCGCGCTAGCCCAGCCCCCGCTCTGTCGTTAGTTAAGTAACCTAACGGGTAATGACGGGGCCCCGTGGCGAATGCGAATGGCATAAGCGTACGTCATATTTTGGTTGTTTTATGCAATGGTAGAATTAAATGATGGGACGCATTAAAAGAACTAATGCAAGAATATCACGCATTAAAAGAACTAATGCAAGAAAATAAACCAAGTAAAAGTCGTTGGAACACTTTCGAAAAACCACTCGGTTCTTTTCAAAGCCAACTTTTAAATGCGGAGCTTGAGCCACTCCTTTTAAAAGCTATCTCGTTCCATCGATTATATTAAGTTCACTACGTTCACGGTTTCGCCAAAACCATTCGTAGCCCTCCGTCGTTTCACATGAATAGTCAATAGTATTCAAGCTATGTTTGTTGGCCAAAGTCAAGGCATAGTGATTGGTAGCTATTGGGTATTCATGTGCAGCATAGATAGATGCGTTGGTTTGGAACAGTCGTACTGCCTTGTTGGCCAAAGTCAAGGGTAGGTGCGGGTGGATTCAAATTAACCTGGAGAACGACGGGTATAACTTGACATGTGACTTATGATTTGTTGGCCAAAGTCAAGGTCATAAGAGCATGGGGCAAAAATCCACATCGGGAGTTTCAAAAGAACTGAAACTTGCTAGTGTTGCATACCATTTGGAGTGTGATGATTCTGGTAGGATTCCTTCAATTTCGTCACGCGATGATATTTGGATCCCGATCCTACTGTGAGTATATGCTACTCCTCGGGAAATTTCTCACTTAACGATCAATGCTATAAACCTAGTAGGTGTCTAGAAAGGTGTTAGCGGGGCTACGCCCACAGGGAAAAGAGGTTATTTAATTAAGGAACTTCGTGAAAGCGTTGGAAAACCTCCCTCGAAGTACCGACACTGGCCTGGCTGAACGGTTAAGAAAGTATTGTGCGGTGAGATTGATCCCGACTAATTCTTCCTTTTTGGTTTAAGGAGGGATTCGAGAGACAGTGGGAGCCATCCTGTTTAGACAAACTAAAAACCATTCTAAACTTGCAAGAGCATCATGCCGAGTGTTTCTTCTCTCTCTCCTAATTGCAGCGACCAATTGACATGACTGGACTTAAGTTACTTCTAGATAAAAACATACTGACAGGGCCAAACTACAAAGATTGGCTCAGGAATGTCAAGATGGCAATCACTTACGACAAGCTGGGGTATCTTTTTACCACCAAAGCTCCCCCTGTCCCAGGTCCCAAAACCAGCGTCGCGGATAAGAAAATCCATAAGACCTGGGAACTAGACTGCGCGAAGGCCAAGTGCCTCGTGCTTGCCTCTATGGACAATGAATATCAGAGGAGGCACGAGAATATGGACCTGGAATCCATATTTCTTCATACAAAAGAACTGTATGGAGAGCAATCTCGTATCGCAAGATACGAAGTGTCGAAGAAGTTATTTTCGACAAGATTGGTCGTCGGATCATCGGTAGCGGAACACGTGCTTAAGATGATTGGCTACATTGAGGAGCTCGCGGACCTTGAGACCACGTTGGAGAATGAGCTCTATACGGACTTGATTCTCCAGTCCCTTCCTTCCACTTACGCCCAGTTCATACTGAACTTCAACTTACAAGAAAAGGAAGTTGAACTTTCAGAACTCCTCAACATGCTGAGGAGCGCAGAGGGCACCCTACAGAAAGGTAGGGAGACATCCACTTTGTTTGTAGGAGGATCTTCTTCTTCTAGGTCCAAGGCGAAAGCCAAGGGAAAGAAGAAGAAAGCCCCCGCCAAACCAAGAGGCGGTGTTAGTAAAGTGGATATGAAGGGAAAGGCAAAAGCAAAAGCAACAAAGAAAGCGGGGCAGCTTGTGGATAAAGAAGAATGCTTCTATTGTCATAAGAAGGGACACTGGAAGAATGATTGCAGGGCTTGGAAAGCCAGAGCACAGGAACTGAAGCAAGTTACGGCTTCAGCTTCAGGTGTGTATGTTATTGATAACTGTCTTTCAATAAACTCTACTTCCTGGGTATTGGATACCGGATCAGGATCTCATATCTATAATTCTTTGCAGGCGTTGAGAAACCGTAGGTTTTGAAGGCAGGTGACATGACCCTTAAAGTTGCAAACGGAGCTAGCATGGATGCTAAGGCCGTGGGGGACTATCACCTGGGAATGTCAGATGGACATGTTTTGGTTTTACGTAATTGCTTTTTTGTACCCAACGCAACTTGTAATATCATTTCTGTATCTTTGGTTTCTAAAGAAGGTTATGAATTTGCGTTTGTAAGTAATGTTGTAAACATTCACCTTAATCAAGTCTTGATTGGGTCAGGTACATTGAGCAATGGTATATAGGTATTAAACCAACCACAGATTTTCAATGTCCAGAATACACACAAAAGAAAGTCTCCAGAAATCAATCAGACTTTCTTATGGCATTGTAGACTGGGTCACATCAATGAGAGAAGGTTGACTAAGTTACATACAGAAGGATATTTGGATCCGTTCAAATATCAATCGTATGCCACTTGTCAATCCTGTCTCAAAAGAAAGATGACAAAAACTCCGTTCACTGGATACGGAGTAAGAGCGAGCGAGCTCTTGGGACTCGTACACAGCGACGTGTGCGGTCCAATGTCTACACATGCGCGAAGCAGTTTTTCATACTTCATTACTTTTACGGATGACTTTTCAAGGTACGGTTATGTCTTCTTAATGAAACATAAGTCCGAAGCCTTTGGAAAGTTCCAGGAATATAAGAATGAAGTAGAAAAACAAACCGGCAAAAGTATCAAGATTCTAAGATCGGATCGAGGTGGTGAATACTTGAGTGCCGAGTTCCTGGACTATTTAAAAGAGAACGGAATTCTCTCTTAGCTTAGTCCTCCATACACTCCGCAACATAACGGTGTATCGGAGAGACGGAACCGAACCCTATTGGATATGGTACGGTCCATGATGAGTAACGCTGAGTTACAGCGATCATTCTGGGGGTTTGCGCTAGAATCAGCTGCATACCTTTTGAACCGAGTTCCCACTAAGACTGTGCCTACCACACCATATGATTCGGTGTGGGAAGAAACCCTATCTTAAGCACATTAAGACATGGGGATGTCCAGCTTTTGTCAAAAAGCAGCATGCGGACAAACTCGAGGCACGCTCAGTACAGTGCAAGTTCGTGGGTTATCCAAAGAACTCCAAGGGATATTTCTTCTACTGCGAAGAGGAACAAAAGGTTTTTGTTTCTCGTCATGCCTACTTCTTGGAAACTGAGTTTTTGGAAAACCAGATAAGTGGGAGCACAGTAGAACTGGAAGAAATTCCAGAACCACGAGCTATTACTGAAAGCTTAGTGGAACCAGAGGGTTCAAAAGAACAGGACATTCCTACGCCGCTCCGCAGGAGTAATAGGCAGTCTCATCCGCCCGAGAGATACTACGGTTTTCTCATAGACGGGGATAGAGAGGATTGCATCATAGATTATGATGAGCCTACTAGCTTCCAGCAGGCCGTTTAGAGCGTTGACTCGGTAAAATGGCTGGATGCAATGCGGACCGAAATTGAGTCCATGTACACCAACAAAGTATGGACGTTGGACATTGCTCAAGACGGGGTAAAACCCGTAGGATGCAAGTGGATCTTCAAAAGGAAGATTGGTGTAGATGGATAGGTTGAGACCTATAAAGATAGACTTGTTGCAAAGGGTTTTCGTCAAAGACCTGGTTTGGACTATGACGAGACCTTTTCTCCAGTAGCTATGCTGAAATCCATTCGGATCCTTCTTGCCATTGCTGCCTTCCACGATTATGAGATTTGGCAGATGGACGTAAAGACCGCCTTTCTAAATGGAAATTTAGAGGAGTGTGTCTATATGGACCAGCCAGAGGGTTTCATTCAGAGTGGGAGAAGCGGAAAAGTGTGCAAGTTGCTTAAGTCCATCTACGGACTAAAGCAGGCATCGCGGAGTTGGAACATCTGTTTTGATGTGACGGTCAAGGAATTTGACTTTATCAAAAATCCAGATGAACCATGAATCTATAGTAGATTTGTAGCCAGAACTGTAGTATTCCTCGTTTTATACGTGGATGACATTCTCTTGATAGGAAATGACATTCCTATGCTACAATCTGTCAAGGGGTTCTTGTCACACAGGTTCTCCATGAAAGACCTGGGTGATGCCTCATACATCCTGGGGATCCGGATCCATCGTGATAGATCCAAGAGGATATTAGGACTTTCACAGTCCGGGTACATCGACACCATACTGAAAAGATTCAGTATGGAAGATTCCAAGCGCGGTAACCTACCGGCTTGTCACGGGATCACCCTCTCTAAAGAGATGTCTCCCAAGGCTGATTTGGAGAGGGATCGCATGTCTATTATACCCTACGCTTCTGCGGTAGGCTCTATAATGTATGCGATGTTGTGTACCAGACCGGATGTAGTTTATGCACTTAGTGTAGTAAGCCGGTATCAGTCAAACCCCGGGGAGAAACACTGGATAGCGGTAAAGAACATTCTCAAGTACCTGAGAAGGACTAAGGAGATGTTCTTGGTGTATGGCGGAAAAGACCTCCAGATCGAGGCCTTTGCTGACTCCAGCTTCCAGAGTGACAAGGATGATTCCAAGTCCATGTCGGGTTTTGTCTTTACCCTCAATGGAGAGGCGGTGTGTTGGAAGAGTTCCAAACAGGAAACCGTTGCAGACTCGACGATGGAAGCGGAATACATCGCTGCATCTGATGCCGCAAAAGAAGCCGTCTAGATGAGGAAGTTCTTGAAAGAACTTCAGGTGGTTCCGTCCATTGTTGATCCAATACCTCTGTATTGCGACAACAATTGGGCTATAGCTTTAGCGAAGGAACCCAGGTCCCATCAGAGATCCAGAACCATCTTGAGGCGGTATCACCTGATCAGGGAGATCGTGGATCGCCAGGAGATCGAGGTTCGGAGGGTTGCTTCAGAAGATAACACTGCAGATCCATTCACCAAGGCCTTGCCCCAGACTCAGTTCGAGTGGCTGATCGAGATGATAGGTCTTCGATACGCCAGTACATGGCCTTAGTGCAAGTGGGAGATTGTTAGTGTATATGCCCTAGAGGCCATTACTGTATCATACTAGTTTGTATATTACTTAATGGAAGCTTGGGATATTCACCTTGTATATACAATCTTGCTCAAAATAGTAGTATGCTACTTGGTTTGTTTCTACTTCAATGTGTACATGTGTTTATTTTAGTATATCACCTATACACATTAGTGGAGCCCTTAGGATCTTTGCTTGATTACCAGCGTTGTGATGGCAGTCACACTAGTGGGGGCTGGGTAATCTATAAGCACATCCTTATGCAGGTCCCTAGTCGCAGGACTATCGAGACAGGGCATCGATACTCCGGAGTAGACTAGCGTATGCGCTTCTCATCCCAGTGTGGGAGATGGTCTGTCCTACAGCCATCAGTACGTCGTACTAGAGATAGTATGCGGGTGCTCGTTGGGTTACGAGTACACTGGACAGGACTCGTCGGGAACTGACCGGTTGGTATTATACCTATCGTCAGTTATCAGTTCCCAGGTGACATGAGTACAGCTTAGTCCGCTGACTTGACACTGTCACTTCGCCTCGAGTGTGTTCCTACTGTACTTAGATTACTACCCTACCACGGCTCAAAGGAGTCGTGCAAACAGGTAGTAGTTGGGTGCAGTCCCGAAGCACTTGGAGGCAGTGACGGTTAGACCGGATTCTTCTCTCCCGGTATTGGGGGTTGACATCGCGCTGTGTCTAGGAGAGCCATTACACGAGTAGTCCCTGGTCAGGGCAAGCGAGATTTACTGGCAGGCTTCCAGTGTTATCTCAGGGTGTTTTGGGCTTCACTCCGACACGACTTGTACCGCTATTAAAGGACTGACGTTTACCGCCCCCTAGGCCCCCCATGTGATGTATCAGACGAACAGACCGGACTGTACGGAGACTGTCACATTCAGGCTCAGTAGGAGTTCAGATGGATTTCACCTCGTCAGTCTTCTTGTCGGCATCTACCTGGGGATCGTTATGCACAGCTAGTGCCGCTTGCGGTCTGTGGTTAAACCCACTGCCAGCGTAGTGTCGAGTCTTTAGAGTCCCACACAGAAAGTTATTCGCCTTTAGGCAAAATAGTAGAGGTCGCATGGTTTTGCGACAGGTCGCATGGTTTTGCGACAGGATCCGGTCACATCCGTGCACTTGTGCACGTACAGTGTCCGGACAGTTAACACTAGCGGACTTTGGTTTAAGCCAGATCCTAGTGTACGTTTTGGGATTGGTTTTATCCAGTATGTATTCGTGTTCCTCGGAACGCGGATGCGGGTGTGTATGCACAGTTGACGGAGAGACAGAGACAGAGGATTCTCATTAGGGTTGTTGACCGTTGACTGTTGACTATTGACTTTTTGCTCAACCCTAATGAGAATATGATATGTAATTAACAATGATATTAATTAAGTATTATAGTGACATGGTTGTTGAGGGGTTGACTTTGTTGACTTGTTGACTTTGTTGACCGGTTGACTAGGTTGGACTAGTTGACCATCATGATGACAATGGCTATCATTTCATGGCAAAGACTTTTGCTTGCTTGTTCTCTTGTGCAAAATGAGTGCATGAAATGATATGGCTATTGTAGCTTAAACCATCACTAATACTTGATTGCTATTATTGGTTATGATGGTTTTGGATTATGAGAGCCAAGAGAAAAAAGTCTTGCTCATTCTTTCATTTCCTTTCTCTCTCTTGTGTTCTTGAGCTCTCATCTTCTTCCTCTTGCTCTCCCTCTCTTTAGTCTATGGTTCGCTTGTCTCATGTGTTGAGAACCAAGAACCATAGAGAAAAATCCCAACACACTCTCCTCTACTCACTCTAGTTCACAAGGTTTAGCAAACAGAGTGAACTAGTTTCTTCAAAGTTCGAAGAAGAAGCCAAAGGTAGAAGCTTTCAGGTGGATCGATCTTCGGCGCAAGGAGACGACGGGGTGCAGCCAATCCGTACACCATCGAGGTTTGAAGACGAAGGAGTTCAAGAAAGAAAGGTATAACCCCTTAACCGAGTAGTTAACAACTCCTAGTTAGGTTGTTAGTTAGATGTTTAACCAAGATCCGGTTTTGAGTCCATGTTACCGCCTCTAGAAAATTGTTTTTCACCAAATTCCGCATGCCCGAAAGTACCGGGAGAGGGAGCATGGACTTACAATTCCGATACGGGTTTTCGTATTTTTGTACTGCAACTGAAACATTGACGTTAGTATGTTAAATTCAGGGGCAATTGATCGTTTTTGGAGTATGCTATAGATTCTAACCTATGGATGCTTAGCTCGTTGTTTTGATTTTGATATGATATTTACAACGATATTT
Organism: Agapanthus africanus; assembly: GCA_030015575.1. Classification (NCBI taxonomy): domain Eukaryota; kingdom Viridiplantae; phylum Streptophyta; class Magnoliopsida; order Asparagales; family Amaryllidaceae; genus Agapanthus; species Agapanthus africanus. The sequence continues at coordinate 299,057,920 of CM057349.1, forward strand.
CATAACTATGATTATAGGTATGTTTCCGAAGGTTTTCTGTGTTAGTGTATATGCCCTAGAGGCCATTACTGTATCATACTAGTTTGTATATTACTTAATGGAAGCTTGGGATATTCACAGTTGTATATACAATCTTGCTCGAAATGGTAGTATGCTACTTGGTTTGTCTCTGCTTTAATATGTGCATGTGTTTCTTTTAGCATATTGCTGGTATACATATTAGTAGAGCCCTTAGGATCTTTGCTTGATTACCAGCGTTGTGATGGCGCTCGCACTCGTGGGAGCTGGGTAATCTATAAGCACATCCTTATACAGGTCCCTGGTCGTTGGACTATCGAGACAGGGCATCGATACTCCGGAGTAGACTAGCGTATGCGCTTCTCATCCCAGTGTGGGAGACGGTCTGTCCCACGGCCGTTAGTACGTCGTACTTGGGATAGATGCGGGTGCTCGTTAGGTTACGAGTACACTGGACAGGACTCGTCGGGAACTGTTGGTTGGTAATATACCTATCGTCAGTTATCAGTTCCCAGGTGACATGAGTACAGCTTAGTCCGCTGACTTGACACTGTCACTTCGCCTCGAGTGTGTTCCCACCGCACTTTGATTACTACCCTACCATGGCTCAAAGGAGTCGTGCAAACAGGTAGTTTTTGGGTGCAGTCCCGAAGCACTTGGAGGCAGTGACGGTTAGACAGGATTCGTCTCTCCCGGTATTGGGGGTTGACATCGCGCTGTGTCCAGGAGAGCCATTACACGAGTAGTCCCTGGCCAGGGCAAGCGAGATATACTGGTAGGTTTCCAGTGTTATCTCAGGGTGTTCTGGGCTACACTCCGACACGACTTGTACCGCTATTAGGGGACTGACGTTCACCGCCCCCCTAGGCCCTCCATGCGATGTATCAGACGAACAGACTGGACTGTACGGAGACTGTCACATACAGGCTCAGTAGGAGTGCAGATGGGGTTCACCTCGTCAGTCTTCTTATCGACATCTACCTGGGGACCGTTACGTACAGCTAGTGCCGCTTGCGGTCTGTGGTTAAACCCACTGCCAGCGTAGTGTCGAGTCTTTAGAGTCCCACACAGAGAGCTATTCGCCTTTAGGCAAAATGAGTAGAGGTCGCATGGTTTTCCGACAGGGTTCGTTCGCATCCGCGCACTTGTGCACGTTTGCTGTCCGGACAGTTTATACTAGCGGGCTTTGGTTTAAGCCGGATCCTAGTATATGATTTGAGATTGGTTTTTCTCAGAGTATTCGTGTTCCTCGGATCACGAATGCGGGTGCGTATGCACAGTTGCTTGAGATTGAGGGAGAGGACCTTGTTTAGGGTTAATGGCTATTGTCATTTTATTAACCCTATTGCTTTTGTGTGTATTATAGTTAATTGATAATTAGCTTAATAATTGTACATGGTTGTTGTTGTTGACCATTTGACTTCATTGACTTGTTGACCTTGGTTGACACTTTGACCATCATCATTTCTTTTGGAAGATGCTCTTTGATCTTTGCAAATTGAAATGATAATGGTCATGTCATGATTTACCATGACAATTTTCAAGCTAATTATTCAATTAAAATTATTCACACATATTAGTGAGAATGGCTCACTAATAATTCATTCTCTCATATCATTTCTCTCTCTTGCTCATCCTCTCCCTCAAGCTCTCTCCCTCTCATGTGTTGAGAAACAAAAAGCTTGAGAAAAACCCTCACTTGATCTTCTCTACTCTCTTCTAGGGTTCAAGTCTTAGCATTTCTTGCACTCTAGTTACTCCTAGCTTGGAGTTGAAGCTAAAGGTCGAGGCTTTCGGGTGGATCCTTCTTTGACGGGAGAAGACAAGCAAGGTGACCTCTTTCTACCATTCCAAGGAGCAAGGAGAGAAGGACTTTGAGCTCAAGGTATAACCTTTCCATCACTTAACTAGTTACTAGTTAGGGTTAGCTTGTTTTTGTTTAGTAAAGATCCTTAAAGCATAGTCCATGTTGCCTATAGTTGATAAAAATCCGATTTTTATTATGTTTTCCGCCTCCCCGTAAGCACCGGGGTGGGCAACGTGGACTTACAGTGGTATCAGAGCCTAACTAAACATAAACTAGCTAAGTAGTTAAGTGTAACGAAGTTTCGAAACCGGAAAATCGAAAAACCAAACTCGCAAAACCCTAAGTTTCTGTTAATTTTTTTTCTGGTCAAAATAAAATTTGTTATACACCAAAAATTATCTCAGGGTTTTGTTCAGAACACCACCAAAAACGAGACAGAGAGTCGACCAAATGGCCGCGGATCCGCGGCAATAGGAAGCTATTGCGCCGCGCATCCGCGGCCGTCTTGTCTCCTCTCTGCCTCGATTTTGGTGCAGTGTGTTTCTGTGTTGGTTTTGTGATTTTTAGGATATGTTATATGTGCCCAGATTTTCCAGAACTAAAATTTACTTTTTGGGGGCCTATAAATCCGTATTTTTCCGAAACTTCACTACACTTTAACTATATCGGTTGTATCTGTGATGCTTGTATGTATTGAACGTCGGCTAATCGCTATAAGTCGATTAGTCGGGGTTATACATCTCTGTGATCTGTGATTGTTATTGGTTTGTGGATATGAATGGATTGGATTGTCGCGGGTGAATAGACGGGGTGGATGTGAGATGAGCGTTATTTTTCTTTCATTCATTTGTAACATGTAAATTGATGTAATAATATTATTTGTATGGCCGCACAACCGGGTCGGGGTTGTAGCCGTCATTGTATAATTCTTTTTACTGTTTTTGCTCCTAGGATAGACCCATGGAGGGGGTGCACAAACTACCGGGTATCTCGAAGTGCCGAGTGGCCTACTCACGGTGGTGAGGGAGGTTGCTTCGCTTCGGGTGCTTGGCGGGCCGCACCCGTAGGGGTCTTGGGTGGGGTATTGGCTATTCACCGCAACCGTGTAATCCGCTTTACGTTGCAGGCTCGAACGCATTGCGGATTTCTAGTATATCCAATGTATTCATCTGTGATCTGTAATGTCTATCATTGCTATATATTTATATATAATAACTATTTAGGCGTTGCTTATGTTTTACAGCCGCGCTAGCCCAGCCCCCGCTCTGTCGTTAGTTAAGTAACCTAACGGGTGATGACGGGGCCCCGTGGCGAATGCGAATGGCATAAGCGTACGTCATATTTTGGTTGTTTTCTGCAATGGTAGGATTATATGATGGGACGCATTAAAAGAACTAATGCAAGAAATAAACTAAGTAAAAGTCGATTGGAACACTTTGAAAACCACTCGGTTCTTTTCAAAACTAAACTTTTAAACGCGGAGCTTGAACCACTCCTTTTAAAAGCTATCTCGTTCCATCGATTATATCAAGTTCACTACGTTCACGGTTTCGCCAAAACCATCCGTAGCCCTCCATCATTTCGGTTAAATATTCGGTAGTATTCAAGCTATGTATTTTGACCTCACGCCAAGGCATAGTGATTGGTAGCTGCCGGATATTTATCCGTTGCATAGATAGAATGCGTTGATTTGAGACAGTCGTGCTGCCGTTTTGGCCTACGTCAAGGGTAGGTGCGGGTGGGTTCAAATTAACCGGGATAATGATGGGAAGAACTTGACATGTGACTTATGACATTTTGACCTCACGCCAAGGTCATAAGAGCATGGGGCAAAAATCCACATCGGGAGTTTCATAAGTACTGAAACTTGCTAGCGTTGCATACCATTTGGAGTGTGATAATTCTGGTAGGATTCCTTCGGTTTTATCACGCGATGATATTTGGATCCCGATCCTACTGTGAGTATATGCTACTCCTCGGGAAAACTCTCACTTAACGATCAATGCTATAAACCTAGTAGGTGCCTAGAAAGGTGTTAGCGGGGCTACGCCCACAGGGAAAAGAGGTTACTTAATTAAGGAACTTCGCGAAAGCGTTGGAAAACCTCCCTCGAAGTACCGACACTGGCCTGGCTGAACGGTTAAGCAAGTATTATACGGTGAGAGTAATCCTGACTAATCCTTTCTTTACGGTTTGAGAAGGGATTCGAGAGACAGTGGGAGCCATCCAGTTTAGACAAATTAAAAACCACTCTAAACTTGCAAGAGCATCATGCTAAAGTGTTTCTTTTCTCTCTCCTAATTGCAGCGACCATTCAAGATGACCGGACTTAAGTTATTACTAGATAAAAATAAATTGACAGGGCCAAACTACAAAGATTGGCTCAGGAATGTCAAGATGGCTATCACTTATGACAAGCTGGGGTATATACTTACCACCAAAGCTCCCCCTGTCCCAGGTCCCACCTCCAGCGCCGCGGATGTAGAAATCCGTAAGACATGGGAGATAGATTGCGCGAGGGCCAGATGCCTCGTACTAGCCTCGATGGACAACGAACATCAGAGGAGGCATGAGAATATGGACCTAGAGTCCATATTTCTCCATACAAAAGAACTGTATGGAGAGCAGTCTCGTATCGCTAGATACGTAGTGTCGAAGAAGCTTTTTTCGGCAAGGTTGGCCGTCGGATCATCGGTAGCGGACCACGTGCTTAAGATGATCGGCTACATAGAGGAGCTCGCGGACCTTGGGACCACGTTAGAGAATGAACTCTATACTGATTTGATTCTCCAGTCCCTTCCTTCCACTTACGCCCAGTTCATTCTTAACTTCAACATGCAAGGAAAGGAGGTTGAACTTGCCGAACTTCTGAACATGTTGAGGACTGCTGAGGGCACCCTACAGAAGGGTAGGGAGACATCCACTTTGTTTGTAGGAGGATCTTCCTCTTCTAGGTCCAGGGCGAAAGCCAAGGGCAAGAAGAAGAAAGCCCCCGCCAAACCAAGAGGCGGTGTCGGTAAAGTGGATACGAAGGGAAAGGGTAAAGCAACAAAAGTAGCGGGGAAGCTGGTGGGGAAGGAAGAATGCTTCTATTGTCACAAAAGTGGTCACTGGAAACAGGATTGCAAGGCTTGGAAAGCCAGAACACAGGATTTGAAGCGAGTTGCAGCTTCAGCTTCAGGTGTGTATGTTATTGAAAACTGTCTATCAATAAACTCTTCATCCTGGGTATTGGATACCGGATCAGGATCTCATATCTGTAATTCTTTGCAGGCGTTGAGAAAGCGTAGAGTTTTGAAGGCAGGTGACATGACCCTCAGAGTTGCGAACGGTGCTAGCATGGATGCGGAGGCCGTGGGGGACTATCACCTGGGATTATCAGATGGACACTTTTTGGTTTTGCGTAGTTGTTATTATGTACCAAATGCAACCTGTAATATCATTTCTGTATCTTTATTATCTAAAGAAGGTTATGAATTTGCATTTGTAAGTAATGTAGTGAACATTCACCTTAATCAAGTTTTGATTGGGTCAGGTACATTGAACAACGGTATATACGTTTTAAACCAACCACAGGTTTTCAATATCCAGAATACACACAAAAGAAAGTCTCCAGAAATTAATAAAACTTTCTTATGGCATTGTAGACTGGGTCACATCAATGAGAGAAGATTGACTAAGTTACATACTGAAGGATATTTAGATCCGTTCGAATATCAATCGTATGCAACTTGTCAATCCTGTCTCAAAGGAAAGATGACAAAGGCTCCGTTTTCTGGACACGGAGAAAGAGCGAGCGAGCTCTTGGGACTCGTACACAGCGACGTGTGCGGTCCAATGTCTACACATGCGCGAAGCGGTTTTTCTTACTTCATTACTTTTACGGATGATTTCTCAAGATTCGGACATGTCTTCTTAATGAAGCATAAATCCGAAGCTTTTGATAAGTTCCAGGAATATAAGAATGAAGTAGAAAAACAAACAGGCAAAAGTATCAAGATCCTAAGATCGGATCGAGGAGGAGAATACTTAAGTGCCGAATTCCTGAATTACTTAAAAGAGAATGGAATTCTCTCTCAGCTTACTCCTCCATACACTCCACAACATAACGGTGTATCGGAGAGACGGAACCGAACCCTATTGGATATGGTACGGTCCATGATGAGTAACGCTGAGTTACCGCGATCGTTCTGGGGATATGCACTAGAAACAGCTGCATATCTTTTGAACCGTGTTCCCACTAAGACTGTGCCTACCACACCATATGAGTTGTGGAGTGGGAAGAAACCCTATCTTCAATACTTGAAGATTTGGGGATGTCCAGCTTATGTCAAAAAGCAGCATACGGACAAGCTCGAGGCACGCTCAGTACTGTGCAAGTTTGTGGGATACCCAAAGAACTCCAGGGGGTATCTTTTCTATTACGCAGAGGAAAAAAAAGTCCTTGTTTCTCGTAATGCCCATTTTCTGGAACATCAGTTTTTAGAAAAAGAAATAAGTGGGAGCGCAATAGAACTGGAAGAAATTCCAGAACCACAAACTATTACTGAAAGCTTAGTGGAACCAGAAGGTTCAAAAGAACAGGACATTCCTACGCCACTCCGCAGGAGTAGTAGGCAGTCTCATCCGTCCGAGAGGTACTACGGTTTTCTCATTGACGGGGATAGAGAGGACTGCATCATAGATTGTGATGAGCCTACTAGCTTCCAGCAAGCCATTCAGAGCGTCGACTCGGTAAAATGGCTGGATGCAATGCGGACCGAGATGGAGTCCATGTACACCAACAAAGTATGGACGTTGGACATTGCTCCAGACGGGGTAAAACCCATAGGATGCAAGTGGATCTTCAAAAAGAAGATTGGTGTAGATGGACAGGTTGAGACCTATAAAGCTCGACTGGTAGCAAAGGGTTTTCGTCAGCGACCTGGTTTGGACTATGACGAAACCTTTTCTCCAGTAGCTATGCTGAAATCCATTCGGATCCTTCTTGCCATCGCTGCTTTCCACGATTATGAGATTTGGCAGATGGACGTAAAGACAGCTTTTTTAAATGGTCATTTAGAGGAGTGTGTCTATATGGACCAGCCAGAGGGTTTCATTCAGGGTGGGAGCAGCGGAAAGGTGTGCAAGTTGCTCAAGTCCATTTATGGACTCAAGCAGGCATCGCGGAGTTGGAACATCTGTTTTGATGAGACGGTCAAAGAATTTGGCTTTATCAAAAATCCAGATGAACCATGCATCTATTGTAGATTTGTAGCGAGAACTGTAATATTCCTCGTTTTATACGTGGATGACATTCTCTTAATAGGAAATGACATTCCTATGCTACAATCTGTCAAGGGGTTCTTGTCACACAGGTTCTCCATGAAAGACCTGGGTGATGCCTCATACATTCTGGGTATCCGGATCTACCGTGACAGATCCAAGAGGATATTAGGACTCTCGCAGTTCAGGTACATCGACACCATACTAAAGAGATTCAGTATGGAAGATTCCAAGCGCGGTAATCTACCGGCTTGTCACGGGATCACCCTCTCCAAAGAGATGTCTCCCAAGACTGATTTGGAGACAGATCGCATGTCTATTATACCCTACGCTTCTGCGGTAGGCTCTATAATGTATGCGATGTTGTGTACCAGACCGGATGTGGCTTATGCACTGAGTGTGGTAAGCAGGTATCAGTCAAACCCTGGGGAGAAACATTGGATAGCAGTAAAGAACATTCTCAAGTACCTGAGAAGGACTAAGGAGATGTTCTTGGTGTATGGCGGAAAAGACCTGCAGATTGAGGCCTTTGCTGACTCCAGCTTCCAGAGTGACAAGGATGATTCCAAGTCCATGTCGGGTTTTGTTTTTACCCTCAATGGAGGGGCGGTGTGTTGGAAGAGCTCCAAACAGGAAACCGTTGCTGACTCGACTATGGAAGCGGAATACATCGCTGCATCTGATGCCGCAAAAGAAGCTGTCTGGATGAGGAAGTTCTTGAAAGAACTTCAGGTGGTTCCGTCCATTGTTGACCCAATACCTCTGTATTGCGACAACAACGGGGCTATAGCTTTAGCGAAGGAACCCAGGTCCCATCAGAAATCCAGACACATCTTAAGGCGGTATCACCTGATCAGGGAGATCGTGGATCGCCAGGAGATCGAGGTCCGGAGAGTTGCATCAGAGGATAACACAGCAAATCCATTCACCAAGGCCTTGCCCCAGACTCAGTTCGAGCGGCTGATCGAGATGATAGTTCTTCGATACGCCAGTACATGGCCTTAGTGTAAGTGGGAGATTGTTAGTGTATATGCCCTAGAGGCCATTACTGTATCATACTAGTTTGTATATTACTTAATGGAAGCTTGGGATATTCACAGTTGTATATACAATCTTGCTCGAAATGGTAGTATGCTACTTGGTTTGTCTCTGCTTTAATATGTGCATGTGTTTCTTTTAGCATATTGCTGGTATACATATTAGTAGAGCCCTTAGGATCTTTGCTTGATTACCAGCGTTGTGATGGCGCTCGCACTCATGGGAGCTGGGTAATCTATAAGCACATCCTTATACAGGTCCCTGGTCATTGGACTATCGAGACAGGGCATCGATACTCCGGAGTAGACTAGCGTATGCGCTTCTCATCCCAGTGTGGGAGACGGTCTGTCCCACGGCCGTTAGTACGTCGTACTTGGGATAGTATGCGGGTGCTCGTTAGGTTATGAGTACATTGGACAGGACTCGTCGGGAACTGTTGGTTGGTAATATACCTATCGTCAGTTATCAGTTCCCAGGTGACATGAGTACAGCTTAGTCCGCTGACTTGACACTGTCACTTCGCCTCGAGTGTGTTCCCACTGCACTTTGATTACTACCCTACCACGGCTCAAAGGAGTCGTGCAAACAGGTAGTTTTTGGGTGCAGTCCCGAAGCACTTGGAGGCAGTGACGGTTAGACAGGATTCGTCTCTCCCGGTATTGGGGGTTGACATCGCGCTGTGTCCAGGAGAGCCATTACACGAGTAGTCCCTGGCCAGGGCAAGCGAGATATACTGGTAGGTTTCCAGTGTTATCTCAGGGTGTTCTGGGTTACACTCCGACACGACTTGTACCGCTATTAGGGGACTGACGTTCACCGCCCCCTAGGCCCGCCATGCGATGTATCAGACGAACAGACCGGACTGTACGGAGACTGTCACATACAGGCTCAGTAGGAGTGCAGATGGGGTTCACCTCGTCAGTCTTCTTATCGACATCTACCTGGGGACCGTTACATACAGCTAGTGCCGCTTGCGGTCTGTGGTTAAACCCACTGCCAGCGTAGTGTCGAGTCTTTAGAGTCCCACACAGAGTGCTATTCGCTTTTAGGCAAAATGAGTAGAGGTCGCATGGTTTTTTGACAGGGTTCGTTCACATCCGCGCACTTATGCACGTTTGCTGTCTGGACAGTTTATACTAGCGGGCTTTGGTTTAAGCCGGATCCTAGTATATGATTTGAGATTGGTTTTTCTCAGAGTATTCGTGTTCCTCGGATCACGAATGCGGGTGCGTATGCACAGTTGCTTGAGATTGAGGGAGAGGACCTTGTTTAGGGTTAATGGCTATTGTCATTTTATTAACCCTATTGCTTTTGTGTGTATTATAGTTAATTGATAATTAGCTTAATAATTGTACATGGTTGTTGTTGTTGACCATTTGACTTCATTGACTTGTTGACCTAGGTTGACACTTTGACCATCATCATTTCTTTTGGAAGATGCTCTTTGATCTTTGCAAATTGAAATGATAATGGTCATGTCATGATTTACCATGACAATTTTCAAGCTAATTATTCAATTAAAATTATTCACACATATTAGTGAGAATGGCTCACTAATAATTCATTCTCTCATATCATTTCTCTCTCTTGCTCATCCTCTCCCTCAAGCTCTCTCCCTCTCATGTGTTGAGAAACAAAAAGCTTGAGAAAAACCCTCACTTGATTTTCTCTACTCTTTTCTAGGGTTCAAGTCTTAGCATTTCTTGCACTCTAGTTACTCCTAGCTTGGAGTTGAAGCTAAAGGTCGAGGCTTTCGGGTGGATCCTTCTTTGACGGGAGAAGACAAGCAAGGTGACCTCTTTCTACCATTCCAAGGAGCAAGGAGAGAAGGACTTTGAGCTCAAGGTATAACCTTTCCATCACTTAACTAGTTACTAGTTAGGGTTAGCTTGTTTTTGTTTAGTAAAGATCCTTAAAGCATAGTCCATGTTGCCTATAGTTGATAAAAATCCGATTTTTATTATGTTTTCTGCCTCCCCGTAAGCACCGGGGTGGGCAACGTGGACTTACATTCTGTAACCCTTTGAAAATCGTTTAGGCAGTTTTTCGGTAATCGGCTAATTTTTCGGCTTTTTCCGTAAAAAGTCAAAATTGATATTTTTCATTGTAGACCTAATTATACAAAATTTAAATAAGATATTACTATAATTTTGTCACTAAAATGTCACTTATAATTATCTAGTTAAATAAAAAAAAAATCGTAATTAATTATTTTTTTATTATTTTAAGCCTTTTTAAATACATTAAATTAGTGATAAATACAAATTTAATTGGGTAAATTTCATAATTAGGAGTCTTTATAAGCTAAAATATGGTGTTAATAAAATTATAACATGGCTTGCAAACTTTTAGCTTTTTGGTGAGAAAATTATGAAAAAAATGATGAAAAAAGGGTTTTTTTTGTAAAAAGGTTGATATGAAAGCATGAAATGATATCATATGATGTTGTAATGAGCTAGAAACTTCTCCAAAATTCTCTCATCTGCCTTCCTTGCTGCAGCCGACCCCCATTCCAGCAGCTCTCCCCATTTTCCCACTTCATTTTTGCTTCTTTCTTGCTAAAAAATTCAATAAAAAATCCACAATTTCTTTCTCCATTCAAAGCCTAACCCTAATCCCTTCTCTCTTCAACCCAAATTTGTTCAAAAACATGATGAAAGGAGGCTTCTTGGTGACTTGATCAAGCTAGGGTTCAAGCTTGAGAGGTGAAAATTCAAATCTTTTTGTTAACTTGTGGTTTAATTATGCTAGAATTGAAATTCTAAATATTAGTTTAAGTGGTAAATGTTGTTTAGGAAAAATCAAGAATGGGTTTTGATGTTGAGTTAGGGTTTGAAACATGGTTATCAAAATTAAATTAGGGCTTTGGGTTTCTAATTGGTTGTAGTGGTTAATGGTGTATTTATATGCTCGCTAAATCGACAAAATATCGATGTTTGCATTGAATCGGCGTTGAATTTGCTTGCTAGATTTTTACGAAAAATAGAATGCGTTCAATTTGCGTTAGGTTAGCAATATTATTAGCTTCGTATAGGATTATTAGAATGCACGAACGCGGGGTTTCGTCTAGTCGGGTTGTAGTTTTGTCGATTTCCCCGAAATGACGATTTTAGTTAAAGGTTAGCGATTTTCGTGCGTTTTTCCGCGCACTGAGTGCATGCTATGATTAATACGAGGGCGTGGATAATTGTATGTTGTGACTTGCATTGTGTTAGGTTTTGTAATCTTATGCTTGATATTGTGCAAATATAGGATCGGTCGGGGAAACTTCGGATACGGCGCGAAAAGGCAAGGCGGTGGCCGGATCGGATTAGCGGGGATTTCAGGTGAGTAGATGTATTCATCTATGGGGGAATCGTCTGGATAGCGCGATGCACCCCCCCTAGTTTGGATTACCCTACTTTGTGCAAGATTCATATTGTTAGCTAGCTTATCCATTCATGTACACTGCATACCCTTATAGCGAACAGTATATTAGATTGCATGGACATTCATCCATACTTATGCAATATCACTTTGTTGGACACGAACACCATTACCATTGGCATCTGTTGCACGCGCACTATTCATGTGACACACACGCCTTTGGTAATTGCCATGCCACGTGCATGATAGAACCTGTTTATCTTAATATCGTCACCTGCATTCATTCTTGATATATGAAACTGCATCGCATGCACATATCTCGCATCATCATCATATTTACATAGAACTCTAGCCAAAATTCACATCATACACATTGATATCATAGACATTCATCATATATATAACATGTGGACATTATGATTTTCTTGAGGATTTCAGTTTTGCTGGGATTTCTGGATTTTTGGGGAAAACCGCAAGAATTTAACAAAAGCTTATATTTATCATTTTTAAAACAAAATTGCGGTTTTCTCGTGATGTATGTGTCGTCTACCATGAGTTTTCATGTTTTCTGTTGGATTTCGAGACCCGATTCGAGGAGTGGATGAACCGTCTCGGGTACATGGTGGGCCCGGTATGGTACCCCGGGGCAAGAAGATCGAGTTGTAGACGATGAGCCTGGCAGGGGAAGACTACCTACCGGTGATGTCTGGCGCGGCGGATATCCGGAGGATACCGACCGTTGTCGTGAGATTTATGATATGGGCCGATCCGGACTGACGGAGCCCGATATTGAGACAGATATGATTCCTATTTGGTGTCGATGCTTGACACGGGTTTTCAGATGATTCCTTGATGGTATTTAGCTATTATACAGATATTCATGTTCTAAAGTTAAGAATTCAATACCCTTAGCATTTAAAACACTCAAAGACTTAATAATGACATTGCATACCTGTGCATACATACTAGAGACATTATATCAGATACGGACATGCATGTTGTGGTGCATTGCGTGCATTCTTACGATTGCCTTATTAGATGTTATATTTACTCACGAGCTGGCAACTCAGCCCCGTTGTGCCACAGTGTATTGCAGGTCGGACCCGTCAGTCTAGTAGCGGCGGGCTATCTTATCCTCAGTTCCTTTTGCTCAGACTCGCGACATCGCCCGTAGGTGGGTTGCGAGCACACTTTATTTCTTTTTGCTTTATCATTGTATCTAGTATTCTCCATCTACCACTTTATATTGTATATGCGACCTAGTGACGAGACTGAGAGGTTTGTATATTTGTGGTTTCTTTTGGGTCGAGCTCACTTGAGCCGACGTGTGTTTTCTGGTATTTTGCATTTCTTTTATACTCTTTTTTCTTGATATTACTATTATATTGCATGTGGTTGTGATCCGCCTTGGGCGAAGAGCTAGCTCCCGCTTGGGGATGCCATTTTTATATTTACAGGTTTATTATCTTGTTGTACCCATTTTGAGGGATAGGAAATACAGGGGAGACTCTGCCGAAATTTTCAGAAATTTATGATGTTTTTAAAAAGGGATTCTATGCAACCTAAATGATTTTAAAAACCATTTTTAATTAAGGTTTTCCTTCACTCTCTTTTGATTTTGGTTTAGATTCTTCTGGGCTTTGGCTGACTTAGGTTACGGTACGCCTTTAGACGTCTCGTAATCTAAGTGCCAGTCGCGTTCCGTACTTTCGGGTCGTGACAAAGTTGGTATCAGAGCTTAGGTTTTACCTTTCTGAGTGTAGGACGACCTTGGTAGATGGAATAGGTGACTTAAGCAGAGTGGCGTAGCGTGGGTATGATCCGCGGCATACTTACGATACGGTACTCCGCCTAAGTAACCTTAGGACATAATTGCTTGTATTTCCTTTCTTGATTCCTTGCATTCCTTGATTCAATTGCAATGATCTTATCAGTCATGTTTCTTATTCCAACTTCGATGCCGCCAAAGACTACGAGAGATCAGCGGGCTGCCGCTAGGGATGAGATTCGGGCGGGCCCGTCTGAGGCGAGGATCGAGCGGGATGATACACCTACCCCTCAGGGTCATACTGATCCGCCTTATCCAGACCGTATTGCCAGATTGGAGGCCGGCATGCAAGAGTTGCGACAGATGATGGGATCTTTAGTTGAGTCCAGCCGGGCACAGAGATCCGAGGACGTTCCTTCCACCGCACAGACCACGATCGTACCTGCTGCACAGATGGTCACTCCTGCTGCTACTACGGAGACTATCCCTGTTTCACTACAGGAGTTCATGAGATTGAGACCTCCAGCTTTTACCGGTACAGATGCGACAGAGGACCCACAGGCATTTCTTGATAGGATGGCTCGGATTTGCCGTTCGTTGAGGTGTTCTGATGATAGATTGGTGGAGTTTGCGAGTTTTCGTCTAGAGGGTCTTGCCCAGACATGGTACGACTCAGTAGAGAGAGGCCGAGCTGCAGGTCTGCCTTCTATGACCTGGGATGAGTTTACATCTGCATTTCTTGCCCGTTTTCTTCCGGAGAGTGTCCGAGATGCTCGAGCCCGTAGTTTTGAGTCTTTGCGCAAGACTCCTGGGATGACAGTGTCGGAGTATTGTATACAGTTTACCCAGTTGTCTCGATATGCTCCGTATCTAGTCGACACAGAAGAGAAGAGAATAAAGAGGTTTGTACGAGGGCTTGATACACAGCTATTCCTTACCATCGGCACCCAGCACTTTGATACATACGCAGCCGCGATGGATGCAGCCTTACTTTTGGAGGAGCGTATTTCTGAGACTCCAGTCGTTTCTGGGCCGAAGAAGATCCGTACTGATACGCCAGCTCAGCGGCAGATGGGCAGACACCGTGATAGATTATTTCCGGGAGATGGTGGAGGCAGAGGATTGAGACGAGGTCAGTTATTTGGTTCATATCCACAGACCCAGCAGTCGTCTCCAGGATGTTTTCGGTGTGGGAGTCAGTACCACCGTGTCAGAGACTGTACCATGGGACGCCAGGGCGCGGCGACAGTCCCGCATGTGACTTTACCACCCTCACCACCTTCTCAGAGAGCTTTACTCCTTACTCCTGATGATGTTCCACGCCAGCCAGATGCTTCTAGAGGCCGTGGGCATGGCGGTCCAGTCCAGAGAGGACGAGGCGACAAAGGCAGAGGCAGAGGCCGAGGTAGAGGCAGAGGACAGCCAGCTATTAGTGGTGGACAGGCCCGAGTGTTCGCGTTGACTCCTCAGGATGCACAGGCATCCAATGCCGTCGTGACAGGTACTCTGCCAGTATGTTCTTTTGATGCACGGGTATTATTTGATCCAGGCTCGACACATTCCTATGTATCCACGTATTTTGCACCGAGGTTGGGCCGAGAGTCATCTCCGTTAGATCAGCCGCTTGTCGTTATTACCCCGGTAGGCGAGTCTTTTGTTGCCCGTTTTGTGTACCGATCGTGTTCCGTTCGTATCGGGGAGAGAGATTCTTTAGTTGATTTGATTCTCCTCGATATGCTAGACTTTGACGTTCTTCTTGGTATGGACTGGCTAGCCACCTGTTATGCATCCATGGACTGCCGTGAAAAAGCAGTCAGATTCAGTTTTCCTGGTAAGCCGGTACTTATTATTCAGGGAGATCGTAGCGCTACCCTTCCCAGCTTGATTTCTTCTCTTCGCGCTGGTCAGCTCTTAAGGAAAGGGTGTCAGGGATTCCTAGCCTATGTTTGTGATACTAGCTCCACAGAGGTTCCGTTGGACCAGGTCCCTGTTGTGAGAGAGTTTCCTGACGTATTCCCTGACGAGCTGCCTGGTCTGCCACCAGAGCGCGAGATTGAGTTCTGTATTGACTTGATCCCCGGCACGGGGCCTATCTCTATACCTCCTTATCGGATGGCCCTGGCCGAGCTGAGAGAGCTAAAGGATCAGTTACAGGACTTGCTGGACAAAGGGCTTATCCGACCGAGTGTGTCACCTTGGGGCGCTCCCGTCTTGTTTGTTAAGAAGAAGGACGGAAGTATGCGTTTATGCATTGATTATCGTCAGCTGAACCGGGTTACTGTGCGGAACAGGTATCCCCTACCCCGCATTGATGACTTATTCGATCAGCTCCAGGGTGCAGGGTTCTTCTCGAAGGTTGATTTACGGTCAGGTTATCACCAGTTACTGGTTCGGAAGGAGGATATTCCGAAGACCGCTTTCCGTACTCGATATGGTCATTACGAGTTCTTGGTGATGTCGTTCGGGCTCACCAATGCCCCGGCAGCATTTATGGATTTGATGAACCGTGTATTCAGGCCGTATCTCGATCAGTTCATCATTGTGTTCATTGACGACATCTTGGTTTATTCTTGGAGCCGGGAGGAGCATGAGCAGCACTTACGTATCACATTGCAGACTTTGAGGGAGCATCAGCTGTTCGCCAAATTCTCCAAGTGCGCATTCTGGTTAGACAATGTCGACTTCTTGGGTCATGTGGTGACGAGAGATGGTATTTGCGTGGACCCGAAGAAGATCGAGGCAGTTCAGCGTTGGCCTAGACCGGTATCAGTTACAGAGGTTCGTAGCTTTCTAGGTCTGGCCGGCTATTATCGACGTTTTGTCCAGGATTTCTCCCGCATTGCTGCACCGTTGACCGGGTTGACCCGGAAGGGGGTTCCTTTTGATTGGACCCAGGCATGTGAGGATAGCTTTCAGCAGTTGAAGACTCGTCTGACTACTGCACCAGTGTTAGCATTGCCTTCAGGATCAGGCGGGTTCGTCGTATATTGTGATGCTTCTCGAGTAGGGCTGGGATGTGTATTGATGCAGCACGACAGAGTTATCGCGTATGCTTCTCGGCAGCTGAGGAAACACGAGCAGAACTACCCCACCCATGATTTAGAGATGGCTGCAGTGGTATTTGCACTTAAGATCTGGAGACATTACCTATACGGTGAGTCGTGCCGGATATTCACTGACCACATGAGTTTGAAGTAAATCTTCCAGCAGCGAGACCTAAACCTGAGACAGCGCCGTTGGATGGAGTTGGTGAAGGATTATGACTGCGAGATTTTATACCATCCGGGCAAGGCGAATGTGGTGGCAGATGCTTTGAGTAGGAGGCCCGGAGGTAGCTTATCTTGTTTGAGCGCAGTGCAGATGCAGTCGACGGCGGATTGGCAGGTTTTATGTGACAGCAGAGTGCAGTTCGAGTTTACTCCTACAGGGGGACAGCTGGCCCATTTTAGAGCACGCCCACAGTTACTTGACCGTATCCGCGAGGCACAGTCCGGCGATGCCCGTATCTTAGAGATTATTGAGCAGATTCGGCAGGGCAGAGTTTCTGAGTTCGTGATTGATGATCAGGGGATACTTCGATTTGGGACTCGACTGTGTGTGCCAGATTCAGAGGGACTGAGGCGTGATATTCTTGAGGAGGCACATAGATCAGTGTACAGCGTGCATCCAGGTTCTACCCAGATGTACCGTGAATTGAGAGAGGTTTACTGGTGGGACGGGATGAAGAAGGATATTACAGACTTTGTGTCGAGATGCCTGACTTGTCAGCAAGTCAAGGCCGAGCACCAGAGGCCAGCCGGCGAGTTACAGCCTTTGCCCATCCCTGAGTGGAAGTGGGAGCAGGTCTCCATGGACTTCATTGTGGGTCTACCCAGGACCAGTCGAGGGTACGACTCTATTTGGGTGATTGTGGATCGACTGACGAAAGCGGCTCACTTCCTGCCAGTGAAGACCACTTTTGGATTTTCTCAGTACGCCCAGGTTTATATTGATGAGATAGTGCGACTGCATGGCGTTCCGACTTGCATCGTGTCCGACCGTGGCACCCAGTTTACCAGCCGATTGTGGCAGAAACTACAGGAAGCTTTGGGCACCCGATTGAGTTTTAGCACAGCCTTTCATCCGCAGACTGACGGTCAGTCGGAGTGTACGATTCAGACTCTTGAGGACATGCTCAGAGCTTGTGTTTTAGATTTCGGTGGTAGCTGGGATCGTCATTTGCCTTTGATCGAGTTTTCCTACAATAATAGCTTCCAGGAGACGATTCAGATGGCACCTTTTGAGGCTTTATATGGGAGGAGATGCCGATCGCCTGTATGTTGGACAGAGCTCAGGGAGAGCAGTATTTTGGGGCCGCAGATTGTACAGGAGACGACCGAGAAGATACAGTTGATTCGGGACAGGATGAGAGTGGCACAGAGCAGGCAGAAATCATATGCTGACAGGCGCCGTCGCCGACTCGAGTTCGCTGTTGGCGATCATGTTTTCCTGAAGGTCTCTCCGATGAAAGGTGTGATGAGATTTGGGCGGAAAGGGAAACTGAGTCCTAGATATGTTGGTCCTTTTGAGATCCTAGAGCGTGTTGGTCCAGTCGCTTATCGGTTAGCTCTTCCGCCCAGCTTCCCCGATGTTCACCCCGTATTTCATGTCTCGATGCTCCGCAAGTACCTTCATGATCCTTCCCAGGCGATTCAGCACCAGACGATCCAGTTAGAGCGTGATCTTTCTTTCACCGAGCAGCCGGTTGTCATCTTGGATCGGCAGGTGAAGAAATTGAGGTCGAAGGTCATACCGTCCGTCAAGGTCCTTTGGCGTGGCCCGAACAGCGAGGAGGTCACCTGGGAGACCGAGGTCGAGATGAGGAAGAGATATCCCCATCTTTTTGAAGGTACGCGTAGTTAAATTCTAAATTCGGGGACCGAATTTCTTTAAGGGGGGAAGATTGTAACCCTTCGAAAATCGTTTAGGCGGTTTTCGGTAATCGGCTAATTTTTCGGCTTTTTCCGTAAAAAGTCAAAATTGATATTTTTCATTGTAGATCTAATTATACAAAATTTAAATAAGATATTACTATAATTTTGTCACTAAAATGTCACTTATAATTATCTAGTTAAATAAAAAAAAAATCGTAATTAATTATTTTTTTATTATTTTAAGCCTTTTTAAATACATTAAATTAGTGATAAATACAAATTTAATTGGGTAAATTTCATAATTAGGAGTCTTTATAAGCTAAAATAAGGTGTTAATAAAATTATAACATGGCTTGCAAACTTTTAGCTTTTTGGTGAGAAAATTATGAAAAAAATGATGAAAAAAGGGTTTTTTTGTAAAAAGGTTGATATGAAAGCATGAAATGATATCATATGATGTTGTAATGAGCTAGAAACTTCTCCAAAATTCCCTCATCTCCCTTCCTTGCTGCAGCCGACCCCCATTCCAGCAGCTCTCCCCATTTTCCCACTTCATTTTTGCTTCTTTCTTGCTAAAAAATTCAATAAAAAATCCACAATTTCTTTCTCCATTCAAAGCCTAACCCTAATCCCTTCTCTCTTCAACCCAAATTTGTTCAAAAACATGATGAATGGAGGCTTCTTGGTGACTTGATCAAGCTAGGGTTCAAGCTTGAGAGGTGAAAATTCAAATCTTTTTGTTAACTTGTGGTTTAATTATGCTAGAATTGAAATTCTAAATATTAGTTTAAGTGGTAAATGTTGTTTAGGAAAAATCAAGAATGGGTTTTGATGTTGAGTTAGGGTTTGAAACATGGTTATCAAAATTAAATTAGGGCTTTGGGTTTCTAATTGGTTGTAGTGGTTAATGGTGTATTTATATGCTCGCTAAATCGACAAAATATCGATGTTTGCATTGAATCGGCGTTGAATTTGCTTGCTAGATTTTTACGAAAAATAGAATGCGTTCAATTTGCGTTAGGTTAGCAATATTATTAGCTTCGTATAGGATTATTAGAATGCACGAACGCGGGGTTTCGTCTAGTCGGGTTGTAGTTTTGTCGATTTCCCCGAAATGACGATTTTAGTTAAAGGTTAGCGATTTTCGTGCGTTTTTCCGCGCACTGAGTGCATGCTATGATTAATACGAGGGCGTGGATAATTGTATGTTGTGACTTGCATTGTGTTAGGTTTTGTAATCTTATGCTTGATATTGTGCAAATATAGGATCGGTCGGGGAAACTTCGGATACGGCGCGAAAAGGCAAGGCGGTGGCCGGATCGGATTAGCGGGGATTTCAGGTGAGTAGATGTATTCATCTATGGGGGAATCGTCTGGATAGCACGATGCGCCCTCCCTAGTTAGGATTACCCTACTTTGTGCAAGATTCATATTGTTAGCTAGCTTATCCATTCATGTACACTGCATACCCTTATAGCGAACAGTATATTAGATTGCATGGACATTCATCCATACTTATGCAATATCACTTTGTTGGACACGAACACCATTACCATTGGCATCTGTTGCACGCGCACTATTCATGTGACACACACGCCTTTGGTAATTGCCATGCCACGTGGACGATAGAACCTGTTTATCTTAATATCGTCACCTGCATTCATTCTTGATATATGAAACTGCATCGCATGCACATATCTCGCATCATCATCATATTTACATAGAACTCTAGCCAAAATTCACATCATACACATTGATATCATAGACATTCATCATATATATAACATGTGGACATTATGATTTTCTTGAGGATTTCAGTTTTGCTGCGATTTCTGGATTTTTGGGGAAAACCGCAAGAATTTAACAAAAGCTTATATTTATCATTTTTAAAACAAAATTGCGGTTTTCTCGTGATGTATGTGTCGTCCACCATGAGTTTTCATGTTTTCTGTTGGATTTCGAGACCCGATTCGAGGAGTGGATGAACCGTCTCGGGTACATGGTGGGCCCGGTATGGTACCCCGGGGTAAGAAGATCGAGTTGTAGACGATGAGCCTGGCAGGGGAAGACTACCTACCGGTGATGTCTGGCGCGGCGGATATCCGGAGGATACCGACCGTTGTCGTGAGATTTATGATATGGGTCGATCCGGACTGACGGAGCCCGATATTGAGACAGATATGATTCCTATTTGGTGTCGATGCTTGACACGGGTTTTCAGATGATTCCTTGATGGTATTTAGCTATTATACAGATATTCATGTTCTAAAGTTAAGAATTCAATACCCTTAGCATTTAAAACACTCAAAGACTTAATAATGACATTGCATACCTGTGCATACATACTAGAGACATTATATCAGATACGGACATGCATGTTGTGGTGCATTGCGTGCATTCTTACGATTGCCTTATTAGATGTTATATTTACTCACGAGCTGGCAACTCACCCCCGTTGTGCCACAGTGTATTGCAGGTCGGACCCGTCAGTCTAGTAGCGGCGGGCTATCTTATCCTCAGTTCCTTTTGCTCAGACTCGCGACATCGCCCGTAGGTGGGTTGCGAGCACACTTTATTTCTTTTTGCTTTATCATTGTATCTAGTATTCTCCATCTACCACTTTATATTGTATATACGACCTAGTGACGAGACTGAGAGGTTTGTATATTTGTGGTTTCTTTTGGGTCGAGCTCACTTGAGCCGACGTGTGTTTTCTGGTATTTTGCATTTCTTTTATGCTCTTTTTTCTTGATATTACTATTATATTGCATGTGGTTGTGATCCGCCTTGGGCGAAGAGCTAGCTCCCGCTTGGGGATGCCATTTTTATGTTTACAGGTTTATTATCTTGTTGTACCCATTTTGGGGGATAGAAAATACAGGGGAGACTCTGCCGAAATTTTCAGAAATTTATGATGTTTTAAAAAAGGGATTCTATGCAACTTAAATGATTTTAAAAACCATTTTCAATTAAGGTTTTCCTTCACTCTCTTTTGATTTTGGTTTAGATTCTTCTGGGCTTTGGCTGACTTAGGTTACGGTACGCCTTTAGACGTCTCGTAATCTAAGTGACAGTCGCGTTCCGTACTTTCGGGTCGTGACATTTTCGAGACGGAGTTGGCGGACATAGCAGCGTGGATTTCAGCGAGCTCAACAAGTTGGTCAGTAGATTTACATATACGGGGGAAGTCGGGTGGATGACGTATAGCACCCCCGCAACCTTATAAATAGCATAGTATAATATATAGTTAGTTTTTAGGGTTTATTCAAGATAAAGATATTGGAGTTATGTTGCATCTAGTATATTATTCATGTGCATATAGTCTTATTTATGATTTGGTGGAATTGTACGAAAGATCATGCTATACTTGAGCTAATGTGGATAATGTACGAGGAATCATACCGTACTTGAAATGATGAGTTTAGCATGCCGATTAACGGCCAAGTTTCCTTTAGACTCGTAGAGTTATGCTTTATTTCTTTTTAGAACGTAATACTTGAGTGAGCTATACTCTTTTAAAAACAAACGATTTGTTTCCCTTTTTGATGATAAAAGACAAGGATGCGATGCCAATTTCCAAAAAAGATATCTATTTTAACCTAAGGCTGCTTCCTTATTTCAAAAACAACGTTTCGTTCCATTTTCAAAGATAATGGTATAGCTCATAGCAAGTAGTTACATTTATTAATTACGCTTAGATTTATTTTACATATTCGCGTTATATTATTCGATGTTATACGTTTTCGCGATACGAACACTCTGTTAGAACACTACACAACTACCAATGAGTATTATGTTACACGAGCACATACGCATATGTTACACTACACCTCATTGGTACTGCCATGTCACTGTAGGACCGCTATACTACATAATGTGTATGTAGGCTTTATACACTTATAGAACACTTGCACAAATACTAGTGATTACCATGCTGCACGAGCACAGACGCGTATGTTACACTACACATCATTAGTATTGCCATGACACGGTGGAATTGTTACGTTATTGCTTGTATGACTTTATTTACATACTTTATCTGTATTACCTATTAAGCATTGCAAATACCAGTATTATGGATGTTTATATTTGATTCTTATGAGTTTTCTGGATGTTTTACTTTTGATGATATATATCAGTGGTATGGGACGCTGTTATATATGTATATATATAATATATCATCAGAATGATCTATGCAAGTATTCTTATTCTTTACTTGATATTTCTGGATATGATGAGTTGACATCCACCATGAGCTTGAGGTTTTCTGATTGTCTTTATTCCGAACCGAGTGTGGGAGATATATGGTTACGGGCTTGCTACTTATCCGGACTGAGTGGGGGAGTATACAGTCGGATACATGGTGGACCCGGTCGAGACCGAGGGGCAGGATCGCCGCATGTGAGGCGGGGAGCCTAGCGAGGATACTCGATACCGGAGATAGAGATGAGCACGGCAAATATCCAGGGGATACTGACCGGGGTTCGATTTGGGCACGGCGGATATCCGGGGGATACCGACCGGGGCCAGGGATATCGGGTGGCGATCATCTGTTGAGATGGTGTCGACGGTATCTGCATTTTCGTGTCGGTGATGGACACGAGAGATTTGAGGATTTGTGTGTCGGTGATGGACACGAAGGATTTCTGATTTCGGGTGTCGATATTGGACATCCATATATATTGATATGTTGCTATCATGAGGTACCCAGTTATATTATAGTTATTGTAGCCGATCAGGAATGATCCGGGGGACAGTACCTGCATATCTGTTTACGGGTTATTGCATATAAAAAGGATTTAAAACTCGAGCTATAGCCTCATTATTTTGACGTGTCTGATATGACACTGGGATTTTTAAATTTGTAAATCTCTTAACATTCTTCACTAAAACAGCAGAACGTATATCTTAAATAAGATATCTATTATATTTCCTACTATCACGTCTGCTTTTATGCCGTGATATATGTATTTCGCGGCTATTTTAAAGTAGAGGTTTTACATATATATTTTCGGCTACTTATGGGCCTATACCTAGATACAGGTCATTTGCATGATATATTCTATTTTTGGGTTCATGTGATAGATAGAGTTACATTTATGATACATATGCATATCATATATTATATTAGTACAGGATATGATAGTACTATACATATGACCTACGTATCATTGTGCATTTGATTTTTACCTTGTGGTGTACTTTTATTCACTGAGTTGGCAACTCACCCCCGTTATGCCACAGTTTCTTGCAGGTGTTACCGCTTGGATTATCAGCGGCTTGGGGCACACATTCCTTTCGGTGATTGCTTTGGCAGGTGGGTTACTGTTGTATCGTACTCACATTAGTATATTCTTATCTTTTTATATCTAGTAAAACTCCATCGACTTAGAAATGGTATATTGTGGACTTAGAAGCGAGACTTAGAATTTGTGTGTTGCAATGTCGCGCCCATTGGAGTCAACCATTTTATATTGTTGATTTTGTTACGATTTTCTTTTCTTCGCCATTGTGCGTCGTATATTGTTTGCTTGGTTGCTCCACCGTTTGGGCGTGGAAACTAGCTCCCGTTGGGATGCTATTTTTATTTTTATGTTGTAGCAGGTCTTATTCAAATTACAAGGAGGTGCTATCGGATTTTAAAACGTCATAGATATTTTTCAATCATACAAAGTTAAATTTAAATGATTATTTTAAACTGATTCCATCTGATGGCTTTTTTAAATTTCACCTCTAATGTTTCCAAAAAGGGTTTAGATTCCGGGTTTCGACTTACTTGAACCACGTCGACGTCTTTAGATGTGACGTGATTTAAGTGCCGATCACGTGCCACATTCGGGTCGTGACAGTTGGACTTCGTTAAGGTTATAAGAGCATGGGGGTAAAAATCACATCGGGAGTTTCAAACATACAGGAAACTTGCTATGCATGTGCATACCTTCTTGAGTGTGATAACTTGAGTGGATTCCATCAAGTTATCATGCGATGATAGTTGGATCCCGATTCCCACTGATGAGTTGGTTTACTCCTCGGGTGACTTTTGATGATCCCGATTAATTCTACTTTCTGGTTTTGGGGAGTATTTGAGGATACAGTGGGAGACATCCTGATTAGATAAAGTGATTAACCATTCTGATCTAGGTTAGAGTGCACGCTGAATGTTTCTTTTCTCTTTCTCTTTGGCAGCGGCCATGTCCCGACCATAGACTAGAACTCATAAACCAAGTTAACCGAACCTTCTAAAAACACACTCGCTTTTGGATTGTCAGAGTTGCACACTTCATTACCACTCCTACTTATTGTTAGTGTGATATGCCCTAGAGACCATTATTGTATAGTACTAGTTTGTATATTACATTTTGGAAGCTTGGGATATATACACAGATTTATGACAGTCTTGCTCGATATAGTAGTATGCTACTTGGTTTGTATCTATCATAATATGTGTGTATGTTTCTTTTAACATATCGCTGATACATATTGATAGAGCCCTTAGGATCTTGCTTGACTACCAGCGTTGTGATGGCAGTCATACTAGTGGGGGCTGGGTAGTCCATAAGCACATCCTTATACAGGTCCCTAGTCGTAGGATTATCGAGACAGGGCATCAATACTCCAGAGTAGACTAGTGTATACGCTTCTCATCCCAGGAGGGGAGATGGTCTGTCCTACAGCCATCTGCACGTCGTACTGGAGATAGTATGCAGGTGCTCGTTAGGTTACGAGTACACTGGACAGGACTCGTAGGGAACTGTTAGTTGGTACTATACCTATCGTCAGTTAGCAGTTCCCAGGTGACATGAGTACAGCTTAGTCCGTTGACTTGACACTGCTACTTCGCCTCAAGTGTGTTCCCAATGTTCTTAGATTACTACCCTACCATGGCTCTATTGAGTCGTGCAAACAGGTAGTAGTTGCGTGCAGTCCCGAAGCACATGGAGGCAGTGGCAGTTAGACAGGATTCGTCTCTCCCAGTATTGGGGATTGACATCACGCTGTGTTTGGAGAGCCATTACACAAAGTCCCTGGCCAGGACAAGCGAGATTTACTGGTAGGTACTCCAGTAGTTTCTCAGCGTGTTTTGGGCTACACTCTGACACGACTTATACTTCTATTAGGGGACTGACGTTTACCGCCCCCTAAGCCCGATATGCGATGCTCTTAGACGAACAGACCGGACTGTACGAAGATTGTCACATTCAGGCTCAGTAGGAGTTCGGATGGGTTTTTCTCATCGGCCTTCTTATCGAAATCTACCCGGGGACCGTTACGTACAGCTAATACCGCTTGCGGCCTGTGGTTAAACCCACTGCCAGCGTAGTGTCGAGTCTTTAGAGTCCCACACAGTGGGTTGTTCACCTTTGGGCGAAATGAGGTAGAAGTCGTATGGTTTTACGACAAGGTTCGTTCACATACGTTTACTTGTGCGTGTTTGGTGTTCGGACAGTTGATACTAGTAGGCTTTGGTTTAAGCCAGATCCTAGTATCTGATTTTTGGTTGGTTCAGTCTCATTGCATTCATGTTCTTCGGAACACGAATGCGGGTATGTATATACAGTTGACAGAGGCAGAGAAGGAGACACCTCATTAGGGTTTTGACTATTGACTTGATTAAAACCTTAATAAGATGGGGAAATTGATTATTAATCTTTTATTAGAGATAATTTTGTTATGGCTAATTTGGTTTGACCATGTTGACCCTAGTTGACTTTGATATTTTTGTTGAGCAAAAGATATTTGTTCTTAGCATTAATTGTAACATGATAATGGTCAAATCAACATCAACCATGACAATTATCATAATAAAATTTTTGATTATTCTTTTTCATAATATGAGAGCTCACCCCTTCATTTTATCATTACACCTTCTCTCTCATGGTTGCTCTCTCCTCTTCCTCTCTCAAAGCTCTAATGTTTCATGTGTTGAAAATCAAGAGTTTTTTAGACTAAACCACCAAAATGCTTCTCTACTCATTCTAGGGTTCTTAGTCTAGCACACCAAGCACTCTAATTACTTCATTGTAGAAGTTGGAGCTCAAGGTAGAGGCCTTCAGGTGGATCTTCTTTGATATAGAGAAGCCGGTGAGGACGAGCCATCCATAACCACTTCAAGGAGCCCACAACAAAGAGAAGCACAACAAGGAGAAGAAGGAGTTCAAGTTTTAGGTATAACCATCTAACCTAGTAGGTAGAACTCTTTGTTATCTTGTTAGCTAAAGTTTAGCAAAGATCCTAATGCATAGTCTATGTTACCTTGTGATAAAATTTTGTTTTTTACCTATTTCGCCTCCCCGTAAGTACCGGGGTGGGTATCATAGACTTACAGTGGTATCAGAGCCTAGCTAAACCATAAGTAACAGTTTAAACGACAAGTTAAACTATGAAACCGAAACGACCCGAAAACATTGAAGCCAAGATTCAAGTTTCTGTCGTTTTTTAATAAGGCTATGAAAATTATTTTAACAAGCGCAGAGTGCTATTTGAACTGTAAAAAGAACACAGAACAAAAATGGGACACTTCCTCATAAACTGGGCCGGCCGCATGGGCACAAATTCCGGCGAGCTCGGTTGGAAATGGGAGGAAGTGCTTCATTTTTGGTGTGTGGCTTTTTGACTTTAATCTAGGGCTTCAGGAGTTGTTTATTTTTGCCAATTTTGATTTTACTGTAAATTCTTTACTGTGGCAAATACCGGGTGTTTCAAAGTCGCAGTTTAATTTTGTTTGATGTTTCTAGTTCTGTTTAATGTGTTTTTAAATTTCCGCTAAATGCTATATGTCGGTTAGTTGGGAGTTGCACATTTCTATGATGTTTATATTGGTTTGTGGATATGAACTTGTTGGATCGTCGTGATGAATAGCCGGGAATGTGAGATGAGGATTTTCATTATTTCATTCGATGTAATATTTGTAAATTGATATAATATTATTGCATGCTTGCACATCCGGGTTGAGGTTGTAGCCACCATTGTATATTATTTCTTTTACTGTTTTTTCTCCTAGGATAGACCCAAGGTGGGGTGCACAAACTACCGGGTACTTTGAAGTGCCGAGTGGCCTACTCACTTTGTTGAGGGATGCTGTTTCACTTCGGGTATTTGGCGGGTAGTTTTCCGCACCCGTAGGGGTCTGGGGTGGGGTTTGGCTATTCATCACGACCGTGTAATCCGTCTTTCGTTGCAGGCTTAAACGAAACACGGATTCCTAGTACATCCAATGTGTTCATCTGTTATCTGGAATGACTATCATTGCATCTGACGAATGTATATATATCAATATATGATTTCTAGCAGACGTTGCTTATGTTTTGCATCCGCGCTAGTCCAGCCCCCGCTCTGTCGTTAGTTAAGTAACCTAACAGGTGATGACGAGGCCCAGTGGCGAATGCGGATGGCATAAGCGTACGTTATATTTTCGTTGTTTTCTGCAATGGTAGGTTTAATTGATGGGACTGCATTAAATTAATGCTAAGAAAACAAACCAAAGTTGAATCGTTGGAACAATTTCAAAACCACTCGGTTTTTTCCAAAACAGCAAAACTTTTAAAATGCGGAGCTTAAACCACTCCTTTTAAAAGCTATCAGGTTCTTTTGATTATATCAAGTTCACTACGTTCACGGTTTCGTCAAAACCATTCGTAGCCCTCCGTCATTTCAGTTAAATGTTCAGTAGTATTCAAGCTGTGTATTTTGACCTTCGCCAAGGCATAGTGATTGGTAGCTACTGAATATTTATCTGTAGCATAAATAGATGCGTTAGTTTGGGACAGTCGTACTGCTATTTTGGCCTTCATCAAGGGTATGTATGGGTGGGTCCAAATTAACCTGGGTAATGACAGGTAGAACTTGACATGTGACTTATGATATGTTGGCCTTCGTCAAGGTCATAAGAGCATGGGGCAAAAATCCACATCGGGAGTTTCTAAAGAAACTGAAACTTGCTAGTGTTGCATACCATTTGGAGTGTGATAATTTTGGTAGGATTCCTTCAACTTTATCGCACGATGATATTTGGATCCCGATCCTACTATGAGTATATGCTAGTCCTCGGGAGATTTTTTCACTTAACGATCAATGCTATAAACCAAGTAGGTGTCGAGAAAGGTGTTAGCGGGGCTACGCCCACAGGGAAAAGAGGTTATTTAATTAAGGAACTTCGCGAAAGCGTCGTAAAACCTCTCTCAAAGTACCGACACCGGCTTGGCCAAACGGTTAAGCAAGTATTGTACGGTGAGATTAATCCCGACTGATTCTTCTTTTATGGTTTGAGGAAGGATTCGAGAAACAGTGGGAGCCATCCTGTTTAGACATACTAAATACCACTCTAAACTTGCAAGAGCATCATGCTAAAGTGTTTCTTCTCTCTCTCCTAATTGCAGCGACCAAATATGACGGGCCTTAAGTTATTGCTAGATAAAAACATATTGACAGGGCCAAACTATCGAGATTGGTTCAGGAATGTCAAGATGGCAATCACTTATGACAAGTTGGGGTATCTCCTTACCACTAAGGCCCCCGCCGTCCCAGGTCCAGAATCCAACGTCGCGGATAAGGAAATCCATATGACCTGGGAGTTGACTGCGCGATGGCCAAGTGCCTCGTGCCTGCCTCTATGGACAATGAACATCAGAGGAGGCACGAGAATATGGATCTTGAATCTATATTTCTCCATACTAAGGAACTATATGGAGAGCAATCCCGTATCGCAAGATACGAGATCTCAAAGAAGCTATTTTCAGCGAGGTTGGCCATCGGATCATCTGTAGGGGAACACGTCCTTAAGGTGATTGGCTACATTGAGGAGCTCGCGGGCCTCGGGACCACGTTAGAGAATGAGCTGTCACAGACTTGATTCTCCATTCCAGTTTATCTTGAATTTTAATATTCAAGGTAAAGAATTTGAACTTCCGGAACTCCTCAACATGTTGAGGAGTGCAGAGGGTACCCTGCAGAAAGCTAGGGAAACACCTGCTCTGTTTGTTGGCAGTGCTTCCTCTTCTAGGTCCAAGACGAAAGCCAAAGGAAAGAAGAAGAAGGCCCCTGCCAAACCGAGAGGCGGTGTTAGTAAGATGGAAGCCAAGGGAAAGGCAAAAGTGGCGGGACCAACAGTGGGAAAGGATGAATGCTTCTATTGTCATAAGAAAGGACACTGGAAGAAAGATTGCAGGGCTTAGAAGGCCAAGAACCAGGACCTGAAGCAAGTTGTGGTTTCGGCTTCAGGTGTGTATGTAATTGAAAATTGTCTGTCAATCAACTCTGTAGGGTTCCTAGGCATACTAAGGAGGTCTCACAAGGCATCAACCATGACAATTTCAAAATTTACAAGTGCCGAGAAACCCTAATACGGATCGTTAACTAGAATTTTAGGCGACAAATGAAACTAGTTAACAACTTAACTAAAAGAAAGAGGCTACAACCTTTGCAGATCTAATCCACCACTTCCTAAGCTCCGCGATGATGTCCCTCCGCTGTCCAAATCGGATCCCGGACTCTAGCATCGTCTTCATCGGAGAAATGGGCGGGCTTGGTCGTCGGCTTCGATGCCGAAGATGATCTACGTCGAGGCATCACAAGATCAAACTCCCACTTCACCAAGTCATGAAACTTAACACCCTATACTACTTGGCAAGAGGTAGAGGATGAAGAAATAGGAAGTGGGTTCACTTTAGAATTGGATTTCTCACTCTTATTCTCAAGTTGCCATTGATGGTGGCATAGTTTTATTCTTGAAGAAGAAGAAGAAGATGAAGATGATAATATGATAAGTATATCTAAATATAAACTAAAATGATACTTATCATATCTTTAACTATGGTTTAGTGTAGAGAACTAACTAAGGTTTTGTTGAATGGTTAGGGTTAAGAGCAAAACAAAAATGGTGGACTTTTCAAAGATGCTATAAAAGTTTCATGAACTTTCTAGCATAATATCAAAAGAAAACCACCATTTCTCTTTGCTTAAATGAAAAGAAATTAACAAATAAGTAAATCAAATAAAACAAAACCCTAATCATTAACTTAACCATGGTTTAATTCTTTACACTTAACCAAGTAAACATGTATCATCGAACATGATACAATCAAGTGCACAAAAGTATATCACATATACAACTTGTGAAATTCAAGTGAGAAAATCCATTTAAAGTGAACCAATACTAGTTAATGCAAAGTAATATATCAAATATATAATTATGCATTAAATCATTGAATCAATACTTGATTTAACGATCTGGTCATATCGTATATAACCGACTAGTATCCTACGTATCGGCTTATCGAATCAATCCTTGATTCGATAACTAGGTTATATCGGATATAACCAATCGATACATTCATCGCGAGAATATAATACAGTATCACATACACGCATTATTCTCGGTCCCGCACATATCTCATATGCACTCCTATTTCGTTTCGCTTGAGCCAGGAAACCTCTGTGTAGGACTCTAAAGACTCGTCCATACGCCGGCAGCAGGTGATGATCATATCAAACACCCACAAGCCGCAAGCGGTCTGCTAAACGTAACGGCCACCCGGGTATTGAGCGATCGGAAGATCGACGAGCAAGCCCGCTCACACTCCTGTGAATCCAACCAGTAACACTTACCATACAGTCCGGTCTGTTCGTCTGATATGTCGCATATCTCGCCTAGGGGTGGTAAACGTCAGACCCCAATAGCTTGATAAGTCATGCCGACGTGAGGTCCATAACAATCGTGAAACTACTGATAACTCTTACCAGTATATCACTGCAACCCTGGCCAGGGATTTCCTGTCATGGCCAGTCGAGCATAGCGCAACATCAACCCCCAATACCGGGAGAGACGAATCCCCTCCTATCGCTCATTGCCTCCATGTGAATCGGGACTGTACCCAAAAACCACCTGTTTGCACGACTTAGTAGAGCCGTGGTAGGGTGGAAATCAAAGCACAGTGGGAGACACACAAGACTCTATGATGATCTCGGGTCAACAGACTAAGCTGTACCAGTGTCACCAGAGAACTGCCATCTAACGTGAGGTATAATACCATCTGGGAGTTCTCGGCGAGTCCGTTCAGTGTACCCAGTCTCCACTGAGCACCCGCATACCATCTCCGATGTCAAACACCAATGGATATGGGATCATCCATCGCCCATCACATGGGTCGAGAAGATATACGCTAGTCTACTCTGGAATATCGATGCCCTGTCTCGATATTCCCACGACTAGGAACGTTGAAGGATGTACTCATTGACTACCCAGACCCCACTAGTATGATCTGCATCATAGTCCTGGAAGTCGAGTACACATCCTAAGGGCTTTATCAACATGTAACAGAGAAACAGAAAGTATACATGTTAAGATAAAGAGCAACCAGATAGCGTACTATCATGTCGAGCAAGAAAGTCCTACCTATATATGTCCCAGCATCCACTACAATATACATCCAATGTACAGTAATGGCCTCTAGGGCATACATATAACTAACAATCTCCCACTTGCACTAGGGCCATCTGTAGCAGTAGTTGCAGTATCTAATACTCAACCATCCCCTAAAAGTCTCTCTTTGGGAAAAGGCCTTCGTGAGTGGATTCGCCGTGTTGTCCTCTGAGTTTGCTCTCCTAACCTCGATCAACCTGGAGATCAACTATCTCCTTGATCAGGTGATGCTGCCTCAGAATATGTCTGGGTCACTGATGGGACCAGGGTTCTAGGGCCAAAGCCACACTTCCATTGTCACACAATGGTAGGAACCTAGTTCATCCTATGAACCAATATACACCCAAACTGCCTCTTTGGTAGTATCTTTAATAGCGATGTTACCAGCCTTTATCGTCTAGTTTGTCACGGTATCTAGCTTGGAAATCTTCCAACATACCGTCCCTTTACCGAAGGTAAAGACAATGCCTGTGACTGACATTCAGTCGTGCTTATCAGTGTGGAACTCTTCCAGTGATTCTCCCCAGGATCGATTGATACAATCTCACTATTCCTAGTGAGAACCCTAACATCCCTTTAGATCTATCTCATAGATCCAAATCTCAGGATTTAGGAAGTATCATCTTTATCCTATTAGATAATCCATGTGATAAGAAGAGATCGACCGATCGTAGTATAGGAAACTCTTTTCCTATCAAGAGTATGTTGTCCACGTACAATACGAGGATGACTTCCTTACTCTCTACTACCGTTTTGTATATACAAGGTTCATCTACTATTTTGATGAAGTCAAATACTTTGACTACCACATCAAAACAGATGTTCCAACTCCGCGATGCCTGCTTTATTCTATAAAGCAACTTGCACACGTTTCCGCTGCTCCCATTGTTTACGAAGCCCTCTGGCTGTGTTCTTATAGACGTTCTCTTCTAAATCACTATTTAGAAAAGTAGTCATGGCACCCAACCACCAGATATCGTATTCATGGTATGTAGCAATGGTAAGTAGGATCTGGATGGACTTAAGAATAGTCCCTGGAAGAGGTTTCATCATTATCCATGCCTGGTCAATGACGAAAAACTTTAACAAGTCTAGCTTTGAAAGTCTCAACTTTTCCATCTACACCAAGTAATCTTCTCAAGATATACTTGCTCCTGATGGGGATTTAACCCTTCAGATATAGCAGCTAAAGTCCATACTTTGCTGGTGTACATGGATTCCATCTCAGATCGCTAAGCATCCAGCCATTCTTACAGAGTCCCTACTCTCGATGGCCTGCTCGAAACTGGTTGGGTCATCATCTCATGATGCAATCCTTGCTCCCACTGTCATCGAGAAACCGAGGTATCTCTCAGGCGGATGAGGAACCCTACCAGATCGGCGGAGAGGCTGAGGTTCGTCGGGAACTATTGAATCCTTTGGTTCTGTCAAATCATCAGCTGCAGTTTTGTATGGCTGGAACCTTTCCAGTTCTACAGAACTGACCTTGCCTCGGTCTTGTCCAGATTTTGCTTTAGACATAGGCCGGACAATCCTAAATCTTAACTTACTTAAGAGATAGGCTCTTCCCACACCATATCTCATATGGAGTGGTAGGCACAGATTTGATTCAAACCTAATTCAATAGGTATGCAGCTTCTCAAGTGCACAACCCCTAAAAGGAAATAGGAAACTCAGTAGTACTCATCATAGAGCACACCATATCATATAGGGTGTGATTGCTCCGCCCCGATATACCATCGTTCTATGGTGTATATGGAGGAGTAATGCTGAGAGAGAATCTCATTCTCCTTTAGAACAGTCCAGGAATTCCGTGCTCAAGTATTCTCCTCCTTGATCTCATCACAGGACATAATACTTATACCCGTATTGGTTCTCTACTTCTAACTTATATTCTGTGAATATCTCAAAAGGTTCGGACTTGTGTTTCAACAGGAACATATGTCTGAATCTTGAGAGATTATCAGAGAACGTAATGAAGTACAAAGAACCGGTCTTGGCATGTGCAGACAGGGGACCTACATACATCAACATGTATCATCCCAAGAGTTCATTAACTCTTTCTCTGTTTCCAGTAAACGGAGCTATGGTCATCTTATCTTTGTGACATGACTGGCGAGTTTCACAAGATGTAAATTCAAACTAATTTAAATATGCATCTTTATGTAACTCTAGCTAGTCGGGTCACATTGATCTGACATAGTCTACAATACCTTAAGAAGGATTTGTTCATTTCTGAACTCTTCCTCTTGTGTGTGTTCTGTATACTAGGAACTGTAGTTTGATTTAGAACGTCAATGCTTTTAGATAACGTGCCTGAACCGATCAACTTTTGATATAGGAAATGTTCAAAACATTATCCATCAATACAAAATTTTATCATTTCTTTACTCATAAGGAGACTGATATGATTTTGTATATCAGGTTCGGTATCTAATAGCATTTGTTCAGAATCAATGTATTGGTAATACAGGGTGACAGTGACCAACAGACTTGGCTGCAACACTTGCCTCGTTTTCTGTCTCATGAAACATATCACCCGTTCTCAGTTTTTCTATCTTTTTATAGCCCTATGTAACAGATTACATATCTGGGATCCTGATCCGGTATCAAATACCCAGGATGCAGAGGATACTGAGAAACAGTTCTTTATAATGAACACACCCGAAGGAAATGCATCATATGCACTTTCTTCGTTTGGGCGGCATGGGAATCCTGGTATTCCCCTATTTCCTGCTCTGTCTTATAACAATTATAAGTTGGAGCGGGACCAACGTTCCCTAGCTCAGTATAACAAGCGGGTTTGGTCAATACATCCATATTATTATCTTGATTAAGGCATGATATGGTCGCTACCTGGAGAGAGAGAGAAGAAAACACTCAGCGTGCGCTCTTGCAAGATTAGATTGGTTATATATTTTATCTAATCAGGATGGCTCCCACTGTTTTTATCAAATCTTTCTTCAAACCCTAAAAGGAAAGACTAGCCAGGATTAATTACACACTACAAGTCCGCCAATCTTTCAGCCAGGCCAGTGTCGGTACTTTGAGGGAGGTTCCCCGTGCTTTCGCACGGACCTAATTACAGTAAACCTCGTTTTCCCAGAGGCGTAACCCCGTTGACACTTTTCTAGACACCTACTTGATCGGCTAATTGTAAAGTGCAAAACTCTCCCAGGAGTAACAATTACTCGCAGTGGGTATCGGGATCCAACTATCATATAGAAGGTATGCAATCTCATTGCAAATTTCAACACTTGAAACTCCCAATAATGATTTTTACCCCTAGTACTTATGACCTTAACTATGGTCAACAAATCATAAGCACTAGTCAAGTTCCACCCGTCATTTCGTGATTAATTAGACCCACCCACATGACCCTTAACTAAGGTCAACAAAGTTACGCGACTGTCCTAACTAATCGCATCATATGCGGTGTTGGAAGACATCACTTAGCTACCGTACACTGTGCCTTAACTAAGGTCAACAAACACAGCACGAATACTAAGTACTCTACTTCCTAAAATGACGGAGGGTTGCGAATGGTTTTTGTGAAAACCTTTAACGCTTTGAACTTGATCTCGTTGTGGAATCAAATGGTTTTTAAATGGAATGTTTTTGAGGCTTTTCTAGTTTTGCTAAAGGGGTCACTCCCGGTGAAGGGATCGTCGGCCCTTTCCTCGTCGAATGAGGTGCGGGATATATCATATATATCACTGTGCAAAGCATAAACTATAAATGCTTTTAAAAGACAAACCGAGGGTTGTAGCATCTGCCAGTTATTGCTAAAGGAGTCACTTCCGGTGAAGGGATCTCGGTCCTTTCCTCATCGAATAAGGTGCAGGATGTTCTATAATGAACACCGCGATGCATAATAAGAACTGTAGCTACCAGTTTTATTTTGAAATTCGATTCCACAACATCAATTAGGTTTATTTTTCTTTCATTAATCTCATTAATGAATATCCCATCATTTAAATCCACCTAAACATCAGAAATAAATATAACATACGCTTATGCCATCCGCATTCGCCTCGATGTCCCGTCTGCACCGTTAGGTTAGGTAACTAACGCCAGAGCGAGGCAGGGCTAGCGCGGGTGTAAAACATAAGCAACGTCTATATAATATATCATATATACTATATATAATATCTGTCACAGAACATCACATGATCACATCACAGATAACGCAGCAGAAAGTATCATATGAAATATTGGATATGCTAGGACGTCCGTGTTTTCAATACGAGCCAGTATAAAACACTGATTCCACGGTCGTGATGAATAGCCAATCCCACACCCCTAGACCCCTACGAGAGTGGCAAGCAACCCTACCAATTCTAGGGTTAGGAGACCCGGACTCAACTCCTCGAGATGGTCTCCCACTGGACCCTAGAACCTGGTTACTTGTGCTCCCCTCCTTGGGTCTATCCTAGTGCAGAAAAGTAAATAATATACAAATGGTGACATCATCCGTAACCTGGAAGTGCCCCAATAAAAGAATATTACATACAAGTTTTTACATGAATGAAAATGAAAAACACTCATCTCACATAAAAAAAACCCGGCTATTCGAACACGACGATCCAATATAACATATCCAGCAACACATAACATCACATGTCATCAACGTAAGTAAATATGCGCATCCCAATTGTCGTTGACATATAGCAACGAAACCGGCGATATCACATATTACACTTACGGTCACAGAAAAGAAAGTGTAAAACTATAACAGTTGGAATCCACAACCACTTTAGACATCGCATGCCTAATCAAATGAAATACTTAGACATCGCATGCCTAACAATTATAAACCCCGCATTTTAGTCTCAAAATCGAAAACACTTTTCAATATAAAGTCGGGCAATTCAACAGGATTCCCGACATTCAGATCGAATGCTCGTCGCAAACTTTAGTAGGCGGCCGCACCCCCGATACCATCGACGAAGTGCACTAAGGCGGAACACCGCTACCGCGAGCACCCGAACGGATGCTTTTGGCGACGGGGTTCTCCTACAGTCACTTGGTCGGGGCTATGGGGTGAGGCTGTCTATTAAGTTTACCCGGCGAGTATCCGCGTACACTACGTGATTGCGACGGACTTTTGATCACATCAAAATTCCGCGGCAACCGATCAAGTGAGACTAAAGTGCTATGTTTATAACATTCATTCAGTTATCTCATAACTACTTGTGAATTCCAATTATTGTATCATATTCCGGATAAGATAGAAAATGTTAAACTTTCCGATCGAACAATCGAACACCCAAGTTTTCCCGATCAACCGAATGAAATAAGTTCAAAGACATTCACTTCATGCCTCAGTACCAACGGTCCAGCCGTTGAAGGGTGAAGCCAACGCCTCACATGTGGGACGCCGTACTGCCCCAAACCCTAAGGTTCAAAGGGCAGTTCAAGACGGTCACATAATCGAGTTAAGGTTTGTTGTCTTCTAGAGGGACCATCGTGTTACTTGCACTACTTGGAACATCATTAAACTAGGGAAAAGTCCAACAATTGGAAATTTCCCGGCAGGGGAAAAAGTGGGTATTTATATCCGGTCGAACTTTTTAACATATTCTAAAATATCCGGAAAAACACACACTGACAAAATTAGACAATCCGGTCGAAACACCGAGTCACCAATACAACCCAGAAAATTCAACTCTTGAATAAATATTAAAAATTCCCAGGAAAACCAGCACTGCAAACTACGAATTACTGTGCAAAATTAAATACAAAATACGACTAAACGGCCGCGGAACCGCCGCACGAGCCATGCTCGTGCCGCGGAACCGCGGCTCTTTGATGGAATTAGTCCATCAAAATTCACAGTAACTCTTAGATTCTCCTGCTGATTTTTCTGCATATTTTTAATTCTCAAAAAACCACGAATTTGAAAAATGTACAGAGAGCATTTTTGGGTTTGGGTTTTGATTCGATCGGACTTCTAATTCCGTCTACGCATCGCCTAAGGCTCTAGCTAGGCTCTGATACAACTGTAGGGTTTCTAGGCACACTAAGGAGGTCTCACAAGGCATCAACCATGCCAATTTCAAAATTTACAAGTGCCGAGAAACCCTAATACGGATCGTTAACTAGAATTTTAGGCGACAAATGAAACTAGTTAACAACTTAACTAAAAGAAAAAGGCTACAACCTTTGCAGATCCGATCCACCACTTCCTAAGCTCCGCGATGATGTCCCTCCGCTGTCCAAATCGGATCCCGGACTCTAGCATCGTCTTCATCGGAGAAATGGGCGGGCTTGGTCGTCGGCTTCGATGCCGAAGATGATCTACGTCGAGGCATCACAAGATCAAACTCCCACTTCACCAAGTCATGAAACTTAACACCCTATACTACTTGGCAAGAGGTAGAGGATGAAGAAATAGGAAGTGGGTTCACTTTAGAATTGGATTTCTCACTCTTATTCTCAAGTTGCCATTGATGGTGGCATAGTTTTATTCTTGAAGAAGAAGAAGATGATGAAGATGATAATATGATAAGTATATCTAAATATAAAATAAAATGATACTTATCATATCTTTAACTATGGTTTAGTGTAGAGAACTAACTAAGGTTTTGTTGAATGGTTAGGGTTAAGAGCAAAACAAATATGGTGGACTTTTCAAAGATGCTATAAAAGTTTCATGAACTTTCTAGCATAATATCAAAAGAAAACCACCATTTCTCTTTGCTTAAATGAAAAGAAATTAACAAATAAGTAAATCAAATAAAACAAAACCCTAATCATTAACTTAACCATGGTTTAATTCTTTACACTTAACCAAGTAAACATGTATCATCAAACATGATACAATCAAGTGCACAAAAGTATATCACATATACAACTTGTGAAATTCAAGTGAGAAAATCCATTTAAAGTGAACCAATACTAGTTAATGCAAAGTAATATATCAAATATATAATTATGCATTAAATCATTGAATCAATACTTGATTTAACGATCCGGTCATATCATATATAACCGACTAGTATCCTACGTATCGGCTTATCGAATCAATCCTTGATTCGATAACTAGGTTATATCGCATATAACCAATCGATACATTCATCGCGAGAATATAATACGGTATCACATACACGCATTATTCTCGGTCCCGCACATATCTCATATGCACTCCTATTTCGTTTCGCTTGAGCCAGGAAACCTCTGTGTAGGACTCTAAAGACTCGTCCATACGCCGGCAGCAGGTGATGATCATATTAAACACCCACAAGCCGCAAGCGGTCTGCTAAACGTAACGGCCACCCGGGTATTGAGCGATCAGAAGATCGACGAGCAAGCCCGCTCACACTCCTGTGAATCCAACCAGTAACACTTACCGTACAGTCCGGTCTGTTCGTCTGATATGTCGCATATCTCGCCTAGGGGTGGTAAACGTCAGACCCCAATAGCTTGATAAGTCATGCCGACGTGAGGTCCATAACAATCGTGAAACTACTGATAACTCTTACCAGTATATCACTGCAACCCTGGCCAGGGATTTCCTGTCATGGCCAGTCGAGCATAGCGCAACATCAACCCCCAATACCGGGAGAGACGAATCCCCTCCTATCGCTCATTGCCTCCATGTGAATCGGGACTGTACCCAAAAACCACCTGTTTGCACGACTCAGTAGAGCCGTGGTAGGGTGGAAATCAAATTCACAGTGGGAGACACACAAGACTC
Source organism: Agapanthus africanus (assembly GCA_030015575.1). Taxonomy (NCBI): domain Eukaryota; kingdom Viridiplantae; phylum Streptophyta; class Magnoliopsida; order Asparagales; family Amaryllidaceae; genus Agapanthus; species Agapanthus africanus. Next base: position 299,097,211 of record CM057349.1, read on the forward strand.
TATGACGATCTCGGGTCAACAGACTAAGCTGTACCAGTGTCACCAGAGAACTGCCATCTGACGTGAGGTATAATACCATCTGGGAGTTCTCGGCGAGTCCGTTCAGTGTACCCAGTCTCCACTGAGCACCCGCATACCATCTCCGATGTCAAACACCAATGGATATGGGATCATCCATCGCCCATCACATGGGTCGAGAAGATATACGCTAGTCTACTCTGGAATATCGATGCCATGTCTCGATATTCCCACGACTAGGAACGTTGAAGGATGTACTCATTGACTACCCAGACCCCACTAGTATGATCTGCATCATAGTCCTGGAAGTCGAGTACACATCCTAAGGGCTTTATCAACATGTAACAGAGAAACAGAAAGTATACATGTTAAGATAAAGAGCAACCAGATAGCGTACTATCATGTCGAGCAAGAAAGTCCTACCTATATATGTCCCAGTATCCACTACAATATACATCCAATGTACAGTAATGGCCTCTAGAGCATACATATAACTAACAAACTCTACTTCCAGGGTATTGGATACCGGATCAAGATCTAATATATGTAATTCTTTGCAGGAACTGAGAGGCCGTAGAGTTTTGAAGGCGGGTGATATGACCCTAAGAGTTGCAAACGGAGCAAGCATGGATGTTGTGTCCGTAGGGGAATATCACTTAGGATTGACTAATGGACATGTTTTGGTTTTGCGCAACTGTTATTTTATACCCAGTTTGACTTGTAATATCATATCTGTATCTTTAATGTCTAAAGAAGGTTATGATTTTGCATTTGTAAGCGATATCGTAAACATCCACCTTAATCATGATCTGATTGGGTCGGGTACATTAAGCAACGGTATATACGTATTAAACCAACCACAGATTTTCAATATCCAGAATATACACAAAAGAAAGTCTCCAGAATTAAATCATGCTTTCTTATGGCATTGTAGACTGGGTCACATCAATGAGACAAGGTTAACCAATTTACATAAAGAAGGATATTTGGATCCGTTCGAATATCAATCTTATGCAACTTATCAATCATGTCTCAAAGGAAAGATGACAAAGACTCCGTTCACTGGACACGGAGTAAGAGCGAGCGAGCTCTTGGGACTCATACACAGCGACGTGTGTGGTCCAATGTCTACACATGCAAGAATTGGTTTTTCCTATTTCATTACTTTTACGGATGATTTCTCCAGGTATGGAAATGTCTTCTTGATGAAGCATAAATCCGAGGCCTTTGAGAAATTCCTGGAGTATAAGAATGAGGTGGAAAAACAAACCGGCAAAAGTATCAAGACACTGAGATCTGGTCGACGTGGTGAATACTTAAGTGCCGAGTTTCTGGATTGCCTAAAAGAGAATGGAATTATCTCTCAGCTTACTCCTCCATACACTCCACAACACAACGGTGTATCGGAGAGACGGAACCGAACCCTATTGGATATAGTACGTTCCATGATGAGTAACACTGAGTTACCGCGATCATTCTGGGGCTATGCACTAGAATCAGCTGCATATCTATTGAACAAGGTTCCTACCAAGACTGTGCCTACCACACCACATCAGGTGTGGAGTGGGAAGAAACCCTATCTTTAGTATCTCAAGATATGGGGATGTCCAGCTTTTGTTAAAAAGCAGCATGCGGACAAACTCGAGGCAAGATCAGTACTGTGTAAGTTTGTAGGATACCCAAAGAACTCCAGGGGATATCTTTTCTATAACGCAGAGGAACAAAAGGTTTTTGTTTCTCGTAATGTCCACTTTCTGGAACATCAGTTTTTAGAAAAAGAAACAAGTGGGAGCGCAATAGAACTGGAAGAAATTCCAGAACTACAAGCTATTACTGAAAGCTTGGTGGAACCAGAAGTTTCAAAAGAACAGAATATTCCCGCACCTCTCCGCAGGAGTAGTAGGCTGTCTCATCCGCCTGAGAGATACTACGGTTTTCTCGTAGACGGGGATAGAGAGGATTGCATCATTAATAATGATTAGCCGACTAACTTCCAGCAGGCCATTCAGAGCATTGACTCGGTAAAATGGCTGGATGCAATGCGGACCGAGATGGAGTCCATGTACACCAACAAAGTATGGACTTTGGACATTGCTTCAGAAGGGGTAGAACCCGTAGGCTGCAAATGGATCTTCAAAAGGAAGATTGGTGTAGATGGACAGGTTGAAACCTATAAGGCTAGACTTGTTGCAAAGGGTTTTCGTCAAAGACCTGGTTTGGACTATGACGAAACCTTTTCTCCAGTGGATATGCTCAAATCCATTCGGATCCTTCTTGCCATTGCTGCCTTCCATGATTATGAGATTTGGCAGATGGACGTAAAAACCGCTTTTCTAAATGGAAATTTAGAGGAGTGTGTCTATATGGACCGGCCAGAGGGTTTCATTCAGAGTAGGAGCAGCGGGAAAGTGTGCAAGTTGCTTAAGTCCATCTATGGGCTGAAGCAGGCATCGCGGAGTTGGGACATCTGTTTTGTTGAGACAGTCAAAAAATTTGACTTTATCAAAAATCCAGATGAGCCATGCATTTATAGTAAGATTGTTGCACGAACTGTTGTATTCCTCGTCTTGTACGTGGATGACATTCTCTTGATAGGAAATGACATTCTTATGCTATAATCTGTCAAAGGGTTCTTGTCACACAGGTTCTCCATGAAAGACCTGGGTGATGCCTCTTACATTCTGGGGATCCGGATCTATCATGATAGATCTAAAAGGGTGTTGGGACTTTTGCAGTTCAGGTACATCGACACCATACTGAAAAGATTCAGTATGGGAGATTCAAAGCGCGGTAATTTACCGGCTTGTCACGGAATCACCCTCTCCAAAGAGATGTCTCCCAAGACTGATTTGGAAAGGGATCGCATGTCTGTTATACCCTATGCTTCTGCGGTAGGCCCTATAATGTATGCGATGTTGTGTACCAGATCAGATGTAGCTTTTGCACTGAGTGTGGTAAGTCGGTATCAGTCAAATCCTGGGGAGAAGCACTGGATAGCGGTAAAGAACATTTTTAAGTACCTGAGAAGGACTAAGGAAATGTTCTTGGTTTACGGCGGAAAAGACCTCCAGATCGAGGCCTTTGCTGACTCCAGCTTCCAGAGTGACAAGAATGACTCCAAATCCATGTCGGGCTATGTCTTTACCCTCAATGGAGTGGCGGTCTGTTGGAAGAGTTCCAAACAGGAAACCGTTGCTGACTCGACGATGGAAGCGGAGTATATCGCAGTTTCTGATGTCGCAAAAGAAGCAGTCTGGATGAGGAAGTTATTAGCAGAACTTCAGGTGGTTTCGTCCATTGTTGATCCAATGCCTCTGTATTATGACAACAACGGGGCTATAGGTATAGCAAAGGAACCCAGGTCCCATCAGAATTCCAGACACATCTTGAGGTGGTATCACCTGATCAGGGAGATCATGGATCGCCGGGAGATCGAGGTTCGGAGGGTTGCTACAGATGACCAAACTGCAGATCCATTCACAAAGGCCATCCCTCAGATGCAGTTCGAGAGGCTATTCGAGATGATAGGTCTGCGATATGCCAGCACATAGCCTTAGTGCAAGTGGGAGATTGTTAGTGTGATATGCTCCAGAGGCCATTATTGTATAGTACTAGTTTGTATATTACATTTTGGAAGCTTGGGATATATACACAGATTTATGACAGTATTGCTCGATATAGTAGTATGCTACTTGGTTTGTATCTATCTTAATATGTGTGTATGTTTCTTTTAACATATCGCTGATACATATTGATAGAGCCCTTAGGATCTTGCTTGACTACCAGCGTTGTGATGGCAGTCACACTAGTGGGGGCTGGGTCGTCCATAAGCACATCCTTATATAGGTCCCTAGTCGTAGGATTATCGAGACAGGGCATCAATATTCCAGAGTAGACTAGTGTATACGCTTCTCATCCCAGGAGGGGAGATGGTCTGTTCCACAGCCATCTGCACGTCGTACTGGAGATAGTATGCAGGTGCTCGTTAGGTTACAAGTACACTGTACAGGACTCGTAGGGAACTGTTAGTTGGTACTATACCTATCGTCAGTTAGCAGTTCCCAGGTGACATGAGTACAGCTTAGTCCGTTGACTTAACACTGCTACTTCGCCTCAAGTGTGTTCCCACTGTTCTTAGATTACTACCCTACCACGGCTCTATTGAGTCGTGCAAACAGGTAGTAGTTGGGTGCAGTACCAAAGCACTTGGAGGCAGTGGCGGTTAGACAGGATTCGTCTCTCCCGGTATTGGGGGTTGACATCGCGCTGTGTTTGGAGAGCCATTACATAAAGTCCCTGGCCAGGGCAAGCGAGATTTACTGGTAGGTACTCCAGTAGTTTCTCAGGGTGTTTTGGGCTACACTCCGACACGATTTATACCTCTATTAAGGGACTGACGTTTACGGCCCCCTAGGCCCGATATGCGATGCTCTTAGACGAACAGACCGGACTGTACGAAGATTGTCACATTCAGGCTCAGTAAGAGTTCGGATGGGTTTTTCTCATCGGCCTTCATATCGACATCTACCTGGGGACCGTTACGTACAGCTAGTACCACTTGCGGCCTGTGGTTAAACCCACTGCCAGCGTAGTGTCGAGTCTTTAGAGTCCAACACAGAGGGTTGTTCACCTTTGGACGAAATGAGGTAGAGGTCGTATGGTTTTACGACAAGGTTCGTTCACATACGCGTACTTGTGCGTGTTTGGTGTTCGAACAGTTGATACTAGTAGGCTTTGGTTTAAGCCAGATCCTAGTATCTGATTTTGGGTTAGTTCAGTCTCATTGCATTCAAGTTCTTCGGAACACGAATAGAGGTATGTATATACAGTTGATAGAGGCAGAGAAGGAGACACCTCATTAGGGTTTTGACCATTGACTTGATTAAAACCTTAATGAGATGGGGAAATTGATTATTAATCTTTTATTAGAGATAATTGTTTTATGGCTAATTTGGTTTGACCATTTGACCATGTTGACCCTAGTTGATTTAGATATTTTTGTTGAGAAAAGATATTTGTGTTTATCATTAATTGTGACATGATAATGGTCAAATCAACATCAACCATGACAATTATCTTAATAAAAATTTTGATTATTCTTTTTCCTAATATGAGAGCTCACCCCTTCATTTTATCATGACACCTTCTCTCTCATAGTTGCTCTCTCCTCTTCCTCTCTCAAAGCTCTAATGTTTCATGAGTTAAAAATCAAGAGCTTTTGATACTAAACCACCAAAACACTTCTCTACTTACTCTAGGGTTCTTAGTCTAGCACACCAAACACTCTAGTTACATCATTGTAGAAGTTGGAGCTTAAGGTAGAGTCCTTCGGGTGGATCTTCTTTGATATAGAGAAGACGATGAGGACGAGCCATCCACAACCACTTCAAGGAGCCCACAACAAAGAGAAGCACAACAAGGAGAAGAAGGAGTTCAAGGTTTATGTATAACCATCTAACCTAGTAGGTAGAATTCTTTGTTATCTTGTTAGCTAAAGTTTAGCAAAGATCCTAATGCATAGTCTATGTTACCTTGTGATAAAAATTTGTTTTTTACCTATTCCACCTCCTCGTAAGTACCGGGGTGGGTATCATAGACTTACACTTTTACCCTTTGCTTTTCTCCGGAACATTCCGTATCACTACGAAGATCCACATTTATTATATATGACCATCGTATAGTTACATACGAACTCGAAGAAACTTGTTTCAGATTTGAGAATGGTTTCCGGTCCTGGAGAAATTAAATAGTACTATTCAGTTGTCTTTTTCTTTTACCTTCTCTCAGGTTGTGAGGGCTCCTGGGATTAGGAGAGGGTACTCCTATTGCGCTTATTGGATAGTCTTCTTCCAAACCATAGGCAGGCGACGAACAGTAGGAAAGGAAGAAAACCAATTATCCTGAGTATGGTGTACAGAAGATAATAAGCAAAGACAAATAAAAGGATTAGAAAGAGGGCAAAGCAAATTGCGACTGCTATCATTCACGACCAAACCGCGTATATCATCGTCACTCCTACTTCACCTTTGCATTTCTCCGGTTCAGGAGAAATTGAATAGGATTATTCAGTTGTCTTTTATCTTTACCTTCTCTCTGGTTGCTAGTGCTCCTAGGATTAGGAGAGTACACCTATTATGCTTATTGGATAGTCTTCTTCCAAACCATAGGCTGGTGCCGAACGGTAGGGAAGGAAGAAAACCATTTAGCCTAAGTGCGGTGTACAGAAGGTAATGAGTAAAGACAAATAAAGGGATTTGGAGAGATGGCAAGGAAATATACGGTCACAGTCATGAATCTGGATAATGGAAGAGGCATTACTAGGAATACCCGGCTACCCCTTCAAAACATTTTCATGTTTCAGTTTCACTATGCGTTGTTAATTGAAAACTGATTTCCCAATTAGATCCTTACTCCAGGGTATGTATTTACCAGGTTTGATTCTCACATCTGTATGGTTTTACAAATGATGAGTGGGAGTAAGTTATTGGGAATTAGCTGATTATATCCTCATTATATCGGAATTCGTTGTAATTAGTGATATTTGAGGAAATCTCCTGGGGGTTTTTCCTAATGGCAAATATTTGGTTTTGAATATCCGTTGTTTTGCACCAATTTCAATCTGATATATCTGCACGTTTATTTTATAAAGTGAGATATAACTTTTTGAAATTATGTCCGTAACATTTACCTGTATCAGTTGATGATTCGGTAAGGAGCATTAAACAGCGGTGTAATTCTTCTTAACCATAGTACAGTTTTCAACTTACGACGCACAGGATTTGAGTTATTCAACTCAGGGGCCTTATACAAAGTATTGTATATTGTCTAGTGTCCATTAGGATAAAGGGGTTGGTGCTCGTACTATATTCTGTTTACTTGTGACTTCTCCATTTTTCGACAAGTATTTCGTAGAAATACAAGGTCTAAGTTTTGAGAAGTTATAGGTACAAGAATAAAGTAGAGAACCATGTGTTGCAAGTATCAGGATTCTTCAAGGTGATCGAAGATATAGATACTTGCGTTTGGTATTCACTTGATAGTAATGGTTTTGAGAACTTGCTTCTCTTTCAGGTTACTCATATTTGGATGCACTCCTAGTTGAGTAATGATGATCGGCCTCTCTCCATTTAGTTGACATGCACTGGAGACAGCTGCATGATTTGAATCTGGTTCCAATTAAATTAGTGCTTATGTTTCTATATTGTATATAGAATGGTTCATATCTTAACGATGTTAAGGTATATGGAGTTGTCCGGCTTATGCTTAAAACTAGACTCTGGACATACTCAAGGCACGTTTCAGTAATGGCAGTTTGTGGTTATCCCGGGCTATGACGAGGGTTAAGTTTCTACCATCTGGAAGATCAATAGTGATATTGTTCTTGTCTCGCCACAGTTTTAGCAAAATGGACTTTTTCAGAAAACAGTAGTGGGAGTATGGTAGAACTGGAAGTGATTCCAGAACCACAGACGATTACTGAAAAATTAATAGAACCTAAAGATTCAATCGGGTTTGACATTCCATTAGCCACTCCGTAGATATGGTGGGTAACTTCAGGCACCTGAGAGGTATTTCGGTATCCTCAAAGACGGTGACAGTGAGGTTCTTGTTTACCCAAACTTGCCATTACTGCTGTTTTAGACTTTGAGACCCGACAGAAGGATGAGTATAGCGTTGTTCTAAACTAGCTTTAGAAGTGCACGTGAATATGACTCTGCCAGAGGGTTATTGTAATCAGTGGGAGTAGCGGAAGCATAGTGGACAAGTAGCTTGTGTCTATTTATAGACTAAAGCATGTTGGATATATGTATGCCCTAGAGGCCATTATATGTATAGTGGATGCTTGGACATGTATATATGTATATTTAATATATGACTTTCTTGCCCGACATGATAGTATGCTATCTGGTTTTACTTTATCTGACATGTTTACTTGATACTTTTCATTTGATACATATTGATAAAGCCCTGAGGATATTTGCTTAACTTCCATGGCTATGATAGAGATCATACTAGTGGGGCATGAGTATTATATAAGCATATTCTTAAATGTTCCTAGTCATAGGTATATCAAGACAGGGCATCGATATTCCAGAGTAGACTAGCGTATACGTTTCTTGACCCATATGATGGGCGATGGATGATCCCATATCCATTGGTGTTGTGATATCGAAGATTGTATACGGGTGCTCAGTGGAGACTGGGTACACTGAACGGACTTACGAAGAATTCCTATATGGTATTATATCTATCGTCAGATAGCAGTTCTCTGGTGACACTAGTACAGGTTAGTCTGTAGACCCGAGATCGTCATAGAGTCTTGTGTGTTCTCCCCCCGAACTTTGATTTCCACCCTACCACGGCTCTACTGAGTCGTGCAAACAGGTGACTTTTGGGTATAGTCTCGAAACACATGGAGACAGTGAGCGATAGGAGGGGTTCCGTCTCTCCCGGTATAGGGAGTTGATGTTGTGCAATGTGCGATTGGCTCTGACATGAAGTCCCTGGCCAGGGCTTATGAGATTTACTGATAAGTGTTATCAGTAGTTTCTCGACCGGTCATAGTTCATATCGACATAACTTATTGAGTTATTAGGGCTCGACGATTCCATCCCTAGACTTGATATGCGGCATATCAGACGAAGAGACTGGACTGTACGGTAAGTGTTGCCAATGGCTCAACGGGAGTTTTGACGGGTTCACTTATTTTTCTTCTGATCGCTCAATACCTGGGTGGCCGTTACGTTTAGCTGACCGGTTGCGGCTTGTAGGTGTTTTGATATGATCATCACCTACTGCCGGCGTATTGACGAGTCTCAGAGTCCCACACAGGATTTTTCTAGCTCAGGCAAAATGATGTGGTGTGCGTATGTGATATGCGCAGGAGCTCGATTAAATACGGATATGTGATATCGTATTTTAATCAGACGTTCGATATTGGTCGGGTCGCATTTGATGTGACCGATTTATTAAATCAAGTGTTGATTTAATATTATCTTTTAACTCACTTTTAATTAACCCTTTTTCTTTTGGATGTATGCATGTATGTTCACACATACACATGATGATGTGCATGCACACATACACACATACATATGTGTCATGGTTGATGATACATAGTAGATGGCAATATAAGACTCACAAGGTTGATAAATATCTAGATTTTTGTTAATGGATTAAAGGAAAAAGGAAATTTGCATAATGACTCATTTTCCACACACTTCTTATTTGATCATTGACATTAACCATGGTTTAATTTCCTTTTGTTCTTTAACCCATCCAAATAATATCTAGATATTTAACCAACCATGGTTATATGTAAGAGGGTCTCATATATAATATTTTGATTTTCATTTTAGAAAATAAGTTTTCATTATATTTACAAAAGCTTTGCCATCTTCATCTTCCTCCTTCTAAAAGCTCTCTTGAGTTTTGTTTAGAGTGAGGAACTAAAAAAGAAAGGGTTTTTAAGTGAGTTTACAAACCACACAACCATTCTACACTACCCTAGCCCTTTAGTGTAGAGTGTTTGCTTCATTTTGTGAAGCTAAGAGCTTGTTCTAGGAATCTCCGTGTGGATCATCGTAGACGACGAAGGACCTCGAGCGGAGTCATTCCAAACCTTGTGCAAAGCCGTAGGAGTCATAAAGACCGAAGGAGTTGGCTACAAAGGTTGTATTTCCTTTTCCTTTAGTTTAGACTTTACATAATGATGTTAATGCCCTAATCTCTAGTTACGATTCGTAGTTCGTTTGTAATAGCCCTCTTTAAAATGAAAGTTCACTACTTTATCATGATGCAACCATACTAGAGGCACTACTACACACCAACATGGTATCAGAGCCTGGCTAGAGCTTTAGGGTAAACTGAACGACGTTTAAAAACTCAATCGAACATAAAAAAAATGAGATTTTTACATGCTCACTGGAAATTTTTCCAAAAGTTGGAATTTTTGTAATTAAAAATATTCAAAAAATAGAGCAGGGTTTTCTATGGATCCCCAAGAAAAACGAGCGCCTAACTCGACATAACGACCGTGGAACCGCGGCCAAATATGCGTATTTGCGGCGGTTCCGCGGCGCCATTGGTAAGGCTTGGACCGTACGCTCTTGCGTTGATCCGTAGGTACAAATACATGCTCTCTGGGAATTTTTTATGCAGGTTCAAGTGTTGAAATCTATTACAACAGTGGGTATGTTGATGTGTTGATTGATACATTTTAACGTCGTCTATGCTATTTCAATTGTTGATGTGATATGATGTATAGGATCGTCGTGATTGAATAGCCGGGGTTTTATGTGAGACGAGAGTTTATCTTTTCATTCATGTAAAATTCATTGTATATATTATTCTTTTATTGGGGCATATCCGGGTTGAGGATGATGTCTCCATTGATGTATATTTTACTTTTCCGCATTAGGATAGACCCAAGGAGGGGAGCACGAGTGACCGGGTTGTGGAGTTCACTAGGAGGCCATCTCGAGGAGTCGAGACCGGGTCTCCTAAACTCCAAAATTGGAAGGGTCACTTGCCGCTCTCGTAGGGGTCTAAGGGTGTGGGCTTGGCTATTCATCACGACCGTGGAATCCGTATTTTCTATCTTAGACTAAGTAGAAAATATATATCCTATATTTTCATATATGTGTTTCTGCTGCTGATTATTCTGTGATGTGATTGCTTAATATCTGAGACGAATGTGATATTGTTATATATGTGATATGTAATACTGTTTTTCGTTTCTTTTTGTAATGGATTAGGAACTTAAATGATGGGAATACATTAATGAGATTAATGTAAAAGAAAAGAAACCTAAAGATGTTGTAGAATCGGATTTGAAACCCACCCGGCTTCTTTTTATGAAAAAGCAAGTTTTCAAAAGATGCTGAGCTTAAGCCACTCCTTTTCAAAAAACAATTTAGATTCTACAATGAAATCAAGTTTAAAGCGTTAAAGGTTTTCATAAAAACCATCTGCAACCCTCTGCCATTTCAGGAAGCAGAGTACTTAGTATTCGTGCTACGTATATTAATTATAGTCAAGGCGTAGTGTACGGTAGCTAAATGATGTCTTCCTATAAAGCATATGATGCGATAAGTGTAGGGTTACTAGGCACTCTAATAAGGTTCTACAACGCATCAACCATGCCCGTTTCAAATTTTAGCCATGCCGAATAACCCTAAACAAGATCATTGCTAGAAAATTAGGGTTTCGCTTGCTAGTAAAAGACATTTACTACTAAGTGAATACGAAATACAATCTTTGTAGATCGGTCCTTCATTTCTAAAGCTCCTTGTTGAAGTCCCTTCGCTGTGATTGTGGTTCTCCCGGACCCTTGCATGGCTTCATGAGGCTAAAGGTGCGTCCTTGCTTGAAGTCTTTGAGGCCGAAGATGATCTACGTCGAGGGGATGCCAACTCAAGCTTCTACTTCACTAACTAGAGAATTAGTGAAGCAAACACCCTAAACTAAAGTGCTAGTCTAGTAGAGGATGGAGAAATAGGAAGTGGGTTCACTTTAGAATTTTATTTCTCACAATCTTTCTCACTTTGGATCAAACCCTAGCAAGCTTTTCTTTTGAACAAAGAAGAAGATGAACAAAAGAAAAAGATGAGGATAATGATCAATTGAGAAAGCTAACCATAGTGAGTGAGTATCATATACTAACTCATGTAGAGATATAACCATGGCTAATACTTATGGTTGGGTTAAGAAATATCCATAGTAAAAACAAATTTAGTGGAATTAGTCAATGCATCCACAAGCTTCATGCATTTTCTCTAATCCTCCACTAATTTTGTAATTACTTTAAATATTAAAAACCAACATAATAAATAGCATGGTGTAAGTCTCATACACCCAAGTCATGTGTATCATCAACCATGATACAAAAAGAAAACACATTTTAATATATATCATATATATATTGAAGTTGTGTACATGTGAGAAAAATCCATAAGTGAACAAGTGTTAGTTAATGTAAACTAGTATATCTAATATACAATTATACACTAAATTATTAAATCATTACTTGACTTAATAATCTGGTCATATCTCATATAACTGACTAACCTCCAATGTATCGGGTTATCGAATCAACACTTGATTCGATAACCCGGCTATATCATATATAAACGACCGATACAAAAAGTCATGAGAATAGAATACGGTATCACATAAACGCATTATTCTCGGTCCCGCACATATCACATACGTGCTCCTATTTCATTTTGCCCGAGCCAGTAAAACCTCTGTGTAGGACTCTAAAGACTCGTCAATGCGCCGGCAGTAGGTGATGGATCACATCAAGCACCCACAAGCCGTTAGCGGTACTAGCTGGACGTAACGGTCACCCGGGTATTGAGCGATCAGAAGATCAGCAAGCAAGCCCGCTCCAACTCCTGTAAAAGCCTGCAGGTAACACTTCCCGTACAGTCCGGTCTCCTCGTCTGGTATGTCGCATATCAAGTCTAGGGGTGGTAAACGTCAGACCCCAATAACCGATAAGTCGTGCCGATGTGAGGCTCATAACGGGTCGAGAAACTACTGGTAACACTTACCAGTAAATCTCTAAATCATCCCTGGCCAGGGACTTCCCTGTTACGGCCAATCGAGTACAGCGCAACATCAACCCCCAATACCGGGAGAGACGAAACCCCTCCTATCGCTCATTGCCTCCATGTGACTCGGGACTGTACCCAAAAACCACCGTTTTGCATGCCCTCATGAACGTGGTAAGGTGGAAATCAAAGCACAGTGGGAATCACACAAGATTCTATGACGATCTCGGGTCTACAGACTAACCTGCACAAGTGTCACCAGAGAACTGCCATCTGACGTAAGGTATAATACCGTCTGGGAATTCTCGGCGAGTCCGTCCAGTGTACCCAGTCTCCAGTGAGCACCCGTATTCCATCTCTGATGTCAAACACCAATGGATATGGGATCATCCATCGCCCATCTCATGGGTCGAGAAGCGTATACGTTAGTCTACACTGGTATATCGATGCCCCGTCTCGATACACCCACGACTAGGGACCTTAAAGGATGTACTTATGGACTACCATGTCCCTACTAGTATGATCCGCATCATAGTCCAGGTAGTCAAGTACACATCCTAAGGGCTTTACCAACATGTAACTACTAGACAGTATAAAGAGACAAGTATACATGTTAAGATAAAGAGCAACCAGATAGCATACTATCATGTCGAGTAAGAAAGTCCTCTCTATATATGTCCAAGCATCCAATATAATATACATCATCTGTACAATACTGGCCTCTAGGGTATACATACAACTAACAATCTCCCACTTGCACTAGGGCCAGCTGCTGTAGTATTGCATACCTAGCATCCCGAAGAGTCTCTCAAACTGTATCTGGGGTATGGCCTTCGTGAGTGGATCCGCTGTGTTGTTCTTCGTGTCAACCCTCCTGACCTCGATCTCCCGGCGATCAACTATCTCCCGGATCAGGTGATACCGCCTCAGAATATGCCTGGATCGCTGATGGGACCTGGGTTCCTTGGCCAAAGCCACCGCTCCATTGTTATCGCAATACAAAGGTATTGGATGCTCAATGGATGGAACCACTCCAAGTTCAGTAATGAACTTCTTGATCCAGACAGCCTCTTTGGCAGCATCGTTGGCAGCGATGTATTCAGCTTCCATCGTCGGGTCTGCCACGGTTTCCTGCTTGGAACTCTTCCAGCTAACCGCCCCTCCGTAGAGGGTAAAGACAAATCCCGAGTGCGATTTAGAGTCGTCCTTATCACTTTGGAAGCTCGAATCGGTAAAGAACTCCACTTGGAGTTCTCCGTTACCATACACCAAGAGCATCTCCTTAGTCCTTCGTAAGTACTTGAGAATGCTCTTCACAGCTGTCCAGTGACTCTCTCCAAGATCAGCTTGATACCTACTCACTACACTTAGTGAGTATGCTGCATCGGGTCTGGTACATAGCATCGCGTATATGATAGAGCCTACAGCCGAAGCATAGGGTATCCCTTGCATGCGAGCTCTTTCCAAATCAGTCTTGGGAGACATCTCTTTGGAGAGAGTGAGCCCTGAGATCGTGGGTAAAAACCCACGTTTGGACTCTTCCATACTAAACCTCTTTAGTATGGTGTCAATGTACCTGGATTGGGACAATCCCAATATCCTTTTAGATCTATCTCTATAGATCATAATTCCCAGTATGCAGGAGGTATCACCTAGATCTTTCATTGAGAATCTTTGTGACAAGAAGAGCTTGACCGATTGCAGCATAGGAATGTCATTTCCTATCAAGAGTGTGTCGTCTACGTACAATACGAGGAAGACAACCTTACTCTCTGCCACCTTCTTGTAGACACAAGGTTCATCTACGTTTTTGACGAAATCAAACTCTTTGATAACGACGTCAAAGCAGATGTTCCAACTCCGCGATGCTTTCTTTAATTCATAAATGGATTTAAGCAGCTTGCACACCTTCCTGCTGCTCCCACTATCAACGAAACCCTCTGGCTGAGTCATGTACACGCTCTCTTCTAAATCACCATTTAGAAAGGCGGTCTTAATATCCATTTGCCAGATTTCATAGTCATGATATGCAGCGATGGCAAGCATGATCCGGATGGATTTAAGAATAGCCACTGGAGAAAAGGTTTCGTCATAGTCCACACCTGGTCTTTGACGAAAACCCTTTGCAACAAGTCTAGCTTTGAAAGTCTCCACTTTCCCATCTACACCAAATTTTTTCTTGAAGATCCACTTACTCCCAATGGGTTTTACCTCTTCAGGAGCATCTTCCAAAGTCCATACTTTGTTGGTGTACATGGATTCCATCTCGGACCGCATTGCATCCAGCCATTTCTCTGAGTCCCCACTCGTGATGGCTTGCTCGAAGCTAGTTGGATCATCATTAACCATGATGCAATCCTCGCTCCCACCATCCATGAGAAAACCGTAGTATCTCTCAGGTGGGTGAGGAACCCTACTAGATCGGCGGAGAGGCTGATGTTCGTTGGGAATTACTGAATCCTCTGGTTCCACTAAATCTTCAGTTGCAGTTTGTGTATCTGGAACCTCTTCCAGCTCTACCACTTTGCTGTTAGTTATATGTATGCCCTAGAGGCCATTACTGTACATTGGATGTATATTGTAGTGGATGCTGGGACATATATAAGGAGGACTTTCTTGCTCGACATGATAGTATGCTATCTGGTTGATCTTTACCTTAACGTGTACACTAATTGTCTCTCTGTTGCATGTTGGTAAAGCCCTTAGGATGTGTACTTGACTACCTGGACTATGATGCGGATCATACTAGTGGGGACATGGTAGTCTATAAGTACATCCTTCAAAGTCCCTAGTCGTGGGTGTATCGAGACAGGGCATCGATATACCAGAGTAGACTAGCGTGTACCTTCTCGACCCATACAGATGGACGATGGATGATCCCATATCCATTGGTGTTTGACATCAGAGGAGATATACGGGTGCTCAGTAGAGACTGGGTACACTGGACGGACTCGCCGAGAACTCCCAGATGGTATTATACCATACGTCAGATGGCAGTTCTCTGGTGACACTGGTACAGAGTAGTCTGTTGACCCGAGATCGTCATAGAGTCTTGTGTGGTTCCCACTGTGCTTTGATTTCCATCTTACCACGTCCAACAGGGCGTGCAAAACGGTGGTTTTTGGGTACAGTCCCGAGTCACATGGAGGCAATGAGCGATAGGAGGGGATTCGTCTCTCCCGGTATAGGGAGTTGATGTTACACTGTGTTCGATTGGCTATAACAGGAAATCCCTGGCCAGGGTTGCTGAGATTTACTGGTAAGTGTTACCAGTAGTTTCTCGAATAGTTATAGACCTCATATCGACACGACTTATCGAGCTATTGGGGTCTGACGTTTACCACCCCTAGGCGAGATATGCGACATATCAGACGATCAGACCGGACTGTACGGTAGTGTTACTGGTTGGATTCACTGGAGTGTGAGCGGGCTTGCTCGTCGATCTTCTGATTGCTCAATACCCGGGTGGCCGTTACGTTTAGCAGACCGCTTGCGGCTTGTGGATGTTTGATATGATCATCATCTGCTGCCGGCGTATTGACGAGTCTTTAGAGTCCTACACAGAGGTTTCCTGGCTCAAGCGAAACGAAATAGGAGCGCATATGAGATATGTGCGGGATCGAGAGTAATGCGTGTATGTGATACCGTATTTCATTCTCGCGAACAATGTGTCGAATGGTTGTATGCGATATAACCTAGTTCTCGAATCGAAGATTGATTCGATAAATCGATACATTGGATATTAGTCGGTTATATGCGATATGACCGGATCGTTAAATCAAGTGTTGATTTAATGATTTAATGCATAATTATATACTTGATATATTACTTTGCATTAACTAGTATCGGTTCACTTTAAATGGATTTTCTCGCTCGGATGTGCGCATTATATATGTGATATGATTTTGTGCACATGCTTGTATCATGTTTGATGGTGCATGTAAAATTGGTTAAGTATAAAGAATTAAACCTTGGTTAATGAAATGGTTAGGGTTTATTATTTGCTTATTTATTTATTCATTCATTTATCTATTTCTTTTTGGATGAAAAGAATGAGAAAAGAAAACAAATGGTTGCTTTCTTAGAAGCTTCTTCAAGCTTCATGCAACTTTGACCAAAGCAACCATTCTTGTCTTCTTCTCTAACCCTAACCATTCCACCTAACTAAAGTTAATTCTCTACACTTTACCATGGTTAAAGTTATGATAAGTATTATATTTCTTTTCTATTTTTTAATAACTTATCATAATCATCATCATCTTCTTCTTCATCTTCTTCAATGAAGAAACCTTCACTTCATCAATGGTGATTGATGAAAATGAGTGAGAAATCCAATTCTAAAGTCTACCCATTTCCTATTTCTTCATCCTCTACCTCTTGCCAAGTAGTAGAGTGTGTTTTCTTCACAAGTTTCTTGACTTGGTGAAGTTGGAGCTTGATCTAGCGATGCCTCGACGTAGATCATCTTCGGCATGGACATCGACGACCTAGCTCGCCATTTCTCCGACGAAGCCGACGCTAGAGCCCGGGAATTCATTTGGACAGCGAGGGGACTTCGTTGCGGAGCTATGGAGGTGGAGCACCGGATCTACAAAGGTTGTATTTCCGTTTAAACTTTAATTAAGTTGTTAACTATTTTCTTTTTCGCCTAGACATCTAGCCAACGATCCGTAGTTTAGGATTTCCCGGCACCGTAAAATTTGAAATTGGCATGGTTGATGCCTTGTGAGAGCTCTTGAGAGTACCTAGGAACCCTACAGTGGTATCAGAGCCTAGCTAGAACCTTAGGCGAAGTCTAGACGCAATTTGAAGTCCGAACGAACCCGAAACCCAATTCCAAACATGCTCTCTGTCCTTTTTTGAAAATTGTGGATTTTTCGAAATTAAAAATATGCAGAAAATTAAGCAGGATTTTGTAGGAATTACTGTAAATTTCGTGGACCTAATTCGTCTAAATCGCCGCGGTTCCGCGGCATGAGCATGGCTCATGCGGCGGTTCCGCGGCCGTACGGTCGTGTCACACAGTAAAAGTTTCACAGTAATTCCTCCTTAGTTGTGCTGTATTTTCTGGGATATTTTAATATTTATTATATAGTTGAGTATTCTGGGGTTGTTTTGGGGATTCGGTGTTTCGATCGGAGTATCAAATTTTGTCAGTGTGGTTTTCCGGATAAATTTCAGAATATGTTAAAATGTTCGACTGGATATAAATACCCACCTTTTCCCCTGCCGGAAAATTTCCAAGTGTTGGATTTTTCCGTAGTTTAACGACGTTCTAAGTAGTGCAAGTAACTCGATGGACCCTCTAGAAGACAACAAACCTTAACTCGATTATGTGACCGTCTTGAACTGCCCTTTGAACCTTCGGGTTTGGGGCAGTACGGCGTGCCACATGTGAGGCGTTGGCTTGACCCTTCTACGGCTGGACCGTTGGTACTGAGGCACGAACTGAATGTTGTTAGACTTATTTCATGTGTTGAGCTGTATCGGGAAAACTTGGGTGTTTGACTGTTCGATCGAAAAGTTTAACATTTTCTGTTTATCTGGAATGAGATACAATAATTGGAATTCACAAAAGTTATGTGATAACTGAATGAATGTTATAAACATAGCACTTTAGTCTCACTTGATCGGTTGCCACGGAATTTTGATGCGATCAAAAGTCCGTCGCAATCACGTAGCGTACGCGGATATTCGCCGGACAAACTTAATAGACAGCTACATCCCATAGCCCCGACCAAGTGACTGTAGGAGAACCCCGTCGCCGAAAGCATCCGTCCGGGTGCTCGCGGTAGCGGTGTTCCGCCTTGGTGCACTTCGTCGACGGTATCTGGGGTGCGGCCGCCTACTGAAGTTTGCGACGAGTATTCGATCAGGATGTCGGGAATCTTGTTGAATTGCCCGACTTGATATTGAAAAGTGTTTTCGATTTTGAGACTAAAATGCGGGGTTTATAATTGTTAGGCATGCGATGTCTAAGTAATTCATTTGGTCAGGCATGCGATGTCTGAGGTGGTTGCGGATTCCAACTGTTGTAGTTTTACACTTTCTTTTCTGTGACCGTAAGTGTAATATGTGATATCGCCGGTTTCGTTGCTATATGTCAACGACAATTGGGATGCGCATGTTTAATTACGTTGATGACATGTGATGTTATGTGTTGCTGGATATGTTATATTGGATCGTCGTGTTCGAATAGCCGGGGGTTTTTATGTGAGATGAGTGTTTTTCATTTTCATTCATGTAAAAACTTGTATGTAATATTCTTTTATTGGGGCACTTCCAGGTTGCGGAAGATGTCACCGTTTGTATATTATTTACTTTTCCGCACTAGGATAGACCCAAGGAGGGGAGCACAAGTAACCGGGTTCTGGAGTCCAGTGGGAGACCAACTCGAGGAGTCGAGTCCGGGTCTCCTAACTCTAGAATTGGTAGGGTTGCTTGCCGCTCTCGTAGGGGTCTAGGGGTGTGGGTTTGGCTATTCATCACGACCGTGGAATCCGTGTTTTATACTGGCTCGTATTGAAAACACGGACATCCTAGTATATCCAATATTTCATATGTTTCTTCTGCTGCGATATCTGTGATGTGATCATGTGATGTTCTGTGATAGATACAGTATATAGTATATATGATATATTATATAGACGTTACTTATGTTTTACACCCGCGCTAGCCCTGCCCTGCTCTGCCGTTAGTTACCTAACCTAACGGTGCACGAGGGGACATCGAGGCGAATGCGGATGGCATAAGTGTACGTCGTATTTATCTGTGATGTTTAGGTATATAAATGATGGGACTTCATTAATGTGATTAATGAAATAAAAAGAAACCTAAGATGTTGTAGAATCGAATTTCAAAATAAAATAGGTAGCTACAGTTCTTGCTTTGCACAGCGGTATATGTGATATATCCTGCACCTTATTCGATAAGGAAAGGACCGAGATCCCTTCACCGGGAGTGACTCCTTTAGCAATAACTGGCAGATGCTACACACTCGGTTTGTCTTTTGATTGCTTTTAAGAGTTTTTGCTTTGCACAGTGATATATGTGATATATCCCGCACCTCATTCGATGAGGAAAGGACCGACGATCCCTTCACCGGGAGTGACTCTTTTAGCAAAACTAGAAAAGCCTCAAAAACACTCCATTTCAAAATTCATTCGATCCTACAACGATATCAAGTTCATTACGCAATAGGTTTTCAGAAAAACCTGTCGTAGCCCTCCGTCATTTCAGATAAATTGTATATAGTATTCGTGCTGCATTTGTTGGCTTTCGTCAAGGTGCAGTGTGCTGTAGCTATATGCTGCTTATCTGCTAGCATACGATGCGATTGGATTAGGGTAGTCGTGCGGCTTTGTTGGCTTTCGTCAAGGGTCGTGCTTGTGGGTTTAATTCAATCAAGAAATGTACGGGCTGAACTTGACTAGCGGGCTATGGTTTGTTGGCTTTCGTCAAGGTCATAGCACGTTAGGGGCAAAATATTATCAGGAATTTCAAGTGTTGAAATTTGCAATGAGATTGCATACCTTCTATGAGATAGTTGGATCCCGATACCCGCTGCGAGTAAGAGTTACTCCTGGGAGAGTTTTATACATTACAATTAGCCGATCAAGTAGGTGTCTAGAAAGGTGTCAACGGGGTTACGTCTCTGGGAAAACGAGGTTTACAATAATTAGGTTCGTGCGAAAGCATGGGGGACCTCCCTCAAAGTACCGACACTGGCCTGGCTGAAAGATTGGCGAACTTGTAGTGTGTAATTAATCCCCGCTAGTCTTTCCTTTTAGGGTTTGAAGGAAGATTTGATAAAAAGCAGTGGGAGCCATCCTGATTAGATAAAATAAAAACCAATCTATTCTTGCAAGAGCGCACGCTGAGTGTTTTCTTCTCTCTCTCTCCAGGTAGCGACCATATCACGCCTTAATCAAGATAATAATACGGATTTTTGACCGAACCCGCTTGTTATACTGAGCTGGGGAACGTTGGTCCCGCTCCAACTTATAATTGTTATAAGACAGAGCAGGAAATTGGGGAATACCAGATTTCCCGTGCCGCCCAAACGAGGAGAGTGCATGATGATGCATCATCTTCGGGTGTGTTCATTATATAGAACTGTTTCTCAGTGTCCTTTACGTCCTGGGTATGTGATACCAGATCAGGATCCCAGATATGTAATCTGTTACATAGGGCTACAGAAAGGTAGAGAACTGAGAACGGGTGATAAGTTTCATGAGGCAGAAAACGGGGCGAGTGTTGCAGCCAAGTCTGTTGGTCACTGTCACCCTGTATTACCAATACATTGATTCTGAACGAATGTTATTAGATACCGAACCTGATATACAAAATCATATCAGTCTCTTTATTAGTAAAGAAAGGATATAATTTTGTATTGTTGGATAATGTTTTGAACATTTCCTATATCAAAAGTTGATCGGTTCAGGCGCGTTATCTAAAAGCGTTGATGTTCTAAATCAAACTACAGTTCTTAGTATATGGAACACACATAAGAGGAAGAGTTCAGAAATGAACGGATCCTTCTTAAGGTATTGTAGACTAGGTCAGATCAATGTGACCCGACTAGCTGAAGTTACATGTAGATGCATATTTAAATCAGTTTGAATCTACATTTGTGAAACTTGCCAGTCATGCCACAAAGATATAATGACACTAGCTCTGTTTATTGGAAACATAGAAAGAGTTAGTGAACTCTTGGGATGATACATGTTGATGTATGTAGGTCCCCTGTCTACACATTCCAAGACCGGTTCTTTGTACTTCATTACATTCTCTGATAATCTTTCAAGATTCAGACATATGTTCCTGTTGAAACACAAGTCCGAACCTTTTGAGATATTCATAGAATATAAGTTAGAAGTAGAGAACCAATAAGGGTATAAGTATTATGTCCTTTGATGTGATCGAGAAGGAGAATACTTGAGCACGGAAATCCTGAACTTTTCTAAAGGAGAATGAGATTCTCTCTCAGCATTACTCCTCCGCATACACCATAGCATGATGGTATATCGGGGTGGAGCAATTACACCCTACGTGATAAGGTGTGCTCTATGATGAGTAATACTGAGCTACCTATTTCCTTTTGGGTGTTATGCACTTGAGAAGCTGCATACCTATTGAATAGGGTTCTAATCAAATCAGTTGCCTACCGCTTCATATGTGATATGGAATGGGAAGAACCCATGTCTTAAGTTAGTTAAGATTTGGAGTTGTCCGGCCTATGTCTGAAAGCAAAATCCGGACAAGCTCGAGGCAAGGTCTGTAATGTAGAACTGGAAAGGTTCCAGCTATACAAACTGCAGCTGATGATTTGAAAGAACCAAAGGATTCGATAGTTACCAACGAACCTCAGCCTCTCCGCCGATCTAGTAGGGTTCCTCACCCACCTGAGAGATACTTCTGTCTCTCTATGACAGTGGGAGCGAGGATTGCATCATGAGATGATGACCCAACTAGTTTCGAGCTGGCCATCAGGAGTAAGACTCTGTAAGAATGGCTGGATGCTTAGTGATCTAAGATGGAATCCATATACACCAACAAAGTATGGACTTTGGTTGCTATATCTGAAGAGTTAAATCCCCATCAGGAGAAAGTATATCTTGAGAAGATTACTTGGTGTACATGGAAGAGTTGAGACTTTCAAAGCTAGACTTGTTAAAGGTCTACATCATTGACCAGGTATGGATGATGATGAAACCTTTTCTAAGTAGCTATGCTTAAGTCCATCCAGATCCTACTTGCCACGGCTACATACCATGACTACGATATCTTGTGGTTGGGTGTCATGACGGCTTTTCTAAATTATGTTTAGAAGAGAGTGTCTATAAGTACACACCCAGAGGGCTTCGTAGACAGTGGGAGCAGCGGAAACGTGTGCAAGATGCTTTATAGGACAAAGCAGGCATCGCGGAGTTGGAACATCTGTTTTGATGAAGCGGTCAAAGAAGTTGACATCATCAAAATGGTAGATGAACCTTGTATAAACAAGAAGGTAGTAGGGAGTATGGTGACGATCCTCGTAGAGTACATGGATGACATACTCTTGATAGGGAAGGAGTTTCCTATGCTACGCTCGATCAATCTCCGCTTATCACAATGATTCTCCATATAGGATCAAAGTGATACCTCCTAAATCCTGGGTTTTTAGATCTATGAGATAGATCTAATTGGATGTTAGGACTCTCACTAGTTGTAGTGAGACGGTATCAACCGATCCTGGGGAGAATCACTGGAAGGGTTCCAGGGTGATAAAGACGACTGAATGTCAGTCACAGGCATTGTCTTTACCCTCAGTGGAGGGACGGTATGTTGGAAGAGTTCCAAGCTAGATACCGTGACATAATAGACGATAAAGGCTGGATACATCGCTACTTAAGATGCTACCAAAGAGGCTGTTTGGGTGTATATTGGTTCATGAGATGAACTATGTTCCTCCCATTGTGTGACAATGGAGTTGTGGCTTATGCCAAGGAACGCCGGTCCCATCAGTGATCCAGACATATTCTAAGGCAGTATCACTTGATCATGGAGATGGTTGATCTCCAGGGAGATCGAGGTTAGGAGAGTAGACTCAGAGGACAACACAGCGGATCCACTCACAAAGGCCTGTTCCCAGAGAGAGACTTTTATGGGATGGTTGAGTATGAGATACTACAACCACTGCTACAGATGGCCCTAGTGCAAGTGGGATATTGTTAGTTATATGTATGCCCTAGAGGCCATTACTGTACATTGGATGTATATTGTAGTGGATGCTGGGACATATATAGGGAGGACTTTCTTGCTCGACATGATAGTATGCAATCTGGTCGATCTTTACCTTAACGTGTACACTAATTGTCTCTCTGTTACATGTTGGTAAAGCCCTTAGGATGTGTACTTGACTACCTGGACTATGATGCGGATCATACTAGTGGGGACATGGTAGTCTATAAGTTCATCCTTCAAAGTCCCTAGTCGTGGGTGTATCGAGATAGGGCATCGATATACCAGAGTAGACTAGCGTGTACCTTCTCGACCCATACAGATGGGCGATGGATGATCCCATATCCATTGGTGTTTGACATCAGAGGAGATATACGGGTGCTCAGTAGAGACTGGGTACACTGGACGGACTCGCCGAGAACTCCCAGATGGTATTATACCATACGTCAGATGGCAGTTCTCTGGTGACACTGGTACAGAGTAGTCTGCTGACCCGAGATCGTCATAGAGTCTTGTGTGGTTCCCACTGTGCTTTGATTTCCATCTTACCACGTCCAAGAGGGCATGCAAAACGGTGGTTTTTGGGTACAGTCCCGAGTCACATGGAGGCAATGAGCGATAGGAGGGGATTCGTCTCTCCCGGTATAGGGAGTTGATGTTGCACTGTGTTCGATTGGCTATAACAGGAAATCCCTGGCCAGGGTTGCTGAGATTTACTGGTAAGTGTTACCAGTAGTTTCTCGAATAGTTATAGACCTCATATCGACACGACTTATCGAGCTATTGGGGTCTGACGTTTACCACCCCTAGGCGAGATATGCGACATATCAGACGATCAGACCGGACTGTACGGTAGTGTTACTGGTTGGATTCACTGGAGTGTGAGCGGGCTTGCTCGTCGATCTTCTGATCGCTCAATACCCGGGTGGCCGTTACGTTTAGCAGACCGCTTGCGGCTTGTGGATGTTTGATATGATCATCATCTGCTGCCGGCGTATTGACGAGTCTTTAGAGTCCTACACAGAGGTTTCCTGGCTCAAGCGAAACGAAATAGGAGCGCATATGAGATATGTGCGGGATCGAGAGTAATGCGTGTATGTGATACCGTATTTCATTCTCGCGAACAATGTGTCGAATGGTTGTATGCGATATAACCTAGTTATCGAATCGAAGATTGATTCGATAAATCGATACATTGGATATTAGTCGGTTATATGCGATATGACCGGATCGTTAAATCAAGTGTTGATTTAATGATTTAATGCATAATTATATACTTGATATATTACTTTGCATTAACTAGTATCGGTTCACTTTAAATGGATTTTCTCGCTCGGATGTGCGCATTATATATGTGATATGATTTTGTGCACATGCTTGTATCATGTTTGATGGTGCATGTAAAATTGGTTAAGTATAAAGAATTAAACCTTGGTTAATGAAATGGTTAGGGTTTATTATTTGCTTATTTATTTATTCATTCATTTATCTATTTCTTTTTGGATGAAAAGAATGAGAAAAGAAAACAAATGGTTGCTTTCTTAGAAGCTTCTTCAAGCTTCATGCAACTTTGACCAAAGCAACCATTCTTGTCTTCTTCTCTAACCCTAACCATTCCACCTAACTAAAGTTAATTCTCTACACTTTACCATGGTTAAAGTTATGATAAGTATTATATTTCTTTTCTATTTTTTAATAACTTATCATAATCATCATCATCTTCTTCTTCATCTTCTTCAATGAAGAAACCTTCACTTCATCAATGGTGATTGATGAAAATGAGTGAGAAATCCAATTCTAAAGTCTACCCACTTCCTATTTCTTCATCCTCTACCTCTTGCCAAGTAGTAGAGTGTGTTTTCTTCACAAGTTTCTTGACTTGGTGAAGTTGGAGCTTGATCTAGCGATGCCTCGACGTAGATCATCTTCGGCATGGACATCGACGACCTAGCTCGCCATTTCTCCGACGAAGCCGACGCTAGAGCCCGGGAATTCATTTGGACAGCGAGGGGACTTCGTTGCGGAGCTATGGAGGTGGAGCACCGGATCTACAAAGGTTGTATTTCCGTTTAAACTTTAGTTAAGTTGTTAACTAATTTCTTTTTCGCCTAGACATCTAGCCAACGATCCGTAGTTTAGGGTTTCCCGGCACCGTAAAATTTGAAATTGGCATGGTTGATGCCTTGTGAGAGCTCTTGAGAGTGCCTAGGAACCCTACATTTGCCACTAATTTCTTTTACAAGAAATTCCTTTTCTAAAAAGGTGGCATGTTGAGCAACAAACACTTTTTGTTCCTCACTGTGGTAGAAAAAATATTCATATGAGTTCTTTGGATATCCCACAAACTTGCAAAGAACTGACCGTGCCTCGAGTTTGTCCGGATTTTTACTTTTGACAGGCCGGACAACCCCATATCTTAACTCGTTTAAGATATGGCCTCTTCCCACTCCATATCTCATATGGTGTGGTAGGTACAGATTTAGATGGAACTTGATTCAATAGGTATAATGCTGTCTCCAGCGCATACCCCCAGAAGGAAATAGGTAACTCAGCTGTGCTCATCATAGAGCGCACCATATCTAATAGGGTGCGGTTCCTCTGTTCCGATACACCGTTGTGCTGTGGTGTATATGGAGGAGTCAGCTGAGAGAGAATCCCATTCTCTTTTAGGAAGTCTAGGAATTCATTGCTCAAGTATTCACTTCCTCGATCAGATCGAAGGATTTTAATACTTTTCCCGATTTGGTTCTCGACTTCTTGTTTATATTCTCTAAATTTCTCAAAAGGTTCAGACTTGTGTTTTATTAAGAACACATGTCCGTATCTTGAAAGATCGTCAGTGAATGTAATGAAGTACAAAGAACCATCCCTGGCATGTGTAGACATGGGACCGCATACATCGCTAGGTATCAGTCCCAAGAGTTCAATAACTCTCTCTCTCTCCGTGTCCTGTAAACAGAGTTTTTGTCATCTTGCCTTTGAGACATGACTGGCAAGTGTCATAAGAAGAAAATTCAAATGGATTCAAATATCCATCCTTATGCAACTTAGCTAGTCGTGTCGCATTGATGTGACCCAGTCTACAATGCCATAAGAAGGATTCGTTCAGTTCTGAACTCTTCCTCTTGTGTGTGTTTGTTATGCTCCGAACTGTTGATTGATTTAGAACATAAATGCCATTGCACATCGTGCCTGATCCAACCAACTTTTGGTTTAGAAAAATGTTCATAACATTATCCTGTAATACAAAATTATATTCTTCTTTATTCAACAAAGAAACCGATATAATGTTGCATATCAGGTTCGGCATGTAATAGCATTCGTTCAGAATCAATATATTACCAGTTGGCAATACAAGGTGATATTCCCTGACGGTTTTAGCTGCAACAATTGAACCATTTCCAACCCTTATGTCTTTATCACCTTCTCCAAGTTCTCTTCCTTTCCTAAGCCCATGTAACTGATTTCATATATGGGATCCTGACCCGGTATCTAATACCCAGGACGTAGAGGAAATGGAGAAACAGTTCTCTGTAACGAACACACCTGAAGAAAATGCATCAACATGTACTTTCTTCATTCGGGTGACATGGGAATCCTGGTATTCCCCTATATCCTGTTCAGTCTTATAACTCTTATAAGAAAGAACGGAACCAACGTTCCCCAGCACAGTATAACATGTGGGTTCGGTCAATACATCCATATTATTATCTTTATTAAGGCATGATATGGTCACTACCTGGAGAGAGAGAGAAGAAAACACTTTAACGTATGCTCTTACAAGATCAGATTGGTTATTATTTTATCTAATCAGGATGGCTCCCACTGTTTTTATCAAATCTTCCTTCAAACCCTAAAAGGAAAGACTAGCCGGGATTAATTACATCCTACAACTTCGTCAATCTTTCAGCCAGGCCAATGTCGGTACTTTGAGGGAGGTTCCCCGTGTTTTCGCACGGACCTAATTAAAGTAAACCTCGTTTTCCTAGAGGCGTAACTCCGTTGACACCTTTCTAGACACCTACTTGATCGGCTAATTATCCTGTGTAAAACTCTCCCAGGAGTAACAATTACTCGTAGTGGGTATCGGGATCCAACTATCTCATAGAAGGTATGCAATCTCATTGCAAATTTCAACACTTGAAATTCCCGATAATATTTTTCCCCAAACGATCTATGACCTTGACAAGGTCAACAAACCATAGACCGTAAGTCAAGTTCAACCCGTCATTTCTTGATTGAATTAAACCCACCCGCATGACCCTTGACAAGGTCAACAAGGCCGTACGACTACCTTAAAACAATCTGCATCATATGCATAAACAAATAAATAATGGTCAGCTACCGCACACTACGCCTTGACAAGGTCTACAAACGCAGCATGAATACTAAGCAGGACTTATCTGAAATGACGGAGGACTACGACAGGTTTTTCTGAAAACCTATTGCGTATCGAACTTGATATCGTTGTAGAATTGAGTGAATTTTGAAATGGAGTGATTTTGAGGCTTTTATTAGTTTTGCTAAAGAGGTCACTCCCGGTGAAGGGATCTCGGCTCTTTCCTTATCGAATAAGGTGCAGGGCATATCATATATATCACTATGCAAAGCAAAACTTTAAAAGCAATCAAAAGACAAACCGAGTTTTGTAGCATCTGCCAGTTTTGCTAAAGAGGTCACTCCCGGTGAAGGGATCTCGGCTCTTTCCTTATCGAATAAGGTGCAGGATATATCATATATATCGCTATGCAAAGCAAAACTGTAGCTACCCTTTTTGAAAAATTTGATTCTACAACATCTTTTAGGTTTCTTTTCTTTCATTAATCACATTAATGAAGTCCCATCATTTAAGTCACCTAAACATCACAGATAAATACGACGTACACTTATGCCATCCGCATTCGCCTCGATGTCCCCTCGTGCACCGTTAGGTTAGGTAACTAACGGCAGAGCGGGGCAGGGCTAGCACGGGTGTAAAACATAAGTAACGTCTATATAATATATCATATATACTATATACAGTATTTATCACAACATATCAAACGATCACATCACAGATATCGCAGCAGAAGAAACATATGAAACATTGGATATACTAGGACGTCCGTGTTTTATTTTGAGCCTCTATAAAACACAGATTCCACGGTCGCGATGAATAGCCAAACCCACACCCCTAGACCCCTACGAGAGCGGCAAGCAACCTTACCAATTCTAGAGTTAAGAGACCCGGACTCGACTCCTCGAGTTGGTCTCCCACTGGACTCTAGAACCCGGTTACATGTGCTCTCCTCCTTGGGTCTATCCTAGTGCGGAAAAATAAATAATATACAAATGGTGACATTGACCTCATCCTGGAAGTGCCCCAATAAAAGAATATTACATACATTTAATTTTACATGAATGAAAATAAAAACTCTCATCTCACATAAAAAAAACCCGGCTATTCAGAACGCGATGATCCAATATAACATATCCAGCAACACATAACATCACATGTCATCAACGTAAGTAAATATGCGCATCCCAATTGTCGTTGATATATAGCAACGAAACCGGCGATATCACATATTACACTTACGGTCGCAGAAAAGTAAGTGTAAAACTACAACATTTGGAATCCACAATCTCTTCAGACAACGTAAATCCGAAATATCACATATTTCGTATTTCATACCTAACTATATGAATTCCACATATTGTATCACATTTCAGATAAATAGACAGTATTAAACTTTCCGATCGAATAATCAAATACCCAAGATTTCCATAATAGCTCAACACTTGAGCGGAGTTCAAAAATTCCGGAATACGTCTCAGTAGCAACGGTCCAGCCGTAGAAGGGTCAAGCCAACGCCTCACATGTGGCACGCCATACTGCCCCAAATCCTAAGGTTCAAAAGGCAGTTCAAGACGGTCACATAATCGAGTTAAGGTTTGTTGTCTTCTAGAGGGTCCATCGCATTACATGCACGTTTTTCCGAAAGATTTAAACTCAAGAAAAATTCAACACTTGAATGTTTTTCGTGCCGGGAAAAAATGAGTTAATGATATCCGTTCGAACATTTTAATACTTTCTAAATTATCCGGAAAAACAATAACGAATTTAAATTTTCCGATCGAATCAACGAATACAAAACAATCCCCAGAACACTCAACACTTGAGTCATTTTAAAAATACCCAGAAAATACAAATCACAGAAATAGTAATTACAGTGCAAAAATGAGTGCATGATTCCTCATTACTGCCGCGGATCCGCGGCCCAAGGGAGGTACGGCCGCGGTTCCGCGGTGGTTTGTACGGCTTGTGCGCTCAATTTTCACCGTAGTTCTCAGAAAACCCTGCTGAATTTTTTAGGTATTTCTAATTCAGGATAAACACAGTTTTTTAAAAATTGACCAGAGAGGGGGTTATTTCATCGATTCGGAGTTCGTTCGGAGTTTTAACTTCGTATACACGTCGCCTAATACTCTAGCTAGGCTCTGATATCACTGTAAGGTTACTAGGCACTCTAATAAGGTTCTACAACGCATCAACCATGCCCGTTTCAAATTTTAGCCGTGCCGAATTACCCTAAACAAGATCGTTGCTAGAAAATTAGGGTTTCGCTTGCTAGTAAAAGACATTTACTACTAAGTGAATACGAAATACAACCTTTGTAGATCGGTCCTTCACTTCTAAAGCTCCTTGTTGAAGTCCCTTTGCTGCGATCGTAGTTCTCTCGGACCCTTGCATGGCTTCACGAGGCTAAAGATGCGTCCTTGCTTGAAGTCTTCGAGGCCGAAGACGATCTACGTCGAGGGGATGCCAACTCAAGCTTCTACTTCACTAACTAGAGAATTAGTGAAGTAAACACCCTAAACTAAAGTGCTAGTCTAGTAGAGGATGGGGAAATAGGAAGTGGGTTCACTTTAGAATTTTATTTCTCACAATCTTTCTCATTTTGGATCAAACCCTAGCAAGCTTTTCTTTTGAACAAAGAAGAAGATGAACAAAAGAAAGAGATGAGGATAATGATCAATTGAGAAAGCTAACCATGGTGAGTGAGTATCATATACTAACTCATGTAGAGACATAACCATGGCTAATACTTATGGTTGGGTTAAGAAATATCCATAGTAAAAACAAATTTAGTGGAATTAGTCAATGCATCCACAAGCTTCATGCATTTTCTCTAATCCTCCACTAATTTTGTAATTACTTTAAATATTAAAACCCAACATAATAAATAGCATGGTGTAAGTCTCATACACCCAAGTCATGTGTATCATCAACCATGATACAAAAAGAAAACACATTTTAATATATATCATATATATATTGAAGTTGTGTACATGTGAGAAAAATCCATAAGTGAACAAGTGTTAGTTAATGTAAACTAGTATATCTAATATACAATTATACACTAAATTATTAAATCATTACTTGACTTAATAATCCGGTCATATCTCATATAACCGATTAACCTCCAATGTATCGGCTTATCGAATCAACACTTGATTCGATAACCCGGTTATATCATATATAACCGACCGATACAAAAAGTCGTGAGAATAGAATATGGTATCACCTACATGCATTATTCTCGGTCCCGCACATATCATATACGTGCTCCTATTTCATTTTGCCTGAGCCAGTAAAACCTCTGTGTAGGACTCTAAAGACTCGTCAATACGCCGACAGTAGGTGATGATCACATCAAGCACCCATAAGCCGTCAGCGGTACTAGATGGACGTAACGGCCACCCGGGTATTGAGCGATCAGAAGATCAGCAAGCAAGCCCGCTCCAACTCCTGTAAAAGCCTGCCGGTAACACTTCCCGTACAGTCCGGTCTCCTCGTCATATATGTCGCATATCAAGTCTAGGGGTGGTAAACGTCAGACCCCAATAACCGATAAGTCGTGCCGATGTGAGGCTCATAACGGGTCGAGAAACTACTGGTAACACTTACCAGTAAATCTCTAAATCATCCCTGGCCAGGGACTTCCCTGTTACGGCCAATCGAGCACAGCGCAACATCAACCCCCAATACCGGGAGAGACGAAACCCCTCCTATCGCTCATTGCCTCCATGTGACTCGGGACTGTACCGAAAAACTACCGTTTTGCACGCCCTCATGGACGTGGTAAGGTGGAAATCAAAGCACAGTAGGAATCACACAAGACTTTATGACGATCTCGGGTCTACAGACTAACCTGCACAAGTGTCACAAGAGAACTGCCATCTGACGTAAGGTATAATACCATCTGGGAGTTCTCGGTGAGTCCGTCCAGTGTACCCAGTCTCCACTGAGCACCCGTATACCATCTCTGATGTCAAACACCAATGGATATGGGATCATCCATCGCCCATCTCATAGGTCGAGAAGCGTATACGCTTGTCTACACTGGTATATCGATGCCCCGTCTCGATACACCCATGACTAGGGACCTTGAAGGATGTACTTATGGACTACCATGTCCCCACTAGTATGATCCGCATCATAGTCCAGGTAGTCAAGTACACATCTTAAGGGCTTTACCAACATGTAACTATTAGACAGTATAAAGAGACAAGTATACATGTTAAGATAAAGAGCAACCAGATAGCATACTATCATGTCGAGCAAGAAAGTCTTCTCTATATATGTCCAAGCATCCAATATAATATACATCATCTGTACAATACTGGCCTCTAGGGCATGCATACAACTAACAATAAGTTAGGACATTCATGTGATTATGTTGATTATAGTCAAGGGTCATATGGGTGGGTCTAATTAATCTCGAAATGACGGGTAGAACTTGACTAGTGCTTATGATATGTTGACCATAGCCAAGGTCATAAGCATCTAGGGGTAAAAACCATATCGGGAGTTTCAAGAGTTGAGATTTGCAATGAGATTGCATACCTTCTATATGATATTTGGATCCCGATCCCACTATGAGTAAGAGTTACTCCCGGGAGAATTTTGCATTTTACAATTAGCTAATCCAGTAGGTGTCTAGAAAGGTGTTAACGGGGTTTTGACATCTGGGAAAAATGAGGTTTATTTTAATTAGGTCCGTGCGCAAGCACGGTGAACCTCCCTCAAAGTACCGACACTGGCCTGGCTGACCGGTTAGCGAAACTGTAGAATGCAATTAATCATGACTAGTTTTCTTTTCAGGTTTGAATGAAAATTTGATAAAAACAGTGGGAGACATCGATTAGATAAGATAATAACCAATCTGATCTTTGCAAGAGCGTTTCGCTGAGTGTATTCTTTTCTCTCTCCTAATGGCAGATACCGATGACGGGATTTAAGCTTCTTTTAGAGAAAAACAAACTGACTGGACCAAATTATAAAGAATGGTTGAGGAACTTGAACATTGCACTCACATATGATAAAGTATCATATGTCCTCACTACCAAAGCCCCACCCGTCCCAGGACCTGAATCATCCGTTTCGGATAAGGAGATCCGAAAAACATGGGATATTGATTGCAACACGGCCACGTGCCTCGCGCTTGCTTCTATGGACAGTATCCATCAGAAACAGCACGAGAAGATGGATATACAATCCATCTTTTTTCATACAAAGGAGTTGTATGAAGAGGAATCTCGTACTTTACGATACGAGGCATCTCAAAAGCTGTTTCAGATGTGGTTGGCCCCCGGTGCATCAGTAGGAGACCATGTTCTGAAGTTGATTGGTCTTATAGAAAAACTTGAGGAACTGGGATGGACAATGGATACTGAGCAATATACAGATATTGTTCTGCAGCCTCACCCCCCCTCCCCCCGCATTTGCTCCGTTCATAGTGAATTTCAATATGAACTATTTGGAGAAATCATTGCCTGAACTTCTCAATATGTTGAGAAATGCAGAGAGCACGCTTAAGACAGCGAAAACTCCCGCTCTGCTTTATGGGCCATCTTCCTTTTCAGTCCCGAAAGCCAAGGCCAAGGGAAAGAAGAAGAAGAATCCCACCAAGCCGAGAGGTGGAGTTGAAAAGGCGAAGGGGAAAGACAAATCTGGGACCGCGGGAAGTGGAAAAGGAGAATGTTTTTACTGCCACAAGTCGGGACACTGAAAACGCAATTGTGCTTTATACCTTGCAGATCTCAAGATGAAGAAGCATGTTGATGCTTCCGCTTCAGGTGTGTTTGTAACTGAAAACTGTTTTTCATTAAACTCTACATCTTGGGTATTAGATACCGGTTCTGGTTCTTACATCTGTAATTGTATGCAGGGATTGAGAAACAGTAGAGTTTTGAAGACTGGGGACCACACTCTATGGGTTGGAAATGGTTCCAATGTACATGCTGTATCCGTAGGAGAGTATCATCTGGGGTTGCTTTCAGGATATATTTTGGTTTTGAACCCTTGTTATTTTGTACCTGGTATGCTATGTAATATAATATCCGTATCTTTGTTGGACAATGAAGGATATCATTTTGTGTTGCAAAATAATGTTATGAACATTAACTTGAATCAACAGTTGATTGGGTATGGTACACTAAGTAACGGAATTTACGTCCTAAACCAACACACAGTTTTCAATATACAACATACAAATAAAAGAAAGATTTCAGATATAAATGAATCTTTTCTATGGCATTGTAGACTTGGTCATATTAATGAAACAAGACTAAACAAGCTACATAAAGATGGATATTTAAAACCTTTTGAATATAAATCTTATGCAACTTGCCAGTCTTGTATCAAAGGTAAAATGACCAAAACTCCGTTTATAGGACACGGAGAGAGAGCTACAGAACTCTTAAGCCTCATACATAGTGATGTATGCGGACCAATGTCTACACATGCTAGAGGCGGTTTTTCAAACTTCATCACTTTTACTGATGATTTCTCAAGATTCGGACACGTGTTTTTATTAAAGCATAAATCCGAAACTTTCGAGAAATTCAAGGAGTACAAACTTGAAGTAGAAAAACAAACTGGCTCGAGTATCAAGAAACTTCGATCAGATCGAGGTGGAGAGTATTTAAGCACTGAGTTTTCAGTCTTCTTAAAAGAGAATGGGATTCTCTCTCAGCTCACTCCTCCGTACACACCACAGCACAACGGTGTGTCAGAACGGAGGAATCGTACCCTATTAGATATTGTACGGTCCATGATGAGTGATGCTGAGTTACCACTTTCCTTTTGGGGACATACATTAGAGACAACAATTTATCTATTGAACAGGGTTCCATCCAAGACCGTGTCTACCACTCCATATGAGATATGGTGTGGAAGGAGACCATCTCTTAAAAAAGTTAGGATTTGGGGTTGTCCGGCTTATGTCAAAAAGCAGAATCCGGATAAACTCGAGACACGATCAGTCATGTGTAAATTTGTGGGATATCCAAAACACTCATATGGATATCTATTCTACCACAAGGAGGAACAAAAGATGTTTGTTTCTCAACATGCCACATTTTTGGAAAATGAAATCTTTACAGACAGTACCGATGGCAAAGTGGTAGAACTAGAAGAAGTTTTAGAGACACAAATTACTCAGGACGAATTGGTTGAAACTGATGTTGCAGTAGAAGTTCAAGAACCTCAGTCACTCCGGATATCTAGTAGAACTTCTCGCCCGCCGAAGAGATACTATGGGTTTCTCATTGATGGTGATAGAGAAGATTGCATCATAGATGATGATGAATGATCAGTCGAAAATATTGCATTTTTAACAAATCAATTTCCCTACCATTTGCACTCATCTATAAGTGTTCGGTATGAATATAGCACATATTAGCAAAACAGTTGTAAAATACCAAATAACATGTGTTATGTATTATAACCGACATTTCTGAGGGAAATTGAGTGTTTCGAGAATCTGTGCAGGAAATTCCAGGAAAAGAGCCGAATCTGTCGAAAAGTGCTGAGAAAAATACGCCAAGTCCAAAACTTGGGATCTGGCAGTGAACTAAAGAGAATTATAAGATTCAACATATCAGAAAAGTGCTAAAAGGCTAACATAAAGCAGCACAGCAAGTTTCAAGCAATGAAGGCTTCAAAGGGCCGCGGATCCGCGGCCAATAGGCCCTTACCACCGCTGATCCGCGGCGCATTGATGACATCATCGCCTCAAATTTCCTCCACGTGCTTCCTGTAACAGCAACTGCTTCCAGAAGATTCCAGAAACACCACGTGGCTTCATCCAGAAGGCTCGGCCTAACAAACTCAACCTAGAATATACCTTATTCTAGAATATTCCCTCCAACAAATTTCTTCTAGAAGCCTCTCTCTAACAAACTTTTGGAGGGAAATTTGAAATTTGAATTCTAGATCTAGGGTTGAGATGGTTATAAAAGGAAACCTAGATCTAGGGTTTTAGGTTGTTCAAGAGGTTGTTCAACAATTCACCCACAAGTTGAGTGACACAACTTGTGCATTCAAACCCTAACCCTAATTCAAAATCCAATCCAAAATCAAGAACACCGAGTACCAAATCAAGCAAGAAGCCTTCAACCTTTTAGGAGCGAAGCCGATCTTCAACCAAGCAAGTGATCCAAGGATATCCGTGACTCAAGGAGACGAGCGAAGCCGAAATCAACGATCAATTTCTTTCCTCATTGTAGATCTTGAGGGAATTGTAACAAAATTGTTGATAAATAAAAGGTGAAATTCTTTATCTTTCTTTCTTTACATTCTTGCATTATGATTAGATCTCGATTCTTGATTGTGTTCTTTGAGATGATGCTTGAGTAAAACTCCGCTCGTGAAGGAGTCGAGAGAATCAATAGTTGATGATGTTTACAAATCTTGAAACGATTCTTAATTCCTATAAGTTTTGTAAACTCTTGTAAATTGAAGTATCGGCAACCTAGTTTCGAGCGATGCTTTCTTGAATGTTTTCGCTCTTAATTAGCGATCCACGATCGATGCTTCAATTTACTAGAGGCTAGCTTTTTGAATGAGATTTATCGAAAGGACAAAGGATGAGATGAAGAAACCCTAGTTTCTTTGAAAGATCCTTAAACCTCGATAGATCGTCATTGATCTAGTATCAAATCATTAATGGATAAGAAAATGTAATTACTAGTTTTCATCACGTCTATAGATTCAATCGATTCCTACGAGCCTCACTTCAATTCTTGAAACCTAAATCGATTGGATATCATCAATTCTTAATTCTTGATTTTAAATGTTTTCTTGATTTTAGATTTAGATCTAGATAATTCTTGAACTTCAATTTTATAAATTTTGAATTGAATTGTCTTTTCTCTTTGCTTTAATTTTCAATTCATCTAATTCAAATTCGAACGGATCTCACTTTCCCTGTGGACGATCCGCACTCGCTAACGCGTTACAATCGACACCGTTATTGATTGCGGTCAAAAATTCTTTGGTTGTGATTTCTTACACTTTTCTTATATACACACCGGAAAACGAAATCAATCAAATGGCGCCATTGCCGGGGATCGTGTGCTAATTTGTTCGTTTTTGAAATTTGAGTTGAAAAATTTATTCCATTAGAATTTTTGGATCTAAATTCATGCAAACACTAAACGATTCGTTGTGATTTGTTGCGAGGAAATTTGCAATCTGTGGAGCTTGAAAAAAAAAATTCTGAATATTCCAGGGATCTCTGTGAGGCAACAGAAGCAATTGCCTAAATTTTTGTGCAGTGACCTCATTGGCTCGCGGCGGATCTGCGGCATAAGAAGCTTCCCGCGGCGGAACCGCGGTGGCAATAGCTGTTCGCTGTTTGAAACTTCTCTGGTATTTTCTTGAATTTCTTATCTCCTTCTCTGTCTGCTCCAATAACAAATTTGCTACAGGTTTCTTTGCAAAATTCGCAGTGCCGCAAAAAGAAAAAATTGTGCGTGTTTGATCTTGGTTGTTTGCATTTTTAATATGGAAATTAAGGGGCAAAGACCAAATCCAGATTAGGTGGGGAGTTCATTACCCTTCCTAAGCCCCGAAAATCACAAAATTGCATCCGCATTACCCTCATTAACTAAAAGAAATCTAGAATTGACTCTAAGGACCGTCGCGCTCACATAGGACAGGAGAAGGTCATGGGTAATCTATTGCTTATCCGCGTTTCTTTTGTAGTGTCTAAGGCAAGTGTGTCTAAGGCAAGTGGTTACTTAATTAGGCCCACTACTTACGTAGTGGAGAACCTCCCACTTATCTGGCACTTACCTGGCTACAGGAGGGACACAAAGGCAGTGGAGGATTGATCCTGCGACTTGTCTTTTGGCAGTTAGGAGCGGTCTAGAGCCTTGACCTAGGTGACCACTAGACTTAGGGTTGCTTGTTGCATTTGTTGTGATTTGCATCATTTTTACAAAAATCCGTATATTTTTCAAAACAAACACCACTTCATATTTACCCTAATTATCTTAACGCTGCCACTTGTACTAAATCCTTTTAGTGCAAGATAGGCTGGACACGGGATTCTAGTGCCCGTTTAGTCCGCGTTCCCCCGATCGACTCCGAAGTCGATATTTCTACGTCTACTACTTCTTTACCCACCACCACACCCACTTCGATGGATAATTCTCCATCGAACTTCTTTACCATTACTCTGCCGCCGTCCGCAGGTGCGCAGAATCCACCCCGCATCTCTCTCCAAGAGAGATGCTATCTTATGCGAGGTCCTCTTTCGACCTGTCTCTCCATTCCACCAGCCAATGGGGATAATTTTGAGATTAAACCCCAATACATCAATCTTCTACCCAAATATCACGGTCTCGAGTCTGAAGATGCATATGTCTTTATTACCAAATTTGAAAATGTATGCTCAATGATGGTACTTCACAGCTTTCTGTGGATGCTATGTGTTTTCGTCTTCTCCAATTTACCTTGTGCGATATAGCCGAGAAGTGGCTTTATAACACAACCGCACATTCCATTTCAAACTGGGAAGAATTCGTAAAAGCATTCCTAAAGAAATTCTACCCAAATCATAAGACAGCTCGAGTCCGTAGCGAAATCAATCAATTCACCCATCTTCCAAATGAACCATTTTCAAAATGTCTTGAACGCTTTAAGCATCTGTTAGTTCAATGGCCACATCACGGAATCCCTAGATGGGATCTGTGCAGAATCATATATGAGGGCATAAATCCTAACACAAAACAGACCCTTGAATCCATGTGTCAAGGCAACTTCATGACCAAAGATGATGGGGAAGCCTGGAAATTCCTAGAAGATTTCGCTGAAAAATATTTACAGTAGGAGGGTGTGAGTCAATCGTCTAGGGGTGGCAATAATCAATCGGATGTTTCCATAGGAGTTAGAGCTGACATTTCAGTTATGCAAAAGAAACTCGAGACTATAGAAAACAA
The DNA here is from genome assembly GCA_030015575.1 of Agapanthus africanus. Lineage (NCBI taxonomy): Eukaryota > Viridiplantae > Streptophyta > Magnoliopsida > Asparagales > Amaryllidaceae > Agapanthus > Agapanthus africanus. Next base: position 299,135,781 of record CM057349.1, read on the forward strand.
ATTTTTAGCCGCCGCCCTAAATCAAATATCACTCTCCAAAACTGTATGTGGATGCTGTTCTGATCCTTCTCATTTGACGGAAGAATGTCCAATAAATTCTCCGTTTCAAGGTCATGAGCATATCAATTCTGTTTTCCAACAACGACCTGGGAACGATCCATTTTCTTCCTCATATAATCAGGGGTGGAGGAATCAGCCTAACTTTGTTTGGAACCAATAACAAAATCAAAACACAGTTCCAACCTAAAACAATTTCCAAAGGGTCCCTCCACCACAACAGCAACCACTTCAATTGAGTCAGCACCTCTTCCAAGCACAAAACTTTCAAAATCCGGTCAACACACCTGCACCGTCTAATCCTTTGCAGTTGACCGGTACTGATGAATCCTCTTCATTCATGAACTTGCTTTGGACAATAAAGTCTTCCGTCGATAAAATCGAGAAAAACTCTGCGTCCCAAAGCGAGACTATTAAATCGATGGAAGAAGAAATTGCACGATTAAAAGCTGAATTGAGTGCAAGAGAGAAAGGGAAACTTCCAGCTCAACCCCTACCCAATCCTGGCTATTCACATCATATGAATGCAATCACCAAGTTGAGATCTGGAAGAGTACTTGACAATCACGTTGGGGAAGAGATTGATGATACTGAAAAATCTATCAATAATACCCCGGTTGAGCCTCTTCCTTCCACTTCTACTTCTAATTCTAACCCCAGTTCTTCTACCCCACCACCTTCTTCCGAGCCTATTCTCCATTTTCCCCAAGGCTCGATACCTCAGCCCACACAGAAAACGATCCCCACTCCTATTCTTAGATCATTCCCACCCACACGATCTTCTCTAATTTTAGACCCCGACCTTATTGCCCAAGCTCCTTATCCTAATCGGTTAAGGGGAAACAGACCAAGTCCACAAATGGAGAAGATCACTGAAATCTTGAAACAGGTTAACATCAACATCCCTCTTCTAGATGCAATTTAACAAGTCCCCGCTTATGCGAAAAATCTTAAGGACTTGTGCTATAGAAAGAGGAAGACTCAAGTGCCCAAGAAGATATTTATGGCAAAGACTATAGACACGGCTTTCCCCCAACAACTACCAAGGAAACGTTACGATCCTGGCTATCCTACTATTTCCATTTTATATCGGGGAAAAACACATTAACCGTGCTCTACTCGACCTTGGCACAAGTGTTAACCTGCTTCCTTTCTCAGTCTATGAGCAGTTAGGTATCGGAGTGTTAAAGCCCTCGAGCATAACTCTCCAGATGGCTTACCGATCAAGCACCAAACCTAGGGGTGAACTGGAGGATGTGTTAATAAAAATCGGGGAATTTGTATTCCCTGTTGACTTTATTGTAATTGATACACAACATGTAGCGAACCCACGGAATCAAATTCTGGTGATTTTAGGTCGCCCCTTTTTGGCCACTTCCAATACTATCATTAACTGTCGTAATGGCTCTATGACCCTATCCTTCGGGAATAGGTCAATTGAGCTGAACATTTACAAGTTGGGAATTGTACCCTCCGAACCTACTGCGCAGGTCTGTTCTGTCGAATTAATGGATGTCGATATCAGCGAATTTGATGATCCTTATGATACTGATCTTGACTCTTTTCATATGTTGTTGTTTTACCCAACTATGGACTCTTCCACCGAGTTGTCCGGGTCAACAACTAACACTGAGTATGAACTGTTTTTGGAGTCTGAAGATCACCCCGTGCTTTGTGATGATATTATTGTTCGGGGTATTGATGAGACTTTTGAGGAGATCTTTGCTGATGAACTCGCATTTTTGAATAACACGGGTGTTGAGATGAATCCACATCAAAACAATGAAATTGAACCTCCACCCCTTCTTCTGGACTGTAAAAAGAATGCGAGCAATCCATCACAATCACTGCATCGTCTCTCCAAAACGAGACACAAACACATTCTATTCCACCTCTTACCTTTTCCCTCCTTCTTCTTCCACCTACCAGAGCACTACATTAATAAAATCTTTGAATGGTTGGTGTTGACCTTCAGTCTTTGCAAAGCATGGCATCGACCAATGATTTTTGACCCCCTCATGTGATTTTCAAATGATTAACATTGCTTAACTCAAGTTTGGGGGGGGGGTATAATCTAGCTCTTGAAAAGAAAAATTTTACAAAATTATGAGCCAAAAATAAGTTTGGGGGAGGATCTTCACTTAAATATTTTTCCCCCATTAATAAATTTCCTCCCAGGCTTACAGGTTTTCGAGACATAGTGAATGGCAACAGTGAGGACACTGTTGAAAACAAGTTTGGGGGAGATTTGTGCTTATTTTCGCATCATTTGCATCATATTTTGCATAAGCACAAAACATTTTCAAAACCTATAAAAATTTAAAATTTTCAAAATATAAAAATAAATAAATATTTTTTTACATAAATAAGATAATAAAAGATTAGATAGTGAAAAATTACATCCAAAAGATTGGAAAAATTTAAGAAAACCAAGAAAATTAGAAGTTTTCTTAAACGAACTAGTAATAAGTAGTTATGAGCCGTTGTCCCAAGGGTTAGTAAGATGAAGGAAGTCACTAATATGAGGATAAAAATAATTCTGAAAAATAGTTCCTATTCTGAAAGCCAAACATTTTGAACGTTGATACCCTACTATTCGCACTTACACACGTCTTGAAGCTCGGGATAGTAGAGGATACCTTGAAATGCTCTTGTCTAAAAGCCAAAGTATGAAGGAAATAAAAATAAATGAATAAAATATAAAATGGTGAAAAAAATGAACACTGGTTTTGTTATCGTCAAGGCAGCAATAAAAAAAATATAGCGAGGGTGCTTCATCACCTAGTGCCTTAGACCAACTGGTCTGGGAGTCACTGCTAAGCCTTAGGTGGTGCAAGACGAGGAAAATACACCGTATAAGCAAGCATATGAGTAATCAGTCGGTTAGTATCTCAAGAAGTATTAACGGTCGCATGAAAATGTGTGAGAAATTTCATCTAAATATTCATTAATTAAAAAGTACTAAGGTGGATGGACAAGAGTATGATAGCTTGAATTGAATTCTCCGGGTGTAGGGATGTATATTACACACACGTAGGGTTATATGATCGATGTTTGGATGAAAGATAGGAATGAAGAATAAAGACGATGTTTTATTGAGGGATGATGTGATTTCTGACATCTTTTCATGACTATTAAGATAGGGCTCATGACAACCGAAAAGCTAGCATGGTTGGTAACTCTAATTTTCAAAGTCTTTCTTTTACAATTCTTATCTTTATATGAAATTTTCACGGTCTTCCTTTTATTATTGGATTTTGTGCGTGCAATCCGCTGAAAACCCTCAGGAGACAACACTCCTCCTACTAGGGACACCTAGAGGTTTAAAGGCTTGTTACACGTGCTCAGTGCAATCGTGTTGCCTACGAAAGTGTGCTAGTTAGTTTTTCTCTTTCTTTATTTTCTCCTTCTCTTTTTAATAAAACAGTTCACTCGAGACAACCGAAAATAAGTTTGGGAGAATTTGATCAGTCAAAAATATTGCATCTTTAACACATCAATTTTCCTACCATCTGCACTCATCTATAAGTGTTCGGTATGAATATAGCACATATTAGCAAAACAGTTGTAAAATACCAAATAACATGTGTTATGTATTATAACCGACATTTCTGAGGGAAATTGAGTGTTTATCATTACAGCGTATAATCTTTGTATAGCGCAACACTTGTCTCGAGAATCTGTGCAGGAAATTCCAGGAAAAGAGCCGAATCTGTCGAAAAGTGCTGAGAAAAATACGCCAAGTCCAAGACTTGGGATCTGGCAGTGAACTAAAGAGAATTATAAGATTCAACATATCAGAAAAGTGCTAAAAGGCCAACATAAAGCAGCACAGCAAGTTTCAAGCAATGAAGGCTTCAAAGGGCCGCGGATCCGCGGCCAATAGGCCCTTACCGCCGCGGATCCGCGGCGCATTGATGACATCATCGCCTCAGATTTCCTCCACGTGCTTCCTGTAACGGCAACTGCTTCCAGAAGATTCCAGAAACACCACGTGGCTTCATCTAGAAAGCTCGGCCTAACAAACTCAACCTAGAATATACCTTATTCTAGAATATTCCCTCGAACAAACTTCTTCTAGAAGCCTCTCTCTAACAAACTTTTGGAGGGAAATTTGAATTCTAGATCTAGGGTTGAGATGGTTATAAAAGGAAACCTAGATCTAGGTTTTTGGGTTGTTCAAGAGGTTGTTCAACAATTCACCCACAAATTGAGTGACACAACTTGAGCATTCAAACTCTAACCCTAATTCAAAATCCAATCCAAAATTAAGAACACCGAGTACCAAATCAAGCAAGAAGCCTTCAACCTTTTAGGAGCGAAGCCGATCTTCAACCGAGCAAGTGATCCAAGGAGATCCGCGACTCAAGGAGACGAGCGAAGCCGAAATCAACGATCAAGTTCTTTCCTCATTATAGATCTTGAGAGAATTGTAACAAAATTGTTGATAAATAAAAGGTGAAATTCTTTATCTTGCTTTCTTTACATTCTTGCATCATGATTAGATCTCGATTCTTTATTGTGTTCTTTGAGATGATGCTTGAGTAAAACTCCGCTCGTGAAGGAGTCGAGAGAATCAATAGATGATGATGTTTACAAATCTTGAAACGATTCTTAATTCCTATAAGTTTTGTAAACTCTTGTAAATTGAAGTATCGGCAACCTAGTTTCGAGCGATGCTTTCTTGAATGTTTTCGCTCTTAATTAGCGATCCACGATCGATGCTTCAATTTACTAGAGGCTAGCTTTTTGAATGAGATTTATCGAAAGGACAAAGGATGAGATGAAGAAACCCTAGTTTCTTTGAAAGATCCTTAAACCTCGATAGATCGTCATCGATCTAATATCAAATCATTAAAGGATAAGAAAACGTAATTACTAGTTTTCATCACGTCTATAGATTCAATCAATTCCTACGAGCCTCACTTCAATTCTTGAAACCTAAATCGATTGGATATCATCAATTCTTAATTCTTGATTTTAAATGTTTTCTTGATTTTAGATTTAGATCTAGATAATTCTTGAACTTCAATTTTATAAATCTTGAATTGAATTGTCTTTTCTCTTTGCTTTAATTTTCAATTCATCTAATTCAAATTCGAACGGATCTCACTTTCCCTGTGGACGATCCGCACTCGCTAATGCATTACAATCGACACCGTTATTGATTGCAGTCAAAAATTCTTTGGTTGTGATTTCTTACACTTTTCTTACATACACACCGAGATTTCATTCAATCAATGACCCTACTAGTTTTCAGCAAGCTATTACAAGTGGTGACTCAGTGAAGTGGCTGGATGCCATGAGATCTGAAATGGAGTTCATGTACACCAACAAAGTATGGACTTTAGACGTTGCACCTCCTGGGATAAAACCTGTTGGGTGCAAATGGATCTTTAAGAGAAAGATTGTTGTAGATGAACAGGTAGAGACCTATAAAGCAAGGCTTGTAGCAAAAAGTTTTCATCAAAGACCGGGATTGGACTATGATGAAACTTTCTCTCCAGTAGCAATGCTTAAATCCATTCGGATCCTACTTGCTATTTCTGCTCACTACGACTATGAAATCTGGCAGATGGATGTTAAAACTGCATTTGTAAATGGTGATTTAGAAGAGTGTGTTTTTATGGATCAGCCAGAGGGCTTCATTGACAGTGGGAGCAGCGAAAAAGCGTGTAGGTTGCTTAAATCCATTTATGGATTGAAGCAGGCATCTCGGAGCTGGAACATCTATTTTGATGATACAATCAAAGAGTTTGATTTTATCAAAAATATAGATGAATCATGCATTTATAAGAAGATTGTAGGGAGTACTGCCACTTTCCTCGTATTGTACGTTGATGACATTCTCTTGATAGGAAATGATATTCCTATACTACAATCGGTCAAATTATTCTTATCACAAAGGTTCTCCATGAAGGACCTGGGTGATGCCTAATGCATTTTGGGCATAAAGATCTATAGAGATAGATCCAAAAGATTATTGGGATTGTCCCAATCAAAGTACATTGATACCATCCTAAAATGGTTTAGTATGGAAGACTCCAAGCATAGTGCCTTACCCGCTTGCCATGGAATCACTCTCTCTAAGGACTTCTGTCCGAAAACTGATGAAGAGAGAGCTCGCATGAGCATTATACCCTACGCTTCAGCCGTAGGATCTATAATGTATGCGATGATACGTACTCGCCCTGATGTAGCTTATGCACTAGCTGTAGTAAGCAGGTATCAATCCAACCCAGGGGAGCAACACTAGATAGTTGTGAAGAACATTCTTAAGTACTTGCGAAGGACTAAAGAATTGTTCTTGGTGTATGGTAATGGGGATATCCAAATGGAGGCCTTTACCGATTCCATCTTCCAAAGTGATAAGGATGACAGTAAATCTATCTTAGGGTTTGTATTTACCCTCAATGGAAGGGCGGTATGTTGGAAGAGTTCCAAACAGGATACCGTTGCAGACTCCACGATGGAAGCTGAGTATATTGCTGCAAATGATGCTGCCAAGGAAGCCGTCTGGATGAAGAAGTTCGTTGCGGAACTAGGAGTAGTTCCAACCATTATTAATCCAATACCATTATATTGTGATAATAATGGAGCTATGGCGTTGGCCAAAGAACCTAGATCCCATCAAAAGTCTAGACACATCCTCAGGCGATATCATTTGATCCGGGAGATAGTTGATCGCCAATAGATCGAGATTCGGAGAGTAGATACAAAAGATAACACCGCGGATCCACTCACCAAGGCCCTTCCACAGCCGCAACATGAGCAACTTTTTGAGATGTTGGGTATGAGATACGCCAATAATTGGCCTTAGTGCAAGTGGGAGATTGTTGGATATATGTATGCCCTAGAGGCCATTATATGTATAGTGGATGCTTGGACATGTATATATGTATATTTGATATATGACTTTATTGCTGGACATGATAGTATGCTATCTGGTTTTACTTTATCTGACATGTTTACTTGATATTGTTCATTTGATACATGTTGATAAAGCCTTGAGGATATTTGCTTAACTTCCATGGCTATGATAGAGATCATACTAGTGGGGCATGAGTAGTCTATAAGCATATCCTTAAATGTTCCTAGTCATAGGTATATCGAGACAGGGCATCGATATTCCAGAGTAAACTAGCGTAAACGTTTCTTGACCCATATGATGGGCGATGGATGATCCTATATCCATTGGTGTTGTGACATCGAAGATTGTATACGGGTGCTCAGTAGAGACTGGGTATACTGAACGGACTCACGGAGAATTCCTATATGGTATTATATCTATCGTCGGATAGCAGTTCTCTGGTGACATTGGTACATGTTAGTCTATAGACCCGAGATCGTCATAGAGTCTTGTGTGTTCTCTCACTGTACTTTGATTTCCACCCTACCACGGCTCTACTGAGTCATGCAAACAGGTGGCTTTTGGGTATAGTCTCGAGACACATGGAGACAGTGAGGGATAGGAGGAGTTTCGTCTCTCCCGGTATAGGGAGTTGATGTTGTGCAATGTGTGATTAGCTCTGACTTGAAGTCCCAGGCCAGGGCTGATGAGATTTACTGATAAGTGTTATCAGTAGTTTCTCGACCGGTCATAGTTCATATCGACATAACTTATTGAGTTATTAGGGCTCGATGATTCCATCCCTAGACTTGATATGTAGCATATCAGACGAAGAGACCGGACTGTACGGTAAGTGTTGCCAATGGCTCGACGGGAGTTTTGACGGGTTCGCTTGTTTTTCTTCTGATCGCTCAATACCTAGGTGACCGTTACGTTTAGCTGACCGCTTGTGCCTTGTAGGTGTTTTGATATGATCATCACCTACTGCCGGCATATTGACGAGTCTTAGAGTCCCACACAGGATTTTTCTAGCTCATGCGAAATGATGTGGTGTGCGTATGTGATATGCGTAGGAGCTCGATTAAATACGGATATGTGATACCGTATTTTAATCGGACGTTCGATATTGGTCGGGTCACATTTGATGTGACCGATTTATTAAATCAAGTGTTCATTTAATATTATCTTTTAACTCGCTTTTAATTAACCCTTTTTCTTTTGGATGTACGCATGTATGTTCACACATACACATGATGATGTGCATGCACACATATACACATACATATGTGTCATGGTTGATGATACAAAGTAGATGGCAATATAAGACTCACAATGTTGATAAATATCTAGATTTTTGTTAATGGATTAAAGGAAAAAGGAAATTAGCATAATGACTTATTTTCTACACACTTCTTATTTGACCATTGACTTTAACCATGGTTTAATTTCCTTTTGTTCTTTAACCCATCCAAATAATATCTAGATATTTAACCAACCATGGTTATATGTGAGAGTGTCTCATATATAATATTTTGATTTTCATTTTAGAAAATAAGTTTTCATTATATTTACAAAAGCTTTTCCATCTTCATCTTCCTCCTTCTAAAAGCTCTCTTGAGTTTTGTTTAGAGTGAGGAACTTAAAAAGAAAGGGTTTTTAAGTGAGTTTACAAACCACACAACCATTCTACACTACCCTAGCCCTTTAGTGTAGAGTGCTTGCTTCATTTTTTGAAGCTAAGAGCTTGTTTTAGGAATCTCCGGGTGGATCATCGTAGACGACGAAGGATCTCGAGCGGAGTCGTTCCAAACCTTGTGCAAAACCGTAGGAGTCCTAAAGACCGAAGGAGTTGGCTACAAAGGTTGTATTTCCTTTTCCTTTAGTTTAGACTTCACATAATGATGTTAATACCCTAATCTCTAGTTACGATTCGTAGTTCGTTTGTAATAGCCCTCTTTAAAATGAAAGTTCACTACTTTAACATGATGCAACCATACTAGAGGCTCTACTACACACCAACAAAGCAAGTATAGCGGAGATAGATCATCTATTTTTGAAGTGACAGTCATAGGCTTTGACTTCATCAGAAAAGGAGATGGATCTGTTAAGAAGGTAGTAGGGTATGATGTCCTGATATTTGGATGACATACATTTTGTAGGAAGTGAAATTCCTATACTACGGTCGGTTATACTGTAGTTGTCACACAGTGGTTTCTCCACATATGATATGGATATAATATCAGGCATTCTGGTTACTAGATCTATGGTTTTAGATCTAGATTTGGGTAGTTTCCCAATCTGGGTACTTAGACAGTATTCTAAAGGTGTTTTAGAATGGATGACTCCTGGCATGGTGGTGTACCTGCAGGTGATGGAGTCACCCTCTCTAAAGGTGTCTGTTCATCACTGAAAACTGCATTTTAATACCGCTCATTCATTTTCTATTTTGTTATATATCGGTACTATTAACCAGTGTCTGCTCAGTAATACAGATTACAGGTGTTCGTGATAAAATACTGGAAACACACTAAAAATCACGAATATAATATTTGGGAGCCAACACTGCAAACAGAACAGAAAACTTATCAATGTCCAAAGAGTTCTTTTTGCAAATAAATATGTGCACACAATTTTGGTTCAACACAATGCAAGTGTGCACATGGACCATGGTGGGGCTCCCTTGGCCACATGACATGATGAAATTGTGCAAGTAAGGGAACATGAGCATTAAATGGTAAAAGAGTTGATGTGATTTGAAGCATCATGATTTCCCTCCAAAAGCTACTAGCAACCCATGTTGTTATCAAGAAATCGAGCAATGCCAGTAGACTTGTAGAGTGCACACAACTTCACAGAACCAAGACGAGACCCATTGGCCTACATGAGACCGGCGACATCCTTAGAATGACCGGCGGCGCCGGGCCCACCAAGGCGAAATTGCTCCATTTTTTTGGCAGTTCACTCTTTGTTGTCCCATCTTCCTGTTTTTATTATTTGTTTATTTTGTTTTTGAGCCTATAAATACCAGATCAATGGGCAAGGGGAAGGGATACTTTTTCTTTAGTTTTGCTTTAGAACTATTGTAATTTGTAACTTACTTTTCCTTTGAACTCTTGAGCTCTTGCCCTTTTTTCTCGACCTTGCAACTTCTTCATTAAACTTGCAAGCTTAAGATTTAGGTTCTTGACGTCAAGATTAGTTGTATCTTGTTTGAAATTCAATAAAGTTCTCATTTCATTACATATGTATTGCTTTCTACATACTTTGAACTTATGAAATCATTGCCTTACTTTGATCTTGCAAACTCTTAAGTGAGCTTGCAACTTTAAAATTTGTTATTTTGATTTCATATTGGTACGGGATTAAAGAACAAGTGATGATATTTGCACATTGAATTTACCGGTTCTTAACTTTCTAACTTTAACTTTTCTTTTCTTGCTATTTTTGTTATGTTGCCTTACTCTTTTCTTTTTAATTTTGGTATCATGTGTGAGTAATCGATTTACTTGTTAAGGGTAGAATATGGTTAGTTTGTGTTAGGAGATGTTTTTTTGCTAAAATCTTAAAAACCTTAACTTTGCAATTGAAACTCCGAGCAAACCACCCGCAATTCCGCTCCATTAGGCATCCTATCCTACCACGATAGCGGTGAATCCTAATCGTGACCAGATTGCAAGTGGTTTGCCGAAGGCTAAGGTCAAGAGACATCAACGGAAGGACAAGGGATAAGGAATACGGATTTAGCTCAAAATCGCAAATACCGTATTTCAAGTTCCCTAATCCACGTTGTTGCCTATTGCCTTAGTGTCAATATCAAAGTTGGGTCTATAAGGAACCGGCAAACATCATCCTCATCCAAGCTAACCTAAAACTACCCTTAACAAGTCTTTTTATTAAACATATCATTGTTACAACACTTAGTCTAAACAACAAACCAAGTTATGATATTAACTCGTTAAAACAAGCCTAAAAACCTACCATCTCTTTGCGGACGACCCGTACTCATCACGGCTCGCTACACGCGACACCGTTTTTATTGCGGTAATTTCAAAATTCTTTCTAAATATGACACGGTAAAAACGATTCAATCAGTGTCTTACAGACTAAAGGGGAGAGGGATGTGCATGATTGGCATATCACTTGCTTAGGCAATTGAGTCAATCATGAGAATTCAAGTACCACACCAGATATTGTTTTTGCACTAGCTGCAATAAGTTGATATATTGATCCAATCCTGGAGAAACGTTCGGAAGCAGTTTATGAATATATGTGGATGTTCTATGGATTTGGTAACGGCAGCCTCCTTCGGGAGACGGTTATCAGTCCAGGCTTCCAAGGTGACCCGGATGATAGAGTGACTATCAGAGTTATAGTTTTCCTTCTTTTGAGGGCCAGTGGTTTGGACAGGTAGTCCAAGCGGATACTGAGAAAGGCATGGCGTAGGATGCTGATTAAATTCAGTGGACGATACAGTCTAAGAAGTTTGCTGGATTTGGAGTTCATTTATGAACCGGGTCCCATCAGATATCCAGACATATTCTAAGACAGGTATTACTCATTTCGGGAGATAGCTTTCTCCGCGAACTTGAGATAAAGAGAGATATAGAAAGAAATATTGGAGCGAATCCACTCACTGAGGCTATTTCTCGAACGCAATAGTTTCACAATAGAGCTTTGTGAAACTGATTAGTAGAGAAGTTGGGTGTTCGGTATCACACGGGCTGTGAGTATGCGACACCGCAATAATTATCCTTAAATGCAAGTAGGAGATTGTTGTCTATAGTGCCTTCAAGTCAATTATTGGATCGCAGGCAGGCGATTGCGATGATTGAAGGAGGACCTGTACCGGTAGAATAGTCTTACTCGAGATGATAGTATGCTATCTGATTTGTTTTTATCATCATGTATCTGCTTTAGGTGGCTTTACTGATCACTATTACATGTTGATAGAGCCCTTAGGATTCTTTCTTGACTACGAGCAGTGTGATAACGATCATATACATGGGAGCTGGGTTCTATAAGCACATCCTTAAATGTCCCTAGTCGTAGAAGTTTCGAGACTGGGCATCGATACTCCAGAGTAGACTAGTGTATACTGATCGAGACCCCAACGAGGGGCGATAGCCGGTTTCACAATCCATTAGCGTTAGTTTGTTCACCTAAGATGTATACAGGTGCTCATTATGAGTACACCAGACGGACTCGCCGGGAACATGCTAGTTGGTATTATACCTATTGTCGGATAGCAGTTCCCAGGTGACATGTGTACAGGTTGGTCTATCGACCTGAGATCGTCATTTGTCTCATGTGAGTTCCCACTGTGCTTTGATTACTACCCACCATGGCTCAAAGGAGTCGTGCAAACAGGTTTTAGTTGGGTACAGTCCCGAGCCACATGGAGGCAGTGAGCAGATCGTCAGGGGATTCGTCTCTCCCGGTATTGGGGGTTGATGTTGCGTTATGCATGGGTAGCCATCACCAGAAATCCTTGGCCAAGTTAGTCGGGAATTACTGATCTAGGATCGGTAGTTTCTCAGGCGATGATGGGTTTCATACCGACACTGAATGTCAAGTTGTTAGGGGTCTGACTTTATCCACCCACTAGACTCAATATGCGATATTCATAGACGAACGGACCGGATTGTGCAGATATTGTCACTGTCAGGCTCAGTAGGGGTTTCAGGATGAGTTTGCTCGTCGGCCTCCCTTTCGCTCAATACCTGGGTAGCCGTTACGTATAGCTAGTGCCGCTGACGTGCTTGTGGTTAAACCCACTGGAAGCGTATTGACGAGTCCTTAGAGTCCCACACAGAGGGTTTCCCTGCTTCGGGCGAAACGATGTAGAGGCCGTATGGTTTTACGGCAGGGTTCGAACATATACGTGCGCTTGTGCACGGATCATGTTTCAAACGGATAATACTAGTGGGCTTTGGTTTAAGCCGGATCCTAGTATTATATTGTTGGATTATTTTCATCTCGTTGTATTCGTATTCTTTCGGAATACGGATGCGGGTATGTATATACGGATGAGCGGTATTCTAGTAATTCTGTTACAAGATTACTTTAGAAGATGCCATTTCTTTTATTGTGTTAAACATTTAGTTTAAATGTTTATTTAGTGGGAAAGTGTGAGTCATGGTTTGCATTAACTCATGCATGTACACTAGGCGACTCATGGTGTTGAGTCATGAGTGATTCATGGTGACATGCATAGTTTTTGTTTTGTGTAAGATATCAGTGTGAGATATTATTGGTGTGAGGATGGCAGATCTTTTGTGGTGAAAATTTTTCTTTAGTTTCCTACACACAATATAATAGCTCACAACAAATACTAACAGAACTCAAGAAAAAAGGCAGCCCAATTCTTTTCTTCACTTGCCATTTCAATGCTTCACACTTTCTTCTACCATGGCATCTTCTTCAACCTCTATATGTCTCATGGGTTGAGAAACCTAGGATGTATTGAGACAATGTAATCACACACTCTCTCTACTTCATCTTGGATATCTAGGTTAGCAAACTAGATACTCGAGTTTCTTCGGTTTTGAGGTCGGAGCCCGTATTACAAACTCTCAATGTGAATCATCTTCGATGGGGGAGACCAGAGAGCAAACATGATCGAGGAAGCCAAGAGGAGATTGGGGCAGAGGTTGAAGACCGAAGGACTCAGATCATTTGGTATAACCTCTCTAAACTCCTTTACATACAACTAGTGTGGGGTTAATGGTATGTTCCGGGAATCGGGTTCCGTTAGCTCCGGTTCCTAAAAGTTTTTGTTCCGCATTTAGCCACGGATTGATGGCCATGGCGCTGTAGTAACCCAATAACATCTTCATCCAGACAGCCTCATTGGTTGCATCGTTGGTAGCGATGTATTCAGCCTTTATCATCGAGTCTGCTACGGTATCTAGCTTGGAACTCTTCCAACATACCGTCCCCCCATTGAGGGTAAAGACAAAACTTGAGACTGTCTTACAGTCGACCTTATCACTCTGGAAGCTCGAATCAGTAAAGGACTCCTTCTGGAGTTCACCGTTACCATACACCAAGAATATTTCTTTAGTCCTTCTCAAGTACTTAAGAATGTTCTTCATAGCTGTCCAGTGATTCTCCCCAGGATCCGATTGATACCTGCTTACAACACTAAGTGTGTACGCTACATCCAGTCGGGTACATAACATCTCATACATGATAGACCCGACTGCCGAAGCATAGGGTATCCCTTGCATGCGAGACCTCTCCAAATCAGTCTTCGGGGACATCTCTTTGGAGAGAGTGATTCCTGAGATCGTAGGTAAATTCCCACGCTTGGAATCTTCCATACTAAACCTCTTTAGTATGGTGTCAATGTACCTGAATTGGAACAATCCCAACATCCATTTAGATCTATCTCTGTAGATCTTAATCCCCAGGATGTAGAAGGCATCACCCAGATCTTTCATGGAGAATCTTAGTGATAAGAAGAGCTTGACCGAGTGTAGCATAGAAACACCATTTCCTATCAAGAGTATGTCATCCACGTACAATATGAGGAAGACAACCTTACTTCCTTTTTGTATGTACAAGGTTCATCTATCTTTTTGATGAAGTCAAACTCTTTGACTGCCATATGAAAACAGATGTTCCAACTCCGCGATGCCTGCTTTAATCTGTAAACCGATTTAAGCAACTTGCACACCTTTCCACTGCTCCCACTGTCTATGAAGCCCTATGGCAGTGTCATCTATACGCTCTCTTCTAAATCACCATTTAGAAAAGCGGTCTTGACGTCGATCTACCAGATTTCATAGTCATGGTATGCAGCAATGACAAGTAGGATCTGGATGGACTTAAGCATAGCCACTGGAGAAAATGTTTCATCAAAATCCACACCTGGTTATTGACGACAACCTTTTGCAACAAGTGTAGCTTTGAAAGTCTCAACTTTTCCATCTACACCAAGAATCTTCTCAAGATCCACTTGCTCCCGATGGGTTTGACCCCTTCAGGTGCAACTACTAAAGTCCATACTTTGTTGGTGTATATGGATTCCATCTCAGATAGTATAGCATCCAGCCATTTCACAGAGTCCCCACTTATGATGGCCTGCTCGAAACTAGTTGGGTCATCATCTTCCATGATGCAATCCTCGCTCCCACTGTCATTGAGAAAACCGTAGTATCTCAGGTGGATGAGGAACCCTACTAGATCTGCGGAGAGGCTGAGGTTCGTCAGGAACTATTGAATCCTCCGGTTCTACCAAATCATCAGCTGTTAGTTTGTCTAGCTAGAACTCCTTCCAGTTCTACCTCATGACCACTAATTTCTT
Source organism: Agapanthus africanus (assembly GCA_030015575.1). Lineage (NCBI taxonomy): Eukaryota > Viridiplantae > Streptophyta > Magnoliopsida > Asparagales > Amaryllidaceae > Agapanthus > Agapanthus africanus. The sequence goes on from CM057349.1 coordinate 299,150,996, forward strand.
CCATAAGAATTCCTTTTCTAAAAAGGTGTCATGCTGAGAAATAAAACACATTTTGCTCCTTAGTGTGGTAGAAGATATACCCTCGCGAATGTTCAGGATATCCAACAAACTTATACCGTACCGACTTTGCCTCGAGCTTGTCTGAATTTTGCTTTTCAACATAGGCCGGACAACCCCATATCTTAACTCGTTTAAGAGATGGTCTCTTCCCATTCCATATCTTATATGGAGTGGTAGGCACTGATTTGGATGGAACTCTATTCAATAGGTATGCGGCTTCTCAAGCGCATAACCCCCAAAAGGAAACAGGTAACTCAGCGTTACTCATCATAGAGCGCACCATATCTAATAGGGTGCGATTCCTCCACTCCGACACACCGTTGTGCTGTGGTGTATACGGTGGAGTAAGCTGAGAGGGAATCCCATTCTCTTTTAAATTATCCAGGAACTCCGTGCTTAAGTATTCTCCCCCCCCGATCAGATCGAAAGATTCTAATACTTATACCCGTTTGGTTCTCCACTTCGTCCTTATATTTCTTGAATATCTCAAAAGCTTCAGACTTGTGTTTCAACAAGAACACATGTCTGAATCTTGAGAGATCATCGATGAATGCAATGAAGTACGAAAAACCAACCCTGGCATGTGTAGACATAGGGCCGCATACATCACTATGTATCATTCCCAAGAGTTCAGTAGCTCTTTCTCCGTGTCCTGTTAACGGAGTTTTAGTCATTTTACCTTTGAGACATGACTGATAAGTTTCATAAGATGAAAATTCAAACTGATTTAAATATCCATTTTTATGTAACTTAGCTAGTCGTGTCACATTGATATGACCTAGTCTACAATGCCACAAGAAGGATTCGTTCATTTCTAAACTTTTCCTCTTGTGTGTGTTCTACACGTTGAGAACTGTAGTTTGATTTAGAACGTATATGCCATTATATAACGTGCCTGATCCAATCAACTTTTGATTCAGGAAAATGTTCATAACATTATCCTGTAATACAAGATTATATCCTTCTTTACATAATAAAGAAAATGATATAATATTGCATATCAGGTTCGGTATGTAATAATATTCATTCAGAATCAATGTATTACCTGTTAGTAATACAAGGTGATATTCACCAACTGTTGGCTGCAACATTTGCACCATTCCCTACTCTAGAGAATGATCACCTATTTCCAGTTGTCTACCTTTCTTTAGCCCATGTAACAAATTACATATGTGGGGTCCCGATCCGGTATCTCATACCCAGGACGTAGAGTGTACTGAGAAACAGTTCTCGTTAATAAACACACCCGAAGAAGATGCATCAACATGCACATTCCTCGTTTGGGTCGCGTGGGAATCCAGATATTCTCCTATTTCCTACTCATACTTATAACAATTATAAGATAGAGCGGAACCAACGTTCCCCAGCTCAGTATAACAAGCGGGTTTGGTGAATACATCCATATTATTATCTTGATTAAGGCATATCATAGTCGCTACCTGGAGAGAGAGAGAAGAAAACACTTTGCGTATGCTCTTACAAGATTAGATTGGTTATTATTTTATCTAATCAGGATAGCTTCCTCTGTTTTTATCAAATCTTCCTTCAAACCCTAAAAGGTAAGACTAGCCGGGATTAATTACACCCTACAAGTTCGCTAATCGTTCAGCCAGGCCAGTGTCGGTACTTTGAGGGAGGTTCCCCATGCTTTCGCACGGACCTAATTAAAATTAACCTTGTTTTCCCAGAGGCATAACCCCATTGACTCCTTTCTAGTCACCTACTTGATCGGCTAATTGTAAAGTGCAAACCTCTCCCATGAGTAACTCTTACTCGCAACGGGTATCGGGATCTAACTATCTCATAGAAGGTATACAATCTCATTGCAAATTTCAACACTTGAAATTCCCGATAATGTTTTTCCCCTAGCATCCTATGACCTTGACGAAGGCCAACAAACTATTGGCCGCTAGTCAAGTTCAGCCCGTACATTTCATGATTGAATTAAACCCACCCGCACGACCCTTGACGAAGGTCCACAAAGTCGCACGACTATCCTAATCCAATCGCATCATATGCAGCAGATAAGCACTAATTAGCTACCGCACACTACGCCTTCACGAAGACCAACAAACGTAGCACGAATACTAAATAGTACTTATCTGAAATGACGGAAGACTATAACATGTTTTTGAGAAAACCTTTTGCGTAATGAACTTGATATCGTTGTAGAATCGAGTGATTTTGAAAATGAGTGTTTTTGAGGCTTTTGCTAGTTTCGCTAAAGTGGTCACTCCCGGTGAAGGGATCTCGGCTTTTTCCTCATCGAATGAGGTGCTGGATATTCATCAAGGAATACCACTATGCAAAGCAAGAACTAGAGAAGCTATCAAAAGGCAAAACTGAGTGGGTTATAGCATATGCTAGCTTTTGCTAAAGAGGTCACTCCCGGTGATGGGATCTCGGCTCATTCCTCATCGAATGAGGTGCTGGATATTCATCAAGGAATACCACTATGCAAAGCAAAAACTAGAGCTACCCTTTTTGAAAATTTGATTCTACAATATCTTTAGGTTTCTTTCTTTTTCATTAATCTCATTAATGAAGTCTCATCATCTATGCTTCCTAAGCATCACAGATAAAGAAACGAAAATACTTATATAATGTACGCTTATGCCATCCATATTCGTCACGGGGTCCCGTCGTGCACTGTTAGGTTAGGTAACTAACGGCAGAGCGGGGGCAGGACTAGCACGGATGCAAAACATAAGCAACGTTTATTATATATCATATATATAGTATTAAGCATTCGTCTCACTCAGTTATATGATCTCATCACAGAACATTGCAGGAGAAGTCAACATATGAAATATAGGATATACTAGGAGGTCCGTGTTTTAAATCAAGCCAGTAAAAAACACGGATTCCACGGTCGCGATGAATAGCCAAACCCACATCCCTAGAGCCCTACGAGAGCAGCAAGCAACCCTACCAATTCTAGAGTTAGGAGACCCGGACTCGACTCCTCGAGATAGTCTCCCACAGGACTCTAGAACCCGGCTACTTATGCTCCCCGCCTTGGGTCTATTCTAATGCGGAAAAGTAAATAATATACATCAATGGTGACATCATCCTCAACCCGGAAGTGTCCCAATAAAAGAATATTACATACAAGTTTTTACATGAATAAAAATGGAAAACTCTCATCTCACGCAAAACCCCCCGGCGATTCAAACACGACGATCCAATATAACATATCCCGGCAACACATAACATCACATGTCATCAACGTAAGTAAATATGCGTATCCCAATTGTCGTTGACATATAGCAACGAAACCGGCGATACACCACATATTACACTTACGGTCGCAGAAAAGAAAGTGAAAACTACAACAATTAGAATCTGCAATCACCTTAGACATCATAAACCCGAAATATCATAAACTTCGGATTTCATGCCTAACCATATGAATTCCTTAGACGTCATAAACCCGGAATATCTCATATTCCAAATTTCATGCCTAACCTTATAAACCCCGTATTTTAGTCTCAATATTGAAAACACTTTTCAATAACCAGTCGGGTAATTCAACAAGATTCTGTTGGGTTTTTCCGGCGCCCCGGCCATCTTTCCATGGCCAAATGCGGAATAAAAACTTTTAAAACTTTGGCGCAAAAAAACCCGCACAAGATCGAACCAAAAACCCTAAACTAGCAAACATGCAAAGAGGAGTTTAGAGAGGTTATACCGATCGATCTGTGTCCTTTGGTCTTCAACCTCTGTCCAAGCTCCTCGCGGCTGCCCCCGAACAAGTTCGCTCTCCGGTCTCCCTCATCAAAGACGATCCACATCGAGGATTCTTAATACGGGCTCCCGCTTCAAAACCGAAGCAACTCAGACATCAAGTTTGCTAGCCGAGATGTCCAAGGTGAAGTAGAGATAGTGTGTGATCATTTTGTCTCAAGACATCCATGGATTCTCAACACATGAGAGGGTATGGATGGAGGTTGAAGAAGATGCCCATTGGTGTATGAAGTGTGAGCTCAAGACTTAGCATCAAAAGAAAAAGAAAGCAACTCTTGAAAGGAAATGGAGTGGCTGCCCTCTCCTTTTGTGTGATTAATTATGAGGTATTTGTGTATTGCAACTTAAGAAATATCATCTCTCATGCCTCCACAAATATCTCATAACAATAATAAAATAACAAGCATGGCACAAAGAAACACACCATGAGTCACCATGGAACAATAAATGGCACAAGACAAAACTTAAGCTCACAATTTCCATCACAACAATATTTAAACATCAAGCTAAATGTTTAAATGAAAAAGGAAATGGCATCTTCAAAAGTAATCTTGTAACGGATTACAAGAATACCCATCATCTGTATATGCATACCTGCATCCGTATTCAGACTGAATACCAATACAACGAGACGAAAATAATCCAACAATCTAATACTAGGATCCGGTTTAAACCAAAGCCCACTAGTATGATCTGTCCGATCATGATCCATGCATAAGTGCACGTATATGATCGAACCCTGCCATAAAACCATACGGCCTCTACAACGTTTCGCCCGAACTAAGGAAACTCTCTGTGTTAAACTCTGAAGACTCGTCAATACGCTGGCAGTGGGTTTAACCATAAGCACGTCAGTGGCACTAGCTGTACGTAATGGCTGCCTAGGTACTGAGCGAAAAGGAGGCCGATGAGCGAACTCATCCTGAAACCCTACCGAGGCTGATAGTGACAATATCCGTACAGTTTGGTCCATTCATCTATGGGTATCACATATCGGGTCTAGGGGTGTGGATAAAGTCAGACCCCTAATAACGCGATATTTAGTGTCGGTATGAAGCCCATCACCACCTGAGAAACTACTGATCCGAATCAGTAATTATCGACTACCATGGCCAAGGATTTCTGGTGATGGCCACCCGTGCACACCGCGACCTCTACCCCCAATACCGGAAGAGACGAATCCCCTAACGATCCGCTCACTGCCTCCATGTGGCTCGGGACTGTACCTAACTAAAACCTGTTTGCACGACTCCTTTGAGCCATGGTAGGGTAATAATCAAAGCACAGTGGGAACTCACACGAGACAAATGACGATCTCAGGTCGATAGACTAACCTGTATGTTGGATATAGTGCCCTCAGAGTCAATTATTGGATCACAGGCACGTTTTTGCAATGATTGAGGAGGACCTATGCCGGTAGGACAGTCTTACTCGAGATGATAGTATGCTATCTGGTTTATCTTTATCATCGTGTACTGCTTTAGGTGACCTTACAGGTCACTACTGCACATTGATAGAGCCCCTAGGATTCTTGCTTGACTACCAGCAGTATGAGGGCGATCATATACGTGGGAGCTGGGGTTTATAAGCACATCCTTAAAAGGTTCCTAGTCGTGGGAGTTTCGAGACAGGGCATCGATTCTCCAGAGTAGACTAGTGTATACAGTCGAGACCCCGACGAGGGGCGGTGGCCGGTCTCACAAGCCACTGGTGTCAGTTGGTTCACCTAAGATGTATACAGGTGCTCATTGGGTTATCAGTACACCGGACAGGACTCGCCGGGAACCTGCTAGTTGGTATGATACCTGACGTCAGATAGCAGTTCCCTGGTGACATGTGTACAGGTTAGTTCATCGACCTGAGATCGTCATTTGTCTCGTGTGAGTTCCCACTGTGCTTTGATTACTACCCTACCACGCTCAAAGGAGACGTGCAAACAGGTTTTAGTTGGGTACAGTCCCGAGCCACATGGAGGCAGTGAGCGGATCTGCAGGGGTTCGTCTCTCCCGGTATTGGGGGTGAGGTCGCGCTGTGTCTAGGAGAGCCAGTACATGAAAAGTTCTTGGCCAAGGCAGGAGATTTACTGGTAGGTATTCCAGTAGTATCTCAGGGTGTTCTGGGCTACACTCCGACACGACTTGTACCGCTATTGGGGGTCTGACTTTTACCAACCCCCTAGGCCCCCCATGCGATGCTCATAGGAGAACGGACCGGACTGTACGAATATTGTCACTGACAGGCTCAGTAGGGTGTCAGGATGAGTTCGCTTATCGACGTCCCTTTTGATCAATAGCTGGTGGCCCGTCACGTATGGCTGATACCTCTGACGTGCTAGTGGTTAAATCCACAGCCATAGTATTGACGAGTCTTTAGAGTCCACTACACATACAGTTACTCAGGTTTCGGGCGAAACGCTGTAGAGGCCGTATGGAGATATGGCAGGGTTCGATCAGATATGTGCGGTATTGCACGGATCGTGATCGGACGGTTTTTACTAGCCGGCTTTGGCTTAAACCGGATCCTAGTATTAGATAGTGTAGTTTTGTCTCTTTGCATTTGTGTTCAGTGCGAATACAAATGCAGGCATGTATATGCAGTCACGGGGTTTTCCTGTAATTTATTACGGGATAAGTTTTCTGAAGTTGCCAGTTTGCATTCCGTTCCGGCCGGTTTTCCTTTGTTTTTTCGCGGCCGGACTTTCCGATGGAGGGGGTTATTTGCAGTTTGCAAATAACTTTTTGTGGAGGGGTTTCTTGCATTTGTGGCATTATGAAAGGTTAAGCATCTTTGCTTTTTCATGATGGCTTGCTTTATTGAGATTAGAGTTGATTTGAATTGGATATGACCTTGTTATCATTTCTTTTGCTTATTGTCACCTCTTTTCATTTCCTACACTCACCTCCCTTATTGTTTATTCCCTTCACCATTTTTATGAGAATAAGAGGAGGCCGGCCACATCTTGGAGAGGGAGAGAGAGAAGTTTCATTTTGTATGAGGGAAATTTCATTATCTCATTTTGGCTTGCTCACAAAATCCTTCTCACCACTCCAAAGTTCATATTGATTCCTCCATCATGGCAACTACACTAAACCCCAAAGAGACAACCTACTACACTAGATCTACAGAAAATCTTGGACGCGTCGGCTAGCCAACTTCGCGTCCGAGTTGCCTCGGTCCAGAGGTGGGAGCCCGTAAAAGTATTCGGCTACGTGGTGCCCTTTCCGACGAGGAGGTGACGGACGGAGATTCCGCGGGAGATCGAAGTGGAGACAAAGACCGAAGGACACGGATCGCTTGGTATAACTCACTACCCGTATTTTAGTTTGCTAGTAGCTAGGTTAATGGCCCGATCCGGGTTAAAAGTGTGCGGTGGTGCCGGTTTGCTAGTTTGCAAAGTTTTTGTTTCCGCGTTTCCGGCGTCGGATCGACGGCCGGGGCGCCGCCGCGGACTTACATTGGTATCAGAGCCACTCCATTAACTTAGCCTAGCTTGGTCTAGTGTGTTTAGAACTCGATCGAACAAAAATCCCGAAAAACCCGATTTTAAAACATCAGTTTTCTGTCGAAATTTTTTTCAGTGTGTTGCAGAATACTGTGCAGGGAATTCTAAGCAATCTGTGAAAAATTGGTCAAGTGATCTCACCATACGGCCGCGGAACCGCGGCCAAACCCATGCTTGGGCCGCGGTTCCGCCGCGCTTTTGACTCTTCATTTGACCAAATTTTTGCAGATAGCTCCTGAGTTGAAAATGGCGGTTTTGGGATATTTTTTTTTGGCCCAGATTTTCTGTGAGTGCTACAGTGATGCTTGGGGCCCACTTCGGTAAATTTGTTCGATCGGATATTTTAAACATGCTAGTTCACAGTATTTACATTATATCTGCGACCGTGAATGTCATTTGATCGGTAAATCCTGTCTAACTGCTATAGCCCTTTTAGACGGATTTGCGAACGTGACATTCACGTTGATGTTTTGAGTTGTGCTGTGATGTTGCGGATTGGTCGTGGGGGATAGCCTGGATGCAATGGTAGTACAGTTTTTTTTATGTACATTTGATATTGCGGTGCGAGCGTCCGACATGTGGACTGCCGTCACTGCCTGTTTGTATTATTATTTTGGGGCACGACCAGGTTGCGGTCGATGTATCCGTTGTATGTATATTTTACTTTCTGTACTAGGATTACCCCACGGAGAGGTGCACGGATAGCTGGGTTCTAGAGGGCAACGGGCCCGCATCTCATGGCATTGAGACGGAGGGGGCTTTACTCTAGAATTGGCGGGCTATTCGCCGCACTCGTAGGGGGTACAGGTTGACCCAGGTGGGGTGCCCAAGTTACCGGATTCCGTGAAGTGCTGGGTGGTCCATTCACGTTGTTGAAGGGGGCTGCCTCGCTTCAGGTTTTGGAGGGTGACTTGCCGCGCCCGTAGGGGTCTAGGATCTCATTGCACAGGCTATCTGTTGGATATATATGCCCTAGAGGCCTACATTGTATAGGATGCTTGGGATATGTATGTACATGACAGTCTTGCTTGATATGATAGTACGCTATTTGGTTTGACTTTATCTTAACGTATAATATATTTTACTTGGTATTTATATATATATGTTGATAAAGCCCATAGGGTGTTTGTCTGACTACCGGTGTTGTGATGGCAGTCATACTAGTGGGAGCTGGATAGTCAATAGGCACACCCTTAGATGTCCCTGGCCGCAGGAGTATCGAGATTGGGCATCAATACTCCGGAGTAGACTAGTGTATACATATCTAGACCCTGACGAGGGGAAATGGATTGGTCCCGCAACCATTGGTGGTGTTCACCTAAGATTGTATACAGATGCTCACTGGGTGTGAGTACACCGGACAGGACTCACCGAGAACTGACTGGATGGTATTATACCTAACGTCAGATAGCAGTTCTCAGGTGACATGTGTGCAGATAGTCCGTTGACTTAAGGTCATCATTTGTCTCGTGTGAGTTCCCACTGTGCTTTGATTATTACCCTACCACGGCTCAAAGGAGTCGTGCAAACAGGTTTCAGTTGGGCACAGTCCCGAGCCATGTGGAGGCAGTGAGTGACTGTTAGGGATTCGTCTCTCCCGGTATAGGGAGTTGATATCACACGGTGATCGGTTGGTCATTACCATAAGTCCCTGGCCAGGGCTGATTGAGAATTGCTGATAGGTTGATCAGTAGATTCTCGGATGGTAATAGAGCCATACCGACACGACTTGTACGGTTATTAGGGGTCTGACGTCCACTACCTCCCTAGACCATACATGCGATACTCTTAGACGAACAGACCGGACTGCGCGGATATTGTCACAGACAGGCTCAGTAGGATTTCAGATGGGTTACCTCATCGGCTTTCTTATCGACAACTACCTGGGGACCGTTACGTACAGCTAGTGCCGCTTGCGGTCTGTGGTTAAACCCACTGCCAGCGTAGTAGTTGAGTCTTTAGAGTCCCACACAGAGATTTCCCAAACCCAGGCGAAAAGATATAGAGGTCGTATGGTTTTACGACAAAGGTTCGGACGCATACGTGTTTGAACGCACGTACGACATTCGGACAGTTTTTACTAGCCGGCTTTGGTTTAAGCCAGATTCTAGTATCAGGTTATTGGATTTATACAGTCTAAAGTTTTTCCGTGTTTTCACGGATGAGAGGGGCGTTCTCGTAATTTTCCGAGAAGCTTCTAGAAGGATGTGACATGGAGAGAGAGGTGGCATTTTCATTTAATGAATTAGTGACTCATTGTGAATGATTCATCATATCATTAATGCATTATTAAATGCTTAATGACTCATATAATGAATCACCCACTTGCATTAATGAAACATGATGAATAATCTCTTATTATTCATTTCTTTTAATTCATTATGTTTCATATATATCAAGTGAGAAGCTTTTTTCATTATAATAATATCATTATCATCTTCTCACTCTCTCTCTTCAAGCTCTCTCTCCTTCACCAAACCCTAATCCTACCCTCATGAGTTGAGAACAAGGATTAGGAAAGACTAATTACTCCATAACCTATCTCTACATCACCTTAGCTACTCTATTTAGCAACTAGAGAAACTAAGTAACCTCAAGTTTAGAGGTTATAGCTTGGATTAGGGTTCTCGGGTGGATCATCTATCACGGGAGAAAGCCGAAGAGGACGTGGAGATCCAAAGAGGCCGTAGACAACATCAAGACGAAGGACTAGAACCGTTTGGTATAATCTCTTGGCATAGTAGTTTAAAACTCTATAGCTTTTGTTAAAACTTGTTTAGCAAACGATTCATACGGTTAATCGATGTTTGATCATAGAACTTGATTGTTATTCATATTTCCGTCTCCCCACATGTATTGGGGTGTTGAACATCGACTTACAGTGGTATCAGAGACTAGCTAAACAACTTTTAACTTTATTGCAAATTTGTACGAATTTCGAACGAAAAAACGAAGCCGGAAAACCCTAAAAACATCAAGTTTCTGTCGAAATTTAAATGAAGTCCAAAAATTTTTCAGGCATGTTCGGAAAGCTTGTAATGACACCAGAAGAACACCCAAGAAAATTGGGGTCATGATTCGACCAAACGGCAGCGGATCCGCGGCGGATCCCACACGATCCGCCGCGGTTCCGCCGCCGAGTTGGTGAGTCATGAACCCAAATTTCTTGGGTGGGTTCTCTGCAATATTTGGGATTTTCTGGAGTATTTAATTTTTGCTCAGGTTTCAGTTTTACAGAGCAGTTTTTGGAGCAATATTAAAGATGTTTAATCGATCGAAATTGTACAGTATTTGCATATTGGATTATATCTGTGATTGATAAATGTGTTCGTAAACCTCCCCTAACTGCTAGTATGTCGGTTGGCAGGGGGTTGCATATTTCTGTAATGATTTTAACTGTTTGTGTATATAAACTGTATTGGACTGTTGTGGTGATTAGCCGGGTTATGTGATGGGTTATTATTTAATTCATTTGATGTAAATGTAATTTGTTGTAATATTATTTTGCGGGGCACTTCCAGGTTGCGGTTGTAGCCACCGTTGTATTATTTCATTTTACTGTTTTTGCTCCTAGGATAGACCCAAGGTGGGGTGCACAAACTGCCGGGCGGGTAGTTTGCCGCACCCGTAGGGGTCGTGGGTGGGGTAATGGCTATTCATCACAACTGTGTAATCCGTCTTTCATTGCAGGCTCAAATGAAATGCGAATTGCTAGCAAATCCAATATTGTTTATCTGTGATCTGGAATGCCTATTATTGCGTCTGACGAATGTACAATATGTATATATGATAGCTATTTAGACGTCGCTTATGTTTTACACCCGCGCTAGCCCAGCCCCCGCTCTGTCGTTAGTTAAGTAACCTAACGGGTGATGACGGGACCCCGTGGCGAATGCGGATGGCATAAGAGGACGTCATATTTTCGTTGTTATCTGTAATGATAGGTTAAAGATGGGACGCATTATCATTAATGCAAAGAAAATAAAACCTAAACTGAATCGTTGGAACAAATTCTAAAAACCACTCGGTTTTCTTGAAAAAGCAAATTTTAAATGCGGAGCTTAAACCACTCCTTTTAATAAAAGCTATCTTAGTTCCTTCGATCAAATCAAGTTCATTACGTTAACGGTTTTTTGCCAAAAACCAGCCGTAACCCTCCGTCGTTTCAGATAGACAGCACATCGTATTCATGCTATGCTTGTTGACCTACGTCAAGGCATAGTGTATGGTAGCAGTGTGTGTGCCTATTTGTTGCATAGATAGATGCATTAGTTTAATACAGACGTACACCTTGTTGGCCTACGTCAAGGGCTTGTACGATGTATTTAAATTGATCAGGACAACGACGGGTAGAACTTGACTTGCGTCTTATGACTTGTTGGCCTACGTCAAGGTCTATAAGAGCTTGGGGTAAAAATCACATCGGGAGTTTCAAACATAAAGGAAACTTGCAGATTTAGCTTACCTTCTGGAGTGTGGTGACTAGAGTGGCTTCCATCTAGGGCATCATGCAATGATAGTTGGATCCCGATCCCACTGATGAGTAGGATTACTCTCGGGAATTTCTCTCACTTAAACAATCAATGCTATAAACCAAGTAGGTGCCTAGAAAGGTGTTAGAGGGGCTACGCCTCCAGGGAAAAGAGGTTCTTTAATTAAGGAACTTCGCGAAAGCGTTGGAAAACCTCCCTCGAAGTACCAACACCAGCCTGGCTGAAAGGTTAAGCAAGAATTGTGACGTGTGATTAAATCCTGACTAGTTCTTCTTTTAGGTTTTGAAGAAGGATTTGAGGAAACAGTGGGAGCCATCCTGTTTAGATAAATTAATAAACCAATCTAAACTTGCAAGAGCATATGCTGAGTGTTTTCTTTTCTCTCTCTCTGGCAGCTACCATGACTGGACTAAAACTATTACTTGAAAAGAATATACTAACCGGGCAGAACTATAAAGACTGGCTAAGAAACGTCAATATTGCGCTGACTTATGACAAAGTTGCATATGTTACCACCGCTGTTCCTCCCCTTATCCCAGGACCAGATTCCTCAGTTGCGGACAAGGAAGTTCGTAAAACCTGGGATCTAGACTGTGAGCGAGCTAAGTGTATCGTGCTGGCGTCCATGAATAATGAACTCCAGAAACAGCACGAGAGTATGGATATTGCATCCATATTCCTCCATTGCAAGGAATTGTATGGTGAACACTCCCGTATCGCGAGGTACGAAACCTCAAGGAAACTCTTCCAGATGAGGTTAGCTCCAGGATCGCCTGTTGGAGAGCACGTCCTCAAAATGATCATCCTCATTGAGGAACTCGCAAACCTGGGATGCGTGCTAGAGAATGATTTGTATATCGACTTGATTTTGCAATCCCTTCCCCACACCTTCTCTCAGTTCGTGCTGAACTTCAACATGCACGAAATGGAAGCGGATCTTCCAAAGCTCCTCAATATGTTGAGGGTAGCAGAGACCTCCTTGAAAAAGGAGAAGACCCCCGTTCTGTATGTTGGCCAATCATCTTCTTGTAAAACTAAAGCGAAAGCTAAAGGGAAGAAGAAGATGAAAGCCACCAAACCGAAGGGTGGGGTCAAGAAGGTGCAGGGAACGAACAAGGCAGGAAGGGTGAAGGCAGAAAAGAACGAATGCTTCTATTGTCACAAGCAGGGGCACTGGAAGAAGAATTGTCAGGCCTTCAAAGCCAAGGACATGAAGCAAGCAGTTGCTTCTACTTCAGGTGTGTTCGTAATCGAAAATTGTCTTTCAGTAAACTCTACTTCATGGGCACTTGATACCGGTTCTGGTTCTCACATCTGTAATTCTTTGCAGGATCTGAGAAATAGTAGAGTACTGGGGGCAGGTGATATGACTCTCCGGATGGGCAATGGAATGCATGTAGATGCAGTTGCAATAGAGGAATATCACCTAGGGTTGAATAGTGGAAACATTTTGGTATTGTATAACTGTTTTTGTATTCCCAGTATGTTGTGTAATATTATATCAGTATCTTTATTGTCTAATAAAGGATATAATTTTGTGCTTGAAAGAAATGTCATGAACATTCTCCTAAATCAAGAACTGATTGGGTTTGGCACACTGGAAAACGGCATATACATACTTAATCAACCACAAATTTTCAATATTCAAAACACGCGTAAAAGAAAGGCTCCAGATTCGAATCAAGCCTTCCTATGGCATTGTAGACTTGGTCATATAAATGAAACAAGGTTGACTAAGTTACATAAAGATGGATATCTAGATCCGTTTGAATATTCATCATATGCAACTTGTCAATCATGTATCAAAGGAAAAATGACCAAATCTCCGTTCACCGGACACGGAGAAAGAGCCACTGAACTCTTGGGACTAGTACACAGTGATGTATGTGGTCCGATGTCTATACATGCACGAAGTGGTCACTCCTACTTCATCACTTTTACTGATGACTTCTCTAGGTATGGACATGTGTTCTTAATAAAGCATAAATCCGAGGCTTTTGAGAAGTTTAAGGAGTATAAAAATGAAGTAGAGAAACAAACTGGTAAAAGCATCAAGACACTTCGATCTGATCGAGGTGGAGAATACTTAAGTACCAGTTTCCTTGAATACTTGAAAGCAAATGGAATACTCTCTCAGCTTACTCCACCTTATACACCTCAGCATAATGGTGTATCAGAAAGAAGGAATCGCACGCTATTAGATATGGTGCGATCAATGATGAGTAGTGCTGAGTTGCCACTTTCCTTCTGGGGATTTGCTCTAGAATCAGCCGCATATCTATTAAATAGAGTTCCAACTAAGTCTGTACCTACCACTCCATATGAAATGTGGTGTGGGAAGAGACCATATCTCAAGTATATCAAGATATGGGGGTGTCCGGTATATGTTAAAAAACATAATCCGGACAAGCTCGAAGCACGATCGGTTTTATGCAAGTTTGTAGGATACCCCAAGCATTCAAGGGGGTACATGGTCTACCACACTGAAGAACAAAAGGTGTTTGTCGCTCGTCACATTGTCTTCTTAGAAAGCGAATTTCTTGCAAAAGAAATTAGTGGGAGCGCGGTAGAACTGGAAGAAATTCCAGAACCTCAAACTGCAACCGAGGACTTAGAAGAATCTCAGATTTCAATAGAACATGATGAACCAACGCCACTCCGCAGATCTAGTAGGCTTTCTCATCCTCCTGAAAGATACTATGGTTTTCTTCTTGATGGGGATCGAGAGGATTGCATCATCGATGATGATGAGCCTACTAGTTTCCAGCAGGCTATCACAAGTAGCGACTCAGTAAAGTGGCTGGATGCAATGAGATCCGAAATGGAATCCATGTATACCAATAAAGTATGGACTTTAGAAGTTGCTCCTCCTGGGGTAAAACCAGTTGGGTGCAAATGGATCTTCAAAAAGAAGATTGGTACATTTGGACAAGTGGAAACCTACAAAGCTAGGCTAGTAGCAAAAGGTTTTCGTCAAAGACCAGGATTGGACTATGATGAAACTTTTTCACCAGTAGCTATGCTTAAATCCATTCGGATCATGCTTGCCATTGCTGCCTACCATGACTATGAAATCTGGCAAATGGATGTAAAAACAGCTTTTCTAAATGGACATCTAGAAGAGAGTGTTTACATGGATCAACCAGAAGGTTTCTTAGACAGTGGGAGCAGCGGAAGAGTGTGCAAATTGCTTAAATTCATTTATGGGTTAAAGCAAGCATCGTGGAGTTGGAACATCTGCTTTGATGAAACAGTCAAGGAATTTGACTTTATCAAAAATATAGATGAACCATGTGTTTATAGGAAGATTGTAGAAGAAGCAGTAGTCTTCCTCGTTTTGTACGTCGACGACATACTACTGATAGGGAATGATATCCCTATACTACAATCAGTAAAGCTCTTCTTGTCACAAAAATTCTCTATGAAAGACTTGGGAGATGCATCATACATTCTGGGCATTAAGATCTATAGAGATAGATCTAATAGAATATTGGGACTTTCACAGTCCAGGTATATAGACACTATACTAAAGAGATTTAGTATGGAAGATTCCAAGCGCGGCAATATGCCCGCTTGTCACGGAATCACCCTCTCCAAAGAGATGTCTCCAAAGACTGATGAAGAGAGGGCTCGCATGAGCATTATACCCTACGCTTCGGCGGTAGGATCAATAATGTATGCGATGTTATGTACCAGACCAGATGTAGCTTACGCACTTAGTGTGGTAAGCAGGTATCAATCGGACCCAGGTGAGAAACATTGGATAGCGGTAAAGAACATTCTCAAGTACCTGAGTAGGACTAAGGAGATGTTCTTGATTTACGGTAATGGGAACCTCCAGGTAGAGGCTTTTACCGACTCCGGCTTCCAAAGTGACAAGGATGATTCTAAATCTATTTCGGGTTTTGTGTTTACCCTCAATGGAGGAGCGGTATGTTGGAAGAGTTCCAAACAAGATACCGTCGCAGACTCAACTATGGAGGCTGAGTATATAGCTGCTAGTGAAGCCGCAAAAGAGGCTGTCTGGATAAGGAAGTTCATTTCTGAACTTCAGGTGGTTCCGTCCATTGCCAATCCAATACCTTTGTATTGCGATAACAATGGCGCTGTAGCATTAGCGAAGGAACCAAGGTCCCATCAGAAATCCAGGCATATCTTAAGGCGGTTTCACCTGATCGTTGGGAGATCGAGATACGGAGAGTAGACACAAAAGACAACACGGCAGATCCATTCACCAAGGCCATTCCTCAAGTACAGTTCGAGAGGCTTTTTGAGATGTTGGGCATGCGGTACGCAAGCAATTGGATCTGGTAGAGACAGTGGGTACTCATTGCGCTAATTATAGGCCTTAGTGCAAGTGGGAGATTGTTGGATATATATGCCCTAGAGGCCTACATTGTATAGGATACTTGGGATATGTATGTACATGACAGTCTTGCTTGATATGATAGTACGCTATTTGGTTTGACTTTATCTTAACGTATAATATATTTTACTTGGTATATATATATATATGTTGATAAAGCCCATAGGGTGTTTTTCTGACTACCGGCGTTGTGATGGCAGTCATACTAGTAGGAGCTGGATAGTCAATAGGCACACCCTTAGATGTCCCTGGTCGCAGGAGTATCGAGATTGGGCATCAATACTCCGGAGTAGACTAGTGTATACATATCTAGACCCTGACGAGGGGCAATGGATTGGTCCCGCAACCATTGGTGGTGTTCACCTAAGATTGTATACAGATGCTTACTGGGTGTGAGTACACCGGACAGGACTCGCCGAGAACTGACTGGATGGTATTATACCTAACGTCAGATAGCAGTTCTCAGGTGACATGTGTGCAGATAGTCCGTTGACTTAAGGTCATCATTTGTCTCGTGTGAGTTCCCACTGTGTTTTGATTATTACCCTACCACGGCTCAAAGGAGTCGTGCAAACAGGTTTCAGTTGGGCACAGTCCCGAGCCACGTGGAGGCAGTGAGTGACTGTTAGGGATTCGTCTCTCCCGGTATAGGGAGTTGATATCGTACGGTGATCGGTTGGTCATTACCATAAGTCCCTGGCCAGGGCTGATTGAGAATTGCTGATAGGTTGATCAGTATATTCTCGGATGGTAATAGAGCCATACCGACACGACTTGTACGGTTATTAGGGGTCTGACGTCCACCACCTCCCTAAACCATACATGCGATACTCTTAGACGAACAGACCGGACTGCGCGGATATTGTCACAGACAGGCTCAGTAGGATTTCAGATGGGTTACCTCATCGGCTTTCTTATCGACAACTATCTGGGGACCGTTACGTACAGCTAGTGCCGCTTGCGGTCTGTGGTTAAACCCACTGCCAGCGTAGTAGTTGAGTCTTTAGAGTCCCACACAGAGATTTCCCAAACCCAGGCGAAAAGATATAGAGGTCGTATGGTTTTACGACAAAGGTTCGGACGCATACGTGTTTGAACGCACGTACGACATTCGGACAGTTTTTACTAGCCGGCTTTGGTTTAAGCCAGATTCTAGTATCAGGTTATTGGATTTATACAGTCTAAAGTTTTTCCGTGTTTTCACGGATGAGAGGGGCGTTCTCGTAATTTTCCGAGAAGCTTCTAGAAGGATGTGACATGGAGAGAGAGGTGGCATTTTCATTTAATGAATTAGTGACTCATTGTGAATGATTCATCATATCATTAATGCATTATTAAATGCTTAATGACTCATATAATGAATCACCCACTTGCATTAATGAAACATGATGAATAATCTCTTATTATTCATTTCTTTTAATTCATTATGTTTCATATATATCAAGTGAGAAGCTTTTTTCATTATAATAATATCATTATCATCTTCTCACTCTCTCTCTTCAAGCTCTCTCTCCTTCACCAAACCCTAATCCTACCCTCATGAGTTGAGAACAAGGATTAGGAAAGACTAATTACTCCATAACCTATCTCTACATCACCTTAGCTACTCTATTTAGCAACTAGAGAAACTAAGTAACCTCAAGTTTAGAGGTTATAGCTTGGATTAGGGTTCTCGGGTGGATCGTCTATCACGGGAGAAAGCCGAAGAGGACGTGGAGATCCAAAGAGGCCGTAGACAACATTAAGACGAAGGACTAGAACTGTTTGGTATAATCTCTTGGCATAGTAGTTTAAAATTCTATAGCTTTTGTTAAAACTTGTTTAGCAAACGATTCATACGGTTAATCGATGTTTGATCATAGAACTTGATTGTTATTCATATTTCCGCCTCCCCACATGTATTGGGGTGTTGAACATCGACTTACACTATCCACACGACCAGGGGAACGTCGGGTTTCAGTAGAGGCTCTATGAAACTAGGGGATCCCAGATATCTGTATTGTTCTGTGATGCTGTACATTTCTGTGATGTTGCATTTTTATCACGCCTTGAGCGAAAATTATATATTGATATATATACTAGTAGATGTTGTATATGTTTTGCATCCGCGCTAGTCCAGTCCCCGCTCTGTCGTTAGTTAGCTAACCTAACGAGTGATGACGGGACCCAGTGGCGAATGCGGATGGCATATACGTACGTCATTATTTTCGTTCTTTATTGGTGTGATCAATTGATGGGACTGCGTTGATTCGGATCAATGCAAGATAAACAAACCTATTCTGATGTTGTTGGAACATTTTTCAAAAAGCTGTTATTGCAAGGGCGTTCACTTTTGTTTTGCACAGTGGTATTCAGTTGGAATATCCTGCTCCTCAGTCGACGAGGCAAGGGCCGAGATCCCTTCACCGGGAGTGACCCCTTGGACAAAAGTTTGCGTCAGGGAAGTAACTTCACTATAGCCGATTACTTTTGCTTTGCATCGTGGTATTCAGTTGGAATATCCTGCACCTCATTCTACGGGAAAGAGCCGAGATCCCTTCACCGGGTGTGACCTCTTTAGCAAAGGTTTTCGTCACTATATTTTTAAAAGCTATCCGGTTCCTTCAACGATATCAAGTTCATTACGTTAAAGGTTTTCACCAGAAACCATTCGTAGCCCTCCGTCGTTTCATATGGGTAGTCAATAGTATTCAAGCTGTGTTTGTTGGCCAAAGTCAAGGCACAGTGTTTGGTAGCTGTTGGGTATTCATATGCAGCATAGATAGATGCGTTGGTTTGGGACAGTCATATAGCCTTGTTGGCCAAAGTCAAGGGCTTGTACGGGTGGGTTCAAATTAACCTGGAGAACGACGGGTAGAACTTGACATGTGACTTATGATTTGTTGGCCAAAGTCAAGGTCATAAGAGCATAGGGCAAAAATCACATCGGAAGTTTCAAAAGAAACTGAAACTTGCCAGATATGCGCATACCTTCTGGAGTGTGATAACGTGAGTGGATTCCGTCACGTTATCATGTAATGATAGTTGGATCCCGATTCCCACTGATGAGTTGGTTTACTCCTCGGGTGATCCCGGCTAATTCTTCTTTCAGGTTTGGGGAAGAATTTGACGTTACAGTGGGAGGTTTCCAGATTAGATAAAGTGATAACCATTCTGATCTAGGCTAGAGTGCACGCTGAGTGTTTCTTTTCTCTCTCTTTTTGGCAGCAACCATTGACCCGACCCTAGACTATGACTCAGTGACCAAGTTGACCGAACCTTCTTAACACTGGCTTTTGGATTGTCAGAGTTGCAAACCTCATTGCCACTCCTACTTTTACCCTTTTCTCCAGGACACCCCGTATTACTACGAACGTCCACTTCCATTGGACAAAACCATCGTATGGTTATATACGAACTCGAAGGAATTCGAGGATGGTTTCCGGTTCTGGAGAAAACGAATAGGACTATTTAGTTGTCTTTTCCTTTTACCTTCTCTCAGGTTGCGAGTACTCCTTGGTTTAGGAGATAGTACACCTATTACGCAAATTGGATAGTCTTCTTGCAAACCTTAGGCTGGTGCCGAACGGTGGGGAATGAAGAAAACCAATTAGCATAACGATGGTGTACAGAAGGTATTAAGTTAAGACAAAGAAAGGGATTAGTAAGAGGGCAAAGTAAATTGCGACCGCTATTCACGACCAAACCAAGTATTTCTTCGCCAATCCTAAATCACCTTTGTATTTCTCCAGGACACTACGAAGATCCCAAGTTTATTGGATAATCCATCGTATGGTTATATACGAACTCGAAAGGAA
Organism: Agapanthus africanus; assembly: GCA_030015575.1. NCBI lineage: Eukaryota > Viridiplantae > Streptophyta > Magnoliopsida > Asparagales > Amaryllidaceae > Agapanthus > Agapanthus africanus. The sequence continues at coordinate 299,170,961 of CM057349.1, forward strand.
CTTGTTCCAGTTCGGGGATGGATCCTGGTTCAGGAGAAATAGGAATAAGGTTTATTCGGTTGTCTTTTATCTTCACCTTCTCTCACATTGCGAGTGTTCCTAGGACTAGGACAGCACACCCATTACGCTTATTGGATAGTCTTCTTCCAAACCATAGGCTGGTGCCGAACGGTAAGGAAGGAAGAAAACCATTTGGCCTAAAGGGGTGTACAGAAGGAATGACTAAAGACATATAAAGGGATTTAGAGAGATGGAAAAGAATTATACGGTTACAGTTATGAATCTGGATAATGGAAGAGGCATTACTAGGAATACCAGGATACCCTATCGAAACATTTCAATGTTTCAGTTTCACTGTGTACTGTTAAAAGAAAACTGATTTCCCAATTAGACACTTGCTCCAGGGTATGTATTTACCAGGTATGATTCTCACATCTGTATGGTTTTACAGATGATGAGTGGGAGTAAGTTATTGGGAATTAGGTGATCATCCTCATTATATCGGGATTCGTTGTAATTGGTGATATTTGAGGAAGTCACCTGGGTTGTTTGCCGAACGGCAAATATTTGGTTTTGAATATCCGTTGTTATGCACCAATTTCAAATTGATATATCTGTACGTCTATTTTCATAGAGTGAGATATATCTTTTTGAGATTATGTCTATGACATTTACCTATATCAGTGGATGGTTAGGTAAGGAGCATTGAACAGCGGTGTAATTCTTCTTAACCATAAGTACAGTTTTCAACCTACGGTACACAGTGAATGAGTCATTTGACTTAAGGGGCTTATACAGAGTATTGTATATTGTCCAGTGTCCATTAGGACAGAGGGGTAGGTCCTCGTACTATATTCTGTTTACTTGTGACTTCTCTAGCTCTTAGACAGGTGTTTCGTAGAAACACAGGGTTTGAGTTTTAAGAAGTTATAGGTTTATGAATAAAGTAGAGAACCAGGTACTGCAAGCATCAGGATTCTTCAAGGTGATCGAAGATGTAGATACTTGTGTACGGTATTCAGTTGATAGTAATGAGAACTTGCTTCTCTTTCAGGTTACTCATAATTGGAAGCATTCCTAAGTTGAGTAACGCTGATCGGCCTCCTTCCATTTAGTTGACATGCACTGGAGACAGCTGCATGATTTGAATCTGGTTCAATTAAATCAGTGCCTCTGTTCCTGTATTGGATATAGAACAGTTCATATCTTGACATGGTTAAGGTACGGGGAGTTGTCCGGCTTATGCTTAAAACCAGACTCCGGATAACTCAAGGCACGTTTCTGTAATGGCTGTTTGTGGGTTGACCCGGGCTATGACGAGGGTTGACTTTCTACCATTTGGAAGATCAATAGTGATATTATTCTTGACTCGCCACAGTTTTAATAAAAATGGATTTTTTCAGAAAACAGTAGTGGGAGTATGATAGAACTGGAAGTGATTCCAGAACCGCAAACGATTACTGAAGATTTGATAAAGAACCTAAAGATTCAATCTGGTTTGACATTCCATTGGTCACTCCGCAGATATGGTGGATAACCTCAGGCACTCGAGAGGTACTTCGGTATGCTCAAGGACGGTGGCAGGGAGGTTCTTGTTTACCCAAACTTGCCATTGCTGTTGCTCCAGACTGTGAGACCCGGCAGGAGGATGAGTATAGCGTCGTTTTAAACTAGCTTTAGAAGTGCACGTCTATATGACTCTGCCAGAGGGTTGTCGTAGTCAGTGGGAGCAGCGGAAGCATTGGTGGACAGGTGGCTTATATCTATTTATAGACTAAAGCAGATATAGCGGAGATAGATCATCTATTTCTGATGTGACAGTCATAGGTTTGACTTCATCAGAATAGGGGATGGATCCGTTGAGAAGGTAGTAGGGTATGATGTCCTGGTATTTGGATGACATACACAGAGTAGGAAGTGATATTCCTATACTATGATCGGTTATTCTTTGGTTGTCACACAGTGGTTTCTCCACATAGGACTTGGATATTATATCAGACATTCTGGTTACTGGATCTATGGTTTTAGATCTAGATTTGGGTGGTTTCCCAATCTGGGTACTTAGACAGCGTTCTATGAGTATTTAGAATGGACGACTCCTGGCATGGTAGTATACCTGCAGGTGATGGAGTCACCCTCTCTAAAGGTGTCTTACAGACTAAAGGGGAGAGGGATGCGCATGATTGGCAGATCACTTGCTTAGGCAATTGAGTTGATCATGACATGTCAAGTACTAAACCAGATGTTGTTCTTGCAGTAGATGCAATAAGTTGATATTAATCCAATCCTGGAGAAACAGTCGGAAGCAGTTTTAGAACATAAGTGGATGTTCTAGGGATATGATAACATCAGCCTCCTTTAGGAGACGGTTATCATCCCAGGCTTCCAAGGTGACATGGATGGCAGAGTGGCTGTCAGAGTTATAGTTTTCCCTATGACGAGGGGCAGTATTTTGGACAGGTGGTCCAGGTGGATACTGAGGGAAGGTATGGCACAGGATACTGATTAAGTTTAATTGACGATACAGTCTAAGAAGTTTGGATTTGGAGTTCATTTATGAGCTACGTCCCATCAGATATCCAGACACATTCTAAGACAGGTATTGCTCATTTCGGGAGATGGCTTTCTCCGCGAACATGGGATATAGAGAGACATAGAAAGAAACATCACAGCGGATCCACTCACTGAGGCTATTCCTCGAACGCAATAGTTTCGCAAACGAGCTTTGTGAGACTGACTAGTAGAGGAGTTGGGTGTTTGGTATCACACGGGCTGTGAGTATGCGACATCGCAATAATTAGCCTTGAGTGCAAGTGGGAGATTGTTGGATATAGTGCCCTCAGAGTCAATTATTGGATCACAGGCACGTGATTGCAATGATTGAGGAGGACCTATGCCGGTAGGACAGTCTTACTCGAGATGATAGTATGCTATCTGGTTTATCTTTATCATCGTGTACTGCTTTAGGTGACCTTACAGGTCACTATTGCACGTTGATAGAGCCCCTAGGATTCTTGCTTGACTACCAGCAGTATGAGGGCGATCATATACGTGGGTGCTGGGGTCTATAAGCACATCCTTAAAAGGTTCCTAGTCATGGGTGTTTCGAGACAGGGCATCGATTCTCCAGAGTAGACTAGTGTATACAGTCGAGACCCCGACGAGGGGCGGTGGCCGGTCTCACAAGCCACTGGTGTCAGTTGGTTCACCTAAGATGTATACATGTGCTCATTGGGTTATGAGTACACCGGACAGGACTCGCCGGGAACCTGCTAGTTGGTATGATACCTAACGTCAGATAGCAGTTCCCAGGTGACATGTGTACAGGTTAGTTCATCGACCTGAGATCATCATTTGTCTCGTGTGAGTTCCCACTGTGCTTTGATTACTACCCTACTACGCTCAAAGGAGACGTGCAAACAGGTTTTAGTTGGGTACAGTCCCGATCCACATAGAGGCAGTGAGCGGATCTGCATGGGTTCGTCTCTCCCGGTATTGGGGGTGAGGTCGCGCTGTGTCTAGGAGAGCCAGTACATGAAAAGTCCTTGGCCAAGGCAGGAGATTTACTGGTAGGTATTCCAGTAGTATCTCAGGGTGTTCTGGGCTACACTCCGACACGACTTGTACCGCTATTGGGGGTCTGACTTTTACCAACCCCCTAGACCCGCCATGCGATGCTCATAGACGAACGGACCGGACTGTACGGATATTGTCACTGACAGGCTCAGTAGGGAGTCGGGATGAGTTCGTTTATCGACGTCCCTTTTGGTCAATAGCTGGTGGCCCGTCACGTATGGCTGATGCCTCTGACGTGCTAGTGGTTAAATCCACACCATAGTATTGACGAGTCTTTAGAGTCCACCACACATACAGTTACTCAGGTTTCGGGCGAAATGCTGTAGAGGTCGTATGGAGATATGGCAGGGTTCAATCAGATATGTGCGGTATTGTACGGATCGTGATCGGGCAGTTTTTACTAGCCGGCTTTGGCTTAAGTGGATCCTAGTATTAGATAGTGTAGTTTTGTCTCTTTGCATTTGTGTTCAGTGCGAATACAAATGCAGGCATGTATATGCAGTCGCGGGGTTTTCCTGTAATTTATTACGGGATAAGTTTTCTAAAGTTGCCAGTTTGCATTCCGTTCCGGCTGGTTTTCCTTTGTTCTTTCACGGCCGGACTTTCCGATGGAGGGGGTTATTTGCAGTTTACAAATAACTTTTTGTGGAGGGGTTTCTTGCATTTGTGGAATTATGAAAGGTTAAGCATCTTTGCTTTTTCATGATGGCTTGCTTTATTGAGATTAGAGTTGATTTGAATTGGATATGACCTTGTTATCATTTCTTTTGCGTATGGTCACCTCTTTTCATTTCCTACACTCACCTCCCTTATTGTTTATTCCCTTCACCATTTTGATGAGAATAAGAGGAGGCCGGCCACATCTTGGAGAGGGAGAGAGAGAGGTTTCATTTTGTATGAGGGAAATTTCATTATCTCATTTTGGCTTGCTCACAAAATCCTTCTCACCTCTCCAAAGTTCATATTAATTCCTCCATCATGGCAACTACACTAAACCCCAAAGAGACAACCTACTACACTAGATCTACAGCAAATCTTGGACGCGTCGGCTAGCCAACTTCGCGTCCGAGTTGCCTCGGTCCAGAGGTGGGAGCCCGTAAAAGTATTCGGCTACGTGGTGCCCTTTCCGACGAGGAGGTGACGGACGGAGATTCCGCGGGAGATCGAAGTGGAGACGAAGACCGAAGGACACGGATCGCTTGGTATAACTCTCTACCCGTATTTTAGTTTGCTAGTAGCTAGGTTAATGGCCCGATCCGGGTTAAAAGTGCGCGGTGGTGCCGGTTTGCTAGTTTGCAAAGTTTTTGTTTCCGCGTTTCCGGCGTCGGATCGACGGCCGGGGCGCCGCCGCGGACTTACATTGGTATCAGAGCCACGCCATTAACTTAGCCTAGCTTGGTCTAGTGTGTTTAGAACTCGATCGAACCAAAATCCTGAAAACCCGATTTTAAAACATCAGTTTTCTGTCGAAATTTTTTCAGCTCGAAATTTTTTTCAGTGTGTTGCAGAATACTGTGCAGGGAATTCTAAGCAATCTGTGAAAAATTGGTCAAGTGATCTCACCATACGGCCGCGGAACCGCGGCCAAACCCATGCTTAGGCCGCGATTCCGCCGCGCTTTTGACTCTTCATTTGACCAAATTTTTGCAGATAGCTCCTGAGTTGAAAATGGGGGTTTTGGGATATTTTTTTTGGGCCCAGATTTTCTGTGAGTGCTACAGTGATGCTTGGGGCCCACTTCGATAAATTTGTTCGATCGGATATTTTAAACATGCTAGTTCACAGTATTTACATTATATCTGCGACCGTGAATGTCATTTGATCGGTAAATCCTGTCTAACTGCTATAGCCCTTTTAGAGAACCACAGTAAAACCGATCGTAGTATAGGAATTTCACTTCCTACAATGTGCATGTCATCCAAATACCAAGACATCACACCCTACTAACTTCACAACAGATCCATCTCCTATTCTAATAAAGTCAAAGCCTATGACTGTCATATCAAAAATAGATGATCTATCTCCGCTATATCCGCTTTAGTTTGTAAATAAACATAAGCTACTTGTCCACTATTCTTCCGCTGCTCCCACTGACTACAACAACCCTCTGGTAGAGTCATATACACATGCATATCTAAAGCTAGTTTAGAACGACGCTATACTCATCCTCCTGCCGGGTCTCACAGTCTAGAACAGCAGTAATGGCAAGTCTGGGTAAACAAGAACCTTCCTGTCACCGTCTTTGAGGATACCGAAGTACCTCTCGGCGCCTGAGGTTACCCACCATATCTGCGGAGTGGCTGATGGAATATCAAACCCGATTGAATCTTTAGGTTCTTATTAAATTTTCAGTAATCGTTTGTGGTTCTGGAATCATTTCCAGTTCTACCATACTCCCACTACTGTTTTCTGAAAAAATCCATTTTGCTAAAACTGTGGCGAGTCAAGAACAATATCACTATTGATCTTCCAAATGGTAGAAAGTTAACCCTCGTCATAGCCCGGGTTTACCCACAAACTGCCATTACAGAAACGTGCCTTGAGTCATCCAGAGTCTGGTTTTAAGCATAAGCCGGACAACTCCATATACCTTAACATCGATAAGATATGAACCATTCTATATACAATATAGAAACAAAGGCACTGATTTAATTGCAATCTGATTCAAATCATGCAGCTGTCTCCAGTGCATGTCAACTGAATGGAGAGAGGCCGATCAGCATTACTCAACTTAGGAGTGCATCCAGATATGAGTAACCTGAAAGAGAAGCAAGTTCTCAAAACCATTACTATCAACTGAATACCAAATACAAGTATCTACATCTTCGATTACCTTGAAGAATTCTGATACTTGCAATACATGGTTCTCTACTTTAATCTTGTACCTATAACTTCTCAAAACTTGGACCTTGTATTTCAACGAAATACTTATCTAAAACTGGAAAAGTTACAAGTAATGAGAATATAGTATGAGGACCAACCCCCATGTCCTAATGGACACTGGACAACATACAATACTTTGTATAAGTCCCCTGAGTTGAATAACTCAAACCCTGTGCGTCGTAGGTTGAAAATTATACTATGGTTAAGAAGAATTACACCGCTGTTTAATTCTCCTTATCTAATCATCAACTGATATAGGTAAATGTCATGGACATAATTTCAAAAAGTTATATATCACTTTATAAAATAAACGTACAGATATATCAGTTTGAAATTGGTGCATAACAACGGATATTCAAAACCAAATATTTTCCATCAGGCAAAACCCCAAGCGATTTCATCAAATATCACCAATGACAACGAATTCCGATATAATGAGGATGATCACCTAATTCCCAATAACTTACTCCCACTCATCATCTGTAAAACCATACATATGTGAGAATCAAAACCTGGTAAATACATACCTTTAAGGATCTAATTGGGAAATCAATTTTCTTTTAACAACGCATAGTGAAACTGAAACATGAAAATGTTTCGAAGGGGTATCCGGGTATTCCTAGTAATGCCTCTTCCACTATCCAGATTCATGACTGTAACCGTATATCTCTTTGCCATCTTTCCAAATCCCTTTATGTGTCTTTACTCATTACCTTCTGTACACCACCCTTAGGCTAAATGGTTTTCTTCCTTCCCTACCGTTCGGCACCAGCCTATGGTTTAGAAGAAGACTATCGAATAAGCGTAATAGGTGTACTCTCCTAATCCTAGGAGTACTCGCAACCTGAGAGAAGGTAAAGATAAAAGGCAAATGAATAAACCTTATTCCATTTCTCCTGAACCAGAATCCATCCTCGAACTGGAACAAGTTCCTTCGAGTTCGTATATAACCATATGATGGATTATCCAATAACTGTGGATCTTCGTAATGATACGGGGTGTTCTGGAGAAATTCAAAGGTGAAGTAGGAGTGGGGATGAAATATGTGGTTTGGTCGTGAATGATAGCAGTCGCAATTTACTTTGCCCTCTTTCTAATCCCTTTATTTGTCTTTACTTATTACCTTCTGTACACCACACTTAGGCTAATTGGTTTTCTTCCTTCCACACCTTTCGGCACCTGCCTATGGTTTGGAAGAAGACTATCCATTAAGCGCAATAGGTGTACCCTCTCCTAATCCTAGGAGCCCTCACATCCTGAGAGAAGGTAAAAGAAAAAGACAACTAAATAGTCCTATTCAATTTCTCCAGAACCGGAAACCATCCTCGAATTTGAAACAAGTTTTTTCGAGTTCGTATGTAACTATACGATGGTCATATCCAATAACTGTGGATCTTCGTAGTGATAAGGAATGTTACGGAGAAATGCAAAGGGTAAAAGTAGGAGTGTCAATGATGTATGCAACTTTGACAATCCAAAGGCCAGTGTTTTAAGAAAGTTCGGTCAACTTGGTTCCTGAGTTATAGTCTAGGGTCGGGACATGGTCGCTGCCAAAGAGAGAGATAAAACAAACACTCTGCGTGCACTCTAACCTAGATCAGAATGGTTAATCACTTTATCTAATCAGGATGTCTCCCACTGTATCCTCAAATTCTCCTCCAAACCTGAAAGAAGAAATAGTCGGGATCATTTAAAATCTCCCCAGGAGTAAACCAACTCATCAGTAGGTATCGGGATCTAACTATCATCGCATGATAACCTGATGGAATCCACTCAAGTTATCACACTCCAGAAGATATGCGCATGCCTGGCAAGTTTCCTGTATGTTTGAAACTCCCGATGTGATTTTTACCCCATGCTCTTATGACCTTGACGAAGGCCAACATATCATAAGTCACATGTCAAGTTCTACCCATCATTGTCCAGGTTAATTTGAACCCACCCGTACATACCCTTGACGAAGGCCAAAATAGTAGTATGACTGTCCCAAACCAACGCATCTATCTATGCAACAGAAAGGTAACAAGCAGCTACCATACACTATGCCTTGACGAAGGCTAACAAACATAGCATGAATACTAAGTGCTACCCGTCTGAAATGACGGAGGGCTACGAATGGTTTTTGGGGAAAAACCTTTAACGTAATGAACTTGATATCGTTGATGGAACCGGATAGCTTTTTACAAATATATAGTGGTGAAAACCTATGCTAAAGAGATTACTCCCGGTGAAGGGATCTCGGCTCTTTCCTCGTAGAATGAGGTGCAGGATATTCCAACTGAATACCACGATGCAAAGCAAAAGATAATTAACTACAGTGAAGTCATTACCCTGACGCAAACTTCTGCCCAAGGGGTTACTCCTGATGAAGGGATCTCGGCCCTTGCCTCGTCGAATGAGGTGCTGGATATTCATAACCGAATACCGCGGTGCAAAATAAAAGAAAACATCCTTGTAATAACAGCTTTTGAAAATTTGTTCCAACAACATCGAATAGGTCTGTTTTCCTTGCATTGATCTAAATCAACGCTGTCCCATCAATTAATCACAACACAAAAGAACGAAAATATGATGTATGTATATGCCATCCGCATTCGCCATTGGGCCCCGTCATCACCCGTTAGGTTACTTAACTAATGATAGAGTGGGTGCTGGACTAGCGTGGGTGTAAAACATATACAACATCTACTAGTATATATATAGCAATATATAATAATCGCTCCAGGCGTGATAAATGCAATATCACAGATAAGCAATAAGCATCACAGAACAATACAGATAATCTGGGAGCCCCGGGTTTCCTTTGAGCCGCAAGTGAAACCCGACATTCTCCTGGTCGTGTGGATAGCCTGTGCAATGAAAACCTAGAACCCTACGAGCGCGGCAAGTCACCCGCCAAAACCAGAAGTGAGGCAACCCTCTTCATCTAAGTGAATGGGCCACCCGGCGCTACACGGAATCCGGTAACTTGAGCACTCCTCCTTGGGTCAACCTGTACCCCTTATGAGTGCGGCGAATAGCCCGCCAATTCTAGAGTGAGGCCCCCTCTGTCTCAATTCCATGAGATGTGGGTCCGTTACCCTCTAAACCCGGCTATCCGTGCACTCCACCGAGGGGTAATCCTAGTACAGAAAAGAAAATATGTACAACGGTGACATCGACCTCAACCCGGTCCTGCCCCAAACAAATAATATAAAAACAGGCAGTGATAGAAGTCCACATGTCGGATGCTTGCCCCATAATATCAAATATACAAATAAAACTAAACTGCACTATCATTGCACCCAAGGTTATCCATCACGACAATCCGCACAAACCATAACCAGATTTATCCACAGAAACAAGTAATCGAATCAAGCATGTAACCCCGTCTAATTGAGCATATAGCAATTAGACAACGTTACCAACACATCCACGCATGCAAAAAAAGTCATGAAATTAGAATTCCAAAACACAATTAGTGCACATCCCAAATATACTAGGGATCAAAAACCAAGTGCACTAAACATCCAAAAAAATCGAGTTTTGAGCCAATTCGGAGGTCCGAATCAAAACGAAATCCGCCCGAAACTTCGTAGGGAGTTAGAGCACAAAATTAACTTCGAGTCAGGGGGCCTAGAGGGGATACCCCACCCCCAAGGCCACCACGAGGCGGCCAGACCCGAAACTGCCCATGCAGGGGCAGTTTCGGGTCCCCACCCCTAAGACCACCTTGTGGTGGTCTTGGGGAGTGGACCCAGCCGTTTGGTCCCCCACGGGGTGCCCACGCAGCACCCCGCGGCTTCTCGGTTAAAACCGAGAGCCCGCAGGGTGTGCAAACATCTCAAAACTCAAAAATTCATGACTGTTTTTTCAACAGTTTTCGATGCCCGAAAAAACGTGAATTCTAATGTCGCAAATAACTAGTTTAAGATGTTTGGGTGGCTTTGATACCATGTTGGGTTTTTCCGGCGCCCCGGCCATCTTTCCATGGCAAACTGCGGAACAAAAACTTTTAAAACTTTGGCGCAAAAAAACCCGCACAAGATCGAACCAAAAACCCTATACTAGCAAACATGCAAAGAGGAGTTTAGAGAGGTTATACCGATCGATTCGTGTCCTTCGGTCTTCAACCACTGTCCAAGCTCCTCGCGGCTGCCCCCGAACAAGTTTGCTCTCCGGTATCCCTCGTCGAAGATGATCCACGTCGAGGATTCTTAATACGGTCTCCCGCTTCAAAACCGAAGCAACTCGGACATCAAGTTTTGCTAGCCGAGATGTCCAAGGTGAAGTAGAGATAGTGTGATCATTTTTTTCTCAAGACATCCATGTATTCTCAACACATGAGAGGGTATAGATGGAGGTTGAAGAAGGTGCCCATTGGTGTATGAAGTGTGAGCTCAAGACTTAGCATCAAAAGAAAAAGAAAGCAACTCATGAAAAGAAATGGAGTGGTGCCCTCTCCTTTTGTGTGATCAATTATGAGGTATTTGTGTATTGCAACTTAAGAAATATCATCTCTCATGCCTCCAAAAATATCTCATAACAATAATAAAATAACAAGCATGGCACAAAGAAACAAACTATGAGTCACCATGGCACAATAAATGCCACAAGCCAAAACTTAAGCTCACAATTTCCATCACAACAATATTTAAACATTAAGCTAAATTTTTAAATGAAAAAGGAAATGGCATCTTCAAAAGTAATCTTGTAACGGATTACAAGAATACCCCCCATCTGTATATACATACCTGCATCTGTATTCCGACTGAATACGAATACAACGAGACGAAAATAATCCAACAATCTAATACTAGGATCCGGCTTAAACCAAAGCCCACTAGTATGATCCGTCTGATCATGATCCATGCACAAGTGCACGTATATGATCGAACCTTGCCATAAAACCATACGGCCTCTACAACGTTTCGCCCGAACCAGAGAAACTCTCTGTGTTGGACTCTAAAGACTCGTCAATACGCTGGCAGTGGGTTTAACCACAAGCACGTCAGTGGCACTAGCTGTACGTAACGGCTGCCCAGGTATTGAGCGAAAGGGGGGACGATGAGTCAACTCATCCTGAAACCCTACCGAGCCTGACAGTGACAATATCCGTACAGTCCGGTCCGTTCGTCTATGGGTATCATATATCGGATCTAGGGGTGAATAAAGTCAGACCCCTAATAACGCGATATTTAGTGTCGGTATGAAGCCCATCACCACCTGAGAAACTACTGATCCGAATCAGTAATTCTCGACTACCTTGGCCAAGGATTTCTGGTGATGGCCACCTGTGCACACCGCGATCTCTACCCCCAATACCGGGAGAGACGAATCCCCTGACGATCCGCTCACTACCTCCATGTGGCTCGGGACTGTACCCAACTAAAACCTGTTTGCACGACTCCTTTGAGCTGTGGTAGGGTAGTAATCAAAGCACAGTGGGAACTCACACGAGACAAACGACGATCTCAGGTCGATAGACTAACCTGTACACATGTCACCAGGGAACTGCCATCTAACAATAGGTATAATACCAACTAGCATGTTCCCGGCGAGTCCGTCCGGTGTACTCATAACCCAATGAGCACCTGTATACATCTTAGGTGAACCAACTGACACCAATGGCTTGTGAGACCGACCATCGCCCCTCGTCGGGGTCTCGATCTGTATACACTAGTCTACTCATGGAGTATCGATGTCCAGTCTCGAAACTCCCACGACTAGGGACACTTTAAGGATGTGCTTATAGACCACCTAACTCTCACATATATGATCGCCATCATACTGTTGGTAGTCAAGCAAGAATCCTATGGGCTCTATTAACATGTAATGGTGATCTGTAATGTCACCTGAAGCATGTACACAATGATAAAGACAAACCATATAGCATACTATCATCTCGAGTAAGACTGTCCTACCGGTATAGGTCCTCCCTCAATCATTGCAATCACGTGCCTGCAATCCAATAATTGACTTGAGGGCACTATAGCCAACAGATTCCTGACAACCTGATCGAATGCTCATCGGAAACTTTAGTAGACGGCTGCACCTCCCGATGCCGTCGACGAAGTGCACTTAGGTAGAACACCGCGGCCGCGAGCACCCGGTAGGATGCTTTTGGCAACATGGTTCTCCTACAGTCACCTAGTCAGGGGCTTTGGGGCTTAGCTATCTAGTAATGTTACCCGGCGAGTATCCGCGTACACTACGTGATTGCGACAGAATTTTGATCCATATCAAAACCCAGTGGCAACCGATCAAATGAGACTAAATTGCTAGGTTTACAAAATTCAAAACTACTTTTCATAAAACTAATTATTGTGGATTCCAAATATTGTATCACATATCGATATGAAACCCAAAACGATATTAAAATACGACTACGAAACACTCCGTATTGCCACTACAGAAAGATAACATCATGATTGTTCGAGCAGAACTGAGCGTTCCGCCTTGTCCTATTTGTTCTACTTACCGCAATCAAGACGGTGTCGCTTTGCAGCTATCCGGTTGAACACGGGTCGATCTGCAGGGAGATGGTAGTATGTCCGTTCTTATTTTACACGAGTCAATAAAGAATGTGTATATTTTTTTTGTCCAAATCTATCCTAAGTGTTCGTATTTATGTTCAAGTAAGCTTGTTAGGGTTATGGTTGGTTAGTAGAGTTAGGATTAGTCTTATGCTTTTCTTTTACCATTCTTAAAATGATATTGGGATAATCAAACGTAGCGGGGATTAGGAAGACATAGGAATGGGATTTGCGAGTTTAAGCAAGCTTTCCAATGCTAAATCCATTCCTAGTGCCCTTTGTCCTTTCTCTACGTGCGCTTATTTCTAACCCTAGGCTAAACACCCGCAACCATGTATCCAATTAAGTCACAACTACATGTCACGTTGTAGTGCGTCCAAAGGACTTCTCGACTTAGGTCGCGGCTATATGTCACGTATAGCGCGCCTAAATGAGGAGGTTGCGTTTGTTTTGCCTAGGTTCATTTTAGGATGTTTGGCGAAGAGAAGCACAAGAGATTTTTCCGTCTCTCATACTAACCTTCCTTAGCCCCTAACAAGTGTGAAAATTATTCACACATTTAAAAGGAAAAGAAAAGAAAGAAAGGAAATATACGGTTTTACAAAATGGTAGCAAGCTAACTACTTGGGCCCTCACCTTAGCAAGGGACTCCGTCGAGTATCATGGCTTGAAAATACCGATAAAAAGAGAAGGGAAAACATAAGAAAAGAAAAGAAAACCAACAACTACTTAACAACAATTAATAAAGTTACACTAAGAATTAAAAATACAATGCATGGAAATAAAAATACAAGATAAGAAAAATAACCCTCATCTTCATCAACATCCACTCAAGAGCTCTCACTACACTTTAATGGAGGAAAAATGAAGAAGAAGAAGAAACAACAAGCTAAACTACACTAAAATCTTACCTAAAAGAAGCATTCCTACTTGGACACAAAACTGGAGTATTTATAGGTAGAGAGTTGAAACCCAAGACCCAAATTCTGAGCCCATACAAAGTTACAAAACTATCCCCAAAATATCTTCTGGAACCGAGTTGACTCGGCCGCGGAACCGCCGCGGAATGGCCACATTGGCCGCAGTTCCGCGGCTCTTTGTGGGGATCTTTGGGTGATTTTTTTAGGGCTTCTCCACGTTACTTTATTCTTCTGTTGTACAGGTCCTAAATTGCAAAATGCTTCTAATATTTCTTCAGATTTGCAACAGTCCAAAATGTCTTCACTTTTAATTCATTTGACCTTTATCTCCATCGAGCTCCGCGCACCTATTGAATCTTATGATGCCCCTCTCATGCTCTGTGCTTGTCCGAGACACGAATGACCACTATTATTTGTCTTGTCTCTTGAATTGGTAAGCGGCACTGGATGGATACGGATGACCGGAACTCGTCTTTTATCTATTTGTGGCAGATGTTCTGTATTTTGGCGTAACTGTGGAGATTTTGTATGATATGCGTCATTTTGGACTAGGAACCTATAACCTGTGAATATGTAGGAAACACGGATCAAAAGCACCTGCCTATAAACAAACGAGCAGAAAAATGGGCGGTATTAAATGAAATATTCTGGTATGAACAAATACCCCCAAACTTAACTTTTGCTTGTCCCGAGCAAAACCATTTATTCACAAAATGTCCTAACCTCACTTTCGCAGGGAACGCGATTGCACTGAGCTCGTGGAACAAGCCGTTAAATCTCTAGGTGTCCTTAGTAGGAGGAGTGTTGTCTTCTAAGGGTTTTCAGCGGATACTACCCACAAAATCCCGTCAAGCTAATTTCATAAGTTAACCTTAATTCTACTCCTACAGTTTAGCATCTAAGTTAGAAATTCTATCCTAAATTAGAAATATTCAACCCTTATGTTTCATACCTCCTATTTATTCAACCTAAGATCCTATACGTTTTGATAGTTTAGAAAGATCTCTGTTTCTCCTGAGTTTTCCTTCTAAAGTGCAGTCTCCAATCTGGAATTTTTATCAACTTTACGGAAAACATAAGTCTTATTCTTTATCCCTATCTTTCCTCCAAATATCGATTGTATATCCCTATGTGTGTGTAAATTTTCACCCCTACACTTAAGAATTCAATTCAATCTATAGTTGTCACATTTCAGAAAATATAAAATATTATTTTTGGAATTTAATATTAAAATAATATATTTCGCGAAAACTACCCAATTTGCGAATTTAGGGTTTTCGTAAAATGGTATTAATATATACCAATAATTGTGAAATAATTGGAGATTAAAATGATTTATTTATTTAAAAATATATTTATTGGATTTGGCATTTTTATAATTAATTATATGCAGTTTAAATAAAAATTGATTAATGCACTAATAATCGCGATTAGACCAAATCTGTGTTTCTACATTTTTCCTTGGTTAGTGAACCATGACATGTTGCATTTGGTTGCATGTTGTTTCATTGGTATTTGTTGATATTTGGTTTTAGAAAGAAAAGGAATTATTGGAGAGAGAGGGGGTGACATGGCATGTGATGTGAGAGAGAGAGAGTGAGGGTAAGAAAGAAGTGAGAATATAAGAGAGAGAGAGAGAGTGAGGGTAAGAAAGAGAGTGAGAAAAAGAAAGAGAGGGGGGCTGCCTCATTTCTTCCCCCATTTGTTTACTTCATCTCCTTCATCCTCTTGCTTCCCTCCACCTCCACCTCCAAGCATCATCTCAATTTCCTTCTCAAAACCCTATACTCCCTTCATTAAAGTTGATCCCCACCTCATCCTACACCCAATGAACCTTTCAAGCTTGGATTTTGAAGACTTTGAGCAACTCAAGAAAATTCTTGAGTTGCCAAATGAGGTATATCTCCTTTCATTTAGTTTAGTTTTATGTTTCCTAGCATCCTAGTTTAGTTTAGAGTTAAACTTGTGTAGATTTGTGATCTTGGGAATATACAAGATGAGGGTTTGGGTGATTGTGTAGAATTATGATCTGTAGTGGGTGTTTACTTAACCCTTAGTGATGTTTAATGGCAAAGAACTGTAAGTGCACGGCGGCGCCCCGGCCGTCAATCAAACGCCGGAATGCGGAAGCGATGGTTAATTTTAATTTTTCTTGAACCAGCACCACCGCGCAATAAAACCCGGATCGGGCCATTAACTAGTCCTAGCTAACTACAAGATGGGGAAGAGAGATATACCGAGCGATCCGTGTCCTTCGGTCTTCTCGCCGTCGTCCCGATCTCCCGCGGAATGTCCGGTCTCCACCTCCTTGCTGGAAGGGCACCACGTCGCCTGCTTCTTTTACGGGCTCCCACCTCTATACCGAGGCAACTCGGGCACGAAGTTGGCGAGCCGACGTGCCCAAGGTTTGCTGTAGAATGCGTGTAGTGATATGTCTCATTTGGGGTTTAGGATGTTGCCTTTTTGGTGGAGGAATGAGATGTAGTTTGGAGATGGAACTTGTGGGAATTTTGCAAAGCCAAATGAACAAAAACCCACTCTCCAATTTTGGGACAGCCCCCTTCCAAGAGCTTGGCCGGCCTCACCAAAAATGAGAGGAGAGGAATGAGAATGTGGTGAGTGTGTGTATCAAAAATGAGTCATCCAACCAATAATCCATGGGAGAGAGAGAAAAGGCTATCATCCAAAGAAATGATAGCTAGGAAAGTCCAACACTCAAACAACAATCATCACTTCCAAAAGTCATGCCATCATGAAGATAGAAGTCAAGCAAGTTCAATGGATGGTGCACCATCATGATACAATAAAATGCAAAGAATACCCTCCACAAATGCTTATTTGCACAAATGCAAATAAGCCCTCCTCTACCAATCTTCGGCCATTGAAAGATACAAATGAAATATGGCCGAAACGGAAAGCAAACTGGCAACTCCAGAAAACTGGTCCCGTAATAAATTACAGGAAAACCCCGCTACTGTATATACACACCCGCATTTGTATTCCGACCGAAATACAAATGCAATGAAACAAATCTACACTGTACTATACTAGGATCCGGCTTAAACCAAAGCCGGCTAGTATTATCCGTTCGATCCTGATCCGTGCAATACCGCACGTATCTGATCTAACCCTGCCATATCTCCATACGGCCTCTACAGCGTTTCGCCCAAAAACTTGAGCAATTGAATGTGGGAGACTCTAAAGACTCGTCAACACCTTGGTTGTGGATTTAACCACTAGCACGTCAGAGGTATAAGCCAATACGTAACGGGCTACCAGGTATTGACCAAAAGGAACGTCGATGAGCGAACTCATCCTGACACCCTACTGAGCCTGTCAGTGACAATATCCGTACATTCCGGTCCGTTCGTCTATGAGCATCGCATGGCGGGCCTAGGGGGTTGGTAAAAGTCAGACCCCCAAAAGCGGTACAAGTCGTGTCGGAGTGTAGCCAGAACACCCTGAGATACTACTGGAATACCTACCAGTAAATCTCCTGCCTCGGCCGAGGGCTTTGTGTAATGGCTCTCCTAGACACAGCGCGACCTCACCCCCAATACTGGGAGAGACGAACCCCTGAAGATCCGCTCACTGCCTCCATGTGGCTCGGGACTGTACCCAACTAAAACCTGTTTGCACGTCTCCTTTAAGCGTGGTAGGGTAGTAATCAAAGTACAGTGGGAACTCACATGAGACAAATGACGATCCCCAGGTCGACGAACTAACCTGTACACATGTCACCAGGGAACTGCTATCTGACGTCAGGTATAAGACCAACTAGCATGTTCCCGGCGAGTCCTGTCCGGTGTACTCATAACCCAATGAGCACCTGTATACATCTTAGGTGAACCAACTGACACCAGTGGCTTGTGAGACCGGCCACCGCCCCTCGTCGGGGTCTTGAATGTACACACTAGTCTACTCTGGAGTATCGATGCCCTGTCTCGAAACTCCCACGACTAGGGACCTTTTAAGGATGTGCTTATAGACCCCCAGCTCCCACTCATATGATCGCCCTCATACTGCTGGTGGTCAAGCAAGAATCCTAGGGGCTCTATCAACGTGTAATAGCGACATGTCAGGTCACCTAAAGCAGTACACGATGATAAAGATAAACCAGATAGCATACTATCATCTTGAGTAAGACTGTTCTACCGGGATAGGTCCTCCCTCAATCATTGCAATCACGTGCCTGTGATCCAAAAATTGACTCTGAGGGCACTATCTCCAACAATCTCCTACTTGCACTCAAGGCTAATTATTGCGATGTCGCATACTCACAGCCCATGTGATACCGAACGCCCAACTCCTCTACTAGTCAGTCTCACAAAGCTCGTTTGCTAAACTATTGCGTTCGAGGAATAGCCTTAGTGAGTGGATCCGCTTTGATGTTTCTTTCTATGTCTCTCTATAATCTCAAGTTCGCGGAGAAACCCATCTCCCGAAATGAGCAATACCTGTCTCAGAATGTGTCTGGATGTCTGATGGGACCTAGCTCATAAATGAACTCCAAATCCAAACCTCTTAGACTGTATCGTCAACTGAACTTAATCAGTATCCTGCGCCATGCCTCCCTCAGTATTGCCTTGGACCACCTTTCCAAAATACTGCCCCTCGTCAGAAGGAAAAACTATAACTCTGACAACCTCCCTGTCGTCCAGGTCACCTTGGAAGCCTGGAATGATAACTGTCTCTCGAATGAGGCTGTTGTTATCATATCCCTAGAACATCCACTTATGTTCTAAAACTGCTTCCGACTGTTTCTCCAGGATAGGATCAATGTCAACTTATTGCATGTAGTGCAAGAACAACATCTGGTGTGGTACTTGACATCTCATGATTGACTCAATTGCCTAAGCAAGTGATCTGCCAATCATGCACATCCCTCTCCCCTTTAGTCTGTAAGACACCTTTAGAGAGGGTGACTCCATCACCTGCAGGTACACTACCGTGCCAGGAGTCGTCCATTCTAAATACTCTTAGAATGCTGTCTAAGTACCCTGATTGGGAAACCACCCAAATCTAGATCTAAAACCATAGATCTAGTAACCAGTATGTCTGATATAATGTCCAAGTCCCATATGGAGAAACCACTGTGTGACGACCAAAGTATAACCGATCGTAGTATAGGAGTTTCTTTTCCTATTTTGTGTATGTCATCCAAATACCATGACATCACACCCTACTACCTTCTCAACAGATCCATCCCCTATTCTGACGAAGTCAAACCTATGACTGTCACGTCAGAAATTGATGATCTATCTCCGCCATATCAGCTTTAGTCTATAAATAGACATAAGCCACTTGTCCACCAATGCTTCCGCTGCTCCCACTGACTACGACAACCCTCTGGCAGAGTCATATACACGTACACTTCTAAAACTAGTTTAGACCGACGCTATACTCATCCTCCTACCGGGTCTCACAGTCTGGAACAACAGCAATGGTAAGTGTGGGTAAACAAGAACCTCCATGTCACCGTCCTTGAGGCTACCGGAGTACCCCTCGGGTGCCTGAGGTTACCCACCTTATCTGCGGAGTGGCCAATGGAATGTCAATCCAGATTGAATCTTTAGGTTCCTATCAAATCTTCAGTAATCGTTTGTGGTTCTGGAATCACTTCCAGTTCTACCATACTCCCACTACTGTTTTCCGGAAAAAAAAATCCATTTTATTTAAAACTGTGGCGAGTCTAGAACAATATCACTATTGATCTTCCAGATGGTAGAAAATCAACCCTTGTTATAGCCTGGGTCAACCCACAAACAGCCATTACAGAAACGTGCCTTGAGTTATCCAGAGTCTGCTTTTAATCATAAGCCAGACAACTCCCCGTATCTTAACATCGTTAAGATATGAACTGTTCTATATCCAATATAGAACCAGAGGCACTGATTTAATTGAACCAAATTCAAATCATGCAGCTGTCTCCAGTGCATGTCAACTAAATGGAAGGAGGCCGATCAGCGTTACTCAACTTAGGAATGCTTCCAATTATGAGTAACCTGAAAGAGAAGCAAGTTCTCTTAATCATTACTATCAACTGAATACCATACACAAGTATCTATATCTTCGATCACTTTGAAGAATCCCGATACTTGCAATACCTGGTTCTCTACTTTATTCAAATACCTATAACTTCTCAAAATTCGGACCCTGTGTTTCCGCGAAACACTTGTCTAAAAACTAGAGAAGTCATAAGTAAACCGAATATAGTACGAGGACCAACCCCTCTGTCCTGGTGGACCCTGGACAACATACAATACTCTGTATAAGTCCCTTGAGTCTGATAACTCATTCACTGTGTGTCGTAGGTTGAAAACCGTACTTATGGTTATGAAGAATTACACCGCTGTTCAATGCTCCTTACCTAATCATCCACTGATATAGGTAAATGTCATAGACATAATTTCAAAAAGGTATATCTCACTCTATGAAAATAGACGTACAGATATATCAATTTGAAATTGGTGCACAACAGCGGATATTCAAAACCAAATATTTGCCGACCGGCAAACAGCCCAGGTGATTTCCTCAAATATCACCGATTACAACGAATCCCGATATAATGAGGATGATCACCCAATTCCCAATAACTTACTCCCACTCATCATCTGTAAAACCATACAGATGTGAGAATCATACCTGGTAAATACATACCCTGGTGTAAGTATCTAATCGGGAAATCAGTTATCCTTTAACAGTACACAGTGAAACTGAAACATTGAAATGTTTCGATGGGGTATCCCGGTATTCCTAGTAATGCCTCTTCCAGAATCACGACTGTAACCGTATAATTCTTTGCCACCTCTCCAAATCCCTTCATATGTCTTTAGTCTTTACCTTCTGCACACCCCTTTAGGCCAAATGGTTTTCTTCCTTCCCTACCGTTCGGCACCAGCCTATGGTTTGGAAGAAGACTATCCAATAAGCATAATGGGTGTACTGTCCTAATCCTAGGAGCACTCGCAATGCGAGAGAAGGTGAAGATAAAAGACACCTGAATAAACCTTATTCCTATTTCTCCTGAACCAGAATCCATCCCCGAACTGGAACAAGTTCCTTTCGAGTTCGTATATAACCATACGATGGAGTATCCAATAAACTATGGATCTTCGTACTGATACGGAGTGTCCTGGAGAAATACAAAGGTGAAGTGGGAGTGGTAATGAAATACCTGGTTTGGTCGTGAATATCAGTCGCAATTTACTTTGCCCTCCTACTAATCCCTTGCTTTGTCTTAACTTAATACCTTCTGCACACCATCGTTATGCTAATTGGTTTTCTTCATTCCCCACCGTTCGGCACCAGCCTAAGGTTTGGAAGAAGACTATCCAATTTGCGTAATAGGTATACTACTCCTAAACCAAGGAGTACTCGCAACCTGAGAGAAGGTAAAAGGAAAAGACAACTGAATAGTCCTATCGGTTTTCTCCAGAACCGGAAACCATCCTCGAATAAATTCCTTCGAGTTCGTATATGACCATATGATGGTTTTGTCCAATGAAGTGGACGTTCGTAGTAATACGGGGTGTCCTGGAGAAAAGGGTAAAAGTAGGAGTGGCAATGAGGTTTGCAACTCTAACAATCCAAAAGCCGGTGTTAAAGAAGGTTCGGTTAATTTGGTCACTGAGTCATAGTCTTAGGGTCGGGTCAATGGTCGCTGCCAGAGAGAGAGAAAAGAAACACTCAGCGTACACTCTAACCTAGATAAGAATGGTTACCAATTTATCTAATCTGGAAGCCTCCCACTGTACCGTCAAATTCTCCTCCAAACCTGAAAGAAGAATTAGTCGGGATCACCCGAGGAGTAAACCAACTCATCAGTGGGAATCGGGATCCAACTATCATCGCATGATAACATGACGGAATCCGCTCACGGTATCACACTCCAGAAGGTATGCGCATATATGGCAAGTTTCAGTTCTTTTGAAACTCCCGATGTGGATTTTTGCCCCATGCTCTTATGACCTTGACTTTGGCCAACAAATCATAAGTCACATGTCAAGTTCTATCCGTCATTCTCCAGGTTAATTTGAGTCCATCCGTACCTACCCTTGACTTTGGCCAACAAGGCAGTACGACTGTCCCAAACCAACGCATCTATCTATGCTGCATATGAATACCCAACAGCTACCAAACACTGTGCCTTGACTTTGGCCAACAAACACAGCTTGAATACTATTGACCACCCATATGAAACGACGGAGGGCTACGAATGGTTTCTGGCGAAAACCTTTAACGTAAAGAACTTGATATCGTTGAAGGAACGGATAGCTTTTAAAATATAGTGACGAAAACCATTGCTAAAGAGGTCACTCCCGGTGAAGGGATCTCGGCTCTTTCCCCGTAGAATGAGGTGCAGGATATTCCAACTGAATACCACGGTGCAAAGCAAAAGTAATCGGCTATAGTGAAGTCATTGCCCTGACGCAAACTTTTTGTCCAAGGGGTCACTCCCGGTGAAGGGATCTCGGCCCTTGCCTCGTCGACTGAGGAGCAGGATATTCCAACTGAATACCACGATGCAAAACAAAAGTGAACGTCCTTGCAATAACAGCTTTTTGAAAAGTGTTCCAACAACATCAGAATAGGTTTGTTTTTAACTTGCATTGATCCGAATCAACGCAGTCCCATCAATTAATCACACCACAAAGAATGAAAATATACTGATGTACGTATATGCCATCCGCATTTGCCACTGGGTCCCGTCATTACCCGTTAGGTTAGCTAACTAACGACAGAGCGGGGACTGGACTAGCGCGGATGCAAAACATATACAACATCTACTAATATATATACTAATATATTATATTTCGCTCAAGGCGTGATAAAATGCAACATCACAGAAATGTACAGCATCACAGAATAATACAGATATCTGGGATCCCCGGGTTTCACAGAGCCACTACTGAAACCCGACGTTTCCCTGGTCGTGTGGATAGCCTGTGCAATGAATTCCTAGACCCCTACGGGCGCGGCAAGTTACCCGCTAAAACCTGAAGCGAAGCAGCCCCCTTCAGCAACGTGAATGGACCACCCAGCACTTCACGAAATCCGGTAACTTGGGCACCCCTCCTGGGTCAACCTGTACCCCCTAAGATTGCGGCGAATAGCCCGCCAATTCTAGAGTGAAGCCCCCTCCGTCTCAATGCCATGAGATGCGGGCCCGTTGCCCTCTAGAACCCGGCTAT
The DNA here is from genome assembly GCA_030015575.1 of Agapanthus africanus. NCBI lineage: Eukaryota > Viridiplantae > Streptophyta > Magnoliopsida > Asparagales > Amaryllidaceae > Agapanthus > Agapanthus africanus. The sequence continues at coordinate 299,194,049 of CM057349.1, forward strand.
CCGTGCACCCCTCCGCGGAGTAATCCTAGTACCGAAAGTAAAATATACAGACAACGGGTACATCGACCGTAACCTGGTCGTGCCCCAAAATAATAATACAATCAGGCAGTGACGGCAGTCCACATGTCGGACGCTCGTCCCGCAATATCAAATGTACATAATACAACAAAAACAACTGTACTAGCATTGCATCCAGGCTATCCCCACCGACCAATCCGCAACATCACAGCAATACACAAAACATCAACGTGAAAGTCACGTTCGCAAATCCGTCTACCCGGGCTATAGCAGTTAGACAGCATTTACCGATCAAGTGACATTCACGGTCGCAGATATAATGTAAATACTGTGAACTAATGTGTTTAAAATATTCGATCGATCAAATTTTACCAAGTGGGCCCCCATGTACCACTGTAGCACATCAAGAAATTCTGGGCCCAAAAATAATATTCCAAAAACCCTATTTTCAACACAGGAGGCCTCTGTAAAAATTTGGTGCAACGATCTGTCAAAACAGCGGCGGAACCGCGGCCCAAGCATGGGTTTGGCTGCGGTTCCGCGGTCGAATAATGAGATCTCGCGACCAAATTTCTACAGTAGGCTTATACTTTCCTGCACAGTATTCTGAGACTACATGAAAAAAATTTCGAGACAAAAAAATTTCGACAGAAAACTGTTGCATGAGAAAACGCGGATTTTGGAATTTTCGATCGATCGGAAATGTAAACACATTAGACAAAGCTAGACTATGTTAATGGCGAGGCTCTGATACCACTGTAAGTGCATGGCGGCGCCCCGGCCGTAAATCAAACGCCGGAATGCGGAAGCGATGGTTAACTTTAATTTTTCTTGAACCGGCACCACCGCGCACTAAAACCCGGATCGGGCCATTAACTAGTCCTAGCTAACTACAAGATGGGGAAGAGATATATACCGAGCGATTCGTGTCCTCCGGTCTTCTCGCTGTCGTCCCGATCTCCCGCGGAATGTCCGGTCTCCACCTCCTTGCCGGAAGGGCACCACGTCGCCTGCTTCTTTTACGGGCTCCCACCTCTATACCGAGGCAATTCGGGCACGAAGTTGGCGAGCCGACGTGCCCAAGGTTTGCTGTAGAATGCGTGTAGTGATATGTCTCATTTGGGGTTTAGGATGTTGCCTTTTTGGTGGAGGAATGAGATGTAGTTTGGAGATGGAACTTGTGGGAATTTTGCAAAGCCAAATGAACAAAAACCCACTCTCCAATTTTGGGACAGCCCCCTTCCAAGAGCTTGGCCGGCCTCACCAAAAATGAGAGGAGAGGAATGAGAGTGTGGTGAGTGTGTGTATCAAAAATGAGTCATCCAACCAATAATCCATGGGAGAGAGAGAAAAGGCTATCATGCAAAGAAATGATAGCTAGGAAAGTCCAACACTCAAACAACAATCATCACTTCCAAAAGTCATGCCATCATGAAGATAGAAGTCAAGCAAGGTCAATGGATGGTGCACCATCATGATACAATAAAATGCAAAGAACACCCTCCACAAATGCTTATTTGCACAAATGCAAATAATCCATCCTCCACCAATCTTCGGCCATTGAAAGATACAAATGAAATATGGCCGAAACGGAAAGCAAACTGGCAACTCCAGAAAACTGGTCCCGTAATAAATTACAGGAAAACCTCGCTACTGTGTATACACACCCGCATTTGTATTCCGACCGAAATACAAATGCAATGAAACAAATCTACACTGTACTATACTAGGATCCGGCTTAAACCAAAGCCGGCTAGTATTATCCGTTCGATCCTGATCCGTGCAATACCGCACGTATCTGATCGAACCCTGCCATATCTCCATGCAGCCTCTACAGCGTTTCGCCCGAAAACTTGAGAAACTGAATGTGGGGGACTCTAAAGACTCGTCAACACCTTGGTTGTGGATTTAACCACTAGCACGTCAGAGGTATAAGCCAATACGTAACGGGCTACCAGGTATTGACCAAAAGGGACGTCGATGAGCGAACTCATCTTGACACCCTACTGAGCCTGTCAGTTACAATATCCGTACAGTCCGGTCCGTTCGTCTATGAGCATCGCATGGCGGGCCTAGGGGGTTGGTAAAAGTCAGACCCCCAAAAGCGGTACAAGTCGTGTCGGAGTGTAGCCCAGAACACCCTGAGATACTACTGGAATACCTACCAGTAAATCTCCTGCATCGGTCGAGGGCTTTGTGTAATGGCTCTCCTAGACACAGCGCGACCTCACCCCCAATACCGGGAGAGACGAACCCCTGAAGATCCGCTCACTGCCTCCATGTGGCTCGGGACTGTACCCAACTAAAACCTGTTTGCACGTCTCCTTTGAGCGTGGTAGGGTAGTAATCAAAGTACAGTGGGAACTCACACGAGACAAATGACGATCCCCAGGTTGACGAACTAACCTGTACACATGTCACCAGGGAACTGCTATCTGACGTCAGGTATAAGACCAACTAGCATGTTCCCGGCGAGTCCTATCCGGTGTACTCATAACCCAATGAGCACCTGTATACATCTTAGGTGAACCAACTGACATCAGTGGCTTGTGAGACCGACCACCGCCCCTCGTCGGCGTCTCGAATGTACACACTAGTCTACTCTGGAGTATCGATGCCCTGTCTCGAAACTCCCACGACTAGGGACCTTTTAAGGATGTGCTTATAGACCCCAGCTCCCACTTATATGATCGCCCTCATACTGCTGGTGGTCAAGCAAGAATCCTAGGGGCTCTATCAACGTGTAATAGCGACATGTCAGGTCACCTAAAGCAGTACACGATGATAAAGATAAACCAGATAGCATGCTATCATCTTGAGTAAGACTGTTCTACCGGGATAGGTCCTCCCTCAATCATTGCAATCACGTGCCTGTGATCCAATAATTGACTCTGAGGGCACTATCTCCAACAAGAACACGGATTAGAAACCAAAATACGGACTTAGAAACTTCCCGTGTCGGTTTTGTGACATTTTTGGAGGTCTACAGGGAATCTGGAGTTACCCTGGACCTTTACAAAAAAATAAAAAATATACATTAACCTAGTTAGACCAATAGAAGACCACCACGAGAAGACGAGGCCCAAATTCCAAGGTGGGGCCGGCCCCTGCGGTTACTGTAGCAAATTTGGTGTTGGGGTTTTGGCTGTAGCTCACATACCTTATAACATAGCTACTGTATTTTTCTTTTTGTCCCGGGTTACATGAGCCAAAATCTGGGAGTATATTGGGATGGTTTTAGGTTACGTTTTCCGTATTTTGGAATTCTTGGTTTTGATATTAGTTATGAGATTTGGTCGTTTGATGTTTGTACGTCAACGACAAGGGTTGTTTGGCTGTTTTTGCATGCGTAGGCTATAGGTTCTAACCTATGAGCGCACCGTGTGCCGTATCGGTTTTCCGGATTTGGTTTTCATAACGTGGCGATATGTGTTGATTTGTAGGTACCTTCGCGTGGATTCCGAGATGACGAAGTACATCGACTACGGCTGAACAAGGAGTTCCGCGGGTGAGTAGATTTATATCTACGGGGGAAGTCAGGTGGATGGCGTATAGCACCCCCGCAATTATAATGGAAACCAATATATATAGAATATGGTTAAGGAAACCATGTTAGGAACTTATAGATATGGTTAAAGAATTAGTTGGAGACAAGATATACCACGACTTAAGGTTATAGTGTATGGTTTAGTGTGATATGATATGATGGAAATGATGTCTCGAATTGATATATAAGGATGTGAAACGTGAATGTGAATCATGATATATATATATATATATATATATATATATATATATATGTAATGAAAGAGAATAAGTATGAGATTTAGAGTAGCATGATTGAGATCGATAATTACGAAATGAGATTAATAAGATAGAATGTATATGTAAGATGACTTGATGTGAGATATTGATGTGATGAAAAGAGTATACGATGAGATACGAAATGAGATGTATAAGGATATGACATGAGATCAATGAATATGATAAGATTGAGATGGATGTGTTATGAGATCGGTAAAATAAGATATTTATATATAATTATGATAACAATAAGTGATATGCCGTATGAGACTTAGATCCGTACCCTCATTGTTGTATATGTTGATAGAATCCTTAATTGTTTAATGCCGTCGTACGATGGATTACCGTACGTGATGAGTTTTACCTGATGATTGATCCATACCCTTGATTAGAGAATGTCGTATAATGGATTGTACCGTGCGTGATGTTGTGATGCTGGATGACGATTGACAGATTCACCGACTCGGATAGGTTATAGATATTTAATCCATGTCTACACCACTTAGTTTAGCCTTTACGTAGATGTTGGATTAGATACGTGTACCTATTAGCATTGCGCTTACGATTTACTTGCTGCTACGTTCATGATATTCTCATCTCATTATATATATACATGTTCTAGTACACCTACACCATTATCGATGATGCGTTTGTTACACTTACATAGATTTGCTGGCTCACACACTCTCTTCATCGATAATTGCTATGTTACTTACACAGTAGGGTTGCTACATCATGCTATGATATATTGCTATACTCACATCGCTATGCTATGATATATTGCTATGCTCACATCACTATACTATGTCGCATGATATACTTGATATGCTCACATTTCTGTTCTACGTTTGCATACATCATGCTTTATGATTATACGCATTGAGATGATGTTTTCATGAGATTCTGGATTTGGGAACCGTGGTTATATTTCAAAAGAAAGTATGTATTATTTTTAAAACCCGATTTCTCTTGATATGATATTTCAAGACGTCCACCATGAGTTTTCTCGGTTCTGAGACATATGTTGGAAACCCAATTCGAGGAGCGGTTGGCACCGTCTGTGGGTACATGGTGGACCCGATATGGTACCCCGGGGCAAGAAATGATTTTCGTGGTGTAGACGATGAGCCTGGCAGAGGGAGCACAACCTACTGGTGATAGTATTTGGACTCGTCGATTATCCGGAGGATACCGACCAGAGTCATGAGATGGATGAGGACCGATCAGTGTATGCGACGCCTGAGATGAGATAGATATGAGGGCCGATCTGAGGATGCGGCGCCTGAGGTATGAGGATTTACGTGTCGATGCTGGACATGGGTTTTCTTGATGTTTCGATTGTCGGTGTTGGACACTCAGATTCCAAGATTTTGGTGTGTCGTTGATAGACACACGTAGTTGATATCCTCATACATACAGATATACGTTTTCATGATATGGTTTGTTTCGTTGATAGACACACGTAGTTGATATCCTCATACGTACAGATATACGTTTTCATGATATGGTTTGTGTCGTTGATAGACACACGTAGTTGATATCCTCATACATACAGATATACATTTTCATGATATGGTTTGTGTCATTGATGGACACGTGGATGATATCCACATGCATACAGGCATTTATTATATTATTGGCACATATGCAGATACGGTCACCCTAGATATCATAATATTATCTATATGATATAGTTGACCTAGGAATCGTTGTTTTATTCGATTTCTACCTGATGATGTTTTCTACTCACGAGTTGGCAACTCACCCCCGTTGTGCTACAATTCTTGCAGGTTGACCGCATGGATCAGTAGCGGCATCGCTGGCACACTACTTGCATTCGGGTGATTTTCTTTGGTAGGTGGTACATATTGGATCGTGCCACTCTTGTATTATTATTCCTATTGTATCTAGTCAACTCCATCAATCAGAAACTAGTATTTGTATAAGTAGTAAGACTTAGAAGAGACTTGTGGTTGCGAGACTTAGAGCGATGGGATATATGTTCGCTTGGTGGGTTGATATCTTGCTTTATTCTTTATTCTTTGTGTTGATCTTCGCCGTTGGGCGTCGTATACATATATTTTGACTTGCGTGGTTGTGATTCCGCCGATCGGCGAAGAGCTAGCTCCCGCTTGGGGATGTCTTTTATATTATCATGTATATGTGGTTTTGGATCAAAATATACAAAGAAGGTGCTGTCCAAATTTTTAAAAGACGAAACATGTTTTTTTTCAACTAGTATAATCCATTTGCATTTTCATGTTCCATTATCTATGTATTTAAGAAAACATTTGATTTCATCATACCTTTATTTCAAAACTTCACCTCTTTTATTTTCTTTAAAGGGTTTAGATTTCTGGGCTTCGGCTTACATAATTTACGTTACGCCTTTAGACGTGGCGTGATTTAAGTGCCGGTCACGAACTAAATTTCGGGTCATGACAAAGTTGGTATCAGAGCGTTAGGTTTAACCTTGATTCGAGTCTAGGTTTGACTATGTGGAGTCTGGGGCGTAATCTATTTTGGAACCTAGGCTTGACATTACGGAACATAGACTTGAACAGGGGGGTATTAGACCCGAACTTTCGTTACATAGGTTGACCCTGATTAATGGAGTAGGTAGCTTAAGTAGAGTGACGTACCATGCGTATACTCAGCGGCAGACTTACGATACGATACTCCGCTTAAGTGACCTTAGGGTGTACATATCTTGAGACTTGTGATTCTCTTCGTTCCCTTGATCATATATCCATTTGAGATCCTTGATTCTATTCATTTCCATGATCATAATCTCACTGATTCCGTTCCTCCTTATGATCATGTATCCATTCTGGATATGTTGATTCCTTTCATTCCTTTGATCTGTTTCCATCGATACATACTTGAGGTTCCAGTCACCATGGTTTGAGCGCAGATTGAGCTGCTGCTAGTGATGTGGTCAAGGAGAGCTCGTCATGGACGAGGACTAACCATCGTGTTTTCTGGTGACATGGGAACATATCGATTTAGTGTTTGTGTTGTGATCTCTCGTTTGAGGCGAGTGTTCGGTTTTGCACCGGATGATCGGGCCACTGATAGAGGCTGCCTATTGTGAAAAGACTATTGATGTACAGCCTACCTTACCTCAGAGTTGTGATGTTGTCTACCTTGCAGACATACAACCCAGCTGTTGCTGAGATTGATGGGATGCCACTTCCAGAGCTTACGAGCTGAGATCACTGGAGCTTTCAGGAAGAGATGCAACAGTAGATAGCTAGTCTATATTGAGTTGAGTTGAGAGACGAAGGTGATTCGTCTGATTTGATGCGTCGACGCAGGCCCAGTCGAGTTGAAGATTTCCAGTACGGAGAATCTTACTTAAATCTAGAGTAGATCGATCCAGAGATGACGTTGTTCGTTGGATGCTCCGATAGGAGATCAGTAAGTTAACCAGCTTCGGATAGAGGACCGCATCCAGATGCATTATGAGTTGATCGAGAATGGACAAATATCGAGTATTCCTCCGATGGTTAGGACGAGTTCCCGAGGATGTGTTCGACTAGATGTCTTCTACAGAGTGATGAAGATACCGAGTTCGTAGTTTTGAGTCCGTGTGAGAGACTCCGGATTGACTGTAGCCGAGAACAATTGCAGTACGTAGATAGCAGACGTGACGTCGAAGTGGACGATAATAAAGACGAGTGGAACAAGAGATTCGTGCGAGATGTTGACGAGCTGTTGTTACTCCTCGTTGAGATTAGAGATCTGATATGTATACAGAGGCGTTGGGATATAGCCAGTTCCCAAGGAAATGTTGTGCTGAGAACGCAGATGTCCAGAAAACGAGAAAAGATTATGCAAGAGTACCAGCCTCCGTACAGTTTAGCATAGGCGAGATCGGAAGAGACCTTGAACAGGTGCCATCCAGGGCACTGCTGCGATAAGAGTTGCACCGAGGATCAGTTGTGTCACATGTATTCAGAGGGGCAGAGGCCGACGCCAGTAACGTGCTGCTTTACGAGTGGTCATGCTAATTGGCTGAGAGATGACCAGAGGAGTGCTAGGGCGGAATCGTTTCCGTTAGTACACCTGACCGGGCCGACAAGACGATGGATTGTGAGATTGGTAATCCATAGAGAAAATGAGGACCCAGATACAGAGAATTCCAGACCGTGAGCAGGAGGTAAGCGGATGTTCTTGCTCTGCCAGTTTTGGGCACACCGACATATTTTTCGACATTGTAGGAGGAGTACATCAATGTCATTTGTTGCAATTTGTATTTTGTGATCCGAGTATCACACTTTTATTGCTTGGATTGAGTTTCGATGATTGGGTTTCATGATTTATGGGTTCGTGCACCATAGCTGCACCTATTGGATATTTCTTTTGTGCACAGTTATTGCACTTGATTTATGTTTATACACCGCTACATCGGTTTGCGATTTCTGCATATCTATTGCACTTGATGTCGATTTTGTGCCTTGGCTGCACGTGCTTATGATTTCGTGGATTTCATACGGTTGATTTGATTGTGTGCATGTGGTATGCACTCTATTTGATTTTTCACTCGATATAGCTCACATATGCTTGCAGTGCATTGATACATGTTTTGTGCACGCAGTTGCACACGTTTATGATTTTATACACCTTGTTACACTCGGTGTTTCTTTTTATACGCATTTGAGTTATTGATGAGTTTCCGTGCACTTGTTGCACCCGATTTGTATTTTGTGCATTTGTTGCACTAGATTTATACTCCGTGCATTTGCTGCACCAGATTTGTATTTCGTGCATTTGTTGCACTAGATTTATATTTTGTGCATTGGTTGCACCAGATTGGTATTTTGTGCATTGGTTGCACTAGATCTATACCCCGTACATTGGTTGCACCGATTTATGTCTTGAGCATTTATTTCACCAGATTTATGTTTTTGTGCGCGTTTGCGCTTGACGTTCGTTTTCGTGCATGCTACCGCACTAGATCCTTTATACGGACCTGACGTGCTTGGGTTGGATTTTTGCGCATATTAGGCGTTTGGTATTGGATTTTGTGCGCATCGGATGCACTTGAGTGAGATTTTATTCGTGCATGTTGGATGCACTTGATTTAGATTTTATTCGTGCATGTTGGATGCACTTGATTTCGATTTCATTCGTGCATGACGGATGCACTTGATTTGGATTTTCGCGCATGTTGGGCGCATGATATGAGATGTGATTTTGTGCACACCGGATGCACTCGATTGGGATTTCATTCGTGCATGTTAGTTGCACTGGGTTGAGATTTTCATGCACTATAGATGCACTTGATATTGTTGTCGTGCACATCCGTTGCACTGGACAGATGCTTTCGTGCACACCCGTTGCACTTAGTTTGGTTTTGTGCACATTCGTAGCACTTGTATTTGGGTTTGATTTCCATGCGCACCAGACGCACGTGATTGTTGGATACGCCTTTTGAGGTTGATTTTTGCTCTTGAGCATCTTGTTTTCATAATAGGTACTATATTATGTAGTAGCCGAATATGACTGATTTGAGGACAGTACCTGAGTACTTTGCATGCATTAAAAGTTTAACAAGAGGTTTTTCAAAAAAGGAGCTATAGTCTCGCTATTTTCTACGTGTCCGCAAGCGACACGAATGTTTACAAAGGGAAAACCTTTTGAGATATTTCAAAACGGCGGAACGTATATTTAAGCAAAACACATATGAACGTATATTTATTACTTTACAAATGATCGTCCATCACTTGTGCCGTGAGTTACGCATCACACGGCGATTCAGAAAAGATTTTGCATGTGTTTTATTCGATTTTAGGAGATTTTTCCAAGGATGCGTACTATATACGTATGATAGTATTCGACTAGTGTATATTGGATTTCAATAGTGGATTTCGAGATCTGTATCTCTATTGTGTAAGTCCGTGTTGCCCATCCCGGTGCTTACGGGAGGCGGAAAACATAATAAAAATCGGATTTTTAATGACTTAGGCAACATGGACTATGCTTGTGAGGATCTTTGCTAAACTAAAACTAGCTAAAGTAAACTAACAACTAACAAAGTTGTAGAAAGGTTATACCTTTGGTCTTTAGTCCTTCTCTCCTTGCTCCTAGGTATGGTAGAAAAGGATCACCTTGCTTGTCTTCTCCCGTCAAAGAAGGATCCACCCGAAAGCCACCACCTTTAGCTTCAACTCCAAGCTAGGAGTAACTAGAGTGCAAGAAATGCTAAGACTTGAACCCTAGAAGTGAGTAGAGAAGATCAAGAGAGGGTTTTTCTCAAGCTTTTTGTTTCTCAACACATGAGAGGGAGAGAGCTTGAGGGAGAGGATGAGCAAGAGAGAGAAAAGAAATGAGAGAATGAGAATAATAGTGAGCCATTCTCACTAATATGTGAGGATAAGTTTAATTAGATAATTAGCTTGAAAATTGTCATGATAAATCATGAATTGACCATTATCATTTCATTTTTGCAAAGATCAAAGAGCATCTTCCAAATGAAATGATTATGGTCAAGTTGTCAACATGGTCAACAAGTCAATGAAGTCAAATTGTCAACAACAACCATGCACAATAATTAAGCTAATTATCAATTAACAATAATCCACACAAAATCAATAGGGTTAATAAAATGACAAAGGCCATTAACCCTAAACAAGGTCCTCTCCCCCAATCTCAAGCAACTGTGCATACGCACCCGCATTCGTGATCCGAGGAACACGAACACAATGAGAAAAACCAATCTCAAATCATATACTAGGATCCGGCTTAAACCAAAGCCCGCTAGTATAAACTGTCCGGACAGCAAACGTGCACAAGTGCGCGGATGCGAACGAACCCTGTCGCAAAACCATGCGACCTCTACTCGTTTTGCCTAAAGGCGAATAGCTCTCTGTGTGGGACTCTAAAGACTCGACACTACGCTGGCAGTGGGTTTAACCACAGACCGCAAGCGGCACTAGCTGTACGTAACGGTCCCCAGGTAGATGTCGATAAGAAGACTGACGAGGTGAACCCCATCTGCACTCCTACTGAGCCTGTATGTGACAGTCTCCGTACAGTCCGGTCTGTTCGTCTGATACATCGTATGGCGGGCCTAGGGGGGCGGTGAACGTCAGTCCCCTAATAGCGGTACAAGTCGTGTCGGAGTGTAGCCCAGAACACCCTGAGATAACACTGGAAACCTACCAGTATATCTCGCTTGCCCTGGCCAGGGACTACTCGTGTAATGGCTCTCCTAGACACAGCGCGATGTCAACCCCCAATACCGGGAGAGACGAATCCTGTCTAACCGTCACTGCCTCCAAGTGCTTCGGGACTGCACCCAAAAACTACCTGTTTGCACAGCTCCTTTGAGCCGTGGTAGGGTAGTAATCAAAGTGCAGTGGGAACACACTCGAGGCGAAGTGACAGTGTCAAGTCAGCGGACTAAGCTGTACTCATGTCACCTGGGAACTGATAACTGACGATAGGTATATTACCAACCAACAGTTCCCGACGAGTCCTGTCCAGTGTACTCGTAACCTAACGAGCACCCGCATACTATCCCAAGTACGACGTACTAACGGCTGTGGGACAGACCGTCTCCCACACTGGGATGAGAAGCGCATACGCTAGTCTACTCCGGAGTATCGATGCCCTGTCTCGATAGTCCAACGACCAGGGACCTGTATAAGGATGTGCTTATAGATTACCCAGCTCCCACGTGTGCGAGCGCCATCACAACGCTGGTAATCAAGCAAAGATCCTAAGGGCTCTACTAATATGTATACCAGCAATATGCTAAAAGAAACACATGCACATATTAAAGCAGAGACAAACCAAGTAGCATACTACCATTTCGAGCAAGATTGTATATACAACTGTGAATATCCCAAGCTTCCATTAAGTAATATACAAGCTAGTATGATACAGTAATGGCCTCTAGGGCATATACACTAACAATCTCCCACTTGCACTAAGGCCATGTACTGGCGTATCGAAGACCTATCATCTCGATCAGCCGCTCGAACTGAGTCTGGGGCAAGGCCTTGGTGAATGGATCTGCTGTGTTATCCTCTGATGCAACTCTCCGGACCTCGATCTCCTGGCGATCCACGATCTCCCTGATCAGGTGATACCGCCTTAAGATGTGTCTGGATTTCTGATGGGACCTGGGTTCCTTCGCTAAAGCTATAGCCCCGTTGTTGTCGCAATACAGAGGTATTGGGTCAACAATGGACGGAACCACCTGAAGTTCTTTCAAGAACTTCCTCATCCAGACAGCTTCTTTTGCGGCATCAGATGCAGCGATGTATTCCGCTTCCATAGTCGAGTCAGCAACGGTTTCCTGTTTGGAGCTCTTCCAACACACCGCCCCTCCATTGAGGGTAAAGACAAAACCCGACATGGACTTGGAATCATCCTTGTCACTCTGGAAGCTGGAGTCAGCAAAGGCCTCAACCTGCAGGTCTTTTCCGCCATACACCAAGAACATCTCCTTAGTCCTTCTCAGGTACTTGAGAATGTTCTTTACTGCTATCCAATGTTTCTCCCCTGGGTTTGACTGATACCTGCTTACCACACTCAGTGCATAAGCAACATCTGGTCTGGTACATAACATCGCATACATTATAGAGCCTACCGCAGAAGCGTAGGGTATAATAGACATGCGATCCCTCTCCAAATCAGTCTTGGGAGACATCTCTTTGGAGAGCGTGATCCCGTGACAAGCCGGTAGATTACCGCGCTTGGAATCTTCCATACTGAATCTCTTCAGTATGGTGTCGATGTACCTGGACTGCGAGAGTCCTAATATCCTCTTGGATCTGTCACGGTAGATCCGGATACCCAGAATGTAGGAGGCATCACCCAGGTCTTTCATGGAGAACCTGTGTGACAAGAACCCCTTGACAGATTGTAGCATAGGAATGTCATTTCCTATTAAGATAATGTCATCCACGTATAACACGAGGAATACTACAGTTCTCGCTACAAATCTACAATAGATGCATGGTTCATCTGGATTTTTGATAAAGCCAAATTCTTTGACCGTCTCATCAAAACAGATGTTCCAGCTCCGCGATGCCTGCTTGAGTCCATAAATGGACTTGAGCAACTTGCACACCTTTCCGCTGCTCCCACCCTGAATGAAACCCTCTGGCTGGTCCATATAGACACACTCCTCTAAATGACCATTTAGAAAAGCTGTCTTTACGTCCATCTGCCAAATCTCATAATCGTGGAAAGCAGCAATGGCAAGAAGGATCCGAATGGATTTCAGCATAGCTACTGGAGAAAAGGTTTCGTCATAGTCCAAACCAGGTCGTTGACGAAAACCCTTTGCTACCAGTCTAGCTTTATAGGTCTCAACCTGTCCATCTACACCAATCTTCCTTTTGAAGATCCACTTGCATCCTACGGGTTTTACCCCGTCTGGAGCAATGTCCAACGTCCATACTTTGTTGGTGTACATGGACTCCATCTCGGTCCGCATTGCATCCAGCCATTTTACCGAGTCGACGCTCTGAATGGCTTGCTGGAAACTAGTAGGCTCATCACAATCTAGGATGCAGTCCTCTCTATCCCCGTCAATGAGAAAACCGTAGTATCTCTCGGGCGGATGAGACTGCCTACTACTCCTGCGGAGCGGCGTAGGAATGTCCTGTTCTTTTGAACCTTCTGGTTCCACTAAACTTTCAGTAATAGTTTGTGGTTCTGGAATTTCTTCCAGTTCTATTGCGCTCCCACTTATTTCTTTTTCTAAAAACTGATGTTCCAGAAAGTGGGCATTGCGAGAAACAAGGACTTTTTGTTCCTCTGCGTAATAGAAAAGATATCCCCTGGAGTTCTTTGGGTATCCCACAAACTTGCACAGTACTGAGCGTGCCTCGAGCTTGTCCGTATGCTGCTTTTTGACATAAGCTGGACATCCCCAAATCTTTAAGTATTGAAGATAGGGTTTCTTCCCACTCCATAACTCATATGGTGTGGTAGGCACAGTCTTAGTGGGAACACGGTTCAAAAGATATGCAGCTGTTTCAAGCGCATATCCCCAGAAAGATCGCGGTAACTCAGCATTACTCATCATGGACCGTACCATATCCAATAGGGTTCGGTTCCGTCTCTCCGATACACCGTTATGTTGCGGGGTGTATGGAGGAGTAAGCTGAGAGAGAATTCCATTCTCTTTTAAGTAATTCAGGAATTCGGCACTTAAGTATTCTCCTCCTCGATCCGATCTTAGGATCTTGATACTTTTGCCGGTCTGTTTTTCTACTTCATTCTTATATTCCTGGAACTTATCAAAAGCTTCGGATTTATGCTTTATTAAGAAGACATGTCCGAATCTTGAGAAATCATCCGTAAAAGTTATGAAGTAAGAAAAACCGCTTCGCGCATGTGTAGACATTGGACCGCACACGTCGCTGTGTACGAGTCCCAAGAGCTCGCTCGCTCTTTCTCCGTGTCCAGAAAACGGAGCCTTTGTCATCTTTCCTTTGAGACAGGATTGACAAGTTGCATACGATTGATAATCGAACGAATCTAAATATCCTTCAGTATGTAACTTAGTCAATCTTCTCTCGTTGATGTGACCCAGTCTACAATGCCATAAGAAAGTTTTATTAATATCTGGAGACTTTCTTTTATGTGTATTCTGGATATTGAAAACCTGTGGTTGGTTTAAAACGTAAATACCGTTGTTTAATGTACCTGACCCAATCAAAACTTGATTAAGGTGAATGTTCACTACATTACTTACAAATGCAAATTCATAACCTTCTTTAGATAATAAAGATACAGAAATGATATTACAGGTTGCATTTGGTACATAATAACAACTACGCAAAACCAAAAAGTGTCCATCTGATAATCCCAGGTGATAGTCCCCCACGGCCTCTGCATCCATGCTAGCACCGTTCGCAACTCTGAGGGTCATGTCACCTGCCTTCAAAACTCTACGCTTTCTCAACGCCTGCAAAGAATTACAGATATGAGATCCTGATCCGGTATCCAATACCCAGGATGTAGAGTTTATTGATAGACAGTTTTCAATAACATACACACCTGAAGCTGAAGCTGCAACTCGCTTCAAATCCTGTGTTCTGGCTTTCCAAGCCTTGCAATCTTGTTTCCAGTGGCCACTTTTGTGACAATAGAAGCATTCTTCCTTCCCCACCAGCTTCCCCGCTACCTTTGTTGCTTTACCCTTTCCCTTCGTATCCACTTTACCGACACCGCCTCTTGGTTTGGCGGGGGCTTTCTTCTTCTTGCCCTTGGCTTTCGCCCTGGACCTAGAAGAGGAAGATCCTCCTACAAACAAAGTGGATGTCTCCCTACCCTTCTGTAGGGTGCCCTCAGCAGTCCTCAACATGTTCAGAAGCTCGGCAAGTTCAACCTCCTTTCCTTGCATGTTGAAGTTAAGAATGAACTGGGCGTAAGTGGAAGGAAGGGACTGGAGAATCAGATCAGTATAGAGTTCATTCTCCAACGTGGTCCCAAGGTCCGCGAGCTCCTCTATGTAGCCGATCATCTTAAGCACGTGGTCCGCTACCGATGATCCGACGGCCAACCTTGCCGAAAAGAGCTTCTTCGACACTTCGTATCTTGCGATACGAGACTGCTCTCCATACAGTTCTTTTGTATGGAGAAATATGGACTCTAGGTCCATATTCTCGTGCCTCCTCTGATGGTCGTTGTCCATCGAGGCTAATACGAGGCATTTGGCCCTCGCGCAATCTATCTCCCATGTCTTACGGATTTCTACATCCGCGACGCTGGAGGTGGGACCTGGGACGGGGGGAGCTTTGGTGGTAAGTATATACCCCAGCTTGTCATAAGTGATAGCCATCTTGACATTCCTGAGCCAATCTTTGTAGTTTGGCCCTGTCAATATGTTTTTATCTAATAGTAACTTAAGTCCGGTCATCTTGAATGGTCGCTGCAATTAGGAGAGAGAAAAGAAACACTTTAGCATGATGCTCTTGCAAGTTTAGAGTGGTTTTTAGTTTGTCTAAACTGGATGGCTCCCACTGTCTCTCGAATCCCTTCTCAAACCATAAAGAAAAGGATTAGCCGGGATCATTCTCACCGTACAATACTTGCTTAACCGTTCAGCCAGGCCAGTGTCGGTACTTCGAGGGAGGTTTTCCAACGCTTTCGCGAAGTTCCTTAATTAAGTAACCTCTTTTCCCTGTGGGCGTAGCCCCGCTAACACCTTTCTAGGCACCTACTAGGTTTATAGCATTGATCGTTAAGTGAGAGTTTTCCCGAGGAGTAGCATATACTCACAGTAGGATCGGGATCCAAATATCATCGCGTGATAAAACCGAAGGAATCCTACCAGAATTATCACACTCCAAATGGTATGCAACGCTAGCAAGTTTCAGTACTTATGAAACTCCCGATGTGGATTTTTTTTTTGCCCCATGCTCTTATGACCTTGGCGTGAGGTCAAAATGTCATAAGTCACATGTCAAGTTCTTCCCATCATTATCCTGGTTAATTTGAACCCACCCGTACCTACCCTTGACGTAGGCCAAAACGGCAGTACGACTGTCTCAAATCAACGCATTCTATCTATGCAACGGATAAATATCCGGCAGCTACCAATCACTATGCCTTGGCGTGAGGTCAAAATACATAGCTTGAATACTACCGAATATTTAACCGAAATGATGGAGGGCTACGGATGGTTTTGGCGAAACCGTGAACGTAGTGAACTTGATATAATCGATGGAACGAGATAGCTTTTAAAAGGAGTGGTTCAAGCTCCGCGTTTAAAAGTTTTAGTTTTGAAAAGAACCGAGTGGTTTTCAAAGTGTTCCAATCGACTTTTACTTGGTTTATTTCTTGCATTAGTTCTTTTAATGCGTCCCATCATTTAAACCTACCATTGCAGAAAACAACCAAAATATGACGTACGCTTATGCCATTCGCATTCGCCACGGGGCCCCGTCATCACCCGTTAGGTTACTTAACTAACGACAGAGCGGGGGCTGGGCTAGCGCGGCTGTAAAACATAAGCAACGCCTAAATAGTTATTATATATAAATATATAGCAATGATAGACATTACAGATCACAGATGAATACATTGGATATACTAGGAATCCGCAATGCGTTCGAGCCTGCAACGCAAAGCGGATTACACGGTCGCGGTGAATAGCCAATACCCCACCCAAGACCCCTACGGGTGCGGCAAACTACCCGCCAAGCACCCGAAGCGAAGCAACCTCCCTCACCACCGTGAGTAGGCCACTCGGCACTTCGAGTACCCGGTAGTTTGTGCACCCCCTCCATGGGTCTATCCTAGGAGCAAAAACAGTAAAAAGAATTATACAATGACGGCTACAACCCCGACCCGGTTGTGCGGCCATACAAAGAATATTATTACATCAATTTACATGTTACAAATGAATGAAAGAAAAACAACGCTCATCTCACATCCAACCCGGCTATTCACCCGCGACAATCCAATCCATTCATATCCACAAACCAACAACAAACACAGATCATGTATAACCCCGACTAATCGTCTTATAGCGATTAGCCGACGTTCAATACATGCAAGCATTACAGATATAACCGATGTAGTTAAAGCGTAGTGAAGTTCCGGAAAAATACGGATTTATAGGCCCGCAAAAGCAAATTTTAGTTCTGGAAAATCTGGGCATATAATATATATCCTAAAAATCCCAAAAACAATACAGAAAAACACTGCACGAAAAACGATGCAGTGAAGACATCAAACCGCGGCGCTTCCGCGGCACGAGCCTACCTCGTGCGGCGGAAGCGCGGCGGTTTGGATGATTCTCTGTCTCGTTTTTCGTGGGTGTTTTTAAAAAACCCTGAGATGAATTTACAAATATAAAGTTTTCTATTTTGAGCAGAAAAAATTTCAACAGAAACTAGGGTTTTTCAAAGTTCGGTTTTTGGATTTTTCGGTTTCGAAACTTCGCTACACTTTACTACCTAGCTAGTTTGAGTTTAGTTAGGCTCTGATACCACTGTAAGTCCGTGTTGCCCATCCCGGTGCTTACGGGAGGCGGAAAACATAATAAAAATCGGATTTTTAATGACTTAGGCAACATGGACTATGCTTGTGAGGATCTTTGCTAAACTAAAACTAGCTAAAGTAAACTAACAACTAACAAAGTTGTAGAAAGGTTATACCTTTGGTCTTTAGTCCTTCTCTCCTTGCTCCTAGGTATGGTAGAAAAGGATCACCTTGCTTGTCTTCTCCCGTCAAAGAAGGATCCACCCGAAAGCCACCACCTTTAGCTTCAACTCCAAGCTAGGAGTAACTAGAGTGCAAGAAATGCTAAGACTTGAACCCTAGAAGTGAGTAGAGAAGATCAAGAGAGGGTTTTTCTCAAGCTTTTTGTTTCTCAACACATGAGAGGGAGAGAGCTTGAGGGAGAGGATGAGCAAGAGAGAGAAAAGAAATGAGAGAA
The DNA here is from genome assembly GCA_030015575.1 of Agapanthus africanus. Classification (NCBI taxonomy): domain Eukaryota; kingdom Viridiplantae; phylum Streptophyta; class Magnoliopsida; order Asparagales; family Amaryllidaceae; genus Agapanthus; species Agapanthus africanus. The sequence goes on from CM057349.1 coordinate 299,212,284, forward strand.
TGAGAATAATAGTGAGCCATTCTCACTAATATGTGAGGATAAGTTTAATTAGATAATTAGCTTGAAAATTGTCATGATAAATCATGAATTGACCATTATCATTTCATTTTTGCAAAGATCAAAGAGCATCTTCCAAATGAAATGATTATGGTCAAGTTGTCAACATGGTCAACAAGTCAATGAAGTCAAATTGTCAACAACAACCATGCACAATAATTAAGCTAATTATCAATTAACAATAATCCACACAAAATCAATAGGGTTAATAAAATGACAAAGGCCATTAACCCTAAACAAGGTCCTCTCCCCCAATCTCAAGCAACTGTGCATACGCACCCGCATTCGTGATCCGAGGAACACGAACACAATGAGAAAAACCAATCTCAAATCATATACTAGGATCCGGCTTAAACCAAAGCCCGCTAGTATAAACTGTCCGGACAGCAAACGTGCACAAGTGCGCGGATGCGAACGAACCCTGTCGCAAAACCATGCGACCTCTACTCGTTTTGCCTAAAGGCGAATAGCTCTCTGTGTGGGACTCTAAAGACTCGACACTACGCTGGCAGTGGGTTTAACCACAGACCGCAAGCGGCACTAGCTGTACGTAACGGTCCCCAGGTAGATGTCGATAAGAAGACTGACGAGGTGAACCCCATCTGCACTCCTACTGAGCCTGTATGTGACAGTCTCCGTACAGTCCGGTCTGTTCGTCTGATACATCGCATGGCGGGCCTAGGGGGGCGGTGAACGTCAGTCCCCTAATAGCGGTACAAGTCGTGTCGGAGTGTAGCCCAGAACACCCTGAGATAACACTGGAAACCTACCAGTATATCTCGCTTGCCCTGGCCAGGGACTACTCGTGTAATGGCTCTCCTAGACACAGCGCGATGTCAACCCCCAATACCGGGAGAGACGAATCCTGTCTAACCGTCACTGCCTCCAAGTGCTTCGGGACTGCACCCAAAAACTACCTGTTTGCACAGCTCCTTTGAGCCGTGGTAGGGTAGTAATCAAAGTGCAGTGGGAACACACTCGAGGCGAAGTGACAGTGTCAAGTCAGCGGACTAAGCTGTACTCATGTCACCTGGGAACTGATAACTGACGATAGGTATATTACCAACCAACAGTTCCCGACGAGTCCTGTCCAGTGTACTCGTAACCTAACGAGCACCCGCATACTATCCCAAGTACGACGTACTAACGGCTGTGGGACAGACCGTCTCCCACACTGGGATGAGAAGCGCATACGCTAGTCTACTCCGGAGTATCGATGCCCTGTCTCGATAGTCCAACGACCAGGGACCTGTATAAGGATGTGCTTATAGATTACCCAGCTCCCACGTGTGCGAGCGCCATCACAACGCTGGTAATCAAGCAAAGATCCTAAGGGCTCTACTAATATGTATACCAGCAATATGCTAAAAGAAACACATGCACATATTAAAGCAGAGACAAACCAAGTAGCATACTACCATTTCGAGCAAGATTGTATATACAACTGTGAATATCCCAAGCTTCCATTAAGTAATATACAAGCTAGTATGATACAGTAATGGCCTCTAGGGCATATACACTAACATATTGTAACTCCGATGATTGCGTTACGCTTGACGGAGTTCGATTTGAGTTTCATACTCGTTTTCAGGCGCACACGATGCGCTGTGGTATTTCTGCATCTTCCGTGATTTCGGAGCCCCGTGATTTGAACTGATTATTGAAATGTTTTAGTATTTGGGGGTTTAAATTTAAATTTAAATTCGGGGACCGAATTTATTTAAGAGGGGAAGATTGCAATATTTCAGAAAAAATAAAATATTATTTTTGTAATTTAATATTAAAATAATATATTTCGCGAAAACTACCCGATTTGTGAATTTGGGGTTTTCGTAAAATGGTATAAATATATACCAATAATTGTGAAATAATTGGAGATTAAAATGATTTATTCATTTAAAAATATATTTATTGGATTTGGCATTTTTATAATTAATTATATGCAGTTTAAATAAAAATTGATTAGTGGAATACTAATCGCGATTAGGCCAAATCCATGTTTCTACATTTTTCCTTGGTTAGTGTACCATGACATGTTGCATTTGGTTGCATGTTGTTTCATTGGTATTTGTTGATATTTGGTTTTAGAAAGAAAAGGAATTATTGGAGAGAAAGAGAGGGTGATATGGCATGCGATGAGAGAGAGAGAGAGAGTGAGGGTAAGAAAGAGAGTGAGAATGAGAGAGAGAGAGAGAGAGAGCGGGCTGTCTCATTTCTTCCCCCATTAGATTACTTCATCTCCTTCATCCTATTGCTTCCCTCCACCTCCACCTCCAAGCATCATCTCAATTTCCTTCTCAAAACCCTATACTCCTTTCATTAAAGTTGATCCACATCTCATCCTACACCCAATGGACCTTTCAAGATTGGATTTTGAAGACTTTGAGCAACACAAGAAAATTCTTGAGTTGCCAAATGAAGTATATCTCCTTTCATTTAGTTTAGTTTTAAGTTTCCTAGCATCCTAGTTTAGTTTAGAGTTAAACTTGTGTAGATTTATGATTTTGGGAATTTCCAAGATGAGGGTTTAGGTGATTGTGTGGAATTATAATCTGTAGTGGGTGTTTACTTAACCCTTAGTGATATTTTATGGCCAAGAACACGGATTAAAAACCAAAATACGGACGTAGAAACTTCCCATGCCAGTTTTGTCACATTTTTGGAGGTCTACAGGGAATCTGAAGCAACCCGGGACCTTTATAAAAAAATAAAAATATACATTAACCATAGTTAGACCAATAGGAGACCACCACGAGAAGACGAGGCCCAAATTCCAAGGTGGGGCCGGCCCCGGCAGTTACTATAGCCATTAGGTCGGTTACTGTAGCAGATTTGGTGTTGGGGTTTTGGCTGTAGCTCACATACCTTATAACATAGCTACTGTATTTTTCTTTTTGTCCCAGGTTATATAAGCCAAAATCTGGGAGCATATTGGGATGGTTTTGGGTTATGTTTTCTGTATTTTGGAATTCTTGGTTTTGATATTAGTTATGAGATTTGGTCGTTTGATGTTTGTACGTCAACGACGAGGGTTGTTTGGTTGTTTGGTTGTTTTTGCATGCGTAGGCTATAGGTTCTAACCTATAAGCGCACCGTGTGCCGTATCGGTTTTCCAGATTTGGTCTTCATAACGTGGCGATATGTGTTGATTTGTAGGTACCTTCTCGTGGATTCCGAGATGACGAAGCACATCGACTACGGCTGAACAAGGAGTTACGCAGGTGAGTAGATTTATATCTACGGGGGAAGTCGGGTGGATGGCGTATAGCACCCCCACAATTATAATGGAAACCGATATATATAGAATATGGTTAAGGAAACCATGTTAGGAACTTATAGATATGGTTAAAGAATTAGTAGGAGACAAGATATACCATGACTTAAGGTTATAGTGTATGGTTTAGTGTGACATGATATGATAGAAAGTCTCGAATTGATATATAAAACGTGAATGTGAATCACGATATATATATATATATATATATATATATATATAATGAAAGAGAATAAGTATGAGATTTAGAGTAGCATGATTGAGATCGATAATTACGACATGAGATTAATAAAATAGAATGTATATATAAGATGACTTGATGTGATGAAAAGAGTATACGATGAGATACGAAATGAGATGTATAAGGATATGACATGAGATCGATGATTATGATAAGATTGAGATGAATGTGTTATGAGATCGGTAAAACGAGATATTTATATATAATTATGATAATAATGAGTGATATGCCGTACGAGACTTAGATCCGTACCCTCATTGTTGTATAGGTTGATAGAATCCCTAATTGTTTAATGCCGCCGTACGATGGATTACCGTACGTTATGAGTTTTACCTGATGATTGATCCATACCCTTGATTAGAGGATGTTGTACGATGGATTGTACCGTACGTGATGTTGTGAGGCTGGATGCTGATTGACAGATTCACCTACTCGGATAGGTTATAGATATTTAATCCCTGTCTATACCACTTAGTTTAACCTTTACATAGATGTTGGATTAGATACGTGTACCTATTAGCATTGCGCTTACGATGTACTTGCTGCTACGTTCATGATATTCTCATCTCATTATATATATACATGTGCTAGTACACCTACACAATTATCGATGATGCGTTTGTTACACTTACATAGATTTGCTGGCTCACACACTCTCTTCATCGATAATTGCTATGTTACTTACACAGTAGGGTTGCTATATCATGCTATGATATATTGCTATACTCACATCGCTATGCTATGATATATTGCTATGCTCACATCACTATACTATGTCGCATGATATACTTGATATGCTCACATTTCTGTTCTACGTTTGCATACATCATGCTTTATGATTATACGCATTGAGATGATGTTTTCATGAGATTCTGGATTTGGGAACCGTGGTTATATTTCAAAAGAAAGTATGTATTGTTTTAAAAACCCGGTTTCTCTTGATATGATATTTCGGGACGTCCACGATGAGTTTTCTCGGTTCTGAGACTTGTGTTAGAAACCCGATTTGAAGAGCGGTGGGCACTGTCTTGTAGGGTTCCTAGGCACTCTTGTGAAGGTTCATAAAGCATCAAACATGCCCGAATAAAATTTTAGATGTGCCGAACAACCCAAAGACAGGATCTTTGCTAGATTATTAGGGTTTAACATGCAAGATAACATCTTTAAACCTAAGTGTGAGGGATTACAACCTTTGTAGTCCGCTCCTTCGCTTCACAAGCTCTGAGTAGAAGTCCCTTCGCCGCGATCCATGATCTCCCGGACTCAAGAGAGGCTCCACGACTCGAACGATCCATGCTAGCTTGAAGTGTTCCGCTTCTCCGATGATCTACGTCGAAGTTGCTATAACCCAAGGTTTCTCACTCTAAAGAGATGAACACCCTAATCTAATGGGCTAGATTAGATGAGGATGATGGAGGAATATTTATGCTTTCTTTTTAATTCACTTTCTCACAAGAAATCATCACAAAAGTAATTTCTAGTAAGCTTTCACAAAGCTAAGAGAGAAGAAGATGATGAATGAAAAAGATCATCCTTTTGTGATGAATAGTAGATGAGAATATATGATTGATATGGAACCATGGTCAAGGATGATAGGTTTAACCTTTGTAGAGAATAAACTAGAGCTAGGGTTTGGTTAGGTTAGATAATGAGTCATAAGATAACATCAACCATAATATCTTATACTAGACAAAAGAGAATCTTTCTAGAAAGTGCAAGAAAGAGCTAAACCTAATCAAACCCTAATCCCCTTTTATCATCCCTAATCATGTTTCATAATAAATCATATCATGTCTCAATAATATATATCACATATATATTATATATTTGCAACAAAAGAAAATAATACAATTAACATATATCGCATATATATCAATGTATTAATCCGGTGAGAAAATGAAATAATAAAGCGAGCCAATATTAGATAATGTAATACAATATATCATATATATCATTATACATTAAATCATCGAATCAACACTTGATCCGACGATCCAGCTATATCGAATATAACCGACTAATATATCATGTACCGATTCATCGAATCAACACTTGATTCGATGTCCCGGTTCATATCTAAATATCGTGAGAATATAATACGGTATCTCATATCGCATTATCCTCAGTCCTGCACATATCACATATATGCCTCTACTCCATTTTGCCTGAGCCAAGAAACCTCTGTGTAGGACTCTAAAGAATCGTCAATACGCCGGTAGCAGGTGATGATCATATCAAACACCCACAAGCTGCAAGCGGTCAGCTAAACGTAACAGCCACCCAGGTATTGAGTGATCAGAATATCAACAAGCTAGCCTGTCCGTTCTCCTGTGAATCCAATCAGTAACACTCCCGTACAGTCCGGTCTGTTTGTCTGATATATCGCATATCAAGTCTAGGGGTGGTATACGTCAGACCCCAGTAACCGATAAGTCGTATCGATGTGAGGCTCATAACAGGTCGAGAAACTACTGGTAACACTTATTAGTATATCTCTATATCAGCCCTGGCCAGGGACTTCCAGTTATAGCCAATCGAACACAGCACAACATCAACTCCCTATACCGGGAGAGACGGATCCCCTCCTATCGCTCATTGCCTCCATGTGATTCGGGACTGTACCCAAAAGCCACCGTTTTGCACGCCCTCTTGGACGTGGTAAGGTGGAAATCAAAGCACAGTGGGAACCACACAAGACTCTATGACGATCTCGGGTCTACAGGCTACGCTGTACCAGTGTCACCGGAGAACTGCCATCTGACGTGTGGTATATCACCATCTGGGAGTTCTCGGCGAGTCCGTCCAGTGTACCCAGTCTCCACTGAGCACCCGTACACCATCTCTGATGTCAAACACCGATGGATATGGGATCATCCATCGCCCATCATATGGGTCAAGATGCGTATACGCTAGTCTACTCTGGTGTATCGATGCCCTGTCTCGATATACCCTCGACTAGGAACAGTTATAGGATGTACTCATCGACTACCGTGGCCCCACTAGTATGATCTCATCATAATCTCAGTAGTCGAGTACAGATCCTAAGGGCTTTATCAACATGTGAGAGAAAGACAGTAAACCAATACAAGTCAACATGTTAAGATAAAGTGAAACCAAATAGCATACTATCATGACGAGCAAGAAAGTCCTCTCTGTATATATCCAAGCATCCATCATAATATACATCATATGTACAACAATGGCCTCTAGGGCATATACATAACTAACAATCTCCCACTTGCACTAAGGCCGGCTGCTGTAGTTGTAGGGTTAACCTAGCACCTAATGAAGGGCTTGGAAGCATCACATATACCAAAGATCGAATTTTTAGGGTGCTAAGTTAACAAACAAAGAATCATTCCTAGAAAAATTAGGGTTTCAAAAACTACACATCATCTCAAGTAAGAAATGCTAGGGTTTTGAGAGTACAACCTTTGTAGCTCCCTACGCTAGACTCCTCGGCTACTTGGGGTTTGGAAAAGATCCACTTGAACTCCTCTAGGTCAACGATGATCCACCCGGAGTCCGCTTTGTCCAAGCTAGCAACTTCACAAGATCAAGAATGAAAATGGAAGCTAACACTCTAAACAAGTGGACAAGACTTGTGTAGAATGATGTTGTGGTGGCTTTTCTCACTTCAAAATCCTAACTTGATGAGTATTTTGCTCACTACAAAACTCTAGAGAGCAAAAGATAAAGGAGGAAGAAGATGATGGCTTTTTTAAGAAGAAGAGAAAAGATTAACTCTTGAAAGAAAATAGAAAATATATGAATATATATTTTCCTCTTCTCATCTCAAACCATGGTTAAATCATATGGATATTATTTCACTTGAGTTAAAACATAAAAGAAAAGATTAACTCATGGTTAGAAGGTAGGTGAGCATGGTTAGGTCAAGAAGAGTGATCAGTCGAAAATAATGTATTTTTAACACGGCAATTTCCCTATCATTTGCACTCATATAGAAGTGTTCGGCATTCATATTACACATATTAGCAAATCAGTCGTAAAATATCAGATTGCATGTGTTAGACTCTAAAACCGACATTTCTGAGGAAATTGTGTGTTTTTCATGGCATCGCATCATCCCTGTATTGCGCAACACTTGTTTCGAGATTTGTGCAGGAAATTACAGGAGTAAAGCCAAAAGAAGCTGATAAAAAATACACCAACTCCAAGTCTTGAGTTCTGGTAGCAATCTAGAAGGCAAAACACAATTCAACATATAACAAAAGGGCCCATATGTCAATACCAGAGAAGACCAAAAGTTTCAAGCCATGAAGCCTCTAAAGCGCCGCGGAACCGCGGCGGGAGCCGGCTTGCACCGCGGTTCCGCGGCGGTTTGGCTACGTCATCCGTCCAATTTTTGTGCAAATTGCTTCTCTCAGGGCCCACATTCATTTCTGATATGTCAAATTCTAGAATTCTCGCGAAGCTACTGCCAGATCAGCAAAGATCATTAAGCAAGGCTAATCTTAATTAAGCTCATAACAAACTATTTCTAGAAGCTCCCTCCTAACTAATCACATCTAGAAGTTTCTCCTCAACGAACTTTTGGAGGGAAATTCAAATCTTGCTAACAAACTTTTGGAGGGAAATTCAAATTTAAATTCCTAGATCTAGGGTTTTGAGATCTATAAATAGGAACCTAGATCTAAGGGTTAAGGGTTAATCAATCTTAGTTAATCTTTAGTCTTCTTCAATTCATCATCTTCTTCCACAAGTCTAGTGACAAGACTTTTGCGAAACCCTAACCCTAATTTCACTCCAAATTCAAGATCCCGAGTACCAATCAAGCGAGAAGCCTTCAACCCTTTAGGAGCCAAGCCGATCTTCAATCGGGCAAGTGATCCAAGCCGATCCGCGACTCAAGGAGACGAGCGAAGCCAAATCGACAATCGAGTTCTTCCTCTTGTAGTTCTTGAGCGATTGTAACGAAATTGTTGATATAAATAAAAGGTGAAATTCTTTAATCTTGCTTTCTTTAAATTCTTGCATCATGATTCGATCTCAATTTTTGATTGTGATTCTTGTTGTGATGTTCGAGTAAAACTCCGCTCGTAAAGGAGTCGAGACGATCAATAGAATGATGATGTAATAAATCTTAATACGATTCTTGAGTCCTACGAGCTTTGTAAACCATAGCAAGTTCAAGAATCGATGACCTAGTTTCGTTGCGATGCTTTCTTGAATGTGATTGCTCGAAATTAGGGATCTACGATCGTTTCTCGAATTTACTAGAGGCTAGAATGTGAATGATATCGACGAAAGAACAAGGGATAAGATGAAACCCTAGTTTCATAAGAAATCCCTAATTCTCGATCGATCATCATCGATCTAGTATCAATTCATCGAAGGATAAGAATACGTCATCGTGAGATTGCATCACATCTATAGATCTGATCGATTCCTACGAGCCTCATTTAGATTCTTGATATTTGGTTGGAAAAATCATCAAACATCTCAATTCTTGATTTTATCTTTTCTTGTTATTAGATCTAGATTTTCTAATGTAAGTCCACGTTGCCCACCCCGGTGCTTACGGGGAGGCGGAAAACATAATAAAAATCGGATTTTTATCAACTATAGGCAACATGGACTATGCTTTAAGGATCTTTACTAAACAAAAACTTGCTAAAGCTAACTTGAAAGTAGCTAAGTGGTAGAAAAGTTATACCTTTGGTCTCTTAGTCCTTCTCTCCTTGCTCCTTGGAGTAGTGGAAGAAGGTCACCTTGCTCGTCTTCTCACGCCGAAGAAAGATCCACCCGAAAGCCTCGACCTTTGGCTTCAACTCCAAGCTAGAAGTAACTAGGGTTCAAGAAGTGCTAGTCCTTCAATCCTAGATGAGAGTAGAGAAGATCAAGAGAGGGTTTTTCTCAAGCTCAAGTGTTTCTCAACACATGAGAGGGAGAGAGCTTGAGGGAGAGGAAGAACAAGAGAGAGAAAGGATATGATAGAATGAGAAATAATTGAGCCATTCTCACTAATATGTATGAATTATTTTAATTGAATAATTAGCTAGATAATTGTCATGGTTAATCATGACATGACCATTATCATTTCAATTTGCAAAGATCAAAAAGCATCTTCCAAAAGAAATGATGATGGTCAAAGTGTCAACCTAGGTCAACAAGTCAAAGAAGTCAAATGGTCAACAACCATAACCATGGACAATTATTAAACTAATTATTAATTAACAATAATACACACATAAACATTAGGATTAATAAAATGACAATAGCCATTAACCCTAATCAAGGTCCTCTCCCTCAATCTCAAGCAACTGTGCATACGCACCCGCATTCGTGATCCGAGGAACACGAATACACTGAGAAAAACCAATCTCAAATCATATACTAGGATCCGGCTTAAACCAAAGCCCGCTAGTATAAACTGTCCGGACAGCAAACGTGCACAAGTGCGCGAATGTGAACGAACCCTGTCGCAAAACCATGCGACCTCTACTCATTTTGCCTAAAGGTGAATAGCTCTCTGTGTGGGACTCTAAAGACTCGACACTACGCTGGCAGTGGGTTTAACCACAGACCGCAAGCGGCACTAGCTGTATGTAACGGTCCCCAGGTAGGTGCCGATAAAAAGACTGACGAGGTGAACCCCATCCGAACTCCTACTGAGCCTATATGTGACAATCTCCGTACAGTCCGGTCTGTCCGTCTGATACATCGCATGGCGGGCCTAGGAGGGCGGTGAACGTCAGTCCCCTAATAGCGGTACAAGTCGTGTCGGAGTGTAGCCCAGAACACCCTGAGATAACACTAGAAACCTACCAGTATATCTCGCTTGCCCTGGCCAGGGACTACTCGTGTAATGGCTCTCCTGGACACAGCGCGATGTCAACCCCCAATACCGGGAGAGACGAATCCTGTCTAACCATCACTGCCTCCAAGTGCTTCAGGACTGCACCCAAAAACTACCTGTTTGCACGACTCCTTTGAGCCGTGGTAGGGTAGTAATCAAAGTGCAGTGGGAACACACTCGAGGCGAAGTGACAGTGTCAAGTCAACGGACTAAGCTATACTCATGTCACCTGGGAACTGATAACTGACGATAGGTATAATACCAACCAACAGTCCCCGACGAGCCCTGTCCAGTGTACTCGTAACCCAACGAGCACCCGTATACTATCTCAAGTACGACGTACTGACGGCTGTGGGACAGACCGCCTCCCACACTGGGATGAGAAGCGCATACGCTAGTCTACTCCGGAGTATCGATGCCCTGTCTCGATAGTCCAACGACTAGGGACCTGTATAAGGATGTGCTTATAGATCACCCAGCTCCCACGAGTGCGAGCGCCATCACAATGCTGGTAATCAAGCAAAGATCCTAAGGGCTCTACTAATATGTATATCAGCAATATGCTAAAAGAAACACAAGCACATATTAATGCAGAGACAAACCAAGTAGCATACTACCATTTCGAGCAAGATTGTATATACAACTGTGAATATCCCAAGCTTCCATCAAGTAATATACAAACTAGTATGATACAGTAATGGCCTCTAGGGCATATACACTAACAATCTCCCACTTGCACTAAGGCCATGTACTGGCGTATCGAAGACCTATCATCTCGATCAGCCGCTCGAACTGAGTCTGGGGCAAGGCCTTGGTGAATGGATCTGCAGTGTTATCCTCTGATGCAACTCTCCGGACCTCGATCTCCTGGCGATCCACGATCTCCCTGATCAGGTGATACCGCCTTAAGATGTGTCTGGATTTCTGATGGGATCTGGGTTCCTTCGCTAAAGCTATAGCCCCGTTGTTGTCGCAATACAGAGGTATTGGGTCAACAATAGACGGAACCACCTGAAGTTCTCTCAAGAACTTCCTTATCCAGACAGCTTCTTTTGCGGCATCAGATGCAGCGATGTATTCCGCTTCCATAGTCGAGTCAGCAACGGTTTCCTGTTTGGAGCTCTTCCAACACACCGCCCCTCCATTGAGGGTAAAGACAAAACCCGACATGGACTTGGAATCATCCTTGTCACTCTGGAAGCTGGAGTCAGCAAAGGCCTCAATCTGCAGGTCTTTTCCGCCATACACCAAGAACATCTCCTTAGTCCTTCTCAGGTACTTGAGAATGTTCTTTACTGCTATCCAATGTTTCTCCCCTGGGTTTGACTGATACCGGCTTACAACGCTCAATGCGTATGCTACATCTGGTCTGGTACACAACATCGCATACATTATAGAGCCTACCGCAGAAGCGTAGGGTATAATAGACATGCGATCCCTCTCCAAATCAGTCTTGGGAGACATCTCTTTGGAGAGGGTGATCCCGTGACAAGCCGGTAGATTACCGCGCTTGGAATCTTCCATACTGAATCTTTTCAGTATGGTGTCGATGTACCTTGACTGTGAAAGTCCCAACATCCTCTTAGATCTATCACGATAGATCTGGATCCCCAGAATGTAGTTGGCATCGCCCAGGTCCTTCATGGAGAACCTCTGCGACAAGAATCCTTTGACTGACTGTAGCATAGGAATATCATTTCCTATTAGGAGAATGTCATCCACGTACAAGACGAGGAAAACTACAGTTCTCCCTACAATCTTATTGTAAATGCATGGTTCATCTGGATTTTTGATAAAGTCGAATTCTTTGACAGTATCATCAAAGCAGACGTTCCAACTCCGCGATGCCTGCTTAAGTCCATAAATGGACTTAAGCAACTTGCACACCTTTCCGCTGCTCCCACTCTGAATGAAACCCTCTGGCTGATCCATATAGACACACTCCTCTAAATGTCCATTTAGAAAAGCTGTCTTTACGTCCATCTGCCAAATCTCATAATCGTGGAAGGCAGCAATGGCAAGAAGGATCCGAATGGATTTCAGCATAGCTACTGGAGAAAAGGTTTCGTCATAGTCCAAACCAGGTCGTTGACGAAAACCCTTTGCTACCAGTCTAGCTTTATAGGTCTCAACCTGTCCATCTACACCAATCTTCCTTTTGAAGATCCACTTGCATCCTACGGGTTTTACCCCATCTGGAGCAATGTCCAACGTCCATACTTTGTTGGTGTACATGGACTCCATTTCGGTCTGCATTGCATCCAGCCATTTTACCGAGTCACCGCTCTGGATGGCTTGCTGGAAGCTAGTAGGCTCACCATAATCCATGGTGCAATCCTCTCTATCCCCGTCTATGAGAAAACCGTAGTATCTCTCGGGTGGATGAGACTGCCTACTACTCCTGCGGAGTGGCGCTGGGATGTCCGGTTCTCTTGAGACTTCTGGTTCTTCCAAGCTTTCAGTAATAGCTTGTGGTTCTGGAATTTCTTCCAGTTCTATAGCGCTCCCACTTATCTGATTTTCTAAAAATTCAGTTTCCAAGAAGTGGGCATGCTGAGAAACAAAAACCTTTTGTTCCTCTGCGGAATAGAAAAGATACCCCCTGGAGTTCTTTGGGTATCCCACAAACTTACACAGTACTGAACGTGCCTCGAGCTTGTCCGCATGCTGCTTTTTTACAAAAGCTGGACATCCCCATGTCTTAAGGTACTTGAGACAGGGTTTCTTCCCACTCCACATCTGATATGGGGTGGTAGGCACAGTCTTGGTTGGAGCCTTGTTCAAGAGATATGCAGCTGTTTCTAGCGCATAACCCCAGAAGGATCGTGGCAACTCAGCCTTACTCATCATGGAACGAACCATATCCAATAGGGTTCGATTCCGCCTTTCCGATACACCGTTGTGTTGTGGTGTGTATGGAGGAGTAAGCTGAGAGAGAATTCCATTCTCTTTTAAATAGCCCAGAAACTCGGCACTCAAGTATTCACCACCTCGATCAGATCTCAGTGTCTTGATACTTTTGCCTGTTTGCTTTTCAACTTCATTCTTGTATTCTTGAAATTTCTCAAAGGCCTCGGATTTGTGCTTCATCAAGAAGACATGCCCATACCTAGAGAAATCATCTGTGAAAGTAATGAAGTATGAATAACCACTTCGCGTATGTGTAGACATTGGACCACACACATCACTGTGTATGAGTCCCAAGAGCTCGCTCGCTCTTTCTCCGTGTCCAGTGAACGGAGTCTTTGTCATCTTTCTCATGAGACAAGATTCACAAGTGGCATAAGACTGATACTCAAACGGATTCAAGTATCCCTCTTTATGTAACTTTGTTAACCGTGTCTCATTAATGTAACCCAGTCTACAATGCCATAAGAAAGCCTGATTTGTTTCCGGAGACTTTCTTTTAAGTGTGTTCTGGACACTGAAGATCTGAGCTTGATTCAATACGTATATCCCGTTTTGTAATGTACCTGACCCAATCAGAACTTGATTTAGGTGGATGTTAACTACATCGCTTACAAAAGTAAAATCATATCCTTCCTTAGAAATTAAGGATACAGATATGATATTACAAGTCGCACCTGGTACATAAAAACAGTTACGCAGAATCAATATCTGCCCAGTTGTCAGTCCTAGATGATATTCCCCTACGGATTCAGCATACATGCTCATTCCGTTAGCAACCCTGAGAGTCATATCACCTTTCCTGATAACCCTACGGTTTCTCAAAGCCTGTAACGAATTACAGATATGAGATCCTGATCCGGTATCCAATACCCAGGAAGTAGGGTTAACTGACATACAGTTCTCAATCACAAACACACCCGAAGCCGAAGCCACAACATGCTTCGAATTCTGGCTACTGGCTTTACAAGCCCTGCAATCCTTCTGTCCATGTTCATTCCCGTAACAATAGGAACATCCTTCTTTTACTACATCTGTTCCTGAAACTTCTGCCCTTCCCTTTCTTTCTACTTCCCTAGTTTCCTTTAGGGTAGTAGGTAGAGACTGTTGAACTGAGTCAGCATCTGACCCGTTCTTCAACGTGGTCTTCAGGTCCGAGAGCTCAAAAGAGCTGGTCTCTGTAAGGACGTTGTCCCCTACAGATGACCCGATAGCCAACCTCGCTGGAAGCAATTCGTTCGAGGTCTCATATCTTGCGATACGAGATTGCTCTCCATATAAAACTTTGTTATGGAGGAAGATAGATGCTGAGTCCATCTTCTCGTGCTGCCTCTGGTATATACCATCAACTGAGGCTAACACGAGGCACTTGGCTTTCGCACAGTCTTCTTCCGATGTCCTACGAATATCAATATCCGTGACAGGGGAAACTGGACCTGAGACGGCAGGGGTTGGATCAGTCAAGAGGTGTCCCAGCTTGTCCTGGGCAATGGACATCTGGACAGACCTTTGCCAGTTATAACAGTCAAATTCAGTCATCTTATTATCTAGATGTAACCTAGGTGTGGTCACTGGGTCGCTGCAATTAAGAGAGAGAGAAGAAAACACTTAGCATGATGCTCTTGCAAGTTTAGATTGGTTTTTAATTTATCTAAACAGGATGGCTCCCACTGTCTCTCGAATCCCTTCTCAAACCATAAAGAAAGGATTAGTCAGGATCAATCTCACCGTACAATACTTGCTTAACCGTTCAGCCAGGCCAGTGTCGGTACTTCGAGGGAGGTTTTCCAACGCTTTCGCGAAGTTCCTTAATTAAGTAACCTCTTTTCCCTGTGGGCGTAGCCCCGCTAACACCTTTCTAGACACCTACTAGGTTTATAGCATTGATCGTTAAGTGAGAGTTTTCCCGAGGAGTAGCATATACTCACAGTAGGATCGGGATCCAAATATCATTGCGTGATAAAACCGAAGGAATCTTACCAGAATCATCACACTCCAAATGGTATGCAGCGCTAGCAAGTTTCAGTACTTATGAAACTCCCGATGTGGATTTTTGCCCCATGCTCTTATGACCTTGACGAAGGTCAACAAATCATAAGTCACATGTCAAGTTCTACCCGTCATTATCCAGGTTAATTTGAACCTACCCATACATACCCTTGACGAAGGTCAACAAGGTAGTACGACTGTCCCAAACCAACGCATCTATCTATGCTACATATGAACACCCAACAGCTACCAATCACTATGCCTTGACGAAGGCCAACAAACATAGCTTGAATACTATTGAATATCCATACGAAACGATGGAGGGCTACGAATGGTTTTGGCGAAACCGTGAACGTGGTGAACTTGATATAATCGATGGAACGAGATAGCTTTTAAAAGGAGTGGTTCAAGCTCCGCGTTTAAAAGTTTAGTTTTGAAAAGAACCGAGTGGTTTTCAAAGTGTTCCAATCGACTTTTACTTGGTTTATTTTCTTGCATTAGTTCTTTTAATGCGTCCCATCATTTAATCCTACCATTGCAAAAAACAACCAAAATATGACGTACGCTTATGCCATTCGCATTCGCCACGGGGCCTCGTCATCACCCGTTAGGTTACTTAACTAACGACAGAGCGGGGGCTGGGCTAGCGCGGCTGTAAAACATAAGCAACGCCTAAATAGTTATCATATATAAATATATAGCAATGATGGACATTACAGATCACAGATGAATACATTGGATATACTAGGAATCCGCAATCCGTTCGAGCCTGCAACGAAAAGCGGATTACACGGTCGCGGTGAATAGCCAAATACCCCACCCAAGACCCCTACGGGTGCGGCAAACTACCCGCCAAGTACCCGAAGCGAAGCAACCTCCCTCACCACCGTGAGTAGGCCACTCGGCACTTCGAGATACCCGGTAGTTTGTGCACCCCCTCCATGGGTCTATCCTAGGAGCAAAAACAGTAAAAAGAATTATACAATGACGGCTACAACCCCGACCCGGTTGTGCGGCCATACAAATAATAATATTACATCAATTTACATATTATAATGAATGAAAGAAAAAGCAACACTCATCTCACATCCACCTCGGCTATTCACCCGCGACGATCCAACCCATTCATATACACAAACCAATATCAAACACAGATCACAGATATGTATAACCCCGACTAATCGACATATAGCGATTAGCCGACGTTCAATACATACAAACATCACAGATATAACCATCATAGTCAAAGTGTAGTGAAGTTCGGAAAAAATGCGGATTTATAGGCCCCCAAAAATAAATTTCTATTCTGGAAAATCTGGGCACATATAACATATCTTAAAAATCCTAAAACCAAGCCAGAGATACACTGCACCAAACTCGACCCAGTGAGGAGTCCAGACGGCGGCGGTTCCGCGGCAATAGCTTGCTATTGCCGCGGAAACTCGGCGGTTTAGTCGACTCACTGGACCGGGTTTTGTGGTTATCTTTGAAAAACCCTGAGACGATTTTAGGTGTATAACAAATTTTGTTTTGACCAGAAAAAAATTTAACAGAAACTAGGGTTTTTGAAAACTCGGTTTTTGGATTTTTCGGTTTCGAACTTCGTTACACTTCACTACCTTGCTAGTTTATGTTTAGTTAGGCTCTGATACCACTGTAAGTCCACGTTGCCCACCCCGGTGCTTACGGGGAGGCGGAAAACATAATAAAAATCGGATTTTTATCAACTATAGGCAACATGGACTATGCTTTAAGGATCTTTACTAAACAAAAACTTGCTAAAGCTAACTTGAAAGTAGCTAAGTGGTAGAAAAGTTATACCTTTGGTCTCTTAGTCCTTCTCTCCTTGCTCCTTGGAGTAGTGGAAAGAGGTCACCTTACTCGTCTTCTCACGCCGAAGAAAGATCCAGCCGAAAGCCTCGACCTTTGGCTTCAACTCCAAGCTAGAAGTAACTAGGGTTCAAGAAGTGCTAGTCCTTCAACCCTAGATGAGAGTAGAGAAGATCAAGAGAGGGTTTTTCTCAAGCTCAAGTGTTTCTCAACACATGAGAGGGAGAGAGCTTGAGGGAGAGGAAGAACAAGAGAGAGAAAGGATATGATAGAATGAGAAATAATTGAGCCATTCTCACTAATATGTGTGAATTATTTTAATTGAATAATTAGCTAGATAATTGTCATGGTTAATCATGACATGACCATTATCATTTCAATTTGCAAAGATCAAAAAGCATCTTCCAAAAGAAATGATGATGGTCAAAGTGTCAACCTAGGTCAACAAGTCAAAGAAGTCAAATGGTCAACAACCATAACCATGGACAATTATTAAACTAATTATTAATTAACAATAATACACACATAAATATTAGGGTTAATAAAATGACAATAGCCATTAACCCTAATCAAGGTCCTCTCCCTCAATCTCAAGCAACTGTGCATACGCACCTGCATTCGTGATCCGAGGAACACGAATACACTGAGAAAAACCAATCTCAAATCATATACTAGGATCCGGCTTAAACCAAAGCCCGCTAGTATAAACTGTCCGGACAGCAAACGTGCACAAGTGCGCGAATGTGAACGAACCCTGTCGCAAAACCATGCGACCTCTACTCATTTTGCCTAAAGGCGAATAGCTCTCTGTATGGGACTCTAAAGACTCGACACTACGCTGGCAGTGGGTTTAACCACAGACCGCAAGTGGCACTAGCTGTACGTAACAGTCCCCAGGTAGATGCCGATAAGAAGACTGACGAGGTGAACCCCATCCGAACTCCTACTGAGCCTGTATGTAACAATCTCCGTACAGTCCGGTCTGTCCGTCTGATACATCGCATGGCGGGCCTAGGGGGCGGTGAACGTCAGTCCCCTAATAGCGGTACAAGTCGTGTCGGAGTGCAGCCCAGAACACCCTGAGATAACACTGGAAACCTACCAGTATATCTCGCTTGCCCTGGACAGGGACTACTCGTGTAATGGCTCTCCTGGACACAGCGCGATGTCAACCCCCAATACCGGAAGAGACGAATCCTGTCTAACCATCACTGCCTCCAAGTGCTTCGGGACTGCACCCAAAAACTACCTGTTTGCACGACTCCTTTGAGCCGTGGTAGGGTAGTAATCAAAGTGCAGTGGGAACACACTCGAGGCGAAGTGACAGTGTCAAGTCAACGGACTAAGCTGTACTCATGTCACCTGGGAACTGATAACTGACGATAGGTATAATACCAACCAACAGTCCCCGACGAGTCATGTCCAGTGTACTCGTAACCCAACGAGCACCCGTATACTATCTCAAGTACGACGTACTGACGGCTGTGGGACAGACCGTCTCCCACACTGGGATGAGAAGCGCATACGCTAGTCTACTCCGGAGTATCGATGCCCTGTCTCGATAGTCCAACGACTAGGGACCTGTATAAGGATGTGCTTATAGATCACCCAGCTCCCACGAGTGCGAGCGCCATCACAACGCTGGTAATCAAGCAAAGATCCTAAGGGCTCTACTAATATGTATATTAGCAATATGCTAAAAGAAACACATGCACATATTAAAGCAGAGACAAACCAAGTAGCATACTACCATTTCGAGCAAGATTGTATATACAACTGTGAATATCCCAAGCTTCCATCAAGTAATATACAAACTAGTATGATACAGTAATGGCCTCTAGGGCATATACACTAACATCTAATTCTTGAACTTCAATTACAAATCATGAATTGTTTTCTTTTCTTTCTTTAAAGTTTCGACTCATTTAATTCAAAAGACGAACGATTACACTTTTCCTGTGGACGATCCGCACTTACTAACGCGCTACAACCGACACCGTTATTGATTGCGGTCAAATATTTTTTGTTGTGATTTCTATACATTTTCAAATACTACACGTCCTAAAAATCATAAAATCAAATGGCGCCGTTGCCGGGGATAGTGCGCTAATTGTTCGTATTTTGAAATTTGAAGTTGAAAAGTTTATTCCATCTATATTGTTCGATCTAAACTTGCACAAACCCTAATACGTGTATTGTGATTTGATTGCGAGGAAATCTGGAATCATTGGAGCTTGGATAAAATTTTTGTGAAAATTCCAGAGAGCTAAGAGAGCCAACATAAGCTCTCTGTGAAAATTTGATGCAGTGATCTTGCTACAGTGCGGCGATTCCGCGGCAAACACCTACCAACTGCGGCGGTTCCGCGGCCCCCTTGCTGAGTCACTGCACCAAATTCTCAGGTAATCTCAATCTTTCTTATCTCCTTCCTAAAATCTGTTCCAATTAACATTTTGTACATGTTACTTTGCAAATAATCGCAGCGCCGCAAAAGCAAAATAAAATTTGTGTGTGTTTTGATTTTTGGTTGTTTGCATATTAATACAGATATTAAGGGGCAAAGACCAAATCCAAATTAGGTGGGGAGTTCATTACCCTTCCTAAGCCCCGAAAATCACAAACTTGCATTCGCATTTACCCTCATTAATTAAAAAAAATCTAGAGATGACTCTAAGGACCGTCGCGCTCACTTAGGACAGAAGAAGGCCGTGGGTAATTCATTGCTTATCCGCGTTTTCTTGTGGTGTCTAAGGCAAGTGTGTCGAAGGCTAGTGGTTATTAATTAGGCCCACTACTTACGTAGTGGAGTACCTTCCCACTTACCTGGCACTTACCTGGCCACAGGGAGACAAGGAGGCAGTGGAGGATTTATCCTGCGACTTATCTTTTGGCAGTTAAGAGCGGTCTAGAGCCTGACTTAGGTGACCAATAGAATTAGGGTTTTGCCTGTTGCATTTGTTGTGTTGCATCATTTTTTTCAAAAATCCGTATACTTTCAAAACAAACACCGCATTCATATCATTTTCTCTAATTATACCAACGCTGCCACTTGTGCTACAACCATTTAGCACAATGTTAGGCTGGACACGGGATTCCATTTCCCGTCTTGTCCGTGTTTCTTTTATTGACCCCAGAGTCGGTAATTCTTCGTCTTCTCCCCCACCACCCACCACAACCGTGATGGACCCACATCCATCAAACTTTAACACTACTCTGCCACCGCCCGCAGGTGCGCAGAATCTTCCACGCATTTCTCTCCAAGAGAGATGCTATCCTACACGTGTTACCCTTCCCGCCTGTCTTTCTATACCACCTGCCATCGGGGAAAATTTTGAAATCAACCCCCAATTCATCAAACTGTTACCCAAATTTCATGGTCTTGATTCTGAAAATGCATACGTGTTTATTTCCAAATTTGAAAACGTATGTGCTTTAATGGGAAATTCACAACTGTCTTTGGATGCTCTGCGTTTACGTCTTCTCTCATTCACTTTGTGCGATTTAGCCGAGAAGTGGCTTTACATCACACCCGCACATTCTATTTCAACATGGGACGAATTTGTTGCAGCATTCCTTAAGAAATTTTATCCCAATCACAAGACCGCCCGTGTTCGGAACGAAATCTCTAAATTTACCCAACTTCCCAATGAACCATTTTGGAAATGCTTTGAACGGTTCAAGGATCTTCTTATCCAATGCCCTCATCACGGAATCTCTAGATGGGATTTGTGTCGAATTATCTATGAGGGTATTGATCTCACTACTAGACAGATACTTGAAACCATGTGTCATTGCCAATTCCTATCTAAAGATGATGGTGAAGCTTGGAAATACCTAGAAGATTTAGCTCAAAACACATCACAATGGGAAAGTGTCACGCCCCGCTTCCCAAAATACGGAATACGAGGGGTAGACAAGGCCAGCCATGCTCCTACGGTCAAGGAAATGTCCTGCCGTAGTCACACTTCGGCTTCTAGTTTTTCATGGTAAACAGTAAATAATGCGCAGGCAATGAGAAATGCAGTAATTGGAACAAAACAATGTAAAAAGAACTGACCTGATGGAAAAACAAGAGGTATAACTCTAGATAGCAAGTCGAGATGTCTATGATGTACGTCTAGTCCTGGTCCAGGCTAAATCTTCTCCTCACACTGAGCATGCATACTCAGGTCGTCAGAGCGACACAATAGCAATATAATACATAAAATCATATGACAATTCTAACAGTGATAACAGATATATGTAACAGTAAATCAGAATGGTAAAGGTATGAACACGCAATAATCAGTGCAGCGGAACAATAAAAACAGTAGAACGATATGTGACGTATGTCAACACAGTAAGTAAGGTATATCAATGCCAGTATGCCTATCAGTCGCTAAGTCTCACTGTACAGGTCACTAAGCCTATCGTCAGTCCAAGTGTGAGAGTCAACCACTCGCGAGTGTCCTCCACCCAAGGGTAGAACCCAAGGGCAAGGGACCACGGGCCCAACATGTATATCACGGTGAATATCACATACCCTGTAAATCTCCATATATCTCCCTAAATATATAAGCCGGCATGGGACTCCCGAGATTCTGTTGAACTCACACTTAAACTACCCCACACCCCGTGGTCTACATCAAACGCTAACCATAACCCTAAATACTAATCGATCCGTGACAAGTCTGCGCGAGAACTGGAGGCAGGACCTCCATCAAGCACGTCCCGACTAATACCTAAGATAAATGGCAGTGTCGGATGCCTTATCTGTGACACCCGTGCAAGCGCTTCCATAAGTGTCCCATACCACATATAGTCACACGTACACGCATCCCACAGACGTCGACAATGCAATAGAATAATAGGGTCACTGATTGTGTACAAGCACGTATCACTTTCACTTATTCACGGATACACGAACACTGACGTACTTGCCACAATCATCACTAAAATCTAACACTGGGTAAATGCACGATATCACTAGGTTATCAATACAATGATATGGGTATGATATGATGCGTGAACAGTACATAAGCATGATTAGGATGTTATGAAACAGTATTTTATCACTTGCACGATTTATCATGAAACGTACGTGTACAGTTTAGCGAAATGATAAACAGGTAATAATTAGTATGTTCAGTTATCTATCCATTTAATTTAGTTTCATGCCAATCGGATTCCAGGATCACTAATTATAGCCATTTCATTTTAAGCGTTCACGGCTGGAAATCTAGTTTCTGAATCAGAAATCCGTTTCGTAACGCATTTTAATCCCAGTTGGGATCAGATTTTAGCGATGTTATAGTTGGATGAAATCTAGGGTTTTTAGTAAGCTTTTCAACACAACAGACGGATCTTCAATCGCGTCTGTATGTCAGGAGATATACACTATTCAATACCAATATGTCAGTTCTGATTCTGTTGGGACTGTTATGCGTCCCGATCTTTTAAATTACAAATTAAATAGTAAACGATAACAACACAGAATGAAATCACTTGTGTTATTTAGCTAATAGGTTCACCTACAATAAACAGCGGAGTTCCGCAATCTATGAGTTAAGGAGATCTTGTGGTACCCATTACGGAACAGCAAGCAACAACTGGAGTCGCTCTGAACTGCAGTCCAGAGTCGCACTCCGATCCAAATATCATCACAATTTAAGTACAGGAATACCAGGAAACCAGCATAGGGTTAAATTCCGTCGAGTCGGATTCGATTTGAGCTCTCGAACACACCATTCTACTATGTATATGATTTATGGTGAATTTAACGGTTTTCAGGTACAAGAAATTTTCCAGTTTTACGGTTAAACGGTAGTTGTTTTAGTCGTTAACGGTCATATTTTCCAGTGAAACTTGCACACGGTGTTCATCGCAGCAAGGGCCAAGGTAATTAATCCAATTCCGTCAATTTAGAAAAGTATTTTATTTGGGAACACGCGTCGAAAAGGTATGGCACATAATTGGTTTAGACTTGTAGCTTTATTATCTATGCAATTAACGACTGTAACTTAAGTAAATAGCATGTAAGCAAGTAAAATACTTGTCTGGAGACGTTATGGTGATGCACGGCAGCGGCAACGACGATCTCTGTAGGTGCTCGACGGAATGTCGGGGCTCGACTCGGCTTGGGTTTGCGTCGCAGCCTTGCTGTTGATGCGTGAATGCTCGATTGTGCTGGGCTGTTAATGGAGGAGAGGGAGTGAGAGGGATACGGAGAGAGAGTCGTAGAGGGAGAGAGAAAGACAGAGTTAGAGAGAGAAAAACAGTTAGAGGGAGAGAGTGAACTGAGAGAGAGAGGGAGAGATAGGAAAAGAGAGGGAGTGAGGGGGAGAGAGAGCCAGAGCTAGAGAGTGAGAGAAAGAAACAGAGAGGGGTAGAGTGAGAGAGAGGGAAACTGAGAGAGAGGAACAGAGAGAGGGTGAGAAAACAGAGAGAGAGAAAGGAAGCAGATGGAGAGAGAAAAAGAGATGTTGCAGAGGGGGTCTAATTGGGCTGTCGCGGTGGCCGGAGGTGGCTCGCGAGGGATAGTCGGGAATGGAGGTTGTAGGGGATGAAGTTGGGGAGAGATGGCGACGATGATGATGATGAGGATGATGATCGTCGGGAAGGAGCTCGAAGCTCGGAGGTGAAAGGCACCGTCGGGTGTGCAGGTGAGGTGGGAAGGAAGGACTTGGGGTTCTAGGTTGGTGGAGGAAGGTGGAGGAGGCGTGAGTGATGATGAATGAGGGGTCGACGGGGAGGTTCGCCGTCGTCGGAGGGAGTCGAGTGCAGTGGGTCTTCGTGATGGTTTGAAAGAGGAGGAGGTTGGAAAGAGGAGAGAGTGATTGAGAGTTCTGAGCGGAGAGAGAGAGAGAAACTGAGGGCGATGGGGTTAGAGTGGGGAGCGCGTGGGGTAACGTTCGCGCGAGCGAGGGCGGAGGCGACGGAAGAGGAAACGGTGGCGTGGGCGGGAGAATAGGAAAGAGCCGTTGGGGACGAAGGAGTGGCGAAGTGGGCCGGGTCGGGTTGGAGGAAGTTGGGCCGGGCCAGTGTGGAAATTAAGGGATTATATGGAAAACGGAGCGGGCCGAGAGCGGGCTGGGCCAGGGTTAGAGAAGGATTTTAAAAGAATTGTTAAAGAAAGAAGATGGGCTCGGTGAGATGGGCTGGACAGAAATAATAAAAGAATTCTAGAACTAATAGCTATGGAAAATATTGCTGGGCCGCAGGAAATTTATTTAGAGGGAAAAATAGCAAAAGCCGGGGTGGCTGCTGGGCTGGAAATAAATAAATTCAAATCTTTAAAGCAATGGGCTGAAGGAATAAAATATGATTTGTGTTTGAGGCTATTTAAAAGGGATGATTTACTTGGTTTGGTGTTAAAAATGGGTTTTAGAAATAAATAAATAATTATCAGAAAAATTTAAATAAATTTTGTAAGCGAATTAGAAATACAGATATAGCTTATAAAAAGGGCTGGGTATTACAGAAAGTGTTAGACCACCACCACCTAGGGAAGATGTCAATCAGCTCGATGTTTCCGTCACCTTGAAAGCCGAAATGACCGCAATACAAAGGAAACTCGACGCTATAGAAAACAAAATCTCTGCAGCCTCCCTAAACCAATCCACACTTCCCAAAACCGTGTGTGGCTGCTGTTCAAACCCTTCACATTTGACGGAAGAATGTCCTTTGAATATGCCGTTTCAAGGTCACACTAATGCTTCACTTCAGCAAAGACCTGGAAACTATCCCTCTTCTTCCTCATATAATCAAGATTGGAGGAATCACCCGAACTTTGCTTCGAACCAATCACAATCTCAAAACACGGTTCCAATCCTAAACAATTTTCAAAGGGTCCCTCCACCACAACAGCAACCACAACTTCAATTGAGTCAGCACCCCTTCCAACCGCAAAATTTTCAAAATCCTGCCAACACTTTTGCACTACATGAAAACTTTTTGCAATTGGCCGGTACTGATAATATCTCTGCACTAGTGCAAACCTTGGTTACTTTCATGAAACAATCCATCCAAGAGTCGGCAAGTTTTCAATCTTCCATCGATAATATGATAATGATCATTCTCACTCAAAATGATAATATCAAATCAATGGAAGCACAAATTGAATGAATAACAGCCGAAATAAGTGCTAGAGAAGAAGGGAATCTTCCATCTCAACCCGTACCTGATCCTAGACCTTCACATTACACTAATGTGGACACTTTTACAACGTTGAGATCTGAAAGAGTGCTAGACAATCATTCGGGTGAACAAATTGATAATTATGAATTGATCATTAACACCCCGGCTTCCACTTCCACTTCCTCTCACACTTCTACTTCTTACCCAATTTCGTCTAACTTACCTTCTTCTTCCGAGCCTATTCTCCGTGTTCCCAAAGGCTTGAACCCTCCACCCACCTCATCTTTTCCACCCCCACAAAGTTCTCCACAAATGTTGGACCCAACACTTATTGATAGAGCTCCATTTCCAAATAGATTGAGGCCCAAGAAACATGATGCCCAAATGGAGAAGATTGTGGACATGTTTAAGGAAGTTAACATCAACATCCCTCTCCTAGATGCTATTCAACAAGTTCCGTCCTATGCGAAAATTCTTAAGAACTTGTGCACTAGGAAGAGGAAGACTCAAGTGCCTAAAAAAATCTTCATGTCGAGTACTGTAGACACGGCTTTTCCCCAACAATTACCACGGAAGCGTAAGGACCCTGGCTGTCCTACTATTTCCATTTCTATTGGGGAGAAACACATCAACCGTGCTTTACTTGACCTTGGCGCTAGTGTTAACTTGCTTCCTTATTCGGTTTACGAGCAACTAGGTATCGGAGTGTTAAAACCTTCGAACATAACTCTTCAGATGGCTGACCGATCAATCACCAAACCTAGGAGTGAACTGGAGGATGTGTTAATAAAAATCGGAGAATTTGTATTCCCTGTGGATTTTATTGTACTTGATACACAGCCTGTAGCGAACCCACGGAATCAAATTCCGGTGATTTTAGGTCACCCCTTTTTGGCCACTTCCAATGCTATTATCAACTGTCGTAACGGTTCTATGACCCTATCCTTCGGGAATAGGTCAATTGAGCTGAACATTTACAAGTTGGGAAGTGTACCCTCCGAACCTACTGCTCAGGTCTGTTCTGTCGACTTAATGGATGTCGACATCAGCGAATTTGATGATCCTCCTGATACTGATCTTGACTCTTTTCATGCGTTATTGCTTGACCCAACTATGTATCATACACATACGAACTCTTCCACCGAGATGTCCGGGTCAACAATTAACACGGATTATGAACTGTTCTTAGAGTCCGAAGATCACCCCGCACTTTGTGATGACATTATTCATTGGGGTATTGATGGAACTTTTGAGGAAATCTTCGCTGATGAACTCGCATTTTTAAATGACACGGGTGTTGAGATGAATCATGTCCCACTCAATGAAATTAAACCTCCACCCCTTCATATGGACTGTAAAAAGAATGCGAGTAATCCATCATATTCACTGCATCATCTCTCCAAAATGAGACGCACACACTCTCTTCCACCACTTTCCCTTTCCACACTTCTTCTTCCACCAACCAGAGCACTGCATTGATAAAATTTTCGAATGGTTAGTGTTGACGTTTGGTCTTTGCAAAGCTTGGCATCGACCATTGATTTTTGACCCCCTCATGTGATTTTCAAAGCTTAACATTGCATAACTCAAGTTTGGGGGGGTATAATCTGGCTCCTGAAAAGAAAATTTTTACAAGATTATGAGCCAAAAATAAGTTTGGGGGAGGATCTTCACTTAAATATTTTTCCCCCGTTAATAAATTTCCTCCCAAGCTTACAGGTTTTTCGAGATTTAGCTGATGGCAACAGTGAGGACACTGTTGAAAACAAGTTTGGGGGAGGTTTGTGCTTATTTTCGCATCATTTGCATCATACTTTGCATAAGCACAAAACAATTTTTAAAACTTATAAAAAATTTTAAAATTTTTTTTCAAAAAGATAAAAAATATTTTTGTACATAAATAAGATAATAAAAGATTAGATAGTGAAAAATTACATCTATAAGATTAGAAAAATTTAAGAAAACTAAGAAAATTAGAAGTTTTCTTATACGAACTAGTAATAAGTAGTTATGAGCCGTTGTCCCAAGGGTTTGTAAGATGAAGGACGTCACTAATCTGAGGATAAAAAATAAGTCTGAAAAATAGTTTCTATTCTGGAAGCCAAACATTTTGAACGTTGATACCCTGCTATTCGCACTTACACACGTCTTAAAGCCTGGGATAGTAGAGGATACCTTGAAATGCTCTTGTCTTAAAGCCAAAAGTATGAAGGAAATAAAAATTAAAAAGATATAAAGTGGTGAGAAAAATGGACACTGGTTTTGTTATCACCAAGGGCAATAAAAAAATGTATAGCGAGGGTGCCTCTTCACCTAGTGCCCTAAGGCCAACTGGTCTGGAAGTCACTGCTATGCTTTAGGTGGTGTAAGACGAGGAAAATACACCAAATAAGCAAGCACATGAGTAATCGGTCGGTTAGTACCTCAAGAAGTATTAACGGTCACATGAAAGTGTGTGAGCAATCTCATCTAAATATTCATTAATCAAAAAGTACTGAGGCTGATGGGCAAGAGTATGATAACTTGAATTGAATTCTCCGGGTGTTGGGATGTCCTTTACACACACGCAGGATGATATGATTGATGTTTGCAAGAAAGATAGGAATGAAGAATAAGATGATGTTTTATTGAGGGAGGACGTGATTTCCAACATCTTTTCATGACCATTAAGATAGGGCTCATGACAACCGAAAAGCTAGCTTAGTTGGAAACCCTAATTTTCAAAGTCTTTCTTTACGATTCTTGTCTTTAAATGTAATATTCATGATCTTCCTTTTATTATTGGATTTTGTAGGTGCAATCCGCTGAAAACCCTCAGGAGACAACACTCCTCCTATTAGGGACACCTAGAGGTTTAAAGGCTTGTTGCACGTGCTCAGTGCAATCGTGTTGCCAACGAAAGTGTGCTAGTTAGTTTTTTTCTTTCTTCATTTTCTCCTTCTCTTTATAATAAAACAACTCGCTCGAGACGATCGAAATTAAGTTTGGGGGAATTTGATCAGTCGAAAATAATGTATTTTTAACACGGCAATTTCCCTATCATTTGCACTCATATAGAAGTGTTCGGCATTCATATTATACATATTAGCAAATCAGTCGTAAAATATCAGATTGCATGTGTTAGACTCTAAAACCGACATTTCTGAGGAAATTGTGTGTTTATCATGGCATCGCATCATCCCTGTATTGCGCAACACTTGTTTCGAGATTTGTGCAGGAAATTGCAGGATTAAAGCCAAAAGAAGCTGATAAAAAATACACCAACTCCAAGTCTTGAGTTCTGGTAGCAATATAGAAGGCAAAACACAATTCAACATATCACAAAAGGGCCCATATGTCAATACCAGAGAAGACCAAAAGTTTCAAGCCATGAAGCCTCTAAAGTGCCGCGGAACCGCGGCGGGAGCCGGCTTGCGCCGCGGTTCCGCTGCGGTTTGGCCACGTCATCCGTCCATTTTTTGTGCAAATTGCTTCTCTCAGGGCCCACATTCATTTCTGATATGTCAAATTCTAGAATTCTCGCGAAGCTACTGCCAGATCAGCAAAGATCATTAAGCAAGGCTAATCTTAATTAAGCTCCTAACAAACTATTTCAAGAAGCTCCCTCCTAACTAATCACATCTGGAAGCTTCTCCTCAACAAACTTTTGGAGGGAAATTCAAATTTAAATTCCTAGATCTAGGGTTTTGAGATCTATAAATAGGAACCTAGATCTAAGGGTTAAGGGCTAATCAATCTTAGTTAATCTTTAGTCTTCTTCAATTCATCATCTTCTTCCACAAGTCTAGTGACAAGACTTGTGCGAAACCCTAACCCTAATTCCACTCCAAATTCAAGATCCCGAGTACCAATCAAGCGAGAAGCCTTCAACCTTTTAGGAGCCGAGCCGATCTTCAATCGGGCAGGTGATCCAAGCCGATCCGCGACTCAAGGAGACGAGCGAAGCCAAATCGACAATCGAGTGTAGGGTTCCTAGGCACCCTAATGAGGTCTCACAAGGCATCGATCATGCCAAATTAAAATTTTAACGGTGCCGAGAAACCCGACTACGGATCGTTTGCTAGAAAACTAGGCGAAAAGATAACTAGTTAACACTTAACTAAGGGAATACGGAAATACAACCTTTGTAGATCCGGTGCTCCACCTCCATAGCTCCGCAACGAAGTCCTCTCCGCTGTCCAAATCAAATCCGGGCTCTAGCGTCGGCTTCGTCGGAGAATGGGCAAGCTAGGTCGTCGATGTCCATGCCGAAGATGATCTACGTCGAGGCATCGCTAAATCAAGCTCCGACTTCACCAAGTCAAGAAACTTGTGAAGAAAAACACACTCTACTACTTGGCAAGAGGTAGAGGATGAAGAAATAGGAAGTGGGTTAACTTTAGAATTGGATTTCTCACTCAAAAACATCAATCACCATTGATGAGGTAAGCTTTTCTTCACTTGAAGCAAGGAAGAAGAAGAAGAATAATATGATAATATTAATTAGAAAAGAAAAGAAAAACCAATCCTTATCATATATTGAACCATGGTTATATGTAGAGAGTTAACTAAGGTTTAAGTGAGTGGTTAGGGTTAAGCATGAGACAAAATGGTCATTTGGTCAAAGTCTTCATGAAGGTTCATGAATGAACAAAAGAAAGCAACCATTTTCCTCATTTTGCCTTTTCTTTTTCCAAAAAGATAAATGAATAAAATGAAATCAAAAACCCTAATCACCCACTTAACTATAGTTTAATTCTTAACACTTAACCATAAGGCATGTATCATCAAACATGATACAAGCAAGTGAACAAAACTATATCGAATATACAATGTGCACACCCGAGCGAGAAAATCCATTTAAAGTGAACCGATACTAGTTAATGCAAAGTAATATATCAAATATATTATTATGCATTAAATCATTAAATCAACACTTGATTTAACGATCCGGTCATATCGCATATAACCGACTAGTATCATTAGTAACAACTTATCGAATCAACACTTGATCCGATAACCCGGCTATATCGCATATAACCGATCAATGTCACATCGCGAGAATCGAATACAGTATCACATACTGGTATTATTCTCGGTCCCGCACATATCTCATATGCGCTCCTATTTCGTTTCGCTTGAGCCAGGAAACCTCTGTATAGGACTCTAAAGACTCGTCAATACGCCGGCAGCAGGTGATGATCATATCAAACACCCACAAGCCGCAAGCGGTCTGCTAAACGTAACGGCCACCCGGGTATTGAGCGATCTGAAGATCGACGAGCAAGCCCGCTCACACTCCAGTGAATCCAACCAGTAACACTACCGTACAGTCCGGTCTGATCGTCTGATATGTCGCATATCTCGCCTAGGGGTAGTAAACGTCAGACCCCAATAGCTCGATAAGTCGTGTCGATATGAGGTCTATAACTGTTCGAGAAACTACTGGTAACACTTACCAGTAAATCTCAGCAACCCTGGCCAGGGATTTCTTGTTATAGCCAATCGAACACAGCGCAACATCAACCCCCTATACCGGGAGAGACGAATCCCCTCCTATCGCTCATTGCCTCCATGTGACTCGGGACTGTACCCAAAAACCACCGTTTTGCACGCCCTCTTGGACGTGGTAAGATGGAAATCAAAGCACAGTGGGAACCACACAAGACTCTATGACGATCTCGGGTCAACAGACTACTCTGTACCAGTGTCACCAGAGAACTGCCATCTGATGTATGGTATAATACCATCTGGGAGTTCTCGGCGAGTCCGTCCAGTGTACCCAGTCTCTACTGAGCACCCGTATATCATCTCTGATGTCAAACACCGATGGATATGGGATCATCCATCACCCATCTGTATGGGTCGAGAAGGTATACGCTAGTCTACTCTGGTATATCGATGCCCCGTCTCGATACACCCACGACTAGGGACTTTGAAGGATGTACTTATGGACTACCATGTCCCCACTAGTATGATCCGCATCATAGTCCAGGTAGTCAAGCACACATCCTAAGGGCTTTACCAACATGTAACAGAGAGACAATCAGTATACACGTTAAGGTAAAGTTCAACCAGATAGCATACTATCATGTCGAGCAAGAAAGTCCTCCCTATATATGTCCCAGCATCCACTACAATATACATCCTATGTACAGTAATGGCCTCTAGGGCATACATATAACTAACAATCTCCCACTTGCACTAGGGCCATCTGATAGCAGTGGTTGCAGTATCTCATACTCAACCATCCCATAAAAGTCTCTCTCTGGGAACAGGCCTTTGTGAGTGGATCCGCTGTGTTGTTCTCTGAGTCTACTCTCCTAACCTCGATCTCCCTGGAGATCAACCATCTCCATGATCAAGTGATACTGCCTTAGAATATGTCTGGATCACTGATGGGACCGGCGTTCCTTGGCATAAGCCACAACTCCATTGTCACACAATGGGAGGAACATAGTTCCTCTCATGAACCAATATACACCCAAACAGCCTCTTTGGTAGCATCTTAAGTAGCGATGTATCTAGCCTTTATCGTCTAGTTTGTCACGGTATCTAGCTTGGAACTCTTCCAACATACCGTCCCTTTCCTGAGGGTAAAGACAATGCCTGTGACTGACATTCAGTCGTCTTTATCACCCTGGAACTATTCCAGTGATTCTCCCCAGGGTCGATTGATACCATCTCACTACAACTAGTGAGAATCCTAACATCCAATTAGATCTATCTCATAGATCCAAAACCCAGGATTTAGGAGGTATCTTTTTGATCCTATATGGAGAATCATTGTGATAAGCGGAGATTGATCGAGCGCAGCATAGGAAACTCCTTCCCTATCAAGAGTATGTCATCCACGTACTCTACGAGGATCGTCACTATACTCCCTACTACCTTTTTGTTTATACAAGGTTCATCTACCATTTTGATGATGTCAAACTCTTTGACTTATCCATCAAAACAGACGTTCCAACTCCGCGATGCCTGCTTTAATTCTATAAAGCATCTTGCACACGTTTCCGCTGCTCCCACTGTCTACGAAGCCCTCTGGCTGTGTACTTATAGACGCACTCTTCTAAAACATCATTTAGAAAAGCAGTCATGACACCCAACCACCAGATATCGTAGTCATGGTATGAAGCCGTGGCAAGTAGTATCTGGATGGACTTAAGCATAGGTATTGGAAAAGGTTTTATCATTATCCACGCCTGGTCGATGACGAAAACCTTCAACACGTCTAGCTTTGAAAGTCTCAACTTTTCCATATACACCAAGTAATCTTCTCAAGATATACTTGCTCCTGATGGGGATTTAACCCTTCAGATATAGCAACCAAAGTCCATACTTTGTTGGTGTACATAGATTCCATCTCAGATCACTAAACATCCAGCCATTCTTACAGAGTCTTACTCTCGATGGCCAGCTCGAAGCTAATTGGGTCATCATCTCATGATGTAATCCTCGCTCCCACTGTCATAGAGAAACCGAAGTATCTCTCAGGTGGGTGAGAAACCCTACTAGATCGGCGGAGAGGCTGAGGTTCGTTGGTATCTACTGAATCCCTTGGTTCTATCAAATCATCTGCTGTAGTTCGTATAGCTGGAACCTTTCCAGTTCTACAATACAGACTTTGCCTCGAGCTTGTCCGGATTTTGCTTTCAGACATAGGCCGGTCAACCCCAAATCTTAACTAACTTAAGACATGGGCCCTTCCCATTCCATATCACATATGAAATGGTAGGCAATTTGATTTGATTGGAACCCTATTCAGTAGGTATGCAACTTCTCAAGTGCATAACACCCAAAAGGAAATAGGTAGCTCAGTATTACTCATCATAGAGCACACCTTATCACATAGGGTGTAATTGCTCCACCCCAATATACCATCGTGCTATGGTGTATGCGGAGGAGTAATGCTGAGAGAGAATCTCATTCTCCTTTAGAAAAGTCCAGGATTTCCGTTCTCAAGTATTCTCCTCCTTGATCTCATCATAGGATATAATACTTATACCCGTATTCTGGTTCTCTACTTCTCGCTTATATTCTGTGAATATCTCAAAAGGTTCGGACTTGTGTTTCAACAGGAACATAGGTCTGAATCTAAAGAGATCATCAGAGAACGTAATGAAGTATAAAGAACCAGTCTTGGCATGTGTAGACAGGGGACCTACATACATCAACATGTATCATCCCAAGAGTTTACTAACTCTTTCTCTGTTACCAGTAAACGGAGCTATGGTCATCTTATCTTTGTGACATGACTGGCGAGTTTCACAAGATGTAAATTCAAACTGATTTAAATATGCATCTATATGTAACTCTAGCTAGTCGGGTCACATTGATATGACCTAGTCTACAATGCCTCAAGAAGAATTCGTTCATTTCTGAACTCTTCCTCTTGTGTGTGTTCCATATACTAAGAACTGTAGTTTGATTTAGAACATCAACGCTTTTAGATAACGTGCCTGATACGATCAACTTTTGATATAGGAAATGTTCAAAACATTATCCAACAATACAGAATTTTATCATTTCTTTACTAATAAAGAGACTGATATGATTTTGTATATCAGGTTCGGTATCTAATAACATTCGTTCAGAATCAATGTATTGGTAATACAGGGTGACAGTGACCAACAGACTTGGCTGCAACACTTGCCCCGTTTTCTGCCTCATGAAACTTATCACCCGTTCTCAGTTCTCTACCTTTCTGCAGCCCTATGTAACAGATTACATATCTGGGATCCTGATCTGGTATCACATACCCAGGATGTAAAGGACACTGAGAAACAGTTCTGTATAATGAACACACCCGAAGATGATGCATCAGCATGCACTCTCTTCGTTTGGGCGGCACGGGAATTCTGGTAATCCCCTATTTCCTGCTCTGTCTTATAACAATTATAAGTTGGAGCGGGACCAACGTACGGGTTCGGTCAATAATCCGTATTATTATCTTGATTAAGGCGTGATATGGTCGCTACCTGGAGAGAGAGAGAAGAAAACACTCAGCGTGCGCTCTTGCAAGAATAGATTGGTTATTATTTTATCTAATCAGGTTGGCTCCCACTGCTTTTTATCAAATCTTCCTTCAAACCCTAAAAGGAAAGACTAGCCGGGATTAATTACACACTACAAGTTCGCCAATCTTTCAGCCAGGCCAGTGTCGGTACTTTGAGGGAGGTCCCCCGTGCTTTCGCACGAACCTAATTAATGTAAACCTCGTTTTCCCAGAGGCGTAACCTCGTTAACACCTTTCTAGACACCTACTTGATCGGCTAATTGTAATGTATAAAACTCTCCCAGGAGTAACACTTACTCGCAGCGGGTATCAGGATCCAACTATCTCATAGAAGGTATACAATCTCATTGCAAATTTCAACACTTGAAATTCCCGATAATATTTTGCCCCATGCGATCTATGACCTTGACTGAGTCAACAAACCATAGACCGCACGTAAAGTTCAACCCGTCATTTCTCGATTGAATTAAACCCACCCGCACGACCCTTGACTGAGTCAACAAGGCCGCACGACTACCCTAATCCAATCGCATCATATGCTTTGCAGATAAGCAATAATCAGCTACCGCACACTACGCCTTGACTGAGTCAACAAACGCAGCACGAATACTAACTATTACCTATCTGAAATGACGGAGGGCTACGACAGGTTTTTAAGAAAACCTTTTGCGTAATGAACTTTATATCGTTGTAGAATCAAATGATTTTAAAATGGAGTGCTTTTGAGGCTTTTCTAGTTTTGCTAAAGGAGTCACTCCCGGTGAAGGGATCGTCGGTCCTTTCCTCGTCGAATGAGGTGCGGGATATATCATATATATCGCTGTGCAAAGCAAAAACTCTTAAAAGCTATCAAAAGACAAACCGAGTGTGTAGCATCTGCCAGTTATTGCTAAAGGAGTCACTCCCGGTGAAGGGATCTCGGTCCTTTCCTTGTCGAATAAGGTGCAGGATATATCACATATACCGCTGTGCAAAGCAAGAACTGTAGCTACCTGTTTTATTTTGAAATTCGATTCTACAACATCTTAGGTTTCTT
This sequence comes from Agapanthus africanus, assembly GCA_030015575.1. NCBI lineage: Eukaryota > Viridiplantae > Streptophyta > Magnoliopsida > Asparagales > Amaryllidaceae > Agapanthus > Agapanthus africanus. Next base: position 299,247,551 of record CM057349.1, read on the forward strand.
TTTATTTCATTAATCACATTAATGAAGTCCCATCATTTAAGGTACCTAAACATCACAGATAAATACGACGTACACTTATGCCATCCGCATTCGCCTCGATGTCCCCTCGTGCACCGTTAGGTTAGGTAACTAACGGCAGAGCGGGGCAGGGCTAGCACGGGTGTAAAACATAAGTAACGTCTATATAATATATCATATATACTATATACTGTATCTATCACAGAACATCTCATGATCACATCACAGATATCGCAGCAGAAGAATCATATGAAATATTGGATATACTAGGACGTCCGTGTTTTCAATACGAGCCAGTATAAAACACGGATTCCACGGTCGTGATGAATAGCCAAACCCACACCCCTAGACCCCTACGAGAGCGGCAAGCAACCCTACCAATTCTAGAGTTAGGAGACCCGGACTCGACTCCTCGAGTTGGTCTCCCACTGGACTCCAGAACCCGGTTACATGTGCTCCCCTCCTTGGGTCTATCCTAGTGCGGAAAAGTAAATAATATACAAAGGGTGACAACTTCCGCAACCTGGAAGCGCCCCAATAAAAGAATATTACATACAAGTTTTTACATGAATGAAAATGAAAAACACTCATCTCACATAAAAAACCCCGGCTATTCAAACACGACGATCCAATATAACATATCCAGCAACACATAACATCACATGTCATCAACGTAAGTAAATATGCGCATCCCAATTGTCGTTGACATATAGCAACGAAACCGGCGATATCACATATTACACTTATGGTCACAGAAAAGAAAGTGTAAAACTACAACAGTTGGAATCCGCAACCACCTCAGACATCGCATGCCTGACCAAATAAATTACTTAGACATCGCATACCTAACAATTATAAACCCCGCATTTTAGTCTCAAAATCGAAAACTCTTTTCAATATCAAGTCGGGCAATTCAACAAGATTCCCGACATCCTGATCGAATGCTCGTCGCAAACTTCAGTAGACGGCCGCACCCCCGATACCGTCGACGAAGTGCACCAAGGCGGAACACCGCTACCGCGAGCACCCGAACGGATGCTTTCGGCGACGGGGTTCTCCTACAGTCACTTGGTCGGGGCTATGGAGTGAGGCTGTCTATTAAGTTTACCCGGCGAGTATCCGCGTACGCTACGTGATTGCGACGGACTTTTGATCACATCAAAATTCCGTGGCAACCGATCAAGTGAGACTAAACTGCTACGTTTATAACATTCATTCAGTTATCTCATAACTTATTGTGAATTCCAATTATTGTATCCCATTCCAGATAAACAGAAAATGTTAAACTTTCCGATTGAATATTCGAACACCCAAGTTTTCCCGAAACAGGTCAACACATGAAATAAGTCTAACAACATTCAGTTCGTGCCTCAGTACCGACGGTCCAGCCGTAGAAGGGTCAAGCCAACGCCTCACATGTGGCACGCCGTACTGCCCCAAACCCGAAGGTTCAAAGGGCAATTCAAGACGGTCACATAATCGAGTTAAGGTTTGTTGTCTTCTAGAGGGTCCATCGCGTTACTTGCACTACTTAGAACGTCGTTAAACTACGGAAAAATCCAACACTTGGAAATTTCCCGACAGGGGAAAAATTGGGTATTTATATCCGGTCGAACTTTTTAACATATTCTAAAATTTATCCGGAAAGCCACACAGACAAAATTTGATACTCCGATCGAAACACCGAATCCCCAAAAACACAGCAGAAAAAATTCAACTCTTGAATCAATTTAAAAATTCCCAGAAAACTCAGCACTTTGAACTAGGAATTACTGTGCAAAGGAACAGGGCTGACGTCATCAAGGGGCCGCTGATCCGCCGCAGAAGCCATGCTTCTGCCGCGGATCCGCCGCGAAAATTACTGTTCATGAAATAATTTTTGCATCGTAATTCTTAGATTTCCCTGCTGAATTTTTTAGTAATTTTTAATTTGGAAAAATCCCATTTTTTAGAAAAAGGACAGAGAGCTATTTTGGGTTCAAAATTTCGGTTCGATCGGACTTCAAATCGCGTCTAGACTTCGCCTAAGGCTCTAGCTAGGCTCTGATACCACTGTAGGGTTCCTAGGCACCCTAATGAGGTCTCACAAGGCATCGATCATGCCAAATTAAAATTTTAACGGTACCGAGAAACCCGACTACGGATCGTTTGCTAGAAAACTAGGCGAAAAGATAACTAGTTAACACTTAACTAAGGGAATACGGAAATACAACCTTTGTAGATCCGGTGCTCCACCTCCATAGCTCTGCAACGAAGTCCTCTCCGCTGTCCAAATCAAATCCGGGCTCTAGCGTCGGCTTCGTCGGAGAATGGGCAAGCTAGGTCATCGATGTCCATGCCGAAGATGATCTACGTCGAGGCATCGCTAAATCAAGCTCCGACTTCACCAAGTCAAGAAACTTGTGAAGAAAACACACTCTACTACTTGGCAAGAGGTAGAGGATGAAGAAATAGGAAGTGGGTTAACTTTAGAATTGGATTTCTCACTCAAAAACATCAATCACCATTGATGAGGTAAGCTTTTCTTCACTTGAAGCAAGGAAGAAGAAGAAGAATAATACGATAAGATTAATTAGAAAAGAAAAGAAAAACCAATCCTTATCATATATTGAACCATGGTTAGATGTAGAGAGTTAACTAAGGTTTAAGTGAGTGGTTAGGGTTAAGCATGAGACAAAATGGTCATTTGGTCAAAGTCTTCATGAAGGTTCATGAATGAACAAAAGAAAGCAACCATTTTCCTCATTTTGCCTTTTCTTTTTCCAAAAAGATAAATGAATAAAATGAAATAAAAAACCATAATCACCCACTTAACTATAGTTTAATTCTTAACACTTAACCATAAGGCATGTATCATCAAACATGATACAAGCAAGTGCACAAAACTATATCGAATATACAATGTGCACACCCGAGCGAGAAATTCCATTTAAAGTGAACCGATACTAGTTAATGCAAAGTAATATATCAAATATATTATTATGCATTAAATTATTAAATCAACACTTGATTTAACGATCCGGTCATATCGCATATAACCGACTAGTATCATTAGTAACAACTTATCGAATCAACACTTGATCCGATAACCCGGCTATATCGCATATAACCGATCAATGTCACATCGCGAGAATCGAATACAGTATCATATACTGGTATTATTCTCGGTCCCGCACATATCTCATATGCGCTCCTATTTCGTTTCGCTTGAGCCAGGAAACCTCTGTGTAGGACTCTAAAGACTCGTCAATACGCCGGCAGCGGATGATGATCATATCAAACATCCACAAGCCGCAAGCGGTCTGCTAAACGTAACGGCCACCCGGGTATTGAGCGATCAGAAGATCGACGAGCAAGCCCGCTCACACTCCAGTGAATCCAACCAGTAACACTACCGTACAGTCCGGTCTGATCGTCTGATATGTCGCATATCTCGCCTAGGGGTGGTAAACGTCAGACCCCAATAGCTCGATAAGTCATGTCGATATGAGGTCTATAACTGTTCGAGAAACTACTGGTAACACTTACCAGTAAATCTCAGCAACCCTGGCCAGGGATTTCCTGTTATAGCCAATCGAACACAGCGCAACATCAACCCCCTATACCAGGAGAGACGAATCCCCTCCTATCGCTCATTGCCTCCATGTGACTCGGGACTGTACCCAAAAACCACCATTTTGCACGCCCTCTTGGACGTGGTAAGATGGAAATCAAAGCACAGTGGGAACCACACAAGACTCTATGACGATCTCGGGTCAACAGATTACTCTGTACCAGTGTCACCAGAGAACTGCCATCTGACGTGAGGTATAATACCATCTGGGAGTTCTCGGCGAGTCCGTCCAGTGTACCCAGTCTCTACTGAGCACCCGTATATCATCTCTGATGTCAAACACCGATGGATATGGGATCATCCATCGCCCATCTGTATGGGTCGAGAAGGTATACGCTAGTCTACTCTGGTATATCGATGCCCCGTCTCGATACACCCACGACTAGGGACTTTGAAGGATGTACTTATGGACTACCATGTCCCCACTAGTATGATCCGCATCATAGTCCAGGTAGTCAAGCACACATCCTAAGGGCTTTACCAACATGTAACAGAGAGACAATCAGTATACACGTTAAGGTAAAGTTCAACCAGATAGCATACTATCATGTCGAGCAAGAAAGTCCTCCCTATATATGTCCCAGCATCCACTACAATATACATCCTATGTACAGTAATGGCCTCTAGGGCATACATATAACTAACATCGAGTTCTTCCTCTTGTAGTTCTTGAGCGATTGTAACGAAATTGTTGATATAAATAAAAGGTGAAATTCTTTAATCTTTCTTTCTTTAAATTCTTGCATCCTGATTCGATCTCAATTTGTGATTATGATTCTTGTTGTGATGTTCGAGTAAAACTCCGCTCGTAAAGAAGTCGAGACGATCAATAGAATGATGATGTAACAAATCTTAATACGATTCTTGAGTCCTACGAGCTTTGTAAACCCTAGCAAGTTCAAGAATCGATGACCTAGTTTCGTTGCGATGCTTTCTTGAATGTGATTGCTCGAAATTAGGGATCTACGATCGTTTCTTGAATTTACTAGAGGCTAGAATGTGAATGATATCGACGAAAGAACAAGGGATAAGATGAAACCCTAGTTTCATAAGAAATCCCTAATTCTCGATCGATCATCATCGATCTAGTATCAATTCATCGAAGGATAAGAATACGTCATCGTGAGATTGCATCACATCTATAGATCCGATCGATTCCTACGAGCCTCATTTAGATTCTTGATATTTGGTTGGAAAAATCATCAAACATCTCAATTCTTGATTTTATCTTTTCTTGTTATTAGATCTAGATTTTCTAATTCTTGAACTTCAATTACAAATCATGAATTGTTTTCTTTTCTTTCTTTAAAGTTTCGACTCATTTAATTCAAAAGACGAACGATTACACTTTCCCTGTGGACGATCCGCACTTACTAACGCGCTACAACCGACACCATTATTGATTGCGGTCAAATATTTTTGGTTGTGATTTCTATACATTTTCAAATACTACACATCCTAAAAATCATAAAATCAAAGAGTGTAGAACTCATCCATGAATTATCCTTTTCTTTTCCGTTTTGTTTTAAATCAAATGCAATAATAATTCATATATATTAAACCATGGTGTGAGTCTTATATTGACACCATTTTGTATATGCAACCATGAAGGATGATGTATGTATGTATGTGTGTAGGCACATCCATATGTGCATGAATCTATAAAGAAAGCATACATGCATGCATACATCCATCAAACACAAGAAAGGATTTCAAGTGAGAAGCTAATGGTTAAATAATAAATCAACACTTGATTTATCAATCCGGTCATATCACATACGACCCCACAAAAAGTAAGCTGCCCGATTAATATTCGGTATCCTATATACGCATTTTAACCGGGTCGATGCGCATATCGTATACGCGCACCACAACGTTTCGCCTGGACTAGGTAACTTCTTTGTGGGACTCTAAGACTCGTCAATACGCCGGCAGTGGGTGATGATCATATCAAGCACCCCCAAGCCGCAAGCGGTCAGCTAAACGTAACGGCCACCCGGGTATTGAGCGATCAGAAGAAAACAAGCGAACCTGCTACAACTCTCGTCGAGCCAACCGGAAACACTTCCCGTGCAGTCTGGTCTCCTCGTCTGATATGTCGCATATCAAGTCTAGGGGTGGTAAACGTCAGACCCCAATAACCGATAAGTCGTGCCGATGTGAGGCTCATAACGGGTCGAGAAACTACTGGTAACACTTACCAGTAAATCTCTAATCAGCCCTGGCCAGGGACTTCCTTGTTACGGCCAATCGAGCACAGTGCAACATCAACCCCCAATACCGGGAGAGACGAAACCCCTCCTATCGTTCAATGCATCCATGTGACTCGGGACTGTATCCAAAAACCACCATTTTGCACGCCCTCATGGACGTGGTAAGGTGGAAATCAAAGCACAGTGAGAATCATACAAGACTCTATGACGATCTAGGGTCTTGATTGTTCGTTTTTTTTCCGATTGTGTGTTTCAAATCAAATAGTCCCCGGCAACGGCGCCATTTGATTTAATGAAAGTATCTTGTATCGGTATTAGAAAATTGTATAAAGAAATCACAACCAAAGAATTATATTTGACCGCAATCAATTACGGTGTCAGTTGTAGATCGTAAGCGAGTGCGGATCGTCCACAGGGATTGTGCGATTCGTTTCTGTATTTAATTTGTTTGAATTGAAAAGTTAATCGAAAGGAAAAGAAAACATGATTCAAGAATTTATCGATTGATTCAGGTGTCACTAGTTTAATCAAGAATCAAGAAATGATAAACAATCGAGAATCGGGTTTCGATGATATTTTCCAACCAAATGTCAAGAATCTAAATGAGGCTCGTAGGAATCGATCGGATCTATAGACGTGATGTAATCTCAAGATTTCGTGTTCTTGTCCTTCGAAGGATTGACACTAGATCGATGATGATCGACGAGAGTTAGGGCTTTCTTGATGAAACTTGGGTTTCATCGTTTAACCCTTGTTCTTTCGTAGATATCATTCACATTCTAGCCTCTAGCAATTTCAAGAAACGATCGTAACTCCCCAATCTCGAGCGATATCAATCAAGAAAGCATCGCAACGAGTTGGGTTGTCGATTCTTGAACTTGCTAGGGTTTACAAAACTCGTAGGATTCAAGAATCGATTTAAGATATATTTCATCATCATTCTATTGATCGTCTCGACTCCTCGACGAGCGGAGTATTACTCAAACATCATCACACAGAAAGCATTCAAGAATTGAAAAGATATCATGATGCAAGAATTTAAAGAAAACAAGATAAAATAATATCACCTTTTATTTATATCAACAATTTGATTACAGTCGCTCAAGAACTACAAGAGGAAGAACTAAATTGTCGAATTGGCGTTGCTCGGCTCCGTGAGTCGCGGATCGGCTTGGACCACTTGCTCTGTTGAAGATCGGCTCGGCTCATAAAAGGTTGCAAGGCTTCTTGCTTGATGGGTACTCGGGATCTTGGCTTTTGATTGGAATTAGGGTTAGGGTTTCACACAAGTCCTCTCACTAGACTTGTGGAAGGAGAAGATGAAGAAAGAGAGTGAATGGATTTATCAATTTCAATGAATGAATAATTCCAAGAGATGATCCTTTTTACAAGTGAGCCTAGGGTCTTATTTATAGATCTCCCAAACCCTACGTCTAGGCTTGAAATTACAATTCCCTCCAAAAGTTTGTTGAGGAGCTTCTAGAATTAGTTTGTTAGGAGCTAGCTTAGCTTTTAAGCTAGGATTAATTAAGCTTAGAAACCCTAGTTTGCTGATCTGGCAGAAATCTCTGGAGTCTTCTGGAACTTGAAGTACATGAGCTGAATGTGGGCCCTGAATGAAGAGTTATGGTGCAAAGATTTGGTGCTGACGTGGCAGATCCGCCGCGGAACCGCGGCGCAAGCCGGCTCCGGCCGCGGTTCCGCGGCCATGTTGGCTCCTTGGGACTTGGGCTCTTTGCAGTGGTCTTGGGATGATATTTGGGGCTTTATCTGATGTGTTGATTTGTATTTGTCCCTTTGGATTGATACCAGAATTGAAATCATTGAGTTGGCGTAATGTTTGATCGGTACCGTATAAATTGTGGCCTTTCTCCTGGATTTTCCTGCACAGATCTCAAAACAAGTGTTGCGCAATATAGGAATGATGCGATGCCATGAAATGCAGTCAATTTCCTTTATAGTGCCGGTTTTAAAGTCTAACACATGCAATCTGATATTTTGCGACAGTTTTGCTAATATGTGAAATATGAATGCCGAACACTTCTATATGAATGCAAATGAAGAGGAAATTGCCGGTTAAAAGATGCAATATTTTCGACTAATCAAATTCCCCCAAACTTAATTTCGATCGTATCGAGCGAACTTTTTTATTAAAAAGAGAAGGAGAAAATAAAGAAAGAGAAAAACTAACTAGCACACTTTCGTAGGCAACACGATTGCACTGAGCACGTGCAACAAGCCTTTAAACCTCTAGGTGTCCCTAGTAGGAGGAGTGTTGTCTCCTGAGGGTTTTCAGCGGATTGCACCCACAAAATCCAATAATAAAAGAAAGATCATGAATATTACATTTAAAGAAAATAATCGTAAAAGAAAAGCTTGGAAAATTAGGGTTTCCAACTAAGCTAGCTTTTCGGTTGTCATGAGCCCTATCTTAATGGTCATGAAAAAATGTTAGAAATCACGTCCTCCCTCAATAAAACATCATCTTATTCTTCATTCCTATCTTTCTTCCAAACATCGATCATATAACTCTGCGTGTGTGTAAAGACATCCCTACACCCGGAGAATTCAATTCAAGCTATCATACTCTTGTCCATCAGCCTCAGTACTTTTTTAATTAATGAATATTTTGATGAGATTGCTCACACACTTTCATGCGACCGTTAATACTTCTTGAGATACTAACCGACCGATTACTCCTGTGCTTGCTTACTTGGTGTATTTTCCTCGTCTTGCACCACCTCAGGCATAGCAGTGACTCCCAGACCAGTTGGCCTTAGGGCATTAGGTGAAGAAGCACCCTCGCTATACATTTTTTATTTTCCTTCGGCGATAACAAAACCAGTGTCCATTTTTCTCACCAATTTATATATTTTTTTCATTTTTTTTATTCACTTTTTTATTTCCTTCATACATCGGCTTTAAGACAAGAGCATTTCAAGGTATCCTCTACTATCCCAGGCTTCAAGACGTGTGTAAGTGCGAATAGCATGGTAACAACGTTCAAAATGTTTGGCTTCCAGAATAGAAACTATTTTTCAGACTTAGTTTTATCCTCAGATTAGTGACGTCCTTCATCTTACTAACCCTTGGGACAACGGCTCATTACTACTTATTACTGGTTCGTATAAGAAAATTTCTAATTTTCTTGGTTTTCTTAAATTTTTCTAATCTCATGGATGTAATTTTTCACTATCTAAACTTTCATTATCTTATTTATGTACAAAAAAGTGTAAATATTAAAATTATTTTTATACTTGAAAATTTTTAAATTTTTATGGGTTTTGAAAAATTTTAGATTTTTTTTAGATTTTTAAAAGAAACGTTTTGTGCTTATGCAGATGAGATGCAAATGATGCGAAAATAAGCACAAACCTCCCCCAAACTTGTTTTCAACAGTGTCCTCACTGTTGTTAACAGCTATATCTACAAAACCTGTAAGTCTGGGAGGAATTATTAGTGGGGGCAAAATATATAAGTGAAGAACTTCCCCCAAACTTACTCTTTTCACTCTTCATTCAAAAGGATGATGCAATGATATACTGGATATGAAGGTGAGACGGAGAAATTTTAATCCAAATAAACTGGATCTTGTAAGAACAAGAGTTCCTCCGTGGGGTCAGTGGAAAAATACGGCTTTAGTCTATGTCCATTTACTTTGAAAAAGGTGTCGTTTTTAATATTTTCTACTTCTACTGCCCCGTGCGGGTATACAGACCGCACAACAAAAGGTCCCTTCCATCGAGATCGGAGCTTACCCGCGTGAAGGTGTAATCGTGAATCATAAAGAAGGACTTGTTGACCAGGTCAAAATGTTTTCCTCAAAATTTTTTTATCGTGAAAAACCTTAGTCTTATTCTTTGTGATTACAGCGTTATCATAAACTTCATCGCGGAGTTCGATTAGCTCATTGTAGGGTTCCTAGGCACCCTAGTGAGGTCTCACAAGGCATCAACCATGCCAATTTCAAAAAAAAATCTAGGTGCCGAGAAACCCGACTACGGATCGTTGGCCAGAAATCTAGGCGAAAATGAAACTAGTTAACACTTAACTATAAGGAAACGGAAATACAACCTTTGTAGATCCGGTTCTCCACCTCCATAGCTCCGCAACGAAGTCCCCTCGCTGTCCGAATGAATTCCCGGGCTCTAGCGTCGGCTTCGTCGAAGAAATGGCGAGCTAGGTCGTCGATGTTCATGCCGAAGATGATCTACGTCGAAGCATCGCAAGATCAAGCTCTCACTTCACCAAGTCATGAAACTTGTGAAGAAAACACACTCTACTACTTGGCAAGAGGTAGAGGATGAAGAAATAGGAAGTGGGTAGACTTTAGATTTGGATTTCACACTCTTTTTCATCACTTGCCATTGATGGAGGCAAGCTTTCTTCACTTGAAGAAATGAAGAAGAAGAAGGTAAATGTTATGATAAGTTAATTAAAAAGAAAAGAAAAAGGATACTTATCATAATAATAACCATGGTAAAGTGTAGAGACTAAACTAAGGTTGAATGAAGTGGTTAGGGTTAAGCATGAGACAAAAATGGTCACATAGTCAAAAGTTCAAGAAGCTTCAACTAGAATACAAAATTAGCAACCATTTTCTTTTTATGCTTATCATATTCCAAAATGAATAAATAAATAAGATAAAAGAATAAAACAAAACCCTAACCATTATCATGTAACCATGGTTTGATCTTTACACAAAAACCCTAGCATAACATGTATCATCAAACATGATACAATCAAGTGCACAAAAAGTATATCACATATACAATGTGCACACCCGAGTGAGAATATCCATCTTAAGTAAACCGTTACTAGTCGATGCAAACTAATATATCAAATATATAATTATGCATTAAATCATTATATCAACACTTGATTTAACGATCCGGTCATATCGCATATAACCGACTAGTATCCTATGTATCGGCTTATCGAATCAATACTTGATTCGATAACTAGGTTATATCGCATACAACCATTCGATACATTCATCGCGAGAATAGAATACGGTATCACATACACGCATTATTCTCGGTCCCGCACATATCTCATATGCGCTCCTATTTCGTTTCGCTTGAGCCAGGAAACCTCTGTATAGGACTCTAAAGACTCGTCAATACGCCGGCAGCAGGTGATGATCATATCAAACACCCACAAGCCGCAAGCGGTCTGCTAAACGTAACGGCCACCCGGGTATTGAGCGATCTGAAGATCGACGAGCAAGCCCGCTCACACTCCAGTGAATCCAACCAGTAACACTACCGTACAGTCCGGTCTGATCGTCTGATATGTCGCATATCTCGCCTAGGGGTGGTAAACGTCAGACCCCAATAGCTCGATAAGTCGTGTCGATATGAGATCTATAACTGTTCGAGAAACTACTGGTAACACTTACCAGTAAATCTCAGCAACCCTGGCCAGGGATTTCCTGTTATAGCCAATCGAACACAGTGCAACATCAACTCCCTATACCGGGAGAGACGAATCCCCTCCTATCGCTCATTGCCTCCATGTGACTCGGGACTGTACCCAAAAACCACCGTTTTGCACGCCCTCTTGGACGTGGTAAGATGGAAATCAAAGCACAGTGGGAACCACACAAGACTCTATGACGATCTCGGGTCAACAGACTACTCTGTACCTGTGTCACCAGAGAACTGCCATCTGATGTATGGTATAATACCATCTGGGAGTTCTCGGCGAGTCCGTCCAGTGTACCCAGTCTCTACTGAGCACCCGTATATCATCTCTGATGTCAAACACCAATGGATATGGGATCATCCGTCGCCCATCTGTATGGGTCGAGAAGGTATACGCTAGTCTACTCTGGTATATCGATGCCCCGTCTCGATACACCCACGACTAGGGACTTTGAAGGATGTACTTATAGACTATCATGTCCCCACTAGTATGATCCGCATCATAATCCAGGTAGTCAAGTACACATCCTAAGGGCTTTACCAACATGTAACAGAGAGACAATCATTATACATGTTAAGGTAAAGAGTAACCAGATAGCATACTATCATGTCGAGCAAGAAAGTCTTCCCTATATATGTCCCAGCATCCACTACAATATACATCTTATGTATAGTAATGGCCTCTAGGGAATACATATAACTAACAATCTCCTACTTGCACTAGGGCCATCTGATAGCAGTGGTTGTAGTATCTCATACTCAACCATCCCATAAAAATCTCTCTCTGGGAACAGGCCTTTGTGAGTGGATCCGCTGTTTTGTCCTCTGAGTATACTCTCCTAACCTCGATCTCCTTGGAGATCAACCATCTCCATGATCAGGTGACACTTCCTTAAAATATGTCTGGATCACTGATGGGACGGACGTTCCTTGGCATAAGCCACAACTCCATTGTCTCACAATGGTTGGAACGTACTTCATCTCATGAACCAATATACACCCAAACATCCTCCTTGGTAGCATCTTAAGTAGCGATGTATCCAGCCTTAATCGTCTAGTATGCCACGGTATCTAGCTTGGAACCCTTCCAACATACCGTCCCTTTACTGAGGGTAAAGACAATGCCTGTGACTGACATTCAGTCGTCTTTATCACCCTGGAACCTTTCCAGTGATTCTCCCCAGGATCGGTTGATATCATCTCACTACAACTAGTGAGAATCCTAACATCCATTTAGATCTATCTCATAGATCCAAAAACCCAGGATTTAGGAGGTATCACTTTGATCCTATGTGGAGAATCATTTTGATAAGCGGAGATTGATCGAGCGTAGCATAGGAAACTCTTTCCCTATCAAGAGTATGTCATCCACGTACTCTACGAGGATCGTCACCATACTCCCGACTACCTTTTTGTTTATACAAGGTTCATCTACCATTTTGATGATATCAAACTCTTTGACTAATTCATCAAAACAGATGTTCCAACTCCGCGATGCCTGCTTTATCCTATAAAGCATCTTCCACACGTTTCCGCTGCTCCCACTGTCTACGAAGCCCTCTGGCTGTGTACTTATAGGCGTTCTCTTCTAAAACATCATTTAGAAAAGCTGTCATAACACCCAACCACCAGATATCGTAGTCATGGTATGTAGCCGTGGCAAGTAGGATCTGGATGGACTTAAGCATAGATACTTGAAAAGGTTTTATCATTATCCACAGCTGGTCAATGATGCAAACTATTAACAAGTCTAGCTTTGAAAGTCTCAACTTTTCGATGTACACCAAGTAATCTTCTCAAGATATACTTGCTCCTGATGGGGATTTAACCCTTCAGATATAGCAACCAAAGTCCATACTTTATTGGTGTATAAGGATTCCATCTCAGATCGCTAAGCATCCAGCCATTCTTACAGAGTCTTACTCCTGATGGCCAGCTCGAAACTAGTTGGGTCATCATCTCATGATGCAATCCTCGCTCCCACTGTCATAGAGAAACCGAAGTAACTCTCAGGTGGGTGAGGAACCCTACTAGATCGGCGGAGAGGCTGAGGTTCGTTGGAATCTACTGAATCCTTTGGTTCTACCAAATCATCAGCTGCAGTTTGTATGGCTGGAACATTTCCAGTTCTACATTACAGACCTTGCCTCGAGCTTGTCCGGATTTTGCTTTTAGACATAGGCCGGACAACCCCAAATCTTAACTAGCTTAAGACATGGGCTCTTCCCTTTCCATATCTCATATGGAGTGGTAGGCAACTGATTTGATTCGAACCTATTCAATAGGTATGCAGCTTCTCAAGTGCATAACCCCTAAAAGGAAATAGGTAACTCAGTAATACTCATCATAGAGCACACCATATCATATAGTGTGTGATTGCTCCGCCCCGATATACCATCGTGCTATGGTGTATTCGGAGGAGTAATGCTGAGAGAGAATCTCATTCTCCTTTAGAAAAAGTCCAAGAATTTCGTGCTCAAGTATTCTCCTCCTTGATCTCATCATAGGACATAATACTTTGACCCTTATTTTGGTTCTCTACTTCTAACTTATATTCTGTGAATATCTCAAAAGGTTCGGACTTGTGTTTCAACAGGAACATAGGTCTGAATCTCGAAAGATCATCAGAGAATGTAATGAAGTACAAAGAACCGGTCTTGGCATGTGTAGACAGGGGACCTACATACATCAACATGTATCATCCCAAGAGTTTACTAACTCTTTCTTTGTTTCCAATAAACAGAGCTGGTGTCATTATATCTTTGTGACATGACTCGCAAGTTTCATAAGATGTAAATTCAAACTGATTTAAATATGCATCTACATGTAACTTCAGCTAGTCGGGTCACATTGATATGACCTAGTCTACAATGCCTCAAGAAGGATTCGTTCATTTCTGAACTCTTCCTCTTGTGTGTGTTCCGTATACTAAGAACTGTAGTTTGATTTAGAACATCAATGCTTTTAGATAACGTGCCTGAACCGATCATTTCTTTACTTATAAAGAGAGTGATATGATTTTGTATATCAGGTTCGGTATCTAACAACATTCGTTCAGAATCAATGTATTGGTAATACAGGGTGACAGTGACCAACAGACTTGGCTGCAACACTTGCCCCGTTTTCTGCCTCATGAAACTTATCACCCGTTCTCAGTTCTCTACCTTTCTGTAGCCCTATATAACATATTACATATCTGGGATCCTGATCTGGTATCACATACCCAGGACGTAAAGGATACTGAGAAACAGTTCTCTGTAATGAACACACCTGAAGATGATGCATCAGCATGCACTCTCTTCGTTTGGGCGGCACGGGAATTCTGGTAATCCCCTATTTCCTGCTCTGTCTTATAACAATTATAACTTGGAGCGGGACCAACGTTCCCCAGCTCAGTATAACAAGCGGGTTCGGTCAATAAATCCGTATTATTATCTTGATTAAGGCGTGATATGGTCGCTACATGGAGAGAGAGAGAAGAAAACACTCAGCGTGCGCTCTTGCAAGAATAGATTGGTTATTATTTTATCTAATCAGGATGGCTCCCACTGCTTTTTATCAAATCTTCCTTCAAGCCCTAAAAGGAAAGACTAGCCGGGATTAATTACACACTACAAGTTCGCCAATCTTTCATCCAGGCCAGTGTCGGTACTTTGAGGGAGGTCCCCCGTGCTTTCGCACGAACCTAATTAATGTAAACCTCGTTTTCCCAGAGGCGTAACCTCGTTAACACCTTTCTAGACACTTACTTGATCGGCTAATTGTAATGTATAAAACTCTCCCAGGAGTAACTCTTACTCGCAGCGGGTATCGGGATCCAACTATCTCATAGAAGGTATGCAATCTCATTGCAAATTTCAACACTTGAAATTCCCGATAATATTTTGCCCCTAGCGTCCTATGACCTTGACAGAGGTCAACAAACCATAGGCTGCTAGTCAAGTTCAACCCGTCATTTCCTGATTGAAGTAAACCCACCCGCACGACCCTAGACAGAGGTCAACAAGGTCGCACGACTACCCTAAATCAATCACATCATATGCTTATGCAGATAAGCACTAATCAGCTAGCGCACACTACGCCTTGACAGAGGTCAACAAACGCAGCACGAATACTAACCAGTACATATCTGAAATGACGGAGGGCTACGACAAGTTTTTCTGAAAACCTATTGCGTAATGAACTTGATATCGTTATAGAATCAAATGATTTTAAAATGGAGTGCTTTTGAGGCTTTTCTAGTTTTGCTAAAGGAGTCACTCCCGGTGAAGGGATAGTCGGTCCTTTCCTCGTCGAATGAGGTGCGGGATATATCATATATATCACTGTGCAAAGCAAAAACACTTAAAAGCAATCAAAAGACAAACCGAATGCGTAGCATCTGCCAGTTATTGCTAAAGGAGTCACTCCCGGCGAAGGGATCTCGGTCCTTTCCTCGTCGAATGAGGTGCAGGATATATCACAAATACCGCTGTGCAAAGCAAGAACTGTAGCTACCTGTTTTATTTTTAAATTCGATTCTACAACATCTTAGGTTTCTTTTATTTTCATTAATCACATTAATGAAATCCCATCATTTAAGTACCTAAACATCACAGATAAATACGACGTACACTTATGCCATCCGCATTCGCCTCGATGTCCCCTCGTGCACCGTTAGGTTAGGTAACTAACGGCAGAGTGGGGCAGGGCTAGCGCGGGTGTAAAACATAAGTAACGTCTATATAATATATGATATATACTATATACTGTATCTATCACAGAACATCACATGATCACATCACAGATATCGTAGCAGAAAAATCATATGAAATATTGGATATAGTAGGACGTCCGTGTTTTCAATACGAGCCAGTATAAAACACGGATTCCACGGTCGTGATGAATAGCCAAACCCACACCCCAAGACCCCTACGAGAGGGGCAAGCAACCCTACCAATTCTAGAGTTAGGAGACCCGGACTCGACTCCTCGAGTTGGTCTCCCACTGGACTCCAGAACCCGGTTACTTGTGCTCCCCTCCTTGGGTCTATCCTAGTGCGGAAAAGTTAATAATATACAAAAGGTGACAACTTCCGCAACCTGGAAGTGCCCCAATAAAAGAATATTACATACAAGTTTTTACATGAATGAAAATGAAAAACACTCATCTCACATAAAAAACCCCAGCTATTCAAACACGACGATCCAATATAACATATCCAGCAACACATAACATCACATGTCATCAACGTAAGTAAATATGTCCATCCCAATTGTCGTTGACATATAGCAACGAAACCGGCGATATCACATATTACACTTACGGTCACAGAAAAGAAAGTGTAAAACTACAACAGTTGGAATCCGCAACCTCCATAGACATCGCATGCCTAATCAAATGAAATACTTAGACATCACATGCCTAACAATTATAAACCCCGCATTTTAGTCTCATTATTGAAAACACTTTTCAATATCAAGTCGGGCAATTCAACAAGATTCCCGACAATTTGATCGAATGCTCGTCGCAAACTTTAGTAGGCGGCCGCACCCCCGATACCGTCGACGAAGTGCACTAAGGCGGAACACCGCTGTCGCGAGCACCCGAACGGATGCTTTCGGCGACGGGGTTCTCCTACAGTCACTTGGTCGGGGCTATGGAGCGAGGCTGTCTATTAAGTTTATCGGCGAGTATCCGCGTATGCTACGTGATTGCGACGGACTTTTGATCACATCAAAATTCCGTGGCAACCGATCAAGTGAGACTAAACTGCTATGTTTATAATATTCATTCCGTTATCTCATAACTATTTGTGAATTCCAATTATTGTATCACATTCCAGATAAACAGAAAATGTTAAACTTTTCGATCGAACAATCGAACACCCAAGTTTTCCCGATACAGCTCAACACATGAAATAAGTCTAACAACATTCAGTTCGTGCCTCAGTACCAACGGTCCAGCCGTAGAAGGGTCAAGCCAATGCCTCACATGTGGCACGCCGTACTCCCCCAAACCCGAAGGTTCAAAGGGCAGTTCAAGACGGTCACATAATCGAGTTAAGGTTTGTTGTCTTCTAGAGGGTCCATCGCATTACTTGCACTACTTAGAACGTTGTTAAACTACGGAAAAATCCAACACTTGGAAATTTCCCGACAGGGGAAAAATTGGGTATTTATATCCGGTCGAACTTTTTAACATATTCTAAAATTTATCCGGAAAGCCACATAGACAAAATCTGATACTCCGATCGAAACACCGAATCCCTAAAACAAACCCAGAAAATTCAACTCTTGAATAAATATTAAAAATTCCCAGAAAACCCAGCATATTAAAATAGGAATTACTGTGCAACAATGGGAAGGTGACGTCATCACCTAGTCGCGGAACCGCCGCAGAAGCTGGGCTTCTGCCGCGGTTCCGCGCCGTTTTGGATGAATCATGGGTCCAATTTTGCGCCGTAACTCATATATTTCCCTGCTGAATTTTTTAGCAATTTTTAATTTGGAAAAATCCACGTTTTCAGAAAAAGTCCAGAGAGCGTGGATGGGTTTGGGTTTTCGGGTCGTTCGGACTTCAAACTCCGTCTAGACTTCGCCTAAGGCTCTAGCTAGGCTCTGATACCACTGTAGGGTTCTTAGGCACCCTAGTGAGGTCTCACAAGGTATCAACCATGCCAATTTCAAAAAAAAAATCTAGGTGCCGAGAAACCCGACTACGGATCGTTGGCTAGAAATCTAGGCGAAAATGAAACTAGTTAACACTTAACTATAAGGAAACGGAAATACAACCTTTGTAGATCTGGTGCTCCACCTCCATAGCTCCGCAACGAAGTCCCCTCGCTGTCCGAATGAATTCCCGGGCTCTAGCGTCGGCTTCGTCGGAGAAATGGCGAGCTAGGTCGTCGATGTTCATGCCGAAGATGATCTACGTCGAAGCATCGCAAGATCAAGCTCTCACTTCACCAAGTCATGAAACTTGTGAAGAAAACACACTCTACTACTTGGCAAGAGGTAGAGGATGAAGAAATAGGAAGTGGGTAGACTTTAGATTTGGATTTCACACTCTTTTTCATCACTTGCCATTGATGGAGGCAAGCTTTCTTCACTTGAAGAAATGAAGAAGAAGAAGGTAAATGTTATGATAAGTTAATTAAAAAGAAAAGAAAAAGGATACTTATCATAATAATAACCATGGTAAAGTGTAGAGACTAAACTAAGGTTGAATGAAGTGGTTAGGGTTAAGCATGAGACAAAAATGGTCACATAGTCAAAAGTTCAAGAAGCTTCAACTAGAATACAAAATTAGCAACCATTTTCTTTTTATGCTTATCATATTCCAAAATGAATAAATAAATAAGATAAAAGAATAAAACAAAACCCTAACCATTATCATGTAACCATGGTTTGATCTTTACACAAAAACCCTAGCGTAACATGTATCATCAAACATGATACAATCAAGTGCACAAAAAGTATATCACATATACAATGTGCACACCCGAGTGAGAATATCCATCTTAAGTAAACCGATACTAGTTGATGCAAACTAATATATCAAATATATAATTATGCATTAAATCATTATATCAACACTTGATTTAACGATCCGGTCATATCGCATATAACCGACTAGTATCCTATGTATCGGCTTATCGAATCAATACTTGATTCGATAACTAGGTTATATCGCATACAACCATTCGATACATTCATCGCGAGAATAGAATACGGTATCACATACACGCATTATTCTCGGTCCCGCACATATCTCATATGCGCTCCTATTTCGTTTCGCTTGAGCCAGGAAACCTCTGTGTAGGACTCTAAAGACTCATCAATACGCCGGCAGCAGGTGATGATCATATCAAACACCCACAAGCCGCAAGCGGTCTGCTAAACGTAACGGCCACCCGGGTATTGAGCGATCTGAAGATCGACGAGCAAGCCCGCTCACACTCCAGTGAATCCAACCAGTAACACTACCGTACAGTCCGGTCTGATCGTCTGATATGTCGCATATCTCGCCTAGGGGTGGTAAACGTCAGACCCCAATAGCTCGATAAGTCGTGTCGATATGAGGTCTATAACTGTTCGAGAAACTACTGATAACACTTACCAGTAAATCTCAGCAACCCTGGCCAAGAATTTCCTGTTATAGCCAATCGAACACAGCGCAACATCAACTCCCTATACCGGGAGAGACGAATCCCCTCCTATCGCTCATTGCCTCCATGTGACTCGGGACTGTACCCAAAAACCACCATTTTGCACGCCTTCTTGGACGTGGTAAGATGGAAATCAAAGCACAGTGGGAACCACACAAGACTCTATGACGATCTCGGGTCAACAGACTACTCTGTACCAGTGTCACCAGAGAACTGCCATCTGACGTATGGTATAATACCATCTGGGAGTTCTCGGCGAGTCCGTCCAGTATACCCAGTCTCTACTGAGCACCCGTATATCATCTCTGATGTCAAACACCAATGGATATGGGATCATCCATCGCCCATCTGTATGGGTCGAGAAGGTATACGCTAGTCTACTTTGGTATATCGATGCCCCGTCTCGATACACCCACGACTAGGGACTTTGAAGGATGTACTTATAGACTATCATGTCCCCACTAGTATGATCCGCATCATAATCCAGGTAGTCAAGTACACATCCTAAGGGCTTTACCAACATGTAACAGAGAGACAATCATTATACATGTTAAGGTAAAGAGTAACCAGATAGCATACTATCATGTCGAGCAAGAAAGTCTTCCCTATATATGTCCCAGCATCCACTACAATATACATCCTATGTATAGTAATGGCCTATAGGGCATACATATAACTAACACTCATTAAGTTGCAGCTTCCGAAAGTTGCAAGCAAGGTTTAGATCAAAATTTATTTCTTTTATAGCCCACAATGCTTTATGCTCTATCTCGACGGGTAAATGACATGCTTTCCCAAACACTATCCTATATGGAGACATTCCTAGGTCGGTTTTATATGCAGTTCTGAATGCCCAAAGAGCATCCGTCAGTTTGGTCGACCAGTCTTTTCTATTTTCAGCAACAGTTTTCTCCAGGATAAGTTTGATTTGTCTGTTTGAAATTTCAGCATGCCCGCTCGTTTGAGGATGATAGGGTGTAGAAAGTCGGTGGTTGATTGAGTATTTTCGCATCAGAGTCTCGAAAGATCTGTTGCAGAAATGTGTCCCATTATCGCTAATAATAGCGCGTGGGTGTCCAAATCGCGAAAAGATATTCTCTTTTAAAAACTTAATGACAACTTTCTTGTCATTAGTGCGACATGGAATGGCTTCTACCCACTTGGAGACATAATCAACCGCCAGCAGTATGTACAAATTCCCAAAGGAGTTGGGAAAAGGACCCATAAAATCAATGCCCCAAACATCGAATATTTCAACAACCAGAATTGGTTGCTGAGGCATTTCATTCCTCTGGGAGATTCTACCCGTATACTGACATTGTGTACAGGTCTTGCAATACTCAAATGCGTCCTTGAATAAGGCCGGCCAATAAAATCCACATTGCAAAACCTTTTCCGCTGTCTTTTTAGGACCAAAGTGACCCCCACAGGCCTGATCATGACAAAAAGAAAGAACACTCTTGAAGTCTTCTTTTGGGACACACCGGCGAATGATCTGATCAGAACAATATTTAAACAAATATGGATCATCCCAGTAAAAGTGTTTTACTTGGGATAGAAAACGGTATTTGTCCTGTTTAGACCAATCGCTGGGTATAAGTCCCGTAACAAGATAGTTCACAATATCCCTGAACCATGGTTCAGCGGATACGTTCAAGAGTTGTTCATCAGGGAACGAATCATTGATCGGCAGGGTCACAGGGGAAGAAGAGATGCGTGAAAGATGGTCAGCTACTACGTTTTCACATCCTTTCTTATCTTTGATAACAAGATCGAATTCTTGTAACAGAAGGATCCAACGTATTAGTCGACCTTTTGCTTCTTTCTTCGCCAGAAGATGTTTTAGGGCGGAATGGTCAGTATACACAACTATAGGAGAGCCAATTAAGTAAGGCCTGAATTTTTCTAATGCAAATACAACCGCTAAAAGTTCTTTCTCGGTGGTTGTATAATTGATTTGCGCATCGTTCAGGGTCTTACTTGCATAGTAGATTACGTGTGGCATCTTTTGGATGTGCTGTCCTAAGACTGCACCTACTGCAAAATCAGATGCGTCACACATCAGCTCAAAGGGGTAGTCCCAGTTTGGTGATGATAAAATGGGGGCTGAAGTGAGTGAGTGTTTAAGTGAATCGAAAGCTTTCTCGCAGTCCGAGTCAAAGTGGAAGGTCGTATCCTTGGCCAGGAGAAGAGTTAAAGGTCTAGCAATTTTGCTAAAATCCTTAATGAATCTCCTATAAAAGCCCGCGTGGCCAAGGAAAGATCGAATATCTTTGACGCTTTTGGGATGAGGGAGGTTTTGAATGACATCTATTTTAGCTCTGTCAACGTCAATGCCTTTCTGTGAAATGACATGTCCAAGTACAATTCCTTCTTGGACCATGAAGTGGCATTTTTCCCAGTTCAATGTCAAGTTCTTCTCTTTGCAACGAGTAAGAACAGCGTCAAGATTCGATAGGCAATCAGAAAAAGAGTCTCCAAAAATCGAGAAATCGTCCATAAAGATCTCCAGAAAATTCTCTACCATATCAGAGAATATCCCCATCATACACCGCTGAAAGGTAGCGGGAGCATTGCATAACCCAAATGGCATGCGACCGTAAGCAAAGGTACCAAAAGGACAAGTAAAAGTGGTTTTATCTTGATCCTTTTTGGCGATGAGGACCTGATTATAGCCTGAGTATCCGTCCATAAAGCAATAATACTCTCGTCCCGCTAAGCGTTCCAGCATTTGATCAATAAATGGTAGAGGAAAGTGGTCTTTCCTCGTGGCGGCATTGAGTTTTCTATAATCAATACATACACGCCACCCAGTTTGGGTGCGTGTCTGAATCAACTCATTTGCCTCATTGGTTATAACAGTGATGCTGGATTTCTTAGGGACGACATGTATAGGACTCACCCACTGGCTATCGGAGATGGGTATATAATACCATTATCTAGGCATTTGACGATCTCTTTCATCACCGCTTCCTTCATGACGGGATTTAACCGTCTCTGTGGTTCTCGGGTTGGTCTGGCATCATCCATCACATGTATACGATGTTCAACTATCAAGGGACTAATCCCTTTGATGTCCGCCATGGTCCAACCGAACGCCTCTTTATTAGATCTTAATATCGATAAAAGTGCATTCTCTTACTCTGATGCAAGAGATGCGGAAATGATAACCGGTAAAGACTCATTCTCACCTAATAAGCATATTTAAGATGAGAAGGTAAAATTTTGAGATCTAATTCAGGCGGAGGAATAATAGAAGGTGGGATCATCGAGTGATTTTTGGAATTACAAAGAAGCTCAGAGCCTGTGAAAGATACAGAGTCGGGTGGAGTAAAGTCAGGAGTGCAGGACTCAAGTGTAGGAAAAGTGTCCTCACTAAGATCATGTGTAAGATCAAACAGAGATGTGGTAATGTCGTCGAGATCTAGCAAGCAAAGATCCTCAGCTCCACAACTATCGGGAGCGATCTCGTGGACAGATCACACATCTAAAATATGAGCAGAGGGTTCTGATGGCTGACTTCCAACTTTGTAGATGTTTAGTTCAATGGTCATATATCCAAATGATAAGTTCATTGAACCATTTCTACTGTTTATAACAGCGTTGGAAGTGGCAAGGAAAGGACGACCCAGAATCACCGGAATTTGGCCCCGGGGGTTTGCTACAGGATGTGTGTCGAGCACAATGAAGTCTACAGGGAAAACAAATTCCCCGACCTTTATCAACACATCCTCTAATTCACCCCTTGGTTTGGTGATTGAACGGTCTGCCATTTGGAGAGTGCAATGAGCAGGTTTCAACTCTCCAATCCCTAATTGCTCATAGACAGAATATGGAAGTAGGTTAACACTTGCGCCAAGGTCTAAAAGAGCACGATTTATGTTTTTACCCCCAATAGAAATCGATATTGTAGGACATCCTGGGTCTTTACGTTTCTTTGGTAGCTGGGGAATAAAAGCAATGCTGATATTATTAGCCATAAAGACCTTCTTTGGCACTTGGGTCTTCCTCTTCCTAGTGCACAAGTCCTTAAGAATTTTCGCATAGGCGGGGACTTGTTGAATTGCATTTAGGAGAGGGATATTGATGTCAACCTGTTTGAACATTTCCATAATTTTCTCCATATGGGGACTCGTTCTATTAGCCCTTAACCGATTCGGGTAAGGTGCTTTCGCAATAAGCGTAGGGTCCATCACAGGAGAAGGAAGAGGGGGTAGACGAGGTCCCAAAAGAGGTGTGGGGACCGTCTGTGGAGAACTAAAAGAGCTATACTGAGGTGTCGAGCCTAGTGGGAAATGGAGAATAGGCTCGCGAGAAGATGGTGTGGTAGAAGAAGAAGGATCAGAAGGAGAAGTGTGTGTGTGTGGAAAGGTCTCAGCCGGGGTGTTGATTTGATTTTCAGTATCATCAATACCTTCCCCGACATGATTGTTCAGCACTCTTCCCGATCTCAACGTTGTGATGGCATTTACATTGTAATGCCCAGGATTCTGTAGGGGTTGAGAGGGAAGTTTCCCTTTTTCTCTTACACTCATTTCGGCTTTAAGTCGTGCGATTTCAGCTTCCATCGTTCTGATACTCTCAGCTTGGGACGCTGAGTTTTTCTTTATCTCACTGACGGAAGATCTAACCTCAGTCGAAACCTCTATGAAATTTGATAAAAGTGATTTCATGGTTTGAGTGAATTGAGAGAATTCGTCAGAACAGGACAACTGCATAGGATTAGACTGTGCAGGAGTGTTGACCTGATTTTGGAAGTTTTGTGACTGGTAGGGGTGCTGAGTGAGTTGAAGGGGTTGCTGTTGTGGTGGAGGAAGAACCCGTTGAAAATTATTCGTGTTTGGAACCGTGTTTTGAGATTGGTTTTGGTTCCAAGCAAAATTCGGGTGATTCCTCCAACCCTGATTGTACGTGGAAGAATATGGATCGTTTCTAGGTCTTTGAAATGCGGCGTTAGAATGCTCGTGACCTTGAAACGCAGAGTTTAATGGACATTCTTCCGTTAAATGAGACGGATCAGAACAGCACCCACAAACAGTTTTGGGGAGCGACACTGGGTTTAGGGAGGCTACTGCAAATTTGTGTTCCATAGCGTCGAGCTTCTTTTGCATTGCTGCCATCTCAGCTCGAACACCTATGGACACATCTATTTGGTGTACGCCACCCCTATTCAATGGTTGGGTTCCACTCTCCCACTGTAGTGATTTTTCAGCGAACTCTTCTAAATACTTCCAAGCTTCCCCATCATCTTTGGTCATAAAAGTACCTTGACACATGTTTTCAAGGTTCTGTTTAGTGTTTGGGTTAATGCCCTCATAAATGATTCGGCAAAGCTCCCATCTCGGGATGCCGTGATGAGGACACTGAACCAATAGATCCTTGAAACGTTCAAAGCATTTTGAAAATGGTTCAGTAGGGAGCTGGGCAAATTGATTCAGTTCGCTACGGATTCGAGCTGTCTTTTGTATTGGGTAAAATTTCTTAAGGAATGCAGCGACGAATTCTTCCCAATTCGTAATAGAGTGTGCGGTAGTGTTATATAGCCACTTCTCGGCTATATCGCACAATGTAAATGGAAGAAATCGTAGACGCATAGCATCCATTGAAAGTTGTGACGTACCCATCATTGCGCATACGTTTTCAAATTTGGTAATGAAAACGTAAGCGTCCTCAGTCTCGAGTCCGTGGAATTTGGGTAAAAGATTGATATACTGGGGCTTAATCTCAAAGTTATCCCCGTTGGCTGGTGGTGTGGATAAGCAGGTCGAAAGAGGACCTCGAATAGGGTAGCACCTCTCCTGGAGAGAGATGCGGGGTGGATTCTGCGCACCAACGGACGACGGCAGATTAGGGTTAAAGAAGTTTGATGGATTCGGATCCATCGGAGTGGGTATGGTAATGCGTAAAGAAAAGGTAAATGGAGAAATATCGACTTCGGAGTCGATAGGAGGTACGCGGACTAAACGGGCACTAGAATCCCGTGTCCAGCCTATCTTGCCCTAAAAAGGGTTAGTACAAGTGGCAGTGTTGACTTATAATTAGGGGTAATGAATGAATGCGGTGTTTGCTTTGAAAAAGGGACGGATTTGTTTGAAAAAAATGATGCGACAAAACAAATGCAGCACACAAACCCTAGAATCTAGTGGTCACCTAGGTCCGGCTCTAGACCGCTCCTAACTGCCAAAAGCCAAGTCGCAGGATAGAATCCTCCACTGCCTCTTTGTTCCCCTGTGGCCGGATAAGTGCCAGGTAAGTGGGAAGCTACTCCAGTACGTAAGTAGTAGGCCTAATTAAAAACCACTAGCCTTAGACACACTCGCCTTAGACACCACAAGAAAACGCGGATAAGCAATGAATTACCCACGGCCTTCTTCTGTCCTAATTGAGCGCGACGGTCCTTAGAGTCATCTCTAGATATTTTTTAGTTAATGTGGGTCAATGCGGATGCAAGTTTTGCGATTTTCGGGGCCTAGGAAGGGTAATGAAATCCCCACCTAATTTGGATTTGGCCGTTCCCCTTAATATCCGTATTTAGAATGCAAACAACCAAGAAACAAAATCACGCACAAATTTAATATTTTGCTTTTGCGGCGCTGCGATTTATTTGCAAAGAATCCTGCACAAACTGTTAGTTGGAGCTAAAAAGAGGAGAGAGGAGAAGGTAAGAAGTCACCTGAAGCAAAATTGTACAGAGAACCCTCCACCAAGCCGCGGTTCCGCCGCAATAGGGGGCTCCCACCGCGCTTCCGCGGTCTTATGTGCAGATCTCTTCACCAAAAATTTTCAGGGAGCTTCTGTAGACTCTCTCAACTCTCTGGTATTTTCCAAAAAATTTCTTCAATTGCCAAACAGCTCCAGATTTCCTTGCAATGAACCACAACAAATCGTTTAGGGTTTGCACGAATTTTGATCTCAAAAAAATAACAATGGAATAAATCTTTCAATTCAAACTATAATATGAAACGAATTAGCGCGCGATCCCCGGCAACGGCGCCATTTTGATTGTTCGTTTTTTTTCCGATTGTGTGTTTCAAATCAAATAGTCCCCGGCAACGGCGCCATTTGATTTATTGAAAGTATCTTGTATCGGTATTAGAAAATTGTATAAAGAAATCACAACCAAAGAATTATATTTGACCGCAATCAATTACGGTGTCAGTTGTAGATCGTAAGCGAGTGCGGATCGTCCACAGGGATTGTGCGATTCGTTTCTGTATTTAATTTGTTTGAATTGAAAAGTTAATCGAAAGGAAAAGAAAACATGATTCAAGAATTTATCGATTGATTCAGGTGTCACTAGTTTAATCAAGAATCAAGAAATGATAAACAATCGAGAATCGGGTTTCGATGATATTTTCCAACCAAATGTCAAGAATCTAAATGAGGCTCGTAGGAATCGATCGGATCTATAGACGTGATGTAATCTCAAGATTTTGTGTTCTTGTCCTTCGAAGGATTGATACTAGATCGATGATGATCGACGAGAGTTAGAGCTTTCTTGATGAAACTAGGGTTTCATCGTTTAACCCTTGTTCTTTCGTAGATATCATTCACATTCTAGCCTCTAGCAATTTCAAGAAACGGTCGTAACTCCCCAATCTCGAGCGATATCAATCAAGAAAGCATCGCAACAAGTTGGGTTGTCGATTCTTGAACTTGCTAGGGTTTACAAAACTCGTAGGATTCAAGAATCGATTTAAGATATATTTCATCATCATTCTATTGATCGTCTCGACTCCTCGACGAGCGGAGTATTACTCAAACATCATCATACAGAAAGCATTCAAGAATTGAAAAGATATCATGATGCAAGAATTTAAAGAAAACAAGATAAAAGAATATCACATTTTATTTATATCAACAATTTGATTACAGTCGCTCAAGAACTACAAGAGGAAGAACTAAATTATCGAATTGGCGTTGCTCGGCTCCGTGAGTCGCGGATCGGCTTGGACCACTTGCTCTGTTTAAGATCGGCTCGGCTCATAAAAGGTTGCAAGGCTTCTTGCTTGATGGGTACTCGGGATCTTGGCTTTTGATTGGAATTAGGGTTAGGGTTTCACATAAGTCCTCTCAGTAGACTTGTGGAAGGAGAAGATGAAGAAAGAGAGTGAATGGATTTATCAATTTCAATGAATGAATAATTCCAAGAGATGATCCTTTTTACAAGTGAGCCTAGGGTCTTATTTATAGATCTCCCAAACCCTAGGTCTAGGTTTGAAATTACAATTCCCTCCAAAAGTTTGTTGAGGAGCTTCTAGAATTAGTTTGTTAGGAGCTAGCTTAGGTTTTAAGCTAGGATTAATTAAGCTTAGAAACCCTAGTTTGCTGATCTGGCAGAAATCTCTGGAGTCTTCTGCAACTTGAAGTACATGAGCTGAATGTGGGCCCTGAATGAAGAGTTATGGTGCAAAGATTTGGTGCTGACGTGGAAGATCCGCCGTGGAACCGCGGCGCAAGCCGGCTCCGGCCGCGGTTCCGCGGCCATATTGGCTCCTTGGGACTTGGGCTCTTTGCAGTGGTCTTGGGATGATATTTGGGGCTTTATCTGATGTGTTGATTTGTATTTGTCCCTTTGGATTGATACCAGAATTGAAATCATTGAGTCGGCGTAATGTTTGATCGGTACCGTATAAATTGTGGCCTTTCTCCTGGATTTTCCTGCACAGATCTCAAAACAAGTGTTGCGCAATATAGGAATGATGCGATGCCATGAAATGCAGTCAATTTCCTTTATAGTGCCGGTTTTAAAGTCTAACACATGCAATCTGATATTTTGCGACAGTTTTGCTAATATGTGAAATATGATTGCCGAACACTTCTATATGAATGCAAATGATGAGGAAATTGCCGGTTAAAAGATGCAATATTTTCGACTAATCGGGTCTACAGACTAACCTGCACAAGTGTCACCTGAGAACTGCCATCTGACGTGAGGTATAATACCATCTGGGAGTTCTCGGTGAGTCCGTCCAGTGTACCCAGTCTCCACTGAGCACCCGTATACTATCTCTGATGTCAAACACCAATGGATATGGGATCATCCATCGCCCATCTCATGGGTCGAGAAGCGTATACGCTAGTCTACACTGGTATATCGATGCCCCGTCTCGATACACCCATGACAAGGGACCTTGAAGGATGTACTTATGGACTACCATGTCCCCAC
The DNA here is from genome assembly GCA_030015575.1 of Agapanthus africanus. Lineage (NCBI taxonomy): Eukaryota > Viridiplantae > Streptophyta > Magnoliopsida > Asparagales > Amaryllidaceae > Agapanthus > Agapanthus africanus. The sequence goes on from CM057349.1 coordinate 299,276,139, forward strand.
TAGTATGATCCGCATCATAGTCCAGGTAGTCAAGTATACATCCTAAGGGCTTTACAACCATGTAACTATAAGACAGTACAAAGAGACAAGTATACATGTTAAGATAAAGAGCAACCAGATAGCATACTATCATATCGAGCAAGAAAGTCATCTCTATATATGTCCAAGCATCCAATATAATATACATCATCTGTACAATGCTGGCCTCTAGGGCATACATACAACTAACAATCTCCCACTTGCACTAGGGCCAGCTGCTGTAGTATCGCATACCGAGCATCCCGAAGAGTCTCTCAAACTGTATCTGGGGAATGGCCTTCGTGAGTGGATCCGCTGTGTTATTCTTCGTGTCAACCCTCCTGACCTCGATCTCCCGGCGATCAACTATCTCCCGGATCAGGTGATACCGCCTCAGAATATGCCTGGATCACTGATGGGACCTGGGTTCCTTGGCCAAAGCCACCGCTCCATTGTTATCGCAATACAAAGGTATTGGATTCTCAATGGATGGAACCACTCAAAATTCAATAATGAACTTCTTGATCCAGACAGCCTCTTTGGCAGCATCGTTGGCAGCGATGTATTCAGCCTCCATCGTCGAGTCTGCCACGGTTTCCTGCTTGGAACTCTTCCAGCTAACCGCCCCTCCGTAAAGGGTAAAGACAAATCCCGACTACGACTTAGAGTCGTCCTTATCACTCTGGAAGCTCGAATCGGTAAAGGAATCCACTTGGAGTTCTCTGTTACCATATACCAAGAGCATCTCTTTAGTCCTTCGTAAGTACTTGAGAATGCTCTTCACAGCTGTCCAGTGACTCTCTCCAGGATCAGCTTGATACCTGCTCACTACACTTAGTGAGTATGCTACATCGGGTCTGGTACATAGCATCGCGTACATGATAGAGCCTACAGCCGAAGCATAGGGCATCCCTTGCATGCGAGCTCTCTCCAAATCAGTCTTGGGAGACATCTCTTTGGAGATAGTGACTCCAGAGATCGTGGGTAAGTGCCTACGCTTGGATTCTTCCATACTAAACCTCTTTAGTATGGTGTCGATGTACCTGGATTGGGACAATCCCAATATCCATTTGGATCTATCTCTATAGATCCTAATTCCCAATATGCAGGAGGCATCACCAAGCTCTTTCATTGAGAATCTTTGTGATAAGAAGAGCTTGACCGATTGCAGCATAAGAATGTTATTTCCTATCAAGAGTATGTCGTCCACGTACAATACGAGGAAGACAACCTTACTCTCTGCTACCTTCTTGTAGATACAAGGTTCATCTACGTTTTTGACAAAATCAAACTCTTTGATAACGACGTCAAAGCAGATGTTCCAACTCCGCGACGCTTGCTTTAATCCATAAATGGATTTAAGCAGCTTGCACACCTTCCCGCTGCTCCCACTATCTACGAAGCCCTCTGGCTGAGTCATGTACACGCACTCTTCTAAATCACCGTTTAGAAAGGCGGTCTTAACATCCATTTGCCAGATTTCGTAATCATGATATGCAGCGATGGAAAGCATGATCTGTATGGATTAAAGCATAGCCACTGGAGAAAAGGTTTCGTCATAGTCCACACCTGGTCTTTGACGAAAACCCTTTGCAACAAGTCTAGCTTTGAAAGTCTCCACTTTCCCATCTACACCAAGTTTTTTCTTGAAGATCCACTTGCTCCCAATGGGTTTTACTCCTTCAGGAGCAACTTCCAAAGTCCATACTTTGTTGGTGTACATGGATTCCATCTCGGACCGCATTGCATCCAGCCATTTCACTGAGTCCCCACTCGTGATGGCCTGCTTGAAGCTAGTTGGGTCATCATCAACCATGATGCAATCCTCGCTTCCACCATCAATAAGAAAACCGTAGTATCTCTCAGGTGGATGAGAAACCCTACTAGATCGGCGGAGAGGCTGGGGTTCGTCGGGTACTACTGAATCCTCTGGTTCTACCAAGTCTTCTGTTATAGTTTGTGTCGCTGGAACCTCTTCCAGTTCTACCTCAATGCCACTAATCTGCTTCATAAGAAAACTTTTTTCTAAGAAAGTGGCATGTCGAGAAACAAACACCTTTTGTTTCCCGGGGTGGTAGAAGATATACCCTTGTGAATTTTTGGGATATCCTATAAACTTACATAAGACAGATCTTGCCTCGAGTTTGGCTGGATTTTGTCTTTTGACATAGGCCGGACAACCCCATATCTTAATGTAATTAAGATGTGGTCTCTTCCCTTTCCATATCTCATATGGAGTGGTAGGCACAGATTTGGTAGGAACTCTATTCAATAGGTCTATGGCTGTCTCAAGCGCATACCCCCAGAAGGAAATAGGTAACTCAGCTGTACTCATCATTGAGTGTACCATATCTAATAGGGTACGATTCCTCCGTTCCGACACCGTTGTGCTGTGGTGTATAATGAGGAGTAAGCTGAGAGAGAATCCCATTCTCTTTTAGATAATCCAGAAAATCATTGCTCAAGTATTCTCCTCCTCGATCAGATCGAAGGATCTTAATACTTTTGCCCGTTTGGTTCTCCACTTCGTGCTTATATTCTCTGAATTTCTCAAAAGCTTCAGACTTGTGTTTCATCAGGAACACATGTCCGAATCTTGAGAGATCGTCAGTGAATGTAATGAAGTAGGAAGAACCGTTTCTGGTATGTGTAGACATGGGACCGCATACATCACTATGTATCAGCCCTAAGAGTTCGGTAACTCTTTCTCCGTGTCCCGTAAACGGAGTTTTGGTCATCTTGCCTTTGAGACATGACTGGAAAGTGTCATAAGATGAAAATTCAAACGGATTCAAATATCCATCCTTATGCAACTTAGCTAGTCGTGTCACATTGATGTGACCCAGTCTACAATGCCACAAGAAGGATTCGTTCAGATCTGAACTCTTCCTCTTGTGTGTGTTTTGTAAATTGAGGACTGCATTTTGATTGAGAATGAATATGTCATTATGTAATGAGCCTGATGCAATCAACTTTTGATCTAGGAAGATATTCATAACATTATCCGGTACTACAAAATTATATCCTTCTTTACTCAGTAAAGAAACTGATATAATATTGCACATCATGTTCGGTATATAATAGCACTCATTCAGAATCAGTGTTTTATGACTTGGTAATACAAGGTGATATTCGCCAACTGCTTTGGCTGCAATACTTGCACCATTCCCTACTTGAACGGAATGATCACCTTTTCCCAGTTCTCTACCTTTCCGTAGCCCATGTAACTGTTTACATATGTGGGATCCTGATCCGGTATCTAATACCCAGGACGTAGGGTGAACTGAAAAACAGTTCTCAATGACTAACACACCCGAAGAAGGTGCATCAACATGCATGTTCTCCGTTTGGGCGGCGTGAGAATCCAGATATTCTCCTGATTCCTGTTCAGTCTTATAACACTTATAAGATAGAACGGGTCAAACGTTTCCCTGCACAGTATAACATGCGGGTTCGGTCAATACATCCATATTATTATCTTGATTAAGGCATGACATGGTCGCTACCTGGAGAGAGAGAAGAAAACACTTTAGCGTATGCTCTTGCAAGATCAGATTGGTTATTATCTTATCTAATCAGGATGGCTCCCACTGTTTTTATCAAATCTTCCTTCAAACTCTAAAAGGAAAGACTAGCTGGGATTAATTACACCCTACAACTTTGCCGATCTTTCAGCCAGGCCAGTGTCGGTACTTTGAGGGAGGTTCCCTGTGCTTTCGCACAGACCTAATTAAAGTAAACCTCGTTTTCCTAGAAGCGTAACCCCGTTGACACCTTTCTAGACACCTACTTGATCGGCTAATTGTCCTGTGTAAAACTCTCCCAGGAGTAACAATTACTCGCAGTGGGTATCGGGATCCAACTATCTCATAGAAGGTATGCAATCTCATTGTAAATTTCAACACTTGAAATTCCCGATAATGCTTTTGCCCCTAGCGTGCTATGACCTTGACGCATGCCAAACAACCCATAGTCCGCTAGTCAAGTTCAACCCGTACAATTCGTGATTGAATTAAACCCACCCGTACGACCCTTGACGCATGCCAAACAATGCCGTACGAATACCCTAATCCAATTGCATCTCATGCTACAGATAAGTAATAATCAGCTACCGTACACTACGCCTTGACGCATGCCAAACAACCGCAGCACGAATACTAAATATTACTTATCTGAATTGACGGAGGGCTACGCAGGTTTTTCAGAAAAACCATGAGCGTAATGAACTTGATATCGTCGTAGAATCATGTGAAACTTTGAAATGGAGTGTTTTTTAGGCTTTCATTAGTTTTGCTAAAGAGGTCACTCCCGGTGAAGGGATCTCGGCTCTTTCCTCATCGAATAAGGTGCAGGACATATCATATATATCACTGTGCAAAGCAAAACTCTAAAAGCAATCAAAAGACAAACCGAGTTTTGTAGCATCTGCCAGTTTCGCTAAAGAGGTCACTCCCGGTGAAGGGATCTCGGCTCTTTCCCCATCGAATAAGGTGCAGGGTATATCATATATACCGCTATGCAAAGCAAGACTGTAGCTACCCTTTTTGGAAAAATTTGATTCTACAACATCTTTTAGATTTATTTTCATTCATTAATCACATTAATGAAGTCCCATCATTTAAGTCACCTAAGCATCACAGATAAATACGACGTACACTTATGCCATCCGCATTCGCCTCGATGTCCCCTCGTGCACCGTTAGGTTAGGTAACTAACAGCAGAGCAGGGCAGGGCTAGCGCGGGTGTAAAACATAAGTAACGCCTATATAATATATCATATATACTATATACAATATTTATCGTAGAATATATCTAATGATCACATCACAGATATCGCAGCAGAAACATAGATATAATGTGGGATATCCTAGGACGTCCGTATTTAGTATTTAGCCAACAATAGAAAATACGGATTCCATAGTCGCGATGAATAGCCAAGCCCACACCCAGGACCCCTACGAGAGCGGCAAGCGACCCTACCAATTCTGGAGTTTAGGAGACCCGGTCTCGACTCCTCGAGATGGCCTCCCACTGAACCCCAGAACCCGGTCACCTGTGCTCCCCTCCTTTGGTCCATCCTAATGCGGAAAAGTAAATAATATACAACACTGGTGGCATCGACCTCAACCCGGAAGTGCCCCAAATAAAAGAATATTACATTACATTTGAATTTACATGAATGAAAATATAAAACTCTCATCTCACATAAAAAAAACCCCGGCTATTCGATTGCGACAATCCTGCACACCATATCTCAGCAACACATAATATCTCATATCATCAACGTAAGTAAGTATGCATACACTGATCGTCGTCGATGTATAGCAACGACAATCGGTAAATACATACTACACTTACGGTCACAGAAAACAAAGTGTAAAACTGCAATATCTGGAATCCACATTCTCTTTAGACATCGTAAATACGAAATATCATATATTTCGTATTTCATATCTAGGTATATGAATTCCACACATTGCATCACATTTCAGATAAATAGACGGTATTAAAGTTTTCGAACGAATGATCAAATACCCAAAATTCCCTAAAGCTCAACACTTGAGCGGAGTTCAAAAAACCCGGAGTGTAACACAGTAGTAGCGGTCCAGCCGTAGAAGGGTCAAGCCAACGCCTCACATGTGGCACGCCGTACCGCCCCAAACCCTAAGCTTCAAAAGGCAGTTCAAGACGGTCACATAATCGAGTTAAGGTTTGTAGTCTTCTAGAGGGTCCACCACAAAACTTGCACGTAATTCCGAAAGATTTAAACCCCGTGAAAAGTGAGCAAATGACACTCGTTCGAACAATTCAATACTTTCTAATTATCCGGAAAAACATGAAGTTAAAATTTCGATCGAATCATTGAACTCAAAACAATCTCCAGAACAAATAATACTAAGACCAGATTAAAAATACCCAAAAATAGCAACATGCAGTTATAAGTATTACTGTGCAAAAATTATGCACTGACCCATCTGTACGGCCGCGGAACCGCGGCCCAAGCAAGCTTTGGCCGCGTTTCCGCGGCGATAATAACTGTTCACTGCATCGTTTTTTGCAGTTTGTCGTAGATTTCCCTGCTGATATTTTTACATATTTTTAATACCGAAAAATCACTGTTTTGAAAAAATGTCCAGAGAGTGTCCCAAAAAGCCGTATTTTGTTTCGATCGGGGTTTTAACTTCGCTAAAGTGTCGCCTAATGTTCTAGGTCGGCTCTGATACCAATGTAGGGTTAACCTAGCACCTCATGAAGGGTTTGGAAGCAACACATGTACCAAAGATCAAATTTTTAGGGTGCCAAGTTAACAAACAAAGAATCATTCCTAGAAAAATTAGGGTTTCAAAAACTACACATCATCTCAAGTAAGAAAAGCTAGGGTTTTGAGAGTACAACCTTTGTATCTCCCTACGCTAGACTCCTCGGCTACTTGGGGTTTGGAAAAGGTCCGCTTGAACTCCTCTAGGTCAACGATGATCCACCCGGAGTCCGCTTTGTCCAAGCTAGCAACTTCACAAGATCAAGAATGAAAATGGAAGCTAACACTCTAAACAAGTGGGCAAGACTTGTGTAGAATGATGTTGTGGTGGCTTTTCTCACTTCAAAATCCTAACTTGATGAGTATTTTTCTCACTACAAAAGTCTAGAGAGCAAAAGATGAAGGAGGAAGAAGATGATGGCTTTTTTAAGAAGAAGAGAAAAGATTAACTCTTGAAAGAAAATAGAAAATATATGAATATATATTTTCCTCTTCTCATCTCAAACCATGGTTAAATCATATGGATATTATTTCACTTGAGTTAAAACATAAAAGAAAAGATTAACTCATGGTTAGAAGGTAGGTGAGCATGGTTAGGTCAAAAAGAGTGTAGAACTCATCCATGAATTATCCTTTTCTTTTCCCTTTTGTTTTAAATCAAATGCAATAATAATTCATATATATTAAACCATGGTGTGAGTCTTATATTGCCACCATTTTCCATGTATATGCAACCATGAAGGATGATGTATGTATGTATGTGTGTATGCACATCCATATGTGCATGAATCTATAAAGAAAGCATACATGCATGCATACATCCATCAAACACAAGAAAGGATTTCAAGTGAGAAGCTACTGGTTAAATGATAAATCAACACTTGATTTGTCAATCCGGTCATATCACATACGACCCCACAAAAAGCAAGCCACCCGATTAATATACGGTATCCTATACGCGCATTTTAACCGGGTCGATGCGCATATCGCATACACGCACCACAATGTTTCGCCTGGACTAGGTAACTCGTTTGTGGGACTCTAAGACTCGTCAATACGCCGGCAGTGGGTGATGATCATATCAAGCACCCCCAAGCCACAAGCGGTCGACTAAACGTAACGGCCACCCGGGTATTGAGCGATCAGAAGAAAACAAGAGAACCTGCTACAACTCCCGTCGAGCCAACCGGCAACACTTCCCGTGCAGTCCGGTCTCCTCGTCTGATATGTCGCATATCAAGTCTAGGGGTGGTAAACGTCAGACCCCAATAACCGATAAGTCGTGCCGATGTGAGGCTCATAACGGGTCGAGAAACTACTGGTAACACTTACCAGTAAATCTCTAATCAGCCCTGACCAAGGACTTCCCTGTTACGGCCAATCGAGCACAGTGCAACATCAACCCCCAATACCGGGAAAGACGAAACCTCTCCTATCGCTCATTGCCTCCATGTGACTCGGGACTGTACCCAAAAACCACCGTTTTGCATGCCCTCATGGACGTGGTAAGGTGGAAATCAAAGCACAGTGGGAATCACACAAGACTCTATGACGATCTAGGGTCTACAGACTAACCTGCAGAAGTGTCACCTGAGAACTGACATCTGACGTGAGGTATAATACCATTTGGGAGTTCTCGGTGAGTCCGTCCAGTGTACCCAGTCTCCACTGAGCACCCGTATACCATCTCTGATGTCAAACACCAATGGATATAGGATCATCCATCGCCCATCTTATGGGTCGAGAAGCGTATACGCTAGTCTACACTGGTATATCGATGCCCCATCTCGATACACCCACGACTAAGGACCTTGAAGGATGTACTTATGGACTACCATGTCCCCACTAGTATGATCCGCATCATAGTCCAGGTAGTCAAGTACACATCCTAAGGGCTTTACCAACATGTAACTATAAGACAGTACAAAGAGACAAGTATACATGTTAAGATAAAGAGCAACCAGATAGCATACTATCATATCGAGCAAGAAAGTCATCTCTATATATGTCCAAGCATCCAATATAATATACATCATCTGTACAATACTGGCCTCTAGGGCATACATACAACTAACAGTAGTATCTCATACCTAGCATCCCGAATAATCTCTTAAACTGTATCTGGAGAATGGCCTTCATGAGTGGATCCGCAGTGTTGTCCTTCGTATCTACTCTCCTGACCTCGATCTCCCGGCGATCAACTATCTCCCTGATCAGGTGATACCGCCTCAAAATATGTCTGGACTTCTGATGGGATTTGGGTTCCTTGGCCAAAGCCACAGCTCCATTGTTATCGCAATACAGAGGTATTGGATGCTCAATGGATGGAACCACACCAAGTTCACTAATGAACTTTTTCATCCAGACGGCCTCTTTGGCAGCATCATTGGCAGCGATGTATTCAGCCTCTATCGTCGAGTCTGCAACGGTATCTTGTTTGGAACTCTTCCAACATACCGCCCCTCCATTGTGAGTAAAGACAAATCCTGAGTGCGACTTAGAGTCATCCTTATCACTTTGGAAGCTGGAATCGGTAAAGGACTCCACCCGGAGTTCTCTGTTACCATACACCAAGAACATGTCTCTAGTCTTCGCAAGTACTTGAGAATGTTCTTCACAGCTGTCCAGTGACTCTCTCCAGGATCTGTTTGATACCGACTCACTACACTTAGTGAGTATGCTACATCGAGTCTGGTACATAGCATCGCATACATGATAGAGCCTACTGCCGAAGCATAGGGTATCCCTTGCATGCGAGCTCTCTCCAAATCAGTCTTGGGAGACATCTCTTTGGAGATAGTGACTCCAGAGATCGTGGGTAAGTGCCCACGCTTGGATTCTTCCATACTAAACCTCTTTAGTATGGTGTCAATGTACCTGGATTTGGACAATCCCGGTATCCTTTTGGATCTATCTCTATAGATCCTAATCCCCAATATGCAGGAGGCATCACCTAGATCTTTCATTGAGAATCTTTGTGATAAGAAGAGCTTGACTGATTGCAGCATAGGAATATCATTTCCTATCAAGAGTATGTCATCCACGTACAATACGAGGAAGACAACCTTACTCTCTGCTACCTTTTTATAAATACAAGGTTCATCTATGTTTTTGATGAAGTCAAACTCTTTGACTACTACATCAAAACAGATGTTCCAACTCCGCGATGCTTGCTTTAACCCATAAATGGATTTAAGCAGCTTGCACACCTTTCCGCAGCTCCCACTATCTACGAAGCCCTCTGGCTGAGTCATGTACACGCACTCTTCTAAATCACCGTTTAGAAAGGCGGTCTTAACATCCATTTGCCAAATTTCGTAGTCATGGTATGCAGCAATGGCAAGTAAGATCCGGAAGGACTTAAGCATAGCCACTGGAGAAAAGGTTTCGTCATAATCCACACCTGGTCGTTGACGAAAAACCCTTTGGTACAAGTCTAGCTTTGAAAGTCTCAACTTTTCCATCTACACCAAATTTCTTTTTAAAAATCCACTTGCTCCCAATGGGTTTTACCCCTTCAAGAGCATTTTCCAAAATCCATACTTTATTGGTGTACATGGATTCCATCTCAGATCGCATTGCATCCAGCCATTTCACGGAGTCACCACTCGTGATGGCCTGCTCGAAACTAGTCGGATCATCATCTTCCATGATGCAATCCTCGCTTCCACCATCAATGAGAAAACCGTAGTATCTCTCAGGTGGACGAGAAACCCTACTAGATCGGCGGAGAGGCTGGGGTTCGTCGGGTACTACTGAATCTTCAGGTTCCAACAAATCATCAGTTGCGGTTTGTGGTGCTGGAACCTCTTCCAGCTCTACCTCTTTGCCACTAATTTCTTTTGCAAGAAATTCCTTTTCCAAAAAGGTGGCATGTTGAGCAACAAACACTTTTTGTTCCTCAGCGTGGTAGAAAAAATATCCTTGAGAATTCTTTGGATATCCCACAAATTTGCAAAGAACTGATCGTGCCTCGAGTTTGTCCGGATTTTGTCTTTTGACATAGGCCGGACAACCCCATATCTTAACTCATTTAAAATATGGTCTCTTCCCACTCCATATCTCATATGGTATGGTAGGTACAGATTTAGACGGAACTAGATTCAATATGTATAAGGTTGTCTCAAGCGCATACCCCCAGAAGGAAATAGGTAACTCAGCATCGCTCATCATAGATCGCACCATATCTAATAGGGTCCGATTCCTTCGTTCCGATACACCGTTGTGCTATGGTGTATATAGAGGAGTAAGCCGAGAGAGAATCCCATTCTCTTTTAGATAATCTAGGAACTCTTTGCTTAAGTATTCTCCTCCTCGATCAGATCGAAGGATCTTAATACTTTTGCCCGTTTGTTTTTCTACTTCGTGCTTATATTCTCTGAATTTCTCAAAAGCTTCAGACTTGTGTTTCAACAGGAACACATGCCCGTATCTAGAGAGATCGTCAGTGAATGTAATGAAGTAGGTAGAACCGATCCTGGCATGCGTAGACATGGGACCGCATACATCACTATGTACCAGTCCTAAGAGTTCGGTGACTCTTTCTCCGTGTCCACTAAACGGAGCTTTGGTCATTTTTCCTTTGAGACATGAATGGCAAGTATCATAAGATGAAAATTCGAATGAATTCAAATATCCATTTTTATGTAACTTAGCTAGCCGTGTCTCATTGATATGGCCAAGTCTACAATGCCACAAGAAGGATTCGTTCATTTCTGAACCTTTCCTCTTGTGTGTGTTTTGTATATTGAGGACTGTATTCTGATTTAGAATGAATATGCCATTATGTAACGAGCCTGATGCAATCAACTTTTGATCTAGGAATATGTTCATAACATTATCCTTTACTACAAAATTATATCCTTCTTTACTTAATAAAGAAACTGATATAATGTTGCACTTCATGTTCGGTATATAATAGCACTCATTTAGAATCAGTGTATTACGACTTGGCAATACTAGGTGATATTCGCCAACTGCTTTGGCTGCAATACTTGCACCGTTCCCTACTTGAACGGAATGATCACCTTTTCCCAGTTCTCTACCTTTACGTAGCCCATGTAACAATTTACATATGTGGGATCCTGATCCGGTATTTAATATCCAGGACGTAGGGTGAACTGAGAAACAGTTTTCAATAACTAATACACCTGAAGAAGATGCATCAACATGTATGTTCTTTTGGGCGGCGTGAGAATCCAGATATTCTCCTATTCCCTGTTCAATCTTATAACTCTTATAAGAAAGAACGGGTCCAACATTCCCCTACTCAGTATAATAAGCTGGTTCAGTCAATACATCCATATTATTATCTTGATTATGGCCTGACATGGTCGCTACCTGGAGGGAGAGAGAAGAAAACACTTTAGCGTATGCTCTTGCAAGATTAGATTGGTTTTTATCTTATCTAATCAGGATGTCTCCCACTGTTTTTATCAAATCTTCCTTCAAACCCTAAAAGGTAAGATTAGCCGGGGTTAATTACACCCTACAATTTCGTCAATCTTTCAGCCAGATCAGTGTCGGTACTTGAGGGAGGTTCCTCGTGCTTTCGCACGGACCTAATTAAAGTAAACCTCGTTTTCCCAGAGGCGTAACCTCGTTAACACTTTTCTAGACACCTACTTGATCGGCTAATTGTTCTGTGTAAAACTCTCCCAGGAGTAACACTTACTCGCAGTGGGTATCGGGATCCAACTATCTCATAGGAGGTATGCAATCTCATTGCAAATTTCAACACTTGAAATTCCCGATAATATTTTGCCCCTAGCGATCTATGACCTTGACGAAGTCAACAAACCATAAATCGCAAGTCAAGTTCAACCCGTACATTTCCCGATTGAATTAAACCCACCCATACGACCCTTGACTGAGTCAACAAGGCCGTGCAAATACCCTAATCCAATCACATCTCATGTTTTAGCAGATAAACACTACTTAGCTACCGTACACTACGTCTTGACTAAGTCAACAAACATAGCACGAATACTAAATAATATCTATCTGAAATGACGGAGGGCTACGCAGGTTTTTCTGAAAACCTATTGCGTAATGAACTTGATATCGTCGTAGAATCAAGTGAAATTTTGAAATGGAGTGTTTTTTAGGCTTTCATTAGTTTTGCTAAAGAGGTCACTCCCGGTGAAGGGATCTCGGCTCTTTCCTCATCGAATAAGGTGCAGGACATATCATATATATCACTGTGCAAAGCAAAACTCTAAAAGCAATCAAAAGAGAAACTGAGTTTTGTAGCATCTGCCAGTTTCGCTAAAGAGGTCACTCCCGGTGAAGGTATCTCGGCTCTTTCCTCATCGAATAAGGTGCAGGGTATATCATATATACCACTATGCAAAGCAAAACTGTAGCTATCATTTTTATAAAGTTTTGATTCTACAACATCTTTTAGGTTTCTTTTCTTTTTATTAATCTCATTAATAAAAAATCCCATCAGCTTATGCTTCCTAAGCATCACAGATAAATACGACATACACTTATGCCATCCGTATTCGCCTTGATGTCCCCTCGTGCACCGTAAGGTTAGGTAACTAACGACAGAGCAGGGCAGGGCTAGTGCGGGTGTAAAACATAAGTAACGTCTATATAATATATCATATATACTATATACTGTATCCATCACAACATATCAAATGATCACATCACAGATATCACAGCAGAAACATAGATATAATGTGGGATATACTAGGACGTCCGTATTTAGTGTTTAGCCAACAATAGAAAATACGGATTCCACTGTCGCGATGAATAACCAAGCCCACACCCTGGACCCCTACGAGAGCGGCAAGCGACCCTACCAATTCTGGAGTTTAGGAGACCCGGTCTCGACTCCTCGAGATGGCCTCACACTGAACCCTAGAACCCGGTCACCTGTGCTCCCCTCCTTCGGTCCATCCTAATGCGGAAAAGTAAATAATATACAACACTGGTGGCATCAACCTCAACCCGGAAGTGCCCCAAATGAAAGAATATTAAATTACATTTGAATTTACATGAATGAAAATATAAAACTCTCATCTCACATAAAACCCCCGGCTATTCAATCGCGATAATCCTGCACATCATATCTCAGCAACACATAATATCTCATATCATCAACGTAAGTAAGTATGCATACACCGATCATCGTCGATGTATAGCAACGACAATCGGCAATACCACTACATACTACACTTACGGTCACAGAAAAGAAAGTGTAAAACTACAATATTTGGAATCCACAATCACTTTAGACATCGTAAATCCGAAATATCACATACTTCGCATTTCATGCCTAACTCTATGAATTCCACATATTGTATTACATTCTAGATAAATAGACAGTATTAAACTTTTCGAACAGATAATCAAATACCCAAAATTTCCCAAATTGCTCAACATTTGAGCGGAGTTCAAATAATCCGGAATGTGTCACAGTAGTAGCGGTCCAGCCGTAGAAGGGTCAAGCCAATGCCTCACATGTGGCACGCCGTACTGCCCCAAACCCGAAGGTTCAAAAGGCAGTTCAAGACGGTCACATAATCGAGTTATGGTTTGTTGTCTTCTAAAGAGTCTACCACAAAACTTGCACGCATTTGCGAAAGATTTAAACTCAAGAAAAGATTCAACACTTGAAAAAAAATTCGTGTCGGGAAAAATTGAGTTAATGATATCCGTTCAAACATTTTAACAAATTCTAAATATCCGGAAATAATAACGAATTTAAATATTCCGATCGAATCTACGATTACAAAATAAACCTCAGAATACTCAACACTTGAGTCAGAATAAAAATACCCATAAAATTTAAATCACAGAAAAATGAATTACTGTGTAAAAACAAATACCAATTTCCCCTGAACGGCCGCGGATCCGCGGCCCAAGCACGGTATGGCCGCGGTTCCGCGGTGGTTTAGAAGTATCAGGTGCTCGTTTTTCACCACAATTCTAAAATTTCCCTGCTGAATTTTTTAGGTATTTTTAATTCAGAAAAATCCCAGATTTAAAAAATTGTCCAGAGAGGGGTTTAGCTTTGTCGGTTCGGGTTCGATCGGAGTTTTAACTTCGTAAACACGTCGCCTAATGCTCTAGCTAGGCTCTAATACCACTGTAGGGTTCCTAGGCACTCTTGTGAAGGTTTATAAAGCATCAAACATGCCCGAATAAAATTTTAGATGTGCCGAACAACCCAAAGACGGGATCTTTGATAGATTATTAGGGTTTAACATGCAAGATAACATCTTTAAACCTAAGTGTGAGGGATTACTGTAGGGTTCCTAGGCACGCTAATGAGGTCTCACAACAGATCAAACATGCCCAATTCAAATTTTTCATGTGCCTACAAACCCTAATACGGATCGTTAACTAAAAGTATAGGCGATGCAAGCAAGTAAACAATTTTATTGCTAAAGGAAATAGGCTACAACCTTTGTAGATCCGGTCCTCCACCTCCTTGGCTCCGTGATGACGCCCCTCCGCTGTATCTATCGGAATCCGGACTCTGGCGAAGGTTTCGTCGGAGAAATGATCGGGCTAGGTCGTCGACTTCGATGCCAAAGATGATCTACGTCGAGGCAACTCAAGATCAAACTCCAACTTCACCAAGTCATGAAACTTGTGAAGAAAACACCCAATACTACTTGGCAAGTGGTAGAGGATGAAGAAATAGGAAGTGGGTTTACTTTAGAATTGGATTTCTCACTCTTTTTCTCAAGTTGCCATTAATGGAGGCAAGGTTTCTTCTTTGTTGAAGAAGAAGAAGAAGAAGAAAGAATATGATAAGTTATATTAAAAATAGAAAACAAAATGATACTTATCATAATTTCAACCATGATTTAGTGTAGAGAACCAACTAGGGTTAAGTTGAATGGTTAGGGTTAGGAGAAGAAGACAAGAATGGTTACTTTAGTCAAAGATGCATGAAGTATCAAGAAGTTTCTTGAATGAAAGCAACCATTTTTGTTTTCCTTTTCCTTTTTTAATCAAAATAAATAGATAAATGAATAAGTGAGTAAATCAAAACCCTAACCATTAACATAACCATGGTTTAAGTCTTTACACAAACCCAAGTTTACATGTATCATCAAACATGATACAATCTTGTGCATAAAAGTATATCACATATACAACTTGTGTACATCAAGTGAGAAAATCCAATTTAAGTGAACCAATACTAGTTAATGCAAAGTAATATATCAAATATATAATTATGCATTAAATCATTAAATCAATACTTGATTTAACGATCCGGTCATATCGCATATAACCGACTAATATCCAATGTATCGGCTTATCGAATCAATCCTTGATTCGATAACTAGGTTATATCGCATACAACCAATCGATACATTCATCGCGAGAATGGAATACGGTATCGCATACACGCATTATTCTCGGTCCCGCACATATCTCATATGCGCTCCTATTTCGTTTCGCTTGAGCCAGGAAACCTCTGTGTAGGACTCTAAAGACTCGTCAATACGCCGGCAGCAGGTGATGATCATATCAAACACCCACAAGCCGCAAGCGGTCTGCTAAACGTAACGGCCACCCGGGTATTGAGCGATCAGAAGATCGACGAGCAAGCCCGCTCACACTCCTGTGAATCCAACCAGTAACACTTACCGTACAGTCCGGTCTGTTCGTCTGATATGTCGCATATCTCGCCTAGGGGTGGTAAACGTCAGACCCCAGTAGCTTGATAAGTCATGCCGATGTAAGGTCCATAACAATCGTGAAACTACTGATAACTCTTACCAGTATATCACTGCAACCCTGGCCAGGGATTTCCTGTTATGGCCAGTCGAGCACAGTGCAACATCAACCCCCAATACCGGGAGAGACGAATCCCCTCCTATCGCTCATTGCCTCCATGTGAATCGAGACTGTACCCAAAAACCACCTGTTTGCACGACTCAGTAGAGCCGTGGTAGGGTGGAAATCAAAGCACAGTGGGAGACACACAAGACTCTATGACGATCTCGGGTCAACAGACTAAGCTGTACCAGTGTCACCAGAGAACTGCCATCTGACGTGAGGTATAATACCATCTGGGAGTTCTCGGCGAGTCCGTTCAGTGTACCCAGTCTCCACTGAGCACCCGCATACCATCTCTGATGTCAAACACCAATGGATATGGGATCATCCATCGCCCATCACATGGGTCGAGAAGATATACGCTAGTCTACTCTGGAATATCGACGCCCCGTCTCGATATTCCCACGACTAGGAACATTGAAGGATGTACTCATGGACTAACCAGGCCCCACTAGTATGATCTGCATCATAGTCCTGGAAGTCGAGTACACATCCTAAGGGCTTTATCAACATGTAACAGAGAGACAGAAAGTATATACATATTAAGATAAAGAGCAACCAGATAGCGTACTATCATGTCGAGCAAGAAAGTCCTACCTATATATGATCCAGCATCCACTACAATATACATCCAATGTACAGTAATGGCCTCTAGGGCATACATACAACTAACAATCTCCCACTTGCACTAGGGCCATCTGTAGCAGTGGTTGTAGTATCACATACTCAACCATCCCATATAAGTCTCTCTCTGGGAAAAAGCCTTTGTGAGTGGATCCGCCGTGTTGTCCTCTAAGTCTACTCCCCCAACCTCGATCACCCTGGAGATCAACTATCTCCATGATCAGGTGATGCTGCCTCAGAATATATCTGGGTCACTGATGGGACCAGGGTTCCTGGGCCGAAGCCACACTTCCATTGTCATACAATGGTAGGAACCTAGTTCATCTCATGAACCAATATACACCCAAACTGCCTCTTTGGTAGTATCTTTAATAGCGATGTTACCAGCCATTATCGTCTAGTTTGCCACGGTATCTAGCTTGGAACTCTTCCAACATACCGTCCCTCTACTGAGGGTGAAGACAATGCATGTGACTGACATTCAGTCGTCCTTATCACCCTGGAACACTTCCAGTGATTCTCCCTAGGATCGATTGATACTATCTTACTACAGCTGGTGAGAATCCTAACATCCATTTAGATCTATCTCATAGACCCAAATCCCAGGATTTAGGAGGTATCATCTTTATCCTATATGGAGAATCCATGTGATAAGCGGAGATTGACCGTGCGTAGCATAAGAAACTCTTTTCTTATCAAGAGTATGTTGTCTACGTACAATACGAGGATGACCACCTTACTCTCTACTACCTTTTTGTATATACAAGGTTTATCTACCATTTTGATGAAGTCAAACTCTTTGACTACCACATCAAAACAGATGTTCCAACTCCGCGATGCCTGCTTTATCCTGTAAAGAAACTTGCACATGTTTCCCCTGCTCCCACTGTTTACGAAGCCCTCTGGCTGTGTACTTATAGACATTCTCTTCTAAATCATTATTTAGAAAAGTAGTCATGGCACCCAACCGCCAGATATCGTAGTCATGGTATGTAGCCATGGCAAGTAGGATCCGGATAGACTTAAGTAAAGCCACTGGAAAAGGTATCATCATTATTCATGCCTGGTCAATGACGAAAACCTTTAACAAGTCAAGCTTTGAAAGTCTCAACTTTTCCATCTACACCAAGTAATATTCTCAAGATATACTTGCTCTTGATGGGGATTTAACCCTTCAGATATAGCAACCAAAGTCCATACTTTGTTGGTGTACATAGATTCCATCTCAGATCGCTAAGCATCCAGCCATTCTTAAAGAGTCCTGCTCTCGATGACCTACTCGAATCTAGTTGGGTCATCATCTCATGATGCAATCCTCGCTCCCACTGTCATCGAGAAACCGAAGTATCTCTCAAGCGGATGAGAAACCTTACCAGATCGGCGGAGAGGCTGAGATTCGTCGGGAACTATTGAATCCTTTGGTTCTGTCAAATCATCATCTGCAGTTTTGTATAGCTGGAACCTTTCCAGTTCTACAGAACTGACCTTGCCTCGATCTTGTCCAGATTTTGCTTTTGACACAGGCCGGACAATCCCAAATCTTAACTTACTTAAGAGATAAGCTCTTCCCATACCAAATCTTATATGGAGTGGTAGGCACTGATTTGAATCGAACCCTATTCAATAGGTATGCAACTTCATAAGTGCATAACTCCCTAAAAGGAAATAGGAAACTCAGTAGTACTCATCATAGAGCGCACCATATCATATAGGGTGTGATTGCTTCGTCCCGATATACCATCGTGCTATGGTGTATATGGAGGAGTAATGCTGAGAGAGAATCTCATTCTCCTTTAGAATAGTCCAGGAATTCCATGCACAAGTATTCTCCTCCCTGATCCATCATAGGATATAATACTTATACCCGGTTTTTGGTTCTCTACTTCTAACTTATATTCTGTGAATATCTCAAAAGCTTCGGGCCTATGTTTCAACAGGAACATATGTCTGAATCTTGAAAGATCATCAGAGAACGTAATGAAGTACAAAGAACCGGTCCTGGCATGTGTAGACAGGAGACCTTACATACATCATCATGTATCAGTCCCAAGAGTTTACTAACTCTTTCTCTGTTTCTAATAAACAGAGCTATGGTCATCTTAATTTTGTGACATGACTGGCAAGTTTCACAAGATGTATATTCAAACTGATTTAAATATGCATCTAAAATGTAACTTCAGCTAGTCGGGTCGCATTGATATGACCTAGTCTACAATGCCTCAAGAAGAATTCGTTCATTTCTGAACTCTTCCTCTTGTGTGTGTTCTGTATACTAGGAACTGTAGTTTTATTTAGAACATCAATGCTTTTAGATAACGTGCCTGAACCGATCAACTTTTAATATAGGAAATGTTCAAAACATTATCCATCAATACAAAATTTTATCATTTCTATACTAATAAAGAGACTGATATGATTTTGTATATCAGGTTCGGTATCTAATAACATTCGTTCAGAATCAATGTATTTTGGTAATACAGGGTGACAGTGACCAACAGACTTGGCTGCAACACTTGCCCCGTTTTCTGTCTCATGAAACTTATCACCCGTTCTCAATTTTCTACCTTTCTGTAGCCCTATGTAACAGATTACATATCTGGGATCCTGATCCGGTATCAAATACCGAGGATGCAGAGGATACTGAGAAACAATTCTTTGTAATGAACAGACCCGAAGGAGATGTATCATATGCACTTTCTTCGTTTGGGCAGCATAGGAATTGTGGTATTCCCTTATTTCCTGCTCTGTCTTATAACAATTATAAGTTGGAGCGGGACCAACGTTCTCCAGCTCAGTATAACAAGCGGGTTCGGTCAATACATCCATATTATTATCTTGATTAAGGCGTAATATGGTCGCTACCTGGAGAGAAAGAGAAGAAAACACTCTGCGTGCGCTCTAGCAAGAATATATTGGTTATTATTTTATCTAATCAGGATGACTCCCGTTGTTTTTTATCAAATCTTCCTTCAAACCCTAAAAGGAAAGATTAGCCGGGATTAATTACACTCTACAAGTTCGCCAATCTTTCAGTCAGGCCAGTGTCGGTACTTTGAGGGAGGTTCCCCGTGCTTTCGCACGGACCTAATTACAGTAAACCTCGTTTTCCCAGAGGCGTAACCCCGTTGACACCTTTCTAGACACCTACTTGATCGGCTAATTGCAAAGTGCAAAACTCTTCCAGGAGTAACAATTACTCGCAATGGGTATCGGGATCCAACTATCACACATAAGGTATGCAATCTCATTGCAAATTTCAACACTTGAAACTCCCGATAAAGATTTTTACCCCTAGCACTTATGACCTTAACTATGGTCAACAAATCATAAGTACTAGTCAAGTTCTACCCGTCATTTCGTGATTAATTTAACCCACCCACATGACCCTTAACTAAGGTCAACAAAATCACGCGACTGTCCTAACTAATCGCATCATATGCGGTGTAGGAAGACATCACTTAGCTACCGTACACTGTGCCTTGACTATGGTCAACAAACACAGCACGAATACTAAGTACTCTACTTCCTAAAATGACGGAGGGTTGCGAATGGTTTTTATGAAAACCTTTAACGCTTTGAACTTGATCTCGTTGCGGAATCAAATGGTTTTTAAATGGATTGTTTTTGAAGCTTTTCTAGTTTTGCTAAAGGGGTCACTCCCGGCGAAGGGATCATCGGCCCTTTCCTCATCGAATGAGGTGCGGGATATATCATATATATCACTGTGCAAAGCAGAAACTGTAGAAGCAATCAAAAGACAAACCGAGTGTGTAGCATCTTCCAGTTATTGCTCAAGGAGTCACTCCCGGTGAAGGGATCTCGGTCCTTTCCTCATCGAATAAGGTGCAGGATGTTCTATAATGAACACCGCGATGCAAAGCAAGAACTGTAGCTACCTGTTTATTTTGAAATTCGATTCCACAACATCAATTAGGTTTATTTTCTTTCATTAATCTCATTAATAAATATCCCATCATTTAAGTCCACCTAAACATCACAGATAAATATAACGTACGCTTATGCCATCCGCATTCGCCTCGATGTCCCGTCTGCACCGTTAGGTTAGGTAACTAACGCCAGAGCGAGGCAGGGCTAGCGCGGGTGTAAAACATAAGCAACGTCTATATAATATATCATATATACTATATATAATATCTATCTGAACATATCACATGATCACATCACAGATAACGCAGCAGAAAGTATCATATGAAATATTGGATATACTAGGACGTCCGTGTTTTCAATACGAGCTAGTATAAAACACGGATTCCACGGTCGTGATGAATAGCCAATCCCACACCCCTAGACCCGTACGAGAGCGGCAAGCAACCCTACAATTTCTAGGGTTAGGAGACCCGGACTCGACTCCTCGAGATGGTCTCCCACTGGACCCTAGAACCCGGTTACTTGTGCTCCCCTCCTTGGGTCTATCCTAATGCAGAAAAGTAAATAATATACAAAAGGTGACATCATCCGCAACCTGGAAGTGCCCCAATAAAACAATATTACATACAAATTTTTACATGAATGAAAATGAAAAACACTCATCTCACATAAAAAAAAACCCGTCTATTCAAACACGACGATCCAATATAACATACCCAGCAACACATAACATCACATGTCATCAACGTAAGTAAACATGCGTATCCCAATTGTCGTTGACATATAGCAACGAAACCGGTGATATCACATATTACACTTACGGTGACAGAAAAGAAAGTGTAAAACTACAACAGTTGGAATCCGCAATCTCTTTAGACATCGCATGCCTAATCAAATGAAATACTTAGATATCGCATGCCTAACAATTATAAACCCCGCATTTTAGTCTCATTATCGAAAACACTTTTCAATATTAAGTCGGGCAATTCAACAAGATTCCCGACATCCTGATCAAATGCTCGTCGCAAACTTTAGTAGGCGGCTGCACCCCCGACGCCGTCGACGAAGTGCACCAAGGTGGAACACCGCTGCCGCGAGCACCCGAACGGATGCTTTCGACGACGGGATTCTCCTACAGTCACTTGGTCGGGGCTATGGGGTGAGGCTGTCTATTAAGTTTACCGGCGAGTATCCGCGTACACTACGTGATTGCGACGGACTTTTGATCACATCAAAATCCCGTGGCAACCGATCAAATGAGACTAAACTGCTATGTTTATAACATTCATTCAGTTATCTCATAACAACTTGTGAATTCCAATTATTATATCACATTCCGGATAAGATAGAAAATGTTAAACTTTCCGATCGAACAATCGAACACTCAAGTTTTCCCGAAACTGCTCAACACATGAAATAAGTTAAAAAACATTCACTTCGTGCCTCAGTACCAACGGTCCAGCCGTAGAAAGGTCAAGCCAACGCCTCACATGTGGCACGCCGTACTGCCCCAAACCCGAAGGTTCAAAGGGCAGTTCAAGACGGTCACATAATCGAGTTAAGGTTTGTTGTCTTCTAGAGGGACCATCGCGTTACTTGCACTACTTAGAACGTTATTAAACTACGGAAAAGTCCAACAATTGGAAATTTCCAGGCAGGGGAAAAAGTGGGTATTTATATCCGGTCGAACTTTTTAACATATTCTAAAATATCTGGAAAACACATAGACAAAGTTTGATAATCTGATCGAATCTACGAACTCCCAATACAACCCAGAAAACTCAACTTTTGAGTAAATATTAAAAATTCCCAGAAAACTCAGCATTTAAATAAAGAAGTTACTGTGCAAAAATAATTGACTGAAAAGACTAATTGGCCGCGGAACCGCCGCATTAGCCATGCTAATGCCGCGGTTCCGCCGCGCTATGATCGAATTAGGTGCTTGTGCTTCACAGTAATTCTTAGAAATTCCTGCTGATTTTTCTGCATATTTTTAATTCTCAAAATCCCCGATTTCAAAAAATGTACAGAGAGCAATTTGAGATTAGGGTTTCGGTTCGATCGGACTTCTAACTCCGTCTACGCATCGCCTAAGGCTCTAGCTAGGCTCTGATACCACTGTAGGGTTCCTAAGCACACTAATGAGGTCTCACAACAGATCAAACATGCCCAATTCAAATTTTTCATGTGCCTACAAACCCTAATACGGATCGTTAACTAGAAGTATAGGCGATGCAAGCAAGTAAACAATTTTATTGCTAAAGGAAAGAGGCTACAACCTTTGTAGATCCGGTCCTCCACCTCCTTGGCTCCGTGATGACGCCCCTCCGCTGTACCTATCGGAATCCGGACTCTGGCGAAGGTTTCGTCGGAGAAATGATCGGGCTAGGTCGTCGACTTCGATGCCGAAGATGATCTACGTCGAGACAACTCAAGATCAAACTCCAACTTCACCAAGTCATGAAACTTGTGAAGAAAACACCCAATACTACTTGGCAAGTAGTAGAGGATGAAGAAATAGGAAGTGGGTTCACTTTAGAATTGGATTTCTCACTCTTTTTCTCAAGTTGCCATTAATGGAGGCAAGGTTTCTTCTTTGTTGAAGAAGAAAAAGGAGAAGAAAGAATATGATAAGTTATATTAAAAATAGAAAAAAAATGATACTTATCATAATTTCAACCATGGTTTAGTGTAGAGAACCAACTAGGGTTAAGTTGAATGGTTAGGGTTAGGAGAAGAAGACAAGAATGGTTACTTTAGTCAAAAATGCATGAAGCATCAAGAAGTTTCTTGAATGAAAGAAACCATTTTTGTTTTCCTTTTCCTTTTTTAATCAAAATAAATAGATAAATGAATAAGTGAGTAAATCAAAACCCTAACCATTAACATAACCATGGTTTAAGTCTTTACACAAACCCAAGTTTACATGTATCATCAAACATGATACAATCTTGTGCACAAAAGTATATCACATATACAACTTGTGTACATCAAGTGAGAAAATCCAATTTAAGTGAACCAATACTAGTTAATGCAAAGTAATATATCAAATATATAATTATGCATTAAATCATTAAATCAATACTTGATTTAACGATCCGGTCATATCGCATATAACCGACTAATATCCAATGTATCGGCTTATCGAATCAATCCTTGATTCGATAACTAGGTTATATCGCATACAACCAATCGATACATTCATCGCGAGAATGGAATACGGTATCGCATACACGCATTATTCTCGGTCCCGCACATATCTCATATGCGCTCCTATTTCGTTTCGCTTGAGCCAGGAAACCTCTGTCTAGGACTCTAAAGACTCATCAATACGCCGGCAGCAGGTGATGATCATATCAAACACCCATAAGCCGCAAGCGGTCTGCTAAACGTAACGGCCATCCGGGTATTGAGCGATCAGAAGATCGACGAGCAAGCCTGCTCACACTCTTGTGAATCCAACCAGTAACACTTACCGTACAGTCCGGTCTGTTCGTCTGATATGTCGCATATCTCGCCTAGGGGTGGTAAACGTCAGACCCCAGTAGCTCGATAAGTCATGCCGACGTAAGGTCTATAACAATCGTGAAACTACTGATAACTCTTACCAGTATATCACTGCAACCCTGGCCAGGGATTTCCTGTTATGGCCAGTCGAGCACAGCGCAACATCAACCCCCCATACCGGGAGAGACGAATCCCCTCCTATCGCTCATTGCCTCCATGTGAATCGGGACTGTACCCAAAAACCACCTGTTTGCACGACTCAGTAGAGCCGTGGTAGGGTGGAAATCAAAGCACAGTGGGAGACACACAAGACTCTATGACGATCTCGGGTCAACAGACTAAGCTGTACCAGTGTCACCAGAGAACTGCCATCTGACGTGAGGTATAATACCATCTGGGAGTTCTCGGCGAGTCCGTTCAGTGTACCCAGTCTCCACTGAGCACCCGCATACTATCTCTGATGTCAAACAACAATGGATATGGGATCATCCATCGCCCATCACATGGGTGGAGAAGATATACGCTAGTCTACTCTGGAATATCGATGCCCCGTCTCGATATTCCCACGACTAGGAACATTGAAGGATGTACTCATGGACTACCCAGGCCCCACTAGTATGATCTGCATCATAGTCCTGGAAGTCGAGTACATATCCTAAGGGCTTTATCAACATGTAACAGAGAGACAGAAAGTATACATATTAAGATAAAGAGAAACCAGATAGCGTACTATCATGTCGAGCAAGAAAGTCCTACCTATATATGACCCAGCATCCACTACAATATACATCCAATGTACAGTAATGGCCTCTAGGGCATACATATAACTAACAATTACAACCTTTGTAGTCCGCTCCTTCACTTCACAAGCTCCGAGTAGAAGTCCCTTCGCTGCGATCCACGATCTCCCGGACTCAAGAGAGGCTCCACGACTCGAACGATCCATGCTAGCTTGAAGTGTTCCGCTTCTCCGATGATCTACGTCGAAGTTGCTATAACCCAAGCTTTCTCACTCTAAAGTGATGAACACCCTAATCTAATGGGCTAGATTAGATGAGGATGATGGAGTAGTATTTATGCTTTCTTTTTAATTCACTTTCTCACAAGAAATCATCACAAAAGGAATTTCTAGTAAGCTTTCACAAAGCTAAGAGAGAGGAAGATGATGAATGAAAAAGATCATCCTTTTGTGATGAATAGTAGATGAGAATATATGATTGATATGAAACCATGGTCAAGGATGATAGGTTTAACCATTGTAGAGAATAAACTAGAGCTAGGGTTTGGTTAGGTTAGATAATGAGTCATAAGATAATATCAACCATAATATCTTATACTAGACAAAAGAGAATCTTTCTAGAAAGTGCAAGAAAGAGCTAACCCTAATCAAATCCTAATCCCCTTTTATCATCCCTAATCATGTTTCATAATAAATCATATCATGTCTTAATAATATATATCACTTATATATTATATATTTGCAACAAAAGAAAATAATACAATTAACATATATCGCATATATATCAATGTATTAATCCGGTGAGAAAATGAAATAATAAAGCGAGCCAATATTAGATAATGTAATACAATATATCATATATATCATTATACATTAAATCATCGAATCAACACTTGATCCGATGATCCGGCTATATCGAATATAACCGACTATTATATCATGTACCGATTCATCGAATCAACACTTGATTCGATGTCCCGGTTCATATCTAAATATCGCAAGAATATAATATGGTATCTCATATCGCATTATCCTCGGTTCTGCACATATCACATATGTGCCTCTACTCCGTTTTTCCTGAGCCAAGAAACCTCTGTGTAGGACTCTAAAGAATCGTCAATACGCCGGTAGCAGGTGATGATCATATCAAACACCCACAAGCTGCAACCGGTCAGCTAAACGTAACAGCCACCCAGGTATTGAGCGATCAGAAGATCAACAAGCTAGCCTGTCCGTTCTCCTGTGAATCCAATCAGTAACACTCCCGTACAGTCCGGTCTGTTCGTCTGATATGTTGTATATCAAGTCTAGGGATGGTATACGTCAAACCCCAGTAACCGATAAGTCGTGTCGATGTGAGGCTCATAACAGGTCGAGAAACTACTGGTAACACTTACCAGTATATCTCTATATCAGCCCTGGCCAGGGACTTCCAGTTATAGCCAATCGAACACAGCACAACATCAACTCCCTATACCGGGAGAGACGAATCCCTTCCTATCGCTCATTGCCTCCATGTGATTCGGGACTGTACCCAAAAGCCACCGTATTGCATGCCCTCTTGGACGTGGTAAGTTGGAAATCAAAGCACAGTGGGAACCACACAAGACTCTATGACGATCTCGGGTCTACAGACTACGCTGTACCAGTATCACCGGAGAACTGCCATCTGACGTGTGGTATATCACCATCTGGGAGTTCTCGGCGAGTCCGTCCAGTGTACCCAGTCTCCACTGAGCACCCGTACACCATCTCTGATGTCAAACACCGATGGATATGGGATCATCCATCGCCCATCATATGGGTCAAGATACGTATACGCTAGTCTACTCTGGTGTATCGATGCCCTGACTCGATATACCCTCGACTAGGAACAGTTATAAGATGTACTCATCGACTACCATGGCCCCACTAGTATGATCTCATCATAATCCCAGTAGTCGAGTACAGATCCTAAGGGCTTTATCAACATGTGAGAGAAAGACAGTAAACCAATATAAGTCAACATGTTAAGATAAAGTGAAACCAAATAGCATACTATCATGATGAGCAAGAAAGTCCTCTCTGTATATATCCAAGCATCCATCATAATATACATCATATGTACAACAATGGCCTCTAGGGCATATACATAACTAACATGTCTAGGGGTACATGGTGGACCCGGTATGGTACCCCGGGGAAAGAAATGATTTTCATGGTGTAGACGATGAGCCTGGCAGAGGGAGCACTACCTACCGGTGATAGTATTTGGACTCGTCGGTTATCCGGAGGATACCGACCAGAGTCATGAGATGGATGAGGGACGATCAGAGTATGCGGTGCCTCAGATGAGATAGATATGAGGGCCAATCTGAGGATGCGGTGCCTGAGGTATGAGGATTTACGTGTCGATGCTGGACATGGGTTTTCATGATATTTCGAGTGTCGGTGTTGGACACTCAGGTTCTATGATTTTGATGTGTCGTTGATAGACACACGTTGTGGATATCCTCATACATACAGATATACATTTTCATGATATGGTTTGTGTCGTTGATAGACGCACGTAGTTGATATCCTCATACATACAGATATACGTTTTCATGATATGGTTTGTGTCATTGATAAACACACGTAGTCGATATCCTCATACATACAGATATATGTTTTTAACGCCTTAGATTTCGATTAGTGTTAGTTTAGACGATAGTGCGGGTTTTTGGTAAAAAGTTTACCAATTTGGGTTCCTCACATTTTATAACATTTAATTGATAGTTTATTATTATTTGTTATGGCTTGCACACACGTGTGCACGTTAATGTAAGGGTCTGTTTGTGCTAATCTAGATTAGTGACCATGACACTTAACTTAATCTTATCCTTGCTTTAATCCATTCCAAATTCTTTGCTTTACCTTAACCCTAATCCTAGATATTTTTTTTGATATAGATATTTTGCATTGGGTTTTGTTTGATGAGAGGTGGCATGGTGAGTGGTGTGAATGCATTAATGAGAAGTTAATTCAAATGGTGCACTTACCCTCTCACCTTAATCTCACCTCACTCTCTCTCTCTCTTTATCATTCTTTAACTCTCTTTCTCTCTCACTCTATCTCTTTCTCATATTTCTTCACCTCCCTCATTTCCTCAATTTAACACTTCATCATTCCTTCACAAAACCATCACAAACTTCAAAAAATCTCATAAAAATCATATATTTTGCCCTGATTTGCCTCTTGGATGCCTTGGAGCTTGGGAAGCTAGGATCTTTGAGTTCCTTTGGTTAGGTAATGATCTTTTTCTGTTAGTTAAGTGTTTTTTGTGTTGCGTAGCTTGTTAGTTTCAGTTTAGAACGCGTATAGTTTCATTTCGTGCAAATATCGTATTTTTAGTGTTGTTTTGGTTCTCGGATGATCTGTTATTAAACCTGGTATTTGTTGCAAAAGTTCCCATCATAGTGACCTAGTATAGTGACCTAGAACCTACCCTCAAAATACGAACCCATTTCCTCTTGAGCAGGCCGCAAATAAATTTCTTCTGGCCGCAAATTGCGGCCAGACTAGGGAGTTGGGGTTTGGGTTTTGCTGTAGGGGTCTCTGGGGTTGTATGTGGTCTCATGGTACTTGCAACTTTTACAGATTGTTGGTAAAGCAAAATCTGGGATCACTTGCTTGTTTTCTTGTGTTTCGTTTTCACGCGTTACGTTATCCGATACAGTTCGTGTTCTGTGTTGCTGTTGCTCTAAGTTGGTTTCATTGTATCGCTATGCACGTTAGCCACAATACGAACACTTGAGAGTAAGTTTTTTGTTGTCGCGTTGGTCAACGTAGTTTGTACGTGTTTTGGGTCTATTGCTAATATATACTAGTTATATTGTTTTATGCTTCAAGATCGCAGGCGGGGACTGCTAGTTATATATATGCCCTAGAGGCCATTGTTGTACATATAATGTATATTATAGTGGATGCTTGGATATATATAGAAAGAGGACTTTCTTGCTCGACATGATAGTATGCTATTTGGTTTCACTTTGTCTTAACATGTTGACTTGTATTGATTTACTGTCTTGCTCTCACATGTTGATAAAGCCCTTAGGATATGTACTCGACTACTAGGACTATGATGTGGATCATACTAGTGGGGCCAGATTAGTCCAAGAGTACATCCTATAACTGTTCCTAGTCGAGGGTGTATCGAGACAGAGCATCGATGCACTAGAGTGGACTGGCGTGTTCGCATCTTGACCTATATGATGGGCGATGGATGATCCCATATCAATCGGTGTTTGACATCAAAGATGGTGTAAGGGGGCTCAGTGGAGACTGGGTACACTGAACGGACTCGCCGAGAACTCCTAGATGGTATTATACCTATCGTTAGATAGCAGTTCTCTGGTGACACTGGTACATGTTAGTCTATAGACCCGAGATCGTCATAGAGTCTTGTATGATTCCCACTATGCTTTGATTTCCACCTTACCACATCCATGAGGGTGTGCAAAATGGGGGCTTTTGGGTACAGTCCCGAATCACATGGAGGCAATGAGCGATAGGAGGGGTTTCGTCTCTCCTGGGATAGGGAGTTGATGTTGTGCTGTGTTCGATTGGCTATAACTGGAAGTCCCTGGCCAGGGCTGATATGGAGTGCTACCGGTAAGAGTTATCAGTAGTTTCTCAACCTGTTATGAGCCTCACATCGACACGACTTATCGGTTACTGGGGTCTGACGTTCACCACCTCTAGACTGGATATGCGACATATTAGACGAAGAGACCGGACGGTACTGTAGTGTTACTGATTGGATTCACTGGAGTTTTGACAGCTTCACTGGTTTTCTTCCGATCGCTCAATACCCGGGTGGCCATTACGTTTAGGTGACCGCTTGCGGCTTGTGGGTGTTTGATATCATCATCACTTACTGCCGGCGTATTGACGAGTCTTAGAGTCCCATACAGAAGTTTCCTAGCCCAGGAGAATAGATGTAGTACGTATATAGATATGCGCGGGGACCCTATTGAATGCGAGTATGTGATACCGTATGTTAATCGGGCATTTTTCTATTAGTTGGGTCGTATGTGATATGACCGGATTGTTAAATCAATTGTTGATTTAACATTTAACTTTTAGTTTTATTCTTTATTCAAACCTTTTTACATAAAGAAGATGTATGCATGTATGTATGCACGTGTTGATGTGCATGTATGCACGTGGTGATGTGCATGGACACATACATGCATAGTGTCATTGTTGATGATACAACTTTGGTGGCAATATAAGACTTACATGGTTCAATATATATACACACACACACACACACACACACACACACACACACACACATTTTTATTTGAAAATAAAAGGCAAATGGAAATTAAATCATTAATAGTTTTTTCCGCATACTTCTTTTCTTTGACCTTGGTTAAACCCTTGGTTTAGTTTCCATTTGGACTTTAACCCAAATAGAAAATATCTAGATATTTTTTTGAACCATGGTTTGTAATGACAAATAGAGAATATATATTCTATCTTTTCTATTTTTCACTAAGCTTGATCATTATCATTTAAACAAAAGCTTTTGCCATCATCTTCTTCTTCCTCCTCTCTCTCTCTCTCTTAATATTTCATTTGAATGAGTTAGTAAAAAAAGAAAGGGTTTTGATTAGAGAATACAAACCATCTCATCATTCTACACACATATAGCCTATTTTTGTAGGGTGTTTTTCTACACTTCATCATGGATCAAGTAAAGTAAGGAGCTTTGGTCAAAGGGACTTCGGGTGGATCATCGTGGACTTGGAAGGTTGCTAGCGATGAGTTCCAAACTCTCAAAGGTCCAAGGAATCACCAAAGAGAGATTACAAAGGTTG
The DNA here is from genome assembly GCA_030015575.1 of Agapanthus africanus. Lineage (NCBI taxonomy): Eukaryota > Viridiplantae > Streptophyta > Magnoliopsida > Asparagales > Amaryllidaceae > Agapanthus > Agapanthus africanus. The sequence continues at coordinate 299,306,830 of CM057349.1, forward strand.
TAATCTCTACCCTTAGTGATTGATTATACTTTGTATGCGATACATATCTTATTACCCTAAATATTCTAGTTTAAAGATTCATAGTTATTTGCTTTGCACCTCTCTAATTTTTAAAGTGGCATGAGTGATGCTACCAAACCCTAGACTAGGTGCAAGGGAAACCCAACAGGGACTTCGGGCGCTGCGAACAGAGGAAAGCGAGAAGTAGGCTTTACTTAGCCAGGAGCGTTGGTGAGTAGATTTAACATCTACAGGGGAATCACCCGCATGGCGTTATGCGTCTGGGCTAGAGATGTTATGATATTGTCGCATATTCGATTGCATATATAGAGTTGCGCATACACCTTATTGCTTAGTTATTTGTTGTGCTTGGACTTGTACCCTTAGGACACTGCACTATTATTGACAGCTCATGTTACACGAGTACTGATTGTATGCGACACACACCGTCAATAATTGCCATGACACGCACAACGCACATACATATCTGATATTGTTTGGTTAGGGACATTGAGACATTGATTCATATTCCTTGTTGCATATGACATATAGCATACCTGTATACCTACATGCTTACACATATGCCTTGACATGCTTACATGCTAGTTATCTGTATAACTATATGGTATTGTGCCATTAGTGATAGGTATATTTCACACATAATGACATAGCTACATGTATACCTTGCATACATACTTCACTTATACCTGGAGGGTATATTACATCATTACTGATAGGCAGATACATATACCTTGCTATACCTTTATGTTTACACATATATCTGGACATGTTTACCTTTACTTGATGTTATATAGACTTGGAGAAATTAGGAACCGCATGATATATATTTTAACTTGTTGCAGTTAAATAACGGCTTTTCCTTTATATGCTCACATTACAGTTTTATGTTGCATATATTATATTCATGGATTTTATGATTGAGATATGGATTTTTCATGATGTTTTCTGGATTTGAGGACCGTGGTAGTTTCATGAAATTATGCATTATTTGAAAAACCCGGTTTCTCTTGATATGATATTTCAGCAGCCACTATGAGATTTATCAGTTCTGATATATATACCTTATGCGAGGAGGAGTCGAGGCCGTGTGAGGATACATGGTGGGGCCTGGAGGTACCCCGGGGCGAGAAAGGGATGTCGATGTAACATTCTGATGAGCCTGACAGGGGAACCATACCTACCGGTGACGGTACCTATGACTCGGCGGTTATCGTGGAGATACCGACGGGAGTCATGTACGTATGGATACGTCGAAAGGAGAGAGTCAGAGCTAGTCACTCGAGTTTTCGGGATAGCGTATGATACGTACCATCAGGGGGCCATTCGTTGTGACAGCAGCTGATAGATCAACCTTTATGTGTCGATGCTTGACACTGGTTTTCATGATATTTTTACTCCTAAGTATATATAACAGTGGAATGGGATGTTGTTATATATATATATATATATATATATATATATATTAGTGGAATGGGACGCTAATATATATATATACATATCAATTCATATACATCATCATAATTATTCATGCAAATATACTTAGGATATACGAGGTTTACTTGATAGTTGGATACAGGATATTTATGAGATTGACTTAATATTGGAATACATGATATATGAGATTGACTTGATATTGTACATTCAGAATATATGAGTCTTACTTGATATGAGAGCCAACTTGGGGGCCGATTTGAGCAAATTAGGATTTGGATTGTCTTGATGGACTTGGGTCCTACCACGAGATTAGGATTCTATGAGAATGACATGTTTTATCCCATACTGCGCATTTATTGTTTATGCACTGCTTCATGTATCAGTAGTACTTGATAGAGCACCTTTCATGACTGTTGCATTTACATATTGTTATTTTATATGCATTGCTTCATATATTGGTTGTATCTGCTAGAGTACCTTTCATGACTGCTGCATATATACATTATCATATCATTGCTTTATGTATTAGTAGTACCTGCTAGTGTACCTTTCATGACTGTTGCATACATATGACCATTTATTGCTATTAGTTGCATATGTTAGATTCGTGATGTACGTGCATACCTGCGATTACCTGCATATGTTAATTACTATTCATGAGTTGGCAACTTACCCCCGTTGTGCCATGTTCATATCAGAATTTTGCATTATTATATCGCCCATTCTTAATCTATTACATATAAATAGGTGCTTTTGATCCATGTCTGCTAAATAGTTGTAAGTTACAGGTTTTCAGATCGTTACAGTGAAATTCATGAAAAGTCGCTACAAATGTGAGACTACGACCAACAATAGATGAATCCGTATGATGCCGCCTACCAGTTCAAGGAACAAATGAAAATCATTAGACAGTTCAACGCACAAAGTACAAGGGCAGCAAAAGATTCAAGACTTCAACGCGAAGCTCAAGGCAAAAGTCCACATCATTCTGCACTGTTGAAAATCTGGAAGGAAATAGAAGAAATTCTGAGAAACCAAATAAAGAAAACAGAAGATAAAAGCAACACAGAGAAACCCTAAAGAGATGGGCCCATGAGCCCACCAAATGGCTGCGGATCCGCGACCAAACAGGCCTTTCTGCCGCGGTTCCGCGGCCGTGCAATGCACGTGTCGGTGGCGTGTCGGTGCTTTGACTCGGTCTTTGGGTTTTTTTTGTAATTTCATGTATGGATCAGAATGTAAACCTAGGGTTTTCTATCTATAAATAGGAGGGCTCAAAGCCAAATAAAGTGTGCCTCTTTAGGGTGCCTCTTTTGAGATGCCTCTTTTTAATTTCTAGATTAAATTTTAATTTCCTTGTAATCGTCAAGAGGTCATCAATAAAGGTATTATTATTTTTTTATCATGCATTCTTTTATCTGAATTTAATTTTTGAATTTTTATCTGTCTTTTATTATCTGCAACTTAGATAGTCTTTTAAAATTATAAAAATGAATCTTATCATAACTTCCCTAATGAGTGAGCAATTCCTCACTTGTTAGGGTTAGGTTCGGGAAAGTTTGAGAGAAGGAAATCTCTCTCACTCCTTTCCTTGCCCCTATAATTTTAATTAATAGGAGTCTATTTAAATTAACCACACATTGTAAGTCCACGGTAGCGTCCCGGCCGTCTAACAGACGCCAAATGCGGAACGAAAACTTTTTACAACTGGCGCTATCGCGTACTATAAACCGGATCTGCCATTAAAGCTAAACTAACAAATTACAAAGTGGGTAGAAATGTTATACCGAACGATCCGAGTCCTTCGGTCTTCAACCATCATCCCATGCTTGTTGCGGCTGTTCCGATCTTCTTGAACTCCGGTGTTGTCGTCCAGGTGGCACCACGTCGACGGATCTTTAAACGGGCTCCCGCCTCTGAACCGAGGCAACTCGGTCGTCAAGTTTGCTAAAAAAATGACAAAGATGATGTAGAGAATGAGTAGAACACTTTGTCTCGCTTCGTCCAAAGCTATGGACGAACGGTTATGGAAGTTGCCTTTTGAATCGGGTGAAATGAGAATTGTAGCTATCTAATTTCATGAATAAAAATACTATCATATCCTTTTTTCCTCAAATGAACAACCTCTCTCTTTACCATGAGGGGGCCGGCCATATATGTAGAGGTGGGGGTGAGTGTAGGAGCTAGGAGGTGACCATAACATAAAAGATCTTAAGCAAATACAAAGAAGAGTTAATGCAAAAAGAATGAGTCATTATACACCTAGTATGAACACAATAAATGCACAATTAAAGCACTAATGACTCACAAGCCTAATCACCATTTCTAGAACTTTCTAGAAGCATGACTCACCCTCATGACACACCCAAGAAGAAAAGATAAATCCGCATTTAACCGAATGTTAAATACGGCCGATAGAAAACTGGAAACTGGCAGCTTCCAAAACTGATCCTGAAACGAATTTCAGGATAACCACGTAACAGTATAAACATACCCGCATTTGTATTACGACCGAATACAAATGCAACTGAGACAAAGATATTATATCTACACAGTATAATACTGGGTTCCGGCTTAAATCAAAGCCTACCAGTATTATCTGCCCGAAAAATGACACGTGCGAAAACGCACGTGTATTTTCCGAACCCTGCCATAAAACCATACGGCCTCTACAACGTTTTGCCCGAACTTGGAAAAGTGTCTGTAGGGGACTCTAATGACTCATCAACACACTGGCACTGGGTATAACCTCTAGCACGTCAGAGGTACGAGCTGTACGTAACGGTTGCCTATGTATTGATTGAAAGGGAAGTTGACGAGCAAACTTATCCATAAACCCTACTGAGCCTAACAGTGACAATATACATACAGTCCGGTCCATTCGTCTAAAGAGTATCGCATATCGAGTCTAGGGGGGTGGATAAAGTCAGACCCCTAATAACGCGATAAATCGTGTCGGCATGAAGCCCATCACCATCTGAGAAACTATTGATCCATATCAGTAATTCTCCACTATCTCGGCCGAGGATTTCTAGTGATGGCCACCCGTGCACTGCGCGACATCAACCCCCAATACCGGGAGAGACGAATCCCTGACGATCCGCTCACTGCCTCCATGTGGCTCGGGACTGTACCCAAAAAGACCTGTTTGCACAATTCCTTTGAGCCGTGGTAGGGTAGAAATCAAAGCACAGTGGGAACTCACACGAGACAAATGACGATCTCAGGTCGACAAACTAACCTGTACACATGTCACCAGGGAACTGCTATCTGACGATATGTATAATACCAACTAGTATGTTCCCGACGAGTCCTGTCCGGTGTACTCATAACCTAATGAGCACCTGTATACATCTTAGGTGAACCAACAGACACCAGTGGCTTGTGAGACCAGCCACCGCCCCTCGTCGGGGTCTCGACTGTATACACTAGTCTACTCTGGAGTATCGATGCCCTGTCTCGAAACTCCCATGACTAGGGACACTTTTAAGGATGTGCTTACAGACCCCAGCTCCCACGTATATGATCGCCATCATACTGCTGGTAGTCAAGCAAGAATCCTATGGGCTCTATCAATCATGCAATAGCGAACTAAAGTATGTATACGATGATAAAGACAAACCAGATAGCATACTATCATCTCGAGCAAGACTGTCATATCGGTATAGGTCCTGCCTCAATCATTGCAATCACGTACCTGCGATCCAATAATTGACTTTGAGGGCACTATCCCCAACAATCTCCCACTTGCACTAAAGGCTGATTATTGCGATGTCGCATACTCATAGCCCGTGTGATACCGAACATCCAACTCCTCTACTAATCAGTTTCATAAAACTAGTTTGTAAAACTCTTGTGTTCGAGAAATAGCCTCAGTGAGTGGATCCGCCCTGATATTTCTTTCTATGTCTCTCTTAATCTCAAGTTCACGGAGAAAGCCCTCTCTCGAATCGAGTAATACCTGTATTAGAATATGTCTGAATATCTGATGGGACCTAGTTCATAAATGAACTCCAAATCCAAACTTCTTAGACTGTATCGATCACTGCACCTAATCAGTATCCAGCACCATGCCTCCCACAATATCCTCTTGGACCACCTGTCCATAATACTATCCCTCGTCAGAGGGAAAACTATAACTCTGACAATCACTCTGTCATTCATGTCACCTTTGAAGCCTGGAATGATAACTGTTTCCTGAAGGAGGCTGCCATCATCAAATCCGTAGAACAAGCACTTATGTTCTAAAACTGCTTCCTTATGTTTCTTCAGGATTGGATTAATATAAACTTATCGCATCTAGTGCAAAAACAACATCTGGTGTGGTACTTGACCTCTCACGATTGACTCAATTGCCTAAGCAAGTGATCTGTCAATCATGCACATCCCTCTCCCCTTTAGTCTGTAAAACACCTTTAGAGAGGGTGACTCCATCACCTGCAGGTACACCACCAGGCCAGGAGTCATCTATTCTAAATACCATTAGAATACTGTCAAAGTACCCACATTGGGAAGCTACCCAAATCTAGATCTAAAACTATAGATCTAGTTAACCAGGATGTCTGATATTATATCCATATCCTTTGTAGAGAAACAACTGTGTGACGACCACAGTACAACCGATCGTAGTATAGGGATTTTACTTCCCACTTTGTGTATGTCATCCAAATACCAGGACATCACACCCTACTACCTTCTCACCAGATCCATCCTCTATTCTGATAAAGTCAAACCCATGACTGTCACATCAAAAATTAGATGATCTAATCTCCGCTATATTTGCTCAAGCCTATAAATAGACATAAGCTACTTGCCCACTATTCTTCCGCTGCTCCCACTGACTACGACAACCCTCTGGCAGAATAATATATACGTGTACTTCTAAAGCTAGTTTAGAACGACGCTATACTTATCCTCTTGCCGGGTCTGATAGTCTGGAACATCAGTAGTGTCAAGTCTGGGTAAATAAGAACCTCCCTGTCACCGTCCTTAAGGCTACCGGAGTACCTCTCGGGTGTCTGAGGTTACCCACCATATCTGCGGAGTGGCTAATGGAATGTCAAATCTGATTGAATATATAGGTCCTATTAAATTTTCCGTAATCGTTTGCGGTTCTAAAATCACTTCCAGTTCTATCATACTCCCACTGCTGTTTTCTGAAAAAATCCATTTTACTAAAACTGTGGCGAGTCAAGAACAATATCACTATTGATCTTCCAGATGGTAGAAAGTCAACCCTCGTCAAAGCCAGGGTCAACCCATAAACTGCCATTACAGAAATGTGCCTTGAGTTATCCAGTGTCTGGTTTTAAGCATAAGCTGGACAACTCCCCTTACCTTAACATCGTTAAGATATGAACCATTCTATATACAATATAGAAATAGAGGCACTAATTTAATTTGAACCACATTCAAACCATGCAGCTGTCTCCAGTGCATATCAACTTAATGGAGAGAGGCTAATCAGCATTACTCAACTTAGGAATCCATCCAATTATGAGTAACCTGAAAGAGAAACAAGTTTCTCAAAAACCGTTACTATCAACTGAATACCAATCACAAGAATCTATATCTTCGATTTCTTTGAAGAATCCCGATACTTGTGATACCTGGTTCTCTACTTTATTCTTATACCCACAACTTCTCAAAACTTAGACATTGTATTTCTACGAAACACTTGTCTAAAAACTAGAGAAGTCATAAGTAAACAGAACATAGTACGAGGACCTATCCCTTTGTCCTGACGGACACTGGATAACATACAATACTCTGTACAAGTCCGCTGAGTTTAAATAACTCAAAACTTGTGCATTGTAGGTTAAAAACTGTACCCAGGCGATTTCCTCAAATATCACCAATTATAACGAATTCCGATATAATGAGGATGATCACCTTATTCCCAATAACCTACTCCCACTCATTATCTGTAAAACCATACAGATATGAGAATGAAACCTGGTAAATACATACCCTGGAGTAAGTATCTAATCGGGAAAACAGTTTTCTTTTAACAATGCGCAATGAAACTGAAACATTAAAATGTCTCGTAGGGGTATCCCGGTATTCATAGTAATGCCTCTTCCATAATCCTATTCATGACTGTAACCGTATATTTCTTTTCCATCTCTCCAATTCCCTTTATTTGTCTTTTGTCATTTCCTTCTGTACACCATCGTTAGGCTAAATGGTTTTTTTCCTTCCCTACCGTTCGGCACCAGCCTATGGTTTGGAAGAAGACTATCCAGTAAGCATAATAGGTGTACCCTCCTAAACCAAGGAGTACTCGCAACTTGAGAGAAGGTGATGATAAAAGACAACTGAATAATACCTTATTCTATTTCTCCCAAACTGGGGAAAAAACAAAAGTGAAATAGGAGTGGCGATGAAGTACGCAGTTTGGTCGTGAATGATAACAGTCGCAATTTACTTTGCCCTCTTTCCAATCCCTTTATTTTGTCTTTAGTTATTACCTTCTGTACACCCTACTTAGGCTAATTGGTTTTCTTCACTCCCTACCTTTCGGCACCTACCTATGGTTTGGAATAAGACTATCCAATAAGCGTAATAGGTATACTCTCCTAAACCAAGGAGCCCTCGCAACCTGAGAGAAGGTGATAACAAAAGACAACTGAATAAACCAATTCTATTTCTCCTGAATCTGGATCCATCCTTGAAGTAGTACCTTCGAGTTCGTATATAACCATACGATGGATCTATCCAATGGAAGTGGATGTCCATAGTAATACGGGGTGTTCTGAGAAATACAAAGGGTAAAAGAAGGAGCGGCAATGACTTATGCAACTCAGTCAATCTAAAAGCCAGTATTTTAAGAAGGTTCGGTCAACTTGGTCACTGAGTCATAGTCTAGGGTCGGTCAAAGGTCGCTGCCCAAGAGAGAGAGAAAAGAAACACTCTGCGTGCACTCTAACCTAGACCAGAATGGTTATCACTTTATCTAATCAGGAAACCTCCCACTGTTATCTCAAATTCTCCTCCAAACCTAAAGAAGAATTAGTCGGGATCACCCGAAGAGTAAACCAACTCATCAGTGAGAATCGGGATCCAACTATCATCGCATGATAACTTGATGGAAGCCACTCAAGTTATCACACTCCAGAAGGTATGCACATGCCTGGCAGGTTTCCTGTATGTTTGAAACTCCCGATATGATTTTTGCCCCATGCTCTTATAACCTTGGCTTTGGTCAAAATGTCATAAGTCACATGCCAAGTTCTACCCGTCACTATCCAGGTCAATTTAAAACCACCCACACATGCCCTTGACTTTGGCCAAAATGGCAGAACGACTGTCCCAAACCAACTCATCTATCTATGCAACAGATGAATACCCAGCAGCTACTAAACACTTTGCCTTAACTTTGGCTAAAATGCATAGCTTGAATACTACTGAATACCCAAAAGAAATGACGGAAGGCTACGGCTAGTTTTTGGCGAAAAAACCTTTAACGTAACGAACTTGATATCGCTGAAGGAACCTAATAGCTTTTTATAAAAATATAGTGGTGAAAACCTTTGCTAAAGAGGTCACTCCCGGTGAAGGGATTTCTGCTCTTTCCTCGTGGAATGAGGTGCAGGATATTCCAACTGAATACCACGATGCAAAGCAACTTGTAATCGACTATAGTGAAGTTATTACCCTGACGTAAACTTCTGCCCAAGGGGTCACTCCCGGTGAAGGGATCTCGGCCCTTGCCTCGTCGAATGAGGTGCAGGATATTCTGACTGAATACCGCTATGCAAAACAAAAGGAAAAATCTTTGTAATAACACCTTTTAAAATTTGTTCCAACAACATCATATATAGGTTTGTTTTATCCTTGCATTGATAAGAATCAATGCAGTCCCATCAATCAATCACACCAGAAATGAACGAAAATAAAATGTACGTATATGCCATCCGCATTCGTCACTGGGTCCCGTCATCACTCGTTAGGTTACTTAACTAACGACAGAGCGGGGCCTGGACTAGCGTGGGTGTAAAACATATACAACATCAAATAGTATATATACCAATATACAATAATCGCTCCAGGCGTGATAATATGCAACATTACAGAAAAGTGATAAGCATCACAGAACAATACAGATAATCTGGGATCCCCGGGTTTCACAGAGCCGCTGCTGAAACTCGACGTTCCCCTTGGTCATGTGGATAGCCTGTGCAATGAAACCTAGACCCCTACGGGTGCGGCAAGTTACCCGCCAAAACCTGAAGCGAGGTAGTCCCCACAGCATAGTGAATGGAACACCCGGCACTTCACGGAATCCGGTAAATTGAGCACCCCTCCTTGGGTCAACCTGTACCCCCTACGAGTGCGGCGAATAGTCTGCCAATTCTAGAGTGAGGTCCCTCTGCCTCTCAAAGCCATGAGATACGGACCCGTTGCCCTCCAGAACCCGGCTATCCGTGCACTCCTTCGTGGGATAAACCTAGTACAGAAATAAAAATATGTACAACGGGTACATCGACCTCAACCCGGTCGTGCCCCAAAAGAATATTATACAACAGGCAGTGACGGCAGTCCACATATTGGACGCTCGCCCCGCAATATCAAATGTACAAATAAATCTAAACTGCACTATCATTGCACCCTGCTATCCACCACGACATATCCGCAACATCACAGCACAACACAGAACATCAACGCGAATGTCATGTTCGCAAACCTGTCTAAAAGAACTATAGCAATCAGACGCGGTTTACCGATCAAATGACATTCCCGGTCGGAGATATAATGTAAATACTGCATACTAACAAGTTTAAAATTTCGATCGACAAAACTTCCCGAAGTGGGCCCCACGTACATCTGCTGTACAGTAACAAAAACTGGGCCCAAAAGAATAGTACCAAAACCCACAATTTCCAAAGTAAAGCTCTCTGGAAAAAGTTGAAGCCCTGTTCCCACAAAGGCGCCGCGGTTCCGCGGTGGTCTTGTGGGATCACGTGCCCAATTTTTTTCAGAATGCTTAAAAAAGCCTGCTTGTTTTTCTGTGATGGTCAAAATAATTTTTAGACACTGTTTAAAATCGACAGAAACTTTAACCCTGGAATTTGCGGTTTTCGAAAATCCGTTCGATCGATGTTTTAAACGCGTTAGCACAAGTTAGTATAGCTTACTGGTGAGGCTCTGATACCACTGTAAGTCCACGGTAGCGCCCCGGCCGTCTAACAGACGACAAATGCGGAACAAAAACTTTTTACAACTGGTGCTATCGCGTACTATAACCCGGATCTGCCATTAAAGCCAAACTAACAAATTACAAAGTGGGTAGAAATGTTATACCGAACGATCCGAGTCCTTCGGTCTTCAACCATCATCCCACGCTTGTTGCGGCTGCTCCGATCTTCTTGAACTCCGGTGTTCTCGTCCAGGTGGCACTACGTCGACGGATCTTTAAACGGGCACCCGCCTCTGAACCGAGGCAACTCGGTCGTCAAGTTTGCTAAAAGAGACGACCAAGATGATGTAGAGAATGAGTAGAACACTTTGTCTCGCTTCGTCCAAAGCTATGGACGAACGGTTATGGAAGTTACCTTTTGAATCGGGTGAAATGAGAATTGTAGCTATCTAATTTCATGAATAAAAATACTATCATATCCTTTTTTCCTCAAATGAACAACCTCTCTCTTTGAAATGAGAAGTGTTAGTCTGAAAAATAAATTCTGAAACTTTAGTCTAAATCCTGAAAATATATACCCTACTACATGCACTAACACACATCTTGAAACTTGGAATAGTAGAGGATACCTTGAAATACTCTTGTTTAAAATCCTTAGTATGAATGGAAATAAAATAAAGTATAAAAGGTGAATAAAGAGACATAAAAAAATGAACACTGGTTTTGTAATTACTTAAGGCTGCATAAATAAAAAAAATATATAGCAAGGGTGCTTTATCACCTAGTGCCTTAGACCAACTGGTTTGGGAGTCACTGCTAAGCCTTAGGTATTGCAAGACGAGGATTTACGCCTAAATGCGCAAACACATTTTTTAATCGGTCGTTCAGTACCTCAAGAAGTATTAACGGTCGCATGAAGGATGTATGAGAAATTTCATCTAAAATTCACCAACTAAAAGTATTTTGGAAGATGGACAAGAGTATGATAGCTTGAATTGAATTTCCAAGTGTAGGGGTGATACATACACACACGTAGGGGTATATGATTGGGGTTTGGATGAGAGATAGGAATGAAAGATAGGGCTTACACTTTCAGTAGAGATGATAAAAATTCCTAAGTTGAGATGGAACCTTAGAAGGAAAATTCAAATGATGCTGAAAGCTTAATAAATTTGTAAAACATATATGATCTTAAGTTAAATGAAGAGGGAGTGTGAAAAATATGGGTTGATGATTTATAAGTTGAAGATAATAGATTTTCTTGCTATAATACCAAATTGAAGGATGAAAGTCAACAGGCCAAATTGATCGGATTTTGTGGGTAGTATCCGCTGAAAACCCTCAGGAGACAACACTCCTCCTACTAGGGACACCTAAAGGTTCAACGGCTTATTGCACGAGCTCAGTGCAATCGCGATTCCCTGCGAAAGTGATGTTAGGATTTTTCAAGAATAAATTGGCTTTGCTCGGGACGAGCAAAAGATAAGTTTGAGGGTATTTGTTCATATCAGAATTTTGCATTATTATATCGCCCATTCTTAATCATATTACATATAAATAGGTGATTTTGATCCATGTCTGCTAAATAGTTGCAGGTTACAGGTTCTCAGATCGTTACAGTGAAATTCAGGAAAAGTCGCTACAAATGTGAGACTACGACCAACAATAGATGAATCCGTATGATGTCGCCTACCAGTTCAAGGAACAAATGAAAATCATTAGACAGTTCAATGCACAAAGTACAAGGGCGGCACAAGATTCAAGACATCAACGCGAAGCTCAAGACAAAAAGACCACATCATTCTGCACTGTTGAAAATCTGGAAGGAAATAGAAGAAATTCTGAGAAACCAAGTAAAGAAAACAGAAGATAAAAGAAACACAGAGAAACCCTAAAGAGATGGGCCCATGAGCCCACCAAATGGCCGCGGATCCGCGGCCAAACAGGCCTTTCTGCCGCAGTTCCACGGCCGTGCAATGCACGTGTCGATGGGGTGTCGATGTTTTGACTCGGTCTTTGGGGTTGTTTTGTAATTTCATGTATGGATCAGAATGTAAACCTAGGGTTTTTCCTATCTATAAATAGGAGTGCTCAAAGCCAAATAAAGTGTGCCTCTTTAGGATGCCTCTTTTGAGATGCCTTTTTTTTTTAATTTCTAGATTAAATTTTAATTTCCTTGTAATCGTCAAGAGGTCATCAATAAAGATATTATTATTTTTTTATCATCCATTCTTTTATCTGAATTTAATTCCTGGATTTTTATCTGTCTTTTATTATCTGCAACTTAGATAGTCTTTTAAAATTATAAAAATGAATCTTATCATAACTTCCCTAATGAGTGAGTAATTCCTCACTTGTTAGGGTTAGGATCGGGAAAGTTTGAGAGAAGGAAATCTCTCTCACTCCTTTCCTTTCCCCTATAATTTTAATTAATAGGACTCTATTTAAATTAACCACACACCGCTCACTACGGCACCCTATCCCACAAGATAGCGGTGATTCCCTAGTTAGACCGGTTGTGGTTGATTTAAATAGAGGTTAGGGTTAAGAGTTAAGAAAGGACAGACAAGGACCAAAAGGAAGAAACAAAATTTCTTCCTGGTCGTGCTAATCCCTTTTGTTGACTATTACCCTAACACCTATATTCTTAACTAGGGAAATGAAAGCAGTGGGTAGAATCCCTTTTCCAAACTAACCTAATCCTAACCCTAGCAAGACTTTAAATCAAATTGAATCTCGTTCTTAGATTTTAAAACAAAACCTGCAATAATTGCACTTAACTCATTAGAACATAAAGAATAGGAATCCATCTTCCTGTGGATCGACCCGTACTCAACCGGCTAGCTACCAAGCGACACCGTCTTGATTACGGTATATTCTTAATTTTGATTTCAAAACGCACATGCAAAAACAGCATCTCAATCATGCCACAGTGTTTTGCAGGTTGTTCCTCAGAGTAGTCAGAGGCAGGGTTATTCTCATCTATCGTATCATCTTTTGCTGCGGATACCGCTTCGGCTCACAGTGTGCAGTTTTGCTTTAGGTGGGTTTGTGGTTATCCGTTTATGTTCTTGTATATTCGTTGTATTCTGTACTCTCCATCTACCACTTTAATGTGTATGACTTAGAGACTTAATGTGAGGACGATATTGTATATTTTGGTGACTTGGATGTCTTTTATACAGTTTATTTTTATCGTCTTTTATTTCTTCGCTACGGCGTCGTATATCTGTTGTGGTGGTTGTTTTCTGCCTTTGGACGTGTATTTACTCCCGTTTAGAGATGCTTTACTTATATTTATGTTGTACCTATTTTTTGGGCTAGTTTTTACAAAGGAGGTGCTGCCAAAATTTTAAAGGGAATAAAGTTGGACTTTAAAGAATTTGGGTTGAGATTTCAAAAGTTTTAAAATTGTTGTTATCACTTACTACTTTTGATGGTTTAGATTACTGGGTTTTCAGCTTACTTAAATTTCGTTACGCCTGTAGACGTTGCGTAGTTTAAGGGCCGTCACGTGCCAATTTCGGACCGTGACAAAATTGGTATCAGAGCGCTAGGTTTTACCTTTCGGAGTGTAGGATGACCTTGGTATGATGGAGTGGTAGCTTAAGCAGAGCAACGTAGTTTGTGTATGTCCGCGGCATACTCACGACACGGCACTCCGCCTAAAGTGACCTATGTACTAATTGCTTGAAATTCCTTCCTTGATGATACATATCCTTGTGATTCGATTTCCGTGTTTTTATCGAATCCTATTTCCATTTATAGCCTTTGCCGCCGATGACTATGAGGACTCAGAGTGATGCAGCGAGGGCCGAGGTCTAAGTTGGCTCATTTGGGACAAGGACTGACCAGGATGGCACGCTCGTTGCACAGGAGCAGATGGATCCGCCTTCGACAAATCGTATCGATAGGCTTATGGCAGAGATGCAGGACTTGCGCCAGACGATGAGGTCTTTGGTTGAGGCCAGCAGAGCGCAGCGACAGAAGGTTGTCACCCCTGTTACCCAGTTGTTCCTTGCGATCAGCACACAGTATAGTGTTACGTGACGCAGCCCTAGTTGACGAGGCACGTCTTCCAGAGACTTTGGGAGTTCCGGAGCAGAGGAGGGCTCGTGCAGGTGTACCAGCCCAGAGACAGAGATTCAGTCGCCGGGACAGATTTCGTGACCGTCGCGGGAGTAGCAGAGGCTTGGGACGAGGTGAGTCGGTTAGCTAGATCAGCTGTTTGTTGTGTTAACTTCTGTCAGCGATTCTTTTGTTGCACGACACGTGTTTCGGTCGTGTGCCAATCGGATAGGACATAGAGATTCGTCCGTCGTTTTGATCCTTAAAGAGATGTTGGATTTGACGTTCTCCTGGGCACGGACTGGTTAGCTACGTGCTAGACGTCTGTGGACTGCCGCGAGAAAACAGTCAGGTTTTGTTTTCCTGGTGAGTCAGTTCTTGTTGTGCAGGGGGGACAGTGGTGCCGCCTCTCACAGCTTGAATTCAGCCTTTTTCGCTAGTCGGCTTTTGAGGAGAGGATGTCGAGGATTCTTGGCTTTCATTCGTGATACCGGAGCCACGATGTGTTTGTTGGACCGGGTTCCTATCGTGCGAGAGTTTTCCGACGTTGTTCCAGAAGATCCGGCGGACCTTAGGGAGCTTAAGGATCAGCTGCAGAGTTGCTAAATAGAGGGGCTTGTACGTCTAAGGGTTTCACTTTGGGGAGCTCCTATTCTGTTCGTCAGGGAGAAAGACGGCAGTTTGAGGTTGTGTATTGATTGATCGTCAATTGAACCAGCTTACGGTGCAGATAGGTATCCTTTACCTCGCATTGATGATTTCATTATCAGCTCCAGTGTGCGAGACATTTTTCTAAGCTTGTTTGGGATCAGGTCATCATTGTTGCGGGTTCGGAGTGATGTCATTCCGAATACTGCTTTTGTGCACGCTATGGGCAGTATAAGTTTTGGTGGTGTCGTTGGACTCACCAATGCCCTAGCAGCATTCGTGGATATGATGAACCAGATTTCTTCAGGTCGTTCCTCGACCAGTTTATTGTTGTGTTATTGATGACATTCTGGTCTTTTCTAAGAGTCGTGAGGAACGTGAGAAGCACTTGAGGATTTGTTTTGCGGATACTGGGAGAGCACCAGCTGTTTGCTAAATTCTCGGAGTGTTCCTTCAGTCTTGATTGTGTTGACTCCTAGGTCTTGTAGTTACGGGAGACGGTTTCGTATGGTCCCGAGGAAGATCGAGGACATACAGCTTTAGCCCAGACTTGTAGCGAGACGGAGGTTTGCAGATTTTTGGGCTTAGCAGGTTTTTACTGCCGTTTCATGCAGGATTGCTAGTGTATCGCTGCACCGTTGACTGGACTGACCGAAAAGGAGGTCCCTTTTCCTTGGACTGAGGTATGTGTGCGAAGTTTTCAGCAGTTGAAGACTCGGTTGATAACTGCACCAGTTCTTTCTTTGCTTTCTGGTTCGGGCGACTTTGTTGTTTTACTGTGATGTTTCGCGAGTGGGGCTCGATTTTGCGTTGATGTGGCATTTTAGAGTTATCTCTTTTACTTCCCGACAGTTGGAGGAAGTACGAGCAGGATATCCCACTCATAATCTGGAGATGGCCGCGGTGGTCGTGCGTTGGAGATTTGGAGACACTACTTGTGTGGAGAGTTATGTCAGATTTTCACGGACCACCAGAGCTTAATGTACATCTTCCTGCAGCGGGTTTTGATTATTAAGACAGCGCCGTTGGATGGAGCTTGTGGAGAATTGTGTTGTGAGATCCTCGTTACCCGTGGCAAGGCGATTGTGGTAGCTGATGCTGGAGTCGTAGGCCCGGGGTTAGCTTGTCCCAGTTGTGCGCAGTTCTGAGACAGTCTTCTGCAGATTTACAGTTCTTGTGCGATCGTTGAGAACAGCTTAAGTTCGCCTTTACTGAGGGGACAGCTTGATCATGTCCGCGCCCGTCCATTTTTCCTTAATCGTTTTCACGAGGCACAGCCCGCCGATGCTCGTTTGTCAGAAATTCTTGAGCATACTCGGCTGGGTAAAGATTCGGAGTCCTTGATTTATGACCAGGGTATGCTACGTTTAGGGACGCGTTTGTGTGTATCTGATACTGTTGGGTAGAGACGTGAAATCCTAGAGCAGGCACATCAGTCATATTTCTGTGTTCATTCAAGTTCCACCAACATATGACGTGACTTGTGAGATAGTTACGGGTAGGCAGGGATGAAGAGTGAAGTTTCGGATTTCGTTTCGAGATGTCTATCTTGTTGCGAGCTAAGGTTGAGCATTTAAGACCGGATGGAGAGTTGCAACCTTTAACCATTCCGGAGTGGGAATGGGAGCAGATCTCCATGAATTTTCGTTGTGGTGTCTACTCAGATCTAGACAGGGTGTGATTCCATTTGGGTGTTTGTTTTCCGGTTATGCTCAGTTTGCTCAGTTGTTCTTCGTTAAGTTTGTGCGTTTGCATGGAGTTCCTTCATGTGTTGTATCCAATGGAGGCACCCTGTTCGCTTGCCGTCTTGGGCAGAAGTTTCAGGAAGCCTTGGGTACTGGTTGAGCTTTAGCTCCGCTTTTTCCATCCGCAGGACGACGGTTTGTGAGAGCGAGCTATACAGACTCTTGAGGATATGCTTGTGCGTGCGTACTAATTGTTGTTGGCAGTTGGGATCGTCACTTGCCATTGTTAGGATTCTCCTTCGATAGCAGTTATCAGGAGACATTCCAATTGGCAACCTTTAGGTTTTGTTGGTAGGTCGTGTCGATGCCAGTCTATTTTTCTGACTCTGCGAGAGTAGGATTTTTGGACCCCAGCTTGTCGAGAGGCTTCGGAGATGATCCAGTTGATTCAGGTCAGGATGAGAGCAGCCCAGTGCAGACAGAGGTCTTATGCTGACCGTGGTGGTCGCAGACTTGAGTTCGCAGTGGGAGATCATGTATTCCTACGGATTTTTCCGATGAATGACGTGTTGAGAATTTGGGGAGCTTATCCCAGGATTGTAGGTCCTTTTGAGATCCTTAAAGCGAGTTAGTTCCGTTGCCTATAATTTGGCACTTCCGCCTAGATTATTGAGTATTCACCCCGTATTCCTAGTGTCGATACTTTGCAAATACCTTATTGACTTTTCTCACATGATTCAGCACCAGACCATTTTAATTGGGACGCGATCTTTTCGTTCACCGGCAGCCAATTATGTTAGTGGTTCAGCAGGTGGAGAAACTTCGGTCAAAGGTCTTGCTATCTGTGGAGGGTTTTCTTGGGCGTAGCCGTATAGTGAGGTGATCACTTGGAAGGCTGCAAGCGAGATTTGGGAGTTTTGTACTCATCTCTTTGAAGGTATGCATAGTAAGAATTTTAAATTCGGGGATGAATTTTTTTAAGGGGGGAGATTGTTGTAAGTCCACGGTAGCGCCCCGGCCGTCTAACAGACGCCAAATGCGGAACAAAAACTTTTTACAACTGGCGCTATCGCGTACTATAACCCGGATCTGCCATTAAAGCTAAACTAACAAATTACAAAGTGGGTAGAAATGTTATACCGAACGATCCGAGTCCTTCGGTCTTCAACCATCATCCCACGTTTTGTTGCGGCTGCACCGATCTCCTGAATCTCCAGTCTTCTCGTCTAGGTGGCACCACGTCGACGGATCTTTAAACGGGCTCCCGCCTCTGAACCGAGGCAACTCGGTCGTCAAGCTTGCTAAAAGAGACGACCAAGATGATGTAGAGAATGAGTAGAACACTTTGTCTCGTTACGTCCAAAGCTATGAACGAACGGTTATGGAAGTTGCCTTTTGAATCGGGTGAAATGAGAATTGTACCTATCTAATTTCATGAATCCCAAACTATCATAATCTTTTTAATCAAGTGAGAGAGTGAGTGAAGAGGAGGGGAGGGGCCGGCCATATATAGAGTGGGGGGGTGAGTGTAGGAGCAAGGAATGAGGGTGACCATAAGATAAATATCAAGAGAAAATATCAAAGGTATAACAAAACACAGTAATGTAAAGAATGACTCATTAACCTTAGTCACCCTTTCATTAAATGCTACCAATGAACAAAGAACACCTCACAAACTCTAGAAGCTTCCACACACATCACCCTCATGACTCACCCAAGAGAAGAAAAGATAAATCCGCATTTTAACCGAATGTCAAATACGGCTGATAGAAAACTGGAAACTGGCAACTTCCAAAAGTGATCCTGAAACGAATTTCAGGATAACCACGTATCAGTATAAACATACCCGCATTTGTATTACGACCGAATACAAATGCATCTGAGATAAAGATATTATATCTACACAGTATAATACTCGGATCCGGCTTAAACTAAAGCCGACCAGTATTATCTGCCCGAAAAATGACACGTGCGAAAACGCACGTGCATTTTCCGAACCTTGCCATAAAACCATACGGCCTCTACAACGTTTCGCTCGAACTTGGGAAAGTGTTTATGGGGGACTCTAATGACTCATCAACACACTGGCACTGGGTATAACCTCTAGCACGTTAGAGGTACAAGCTGTACGTAACGGTTTGCCTATGTATTGATTGGAAGGGAAGCTGACGAGCGAACTCATCTATAAACCCTACTGAGCCTAACAGTGACAATATACATACAGTCCGGTCCGTTCGTCTAAAGAGTATCGCATATCGAGTCTAGGGGGTGGATAAAGTCAGACCCCTAATAACACGATAAATCGTGTCGGCATGAAGCCCATCACCACCTGAGAAGCTACTGATCCAAATCAGTAATTCTCCACTACCTCGGCCGAGGATTTCTAGTGATGGCCACCCGTGCACTGTGCGACATCAACCCCCAATACCGGGAGAGACGAATCCCCGACGATCCGCTCACTGCCTCCATATGGCTCGGGACTGTACCAAAAAAATACCTGTTTGCATAACTCCTTTGAGCGTGGTATGGTAGGAATCAAAGCACAGTGGGAACTCACACGAGATAAATGACGATCTCAGGTCGACAAACTAACCTGTACACATGTCACCAGGGAACTTCTATCTGACGATATATATAATACTAACTAGCATGATCCCGGCGAGTCCTGTCCGGTGTACTCATAACCCAATGAGCACCTGTATACATCTTAGGTGATCCAACTGACACCAATGGCTTGTGAGACCGGCCATCGCCCTTCGTCGGGGTCTCGACTGTATACACTAGTCTACTCTGGAGTATCGATGCCCTGTCTCGAAACTCCCACGTCTAGGGACACATTTAAGGATGTGCTTACAGACCCCAGCTCCCACGTATATGATCGCCATCATACTGCTGGTAGTCAAGCAAGAATCCTATGGGCTCTATCAATATGCAATAGCAAACTAAAGCATGTATACGATGATAAAGACAAACCAGATAGCATACTATCATCTCGAGCAAGACTGTCATATCGGTATAGATCCTACCTCAATCATTGCAATCACGTACCTGCGATCCAATAATTGACTTTGAGGGCACTATCTCCGACAATTGTAACGACTTAGATTTCGATTAGTGTTAGTTTAGACGATAGTGCGGGTTTTTGGTAAAAAGTTTACCAATTTGGGTTCTCACATTTTATAACATTTAATTAATAGTTTATTATTATTTGTTATGGCTTGCACGCACGTGTGCATGTTAATATGAAGGTTTGTTTGTGCTAATCTAGATTAGTGACCATGATACTTAACCTAATCTTATCCTTGCTTTAATCCATTCCTAATTCTTTGCTTTACCTTAACCCTAATCCTAGATTTTTTTTTTGAGAGAGATATTTTGCTTTGGGTTTTGTTTGATGAGAGGTGGCATGGTAAGTGGTGTGAATGCATTAATGAGAAGTTAATGCAAAGGGTGCACTTACCCTCTCACCTTAATCTCACCTCACTCTCTCTCTTTATCATTCTTTCACTCTCTTTCTCTCTCACTCTATCTCTTTCTCATATTTCTTCACCTTCCTCATTTCCTCAACTGAACACTTCATCATTTCTTCACAAAACCATCACAAACTTCATAAAATCTCACAAAAATCACATCTTTTGCCTTGATTTGCCTCTTGGATCCCTTGGAGCTTGGGAAGCTAGGATATTTGAGTTCTTTTGGTTAGGTAATGATCTCTTTCTGTTGGTTAAGTGTTTTTTTGTGTTGCGTAGCTTTAGTTTCAGTTCAGAATGCGTATAGTTTCGTTTCGTGCAAATATCGTATTTTTAGTGTTGTTTTGGGTCTCGGATGATCTGCTATCAAAGCAGGTATTTGTTGCAAAAGTTCCCATCACAGTGACCTAGTATAGTGACCTAGAACCTACCCTCAAAATAAGAACCCATTTCCACTTGAGTAGGCCGCAAATTAATTGCTTCTGGCCGCAAATTGCGGCCAGACTAGGGAGTTGGGGTTTGGGTTTTGGTGTAGGGGTCTCTGGGGTTGTATGTGGTCTCATAGTACTTGCAACTTTTACAGATTGTTGGTATAGCAAAATCTGGGATCACTTGCTTGTTTTCTTGTGTTTCGTTTTCACGCGTTACGTTATCCGATACGGTTCGTGTTCTGTGTTGCTGTTGCTCTGAGTTGGTTTCGTTGTGTCGCTATGCACGTTAGCCACAATATGAACACTTGAGAGTAAGTTTTGTGTTGTCGCGTTGGTCAGCGTAGTTTGTACGTGTTTTGGGTCTATTGCTAATATATACTGGTTATATTGTTTTATGCTTCAGGATCGCAGGTGGGGACTTCGGGCGCTGCGAACAGGGGAAAGCGAGTAGTAGGCTTTACTTAGCCAGGGGCGTTGGTGAGTAGATTTATCATCTACAGGGGAATCTCCCGCATGGCGTTATGCGTCTGGGCTAGAGATGTTATGATATTGTCGCATATTCGATTGCATATATAGAGTTGCGCATACACCTTATTGCTTAATTATTTGTTGTGCTTGGACTTGTACCCTTAGGACACTGCACTATTATTGACGGCTCATGTTGCACGAGCACTGATTGTATGCCACACACACCGTCAATAATTGCCATGACATGCACAACACACATACATATCTGATATTGTTTGGTTAGGGACATTGAGATATTGATTCATATTCCTTGTTGCATATGACATATAGCGTACATGTATACCTACATGCTTATACATATGCCTTGACATGCTTACATGCTAGTTACCTGTATACCTATATGGTATTGTACCATTAGTGATAGGTATATTTCACACATAATGACATAGCTACATGTATACCTTGTATACATACTTCACTTATACCTGGAGGGTATATTACATCATTACTGATAGGCAGATACATATACCTTGCTATACCTTTATATTTACACATATATCTGGCTATAGCTACATGTTTACCTTTACTTGATGTTATATAGACTTGGAGAAATTAGGAACCGCATGATATATATTTTAACTTGTTGCAGTTAAATAGCGGCTTTTCCTTTATATGCTCACATTACAGTTTTATGTTGCATATATTATATTCATGGATTTTCGCATTGAGATATGGATTTTTCATGATGTTTTCTGGATTTGAGGACCGTGGTAGTTTCATGAAATTATGCATTATTTGAAAAACCCGGTTTCTCTTGATATGATATTTCAGCAGCCACCATGAGATTTATCGGTTCTGATATATATACCCCATGCGAGGAGGAGTCGGGGGCCGTGTAAGGGTACATGGTGGGGCCCGAAGGTACCCCGGGGCGAGAAAGGGATGTCGATGTAACATGCCGATGAGCCTGACAGGGGAACCATACCTACCGGTGACAGTACCTATGACTCGGCGGTTATTGTGGGGATACCGACGGGAGTCATGTACGTATGGATACGTCGAAAGGCGAGGGTCAGAGCTAGGCATTCGAATTTTCGGGATAGCTTATGATACGTACCTATCAGGGGGCCAGTCGTAGTAACAGCACCTGATAGATCGGCCTTTATGTGTTGATGCTTGACACAGGTTTTCATGATATTTTTACTTCTAAGTATATATAACAGTGGAATGGGACGCTATTATATATGTATATATATGTATATATAATATATGTATATATATATATATATATATATATATTTGTAGAATGGGGCGCTAATATATATGTATACATATCAATTTATATACATCATCATAATTATTCATGCAAATATACTTAGGATATACGAGGTTTACTTGATAGTTTGATACATGATATTTATGAGATTGACTTGATATTGGATACAAGATATATGAGATTGACTTGATATTGTACATTCAGGATGTATGAGATTTATTTGATATTATACGTTAAGGATATATGAGACTTACTTGATATGAGAGCCAACTTGGGGACTGATTTGAGCAAATTGGGATTTGGATTGTCTTGATGGACTTGGGTCCTACCACGAGGTCAGGATTCCATGGGAATGACATGTTTTATCCCATACTCCGCATTTATTGTTTATGCACTGCTTCATGTATTAGTAGTACCTGATAGAGTACCTTTCATGACTGTTGCATTTACATACTATTATTTTATATGCATTGCTTCATGTATTGGTTGTACCTGCTAGAGTACCTTTCATGACTGTTGCATATATACATTATCATATCATTGCTTCATGTATTAGTAGTACCTGCTAGTGTACCTTTCATGACTGTTGCATACATAAGACCATTTATTGTTATTAGTTGCTTATGTTAGATTCGCGTTGTACGTGCATACTTGCGATTACCTGCATATGTTAATTACTATTCACGAGTTGGCAACTCACCCCCGTTGTGCCACAGTGTTTTGTAGGTTGTTCCTCAGATTAGTTAGAGGCAGGGCTATTCTCATCTATCGTATCATCTTTTGCTGCGGATACCGCTTCGGCTCACAGTGTGCAGT
Source organism: Agapanthus africanus (assembly GCA_030015575.1). Taxonomy (NCBI): domain Eukaryota; kingdom Viridiplantae; phylum Streptophyta; class Magnoliopsida; order Asparagales; family Amaryllidaceae; genus Agapanthus; species Agapanthus africanus. The sequence goes on from CM057349.1 coordinate 299,330,286, forward strand.
TTTGCTTTAGGTGGGTTTGTGGTTATCCGTTTATGTTCTTGTATATTCGTTGTATCCTGTACTCTCCATCTACCACTTTCATGTGTATGACTTAGAGACTTGATGTGAGAACGATATTTTATATTTTGGTGACTTGGATGTCTTTTATACAGTTTCTTTTTATCATCTTTTATTTCTTCGCTACGGCGTCGTATATCTGTTGTGGTGGTTGTTTTCCGCCTTTGGGCGTGTATTTGCTCCCGTTTGGGGATGCTTTACTTATATTTATGTTGTACCCATTTTTGGGGCTAGTTTTTACAAAGGAGGTGCTGCCAAAATTTTAAAGGAAATAAAGTTGGACTTTAAAGAATTTGGGTTGAGATTTCAAAAGTTTTAAAATTGTTATCATCACTTACTACTTTTGATGGTTTAGATTACTGGGTTTTCGGCTTACTTAAATTGTGTTACGCCTGTAGACGTTGCGTAGTTTAAGGGCCGTCACGTGCCAATTTCGGGTCGTGACAATATTTTCATGATATGGTATGTGTCATTGATGGACACGTGGATGATATCCACATGCATACAGGCATTTATTATATTGTTGGCACATATGCAGATACGGTCACCCTAGATATCATAGTATTACCTTTATGATATAGTTGACCCAGGAATCGTTGTTTTATTCGATTTCTACCTGATAATGTTTTCTACTCACGAGTTGGCAACTCACCCCCGTTGTGCCACAGTTCTTGCAGGTTGGCCGCATGGATCAGTAGCGGCATCGTTGGCATACTGCTTGCATTCGGGCGATTTGCTTTGGTAGGTGGTACATATTGGATCATGCCACTCATGTATTATTATTCCTATTTTATCTAGTCAACTCCATCAATCAGAAACTAGTATTTGTATATGTTGTAAGACTTAGAAGAGACTGTGGTTGCAAGACTTAGAGCGATGGGTTATAAGTTCACTTGGTGGGTTGATGTCTTGGTTTATTCTTTATTCTTTGTGTTGATCTTTGCCGTTGGGCGTCGTATACATATATTTTGACTTGCGTGGTTGTGATTCTGCTGATTGGCGAAGTGCTAGCTCCCGCTTGGGGATGCCTTTTATATTATCATGTCTATGTGGTTTTTGATCAAAATATACAAAGGAGGTGCTACCCAAATTTTTAAAAGACGAAACATGTTTTTTTTTCAACTAGTATAATCCATTTGCATTTTCATGTTCCATTATCTATGCATTTAAGAAAATATTTGATTTCATCATACCTTTATTTCAAAACTTCACCTCTTATATACCACGGTATACCTGATTTGGATTGAGCTTTGTTGTATACCGTCGATTTCGATTGTGATATTCGATATTTATTTTCGTGCACCTTGTTCACGTGATTTGGATTCTTGCGCATACTTAGCACGCTTGATGCGATTTTGGTGCACACCAGATGCACTAAATCGGGATTTTTCGTGCATATCAGATGCACCTAATATTGTTATCAGGCACACCCGTTGCCCTTGACAGGTGTTTTCGTATACACCCGTTGCACTTAGATTTTGTTTCTGTGCACATGTATGGTATATTCATCGATTTCGATTTTCTGTGCGCACCAGACGCACGTGGATATATATACTATTGAGTGTGATTTCCTTGGAGCAGTACGTTTTTATGATATTTACTATTTGGTTTAGTGACCGAGCAGGACTGTTCTGAGAACGGTGCCCAGGTGTTCTTTCATGCATCGATAGTTATCGAAGGAATTTCCAAAAAGGAGCTATAGTCTCAGTATTTACCTACGTGTCCGAGATGACAAGAAACATTTTACAGAGGAAACCCTTCTAAATTATTTTCGAAACGGCGGGACATGTATGTTAAACGATATATATATAGTTATTTTTCTTACAATAAACGTCCGCTACTTATGCCGTGATACACGCATCGTACAGCGATTTGAAAAAGGGTTGGCATGCATTTCTTTTAGATGTTTTGACGAGTTTACAATGATGCGTACTATGTACATGTTATAGTTTTGAGTATATCATGTTGGTTTTTGTATTGGACTTTGACATTGGTAACTTCACCATGTCTCCGATGATTGCGTGATATTTGACGGAGTTTTTATTTTGAGTTATATTCTCGTTTTTCATGCTCATGCATTGCGCTACGATATGTTTTATGTATTTATGATTTCGAAGCCCCGACGACTTGATCATTCTACTGAAATGTTTTAGTATTTGAGGGGTTTAAATTTAAATTCGGAGACCGAATTTATTTAAGGGGGAAGACTGTAACATTTCAGAAAAATAAAATATTATTTTTAGGAAGTTAAATAATTAAAATAATGAATATTATGAATATTTTAATGTATGGAGATTGGTTTTAATGATATGGTATAATTATATACCGATAGTTTGGAAAATATTCGGAATATTATAAAAAATATTGATTTTGAAAGGGATTTTAATAATGTAGTATTCATAGATTTTTATATGATTAATTATATTCTATGTTAATGCTAAATTCGATTAATTTTCACTAATCATGCATTAAGCTTGATTATGCACATGACATGCACCATGTCACTTTTTTTAAAAAAAAACTTGGCTTAAATCCTTATTTGTGCATGGCTTCATTTTGATTTTTACATTTGTTTTATAAATAAAACCATGAGGAAAGAAAAAGAAACAGGATTTCAAAAAGAAAAGAAAAGAATAAAGAATGGAGATGGCATGGAGGTATGGGCTTGAGAGAGAGAGAGAGAGAGAGAGAGAGAGAGGGTAAGGGGTCATTGACTATTGGCTCATTGTGTATCACTTCATCATCCTCATTATTTTCTTCTTCTCCTCTCCTCTCCCATGGCTGCCCTCTTTCCCCCACCTCCTCTACCTCTTCACAACAACCCAAAATCCATATCAAAACCTTGTTTCCCCTTCACAAAAATTATGCACAAGCTCACTACAAGCATGGGGGACTAAACAAAATGAGATTTTGAACACTTGGGGCAACTCAAGAAAATTCTTGAGTTACCAAATGAGGTAATTCTTTCACCATTAGCTTTGTAATTGAATTTCTATAGCATCTATTTTAGTTTATAAGTGATTTAGTGGGGTTTAGTGATGTTTGGAAATTCCTAGATGAAGTTTAGGGGATTCTTGACTTGTGATGATAGATTGAGGCTTGGTTAGGGACAACAACCTTTGTATATTGCTAGAATGGTAGACCAAAATAGAAACGAAACCCTAAGACTTGTGTTAGATCATCCAATGTCGGTTTTGTGAATAATTGTGCCTACAGGAAATTTGGAATGACCTGGGATCTTTAATAGAAAAACTAGCAACCCCAGAGACCTATATTGGACACTAGGAGACCACCCTGAGAAGATGAAGCAGAACGGAGAAACCCTGGCCGAGCAGGCCGGTTTTCATGGTAGTGTGGCCGGCCAAATTGTGGGCATTGGTGTCTAGGTTTGGTCTGTAACTCAGTTACTTCATATACAACCCCACTGCATTGCTTGTTTAGACTCTTTTCACTTGACCAAAAATCCGGAACCAGTTTTCTAAGTTGCTGTTTATGTTTTGTGGGTTTTAATGACTTGAAGTTTTGATATTTGTGTTTTATATCGGTCACTTGACGTTTCCACGTCGATATCGGGTGTTATTTGGTTGATTTGCATGAGTAGACCATAGGTTTTTACCTATGTGTGATACTATGCCGTTTTGGTTTTTGTGCGTGATTTCTGTTTACAATACTATGTGTTTATATGTGTAGGCAACCTCGCGTGGACTTCGGATAACAAGGGGAGCATGGCGACATCGATTTCGGCAAGTAAGGATCAAGGTGAGTAGATATATATCTATGGGGGAAGTCGGGTGGATGGCGTATAGCATCCCCGCAGTTTCGTAGTGTAGCATACGAATACATTATATATGTGTGTGTGTGTGTGTGTGTGTGTGTGTGTGTGTGTGTGTGTGACGTAATTGATTAGCAAGAATGTGCTTTAGGAGATCATGAGTTAGTTTTAATGTAATTGTAAGATAGTGCTTATAGTGTAGTTTCTTAGTTGCGAAACCCTAGAGTAAAGGTTCACACACACACATGCACACACGTGATATGTTGGGTGTATATGGTTATATGTATATATATGTGTGTGTGTATGTGTGTGTGTGTGTGTGTATGTGTGTGGATGCGTTGGTATATATATATACATATACGTATACACGGGTGATGAGGATAGTATATGATACTTGGAGATGAGTCGATGTGATCGGGCATGATGCCGTGAGATTGTGATATGTGTTTGGGTCGTGATATTATTATACGACATGATATTATAGCGGATCGTTGGGTGATGTGTTTTCGTACACATACGGATATATGTTGATGGTATTGGAATGTACTAGACTTTAGATCAGTACCCCTAGTTCATGATGTCATGATAGCAATACCATATGAATAATGAGGTATATGTGATATTTGACCCGTACCCCGATTCGGGATTTCGTACGATGGATTTTACCGTACGAGATATAGATATGATGATTGATCTGCACTCTTAATATGAGGATGTCGTATTATATATTTTACTGTACGTGTCGCTATTGAGGCGGGATCGCCGACTACTAGATATATCGACTCAGACTTAGGTGGATTTCCTTACCCTTTCGATTAGTCTCTTAGTTTAGTCATGTAGTTTATCAGGTAGATGTTAGACTGGGCTCGAGTCATACTTATTTCAAAACTAACGAATCGTGAGTATTTTAAAGACAGGCCGAGAGACACTACGGATTTTTCAAAGGATGTATCTTTTCTCAAGGACCCCGTAGCCCCTATTTTTCTAAAACCACGATTCGTGCGATTTCAAACACCAAAAACTATATGACTCGTATATAAAAACGTATATTCTTCAATGTTGCGTTTATTATTCTTGTTGTTCACATCGCATTGCATGCTTAAATGTGTTTTCGTTAGCTATTACGAAACCCTGTTTTCAGGACACCAGCACCATTACCGATGATGCGTATGCTCCATGTACACTTGCTTGCCGGCTCACACACATCATCATCGGTAATCTTCATGTCACGTACACACAAGAAAACACTACTTCATTATTATAAATTGCTAGCTGGTAGTTAGACATAGTACTAGTACACTTGCTTCCATATGCCAGTTTAGATATTGCATTTATTACTGAGATACTTAATGCATTTATACGTTCATTTTTCATGAAATATTATGGGGCTTTATGCCGGTAATTCACTGTTTATTTATTCTCGAGTTTGGGATTTCGGATTTTCCATGAGATTTCTGGATTTGGAGAAACCGCAAGGATTTTATAAACTCGTTTTAATTTCTAAAAGATAGAAAATTACGGTTTTCTCGTGATATGATGTGAGAGGTGTCCACCATGAGTTTTCTCGGCTCTTGAGCGGTATCATACACCCGATTCGAGGAGGAGGAGGAACCTTCTGCAGGTGGATGGTGGACCCGGTGCGGTACCCCGGGGCAAGATGGTCGCAGATGATGGCGTTGAGCCCGGAAGGGGGGCACTACTGACCGGTTATTTATGACGCGGCGGATATCCGGAGGATACCGACGTAGTCGTGAGATTTGATGATATGGGCCAGTCCGGATTGCCCGAGCCCGGGGCCAGTCCGGATTGCCCGAGCCCGAGATATTGAGATTTGATGATATGGGCCAGTCCGGATTGCCGAAGCCCGAGATATTGAGATATTGGGATATATATTTTTTGTCGATGCTTGACACTAATTCTCTGTTGATTTCATTGATGATACTCCAATTTTTTTACACAGAAATCTCACTGAGATAAGAAAACAGTTTTCTTATTCAAGATGTATTCTGTTTCCATTCTTAGTGCATTCGTACATCATATATGTGATATGTTGCTACCTGAGGCACTGACACGAGCACTTGGTATTACATTTATGTATAGATGCTTACCCTTGCCATTATTAGATGCTTCAGGTTATATTATTATGGGGATATTATTGTATAGCCTAGGATAGAGTCATACATGCGATTTATGCTCGGTGATGTCTTCTACTCACGAGTTGGCAACTCACCCCCGTTGTGCCACAGTTTCTTACAGGTTTTGCCGTACAGGTTTCGTTGCGGCTTGCTGGCACACTGCTTCCTTCCGGGTGATTGCTTGGATAAGTGGGTTCACTTGCATCGTGACCACCGTTGTAATTTTATTTATATTCAGTTGTATCTAGTAATCTCCATCAACCAGACTTGTATTATTTGGACAGACTTAGAAAACCAGTTGTTTATTCTTTCGACCTTAGAGTCGCGCGCTTGTATTATTATGGTTTTTCTGGTTTCCTTGATGATGTTGGATTTCATTCTGAGTTTTGATCCTTGCCTTTTGGCGTTGTATATTATATGGCTTGCGTGCTTGTTTCCGCCAATTGGCAAAGAGCTAGCTCCCGCTTGGGGATGCCTTTATTCATCATTTATATGTATTTCATGTCTTGTACCCGTTTGGGGCAAGTATTTACAAAGGAGACTCTGCCGAATTTTTCGGGAAAATATGATGTTTCTTTTAAATGTTTAATGCCGCTTAATTTATTAAAACCGCTTGCTTTAAAACAAGTTTTTCTTCACTTCTTCTTTAAAACGGTTTAGATTTCTAGGCTTTTGGCTTACTTGAATTAGGTGGGGTCCTATGGACTTCACATGATTAAAGTGCCAGTCACGTGCTATTTCAGGTCGTGACAAAGTCAGGTATAATTGATAGGAATCGAATGGTTGGACAGGATTAGGATCAACGTTATGATAATAAGGAGATTGGAATTGTTGATTAAAGGAATTCGGAGTGGTGAAAAGAGTGAAAGATCGGTTATGAGATTGTTCGATTCGGTCAGTGATGGACATGGGTTTCGGAGTCACAACATGACTCGCAAAAGGGGTATCAACGTAAGAAGGTGGGGGAGGTTGAAACGGTTGATACGAAGTGGATTGCGGAATCCAATTGTTTGTCCTAGATGCGTCTATCCGATCTTTCAAAGAAATTTTGGGCATGGATGGATCGTTCGATGTTCGCCCAAAGCAAGAACCGTAAGAAGAAATGTTTGGTTGCGGGTACCAAACTTCAGCAAAAGTTGGTCGTTTTGGGGTACCCATGTTATGAAAAGGTAGGGAGGGTGGAAAGTGGTTGAATTTTTATAAAAAAAAATTTGTTTTTGTGGTTTTCCAAATTGTTTGTTTTTTTAAAGAATACGGAATTATGGGACTAAACTATACATAACTACAATCACAATCACAATATGTAGAGCTAGAGTCTTCAAAGTCCAACTAGACCGCTCCTAGACTTCCAAGCGACAAGTTGCAGGATAACTCTCGAATCGCCTCTTCACTGCCAATTGTGACCAGGTAAGCACAAATGAGGAAAGGAGGGTTCCACTCATGAATTACCGTGAGACGGGCATTTTAAAATTACCTCCTCACTTGTCTAGCCTAGGCACCACAAAGTCAAGTTTAAATAAACGACCGATTCCCCGCAACCTTCACTTGTCCTAAATGAGCGCGACAAATCCTTATAGGTTTGGTCTAGATATTTTTTATTAACTCAAGGTGATGCGTATGCCTTTAGTGATTTGTGGGTCTTAGGAAGGGTGATGAAATTCCCACCCAATCTGAATTGGTGTTATAGCCCCTTAATGTCCATATTATTATATGCAAAGCAATAAACAAACAAAATCTAAAACAACAAAGAATTTATTTGGCGGCGGCGCAATCTGTGCAAAGAAACCTGCAGAAAATACAATTCAGTGGAGTTCACAGAGGGGTTTAGAGTAAAGAGAAGGGGTATAAAAAAAATTAGGCTCTGAAGCCACAATAGAACCACGGAACCGCCACGAAACCCTACCTTTGACCGCGGTTCCGCGGCCAAAATGCTGAGTTTGGGCTTGAACTTTGGGCCCTGCACTCCACTTGTTCCTTACACTAGAATAAAAACCTCTGTTTCTTGATTCGATTACAGTACTGGCTCCAGATAGCCTGCACACTTGCACACAAAAACAATATAAAAAATAACAAAAAGGTTTTTTATTATTATATTTTATTTTTTTATATATATACATAAAATATATATATTAACCCGAATGACAAGAAAGAATATACGTTATCATCTCCCCAGCAACGGCGCCATTTGATTGTTCGGGCGGAACTGAGCGTTCCGCCTTGTCCTATTTGTTCTACTTACCGCAATCAAGACGGTGTCGCTTTACAGCTAGCCGGTTGAGCACGGGTCGATCTGCAGGGAGATGGTAGTATGTCCGTTCTTATCTTAAACGAGTCGATAAAAAATGTGTATATGTGTCTGTCCAAATCTATCCTGAGTGTTCGTATTTATGTTCAAGCAAGCTTGTTAGGGTTAAGGTTGGTTAGTAGAGTTAGGATTAGTCTTGTGCTTTTCTTTTACCATTCTTAAAATGATGTTGGGATAATCGAACGTAGCGGGGATTAGGAGGACATAGGAATGGGATTTGTGACTTTAAGCAAGCTTTCCAACGCTAAATCCATTCCTAGTGCCCCTTGTCCTTCCGCTACATGCGCTTATTTCTAACCCTAGGCCAAACACCCGCAACCATGTATCCAATTAAGTCACAACTACATGTCACGTTGTAGTGCGCCAAAAGGACTTCTTGACTTAGGTCGCGGCTATATGTCACGTATAGCGTGCCTAAATGAGGGGGCTGCGTTTGTTTGGTTTAGGTTCGTTTTAGGATGTTTGGCGAAGAGAAGCATAAGGGATTTTTCCATCCCTCATACTAACCTTCCTTAGCCCCTAACAAGTGTGGAAATTATTCACACATTTGAAAGGAAAAGAAAACAAGAAAAGAAGAAAAGAAAGAAAGGAAAAATACGGTTTTACAAAATGGTAGCAAGCTAACTACTTGGGCCCTCACCTTAGCAAGGAACTTCGTCGAGTATCATGGCTTGAAAATACGGATAAAAAGAGAAGGGAAAACAAAAGGGAAGAAAAGAAAACCAACAACTATTTAACAACAATTAATAAAGTTACACTAAGAATTAAAAATACAATGCATGGAAATAAAAATACACGATAAGAAAAATAATCCTCATCTTCATTAACATCCACTCAAGGGCTCTCACTACACTTTAATGGAGGAAAGATGAAGAAGAAGAAGAAGAAACAACAAGCTAAACTACACTAAAATCTTACCCAAAAGAAGCATTCCTACTTAGGCACAAAATTGGAGTGTTTATAGGCAGAGAGATGAAACCCTAGACCCAAATTCTGAGCCTATACAAAGTTAAAAAACTACCCCCAAAATATCTTATGGAACCGAGTTGACTCGACCGCGGAACCGCCGCGTAATGGCCACATTGGCCACGGTTCCACGGTTCCGCGGCTCTTTGGGGGGATCTTTGGGTGATTTTTCTAGGGCTTCTCCACGTTGCTTTATTCTTCTGTTGTACAGGTCCTAAATTGCAAAATGCTTCTAATATTTCTTCAGATTTGCAATATTCCAAAATGACTTCACTTTTAATTCATTTGACCTTTATCTCCCTCGAGCTCCGAGCACCCATTGAATCTTGTGCTGCCCCTCTCGTGCTCTGTGCTTGTCCGAGACACGAATGACCACTGTTATTTGTCTTGTCTCATGAACTGGTAAGCGGCACTGGACGGATACGGATGACCGGAACCCGGATTTTATCTATTTATGGCAGATGTTCTGTATTTTGGCGTAACTGTGGAGATTTTGTATGATTTGCGTCATTTTGGACTAAGAACCTGTAACCTGTGAATATGTAGCAAACACGGATCAAAAGCACCTTCCTATAAACAAACGAGTAGAAGAATGGGCGGTATTAAATGCAATATTCTGGTATGAACACATCACATGAAATCTTGGCAAAAATAAACATAACCTGAAACCCTAAAACCAAGAGATCAGAACACCACAAAAATTTCAAGATTTTTTGCTACAGGAAAAATTGTGAGGCCGGTTTTTTTGACAATATGGCCGGCCAAAAATTTAGTGTTTTGCCTCAAATTTTTCTGGTGTTCTAGATACATCATAACTAGCTTTCTGCACTTGTTTAAAAAAATTTTAGAGGACTTAAAAAATTCGACAGAAACTAGGGTTTCGGATTCCATTTTCCGGAGTTGTTTCGGTTTCGTAATTCTAACACATTGTATAATTCTCTAGCTTGGCTCTGATACCACTGTTGGGTTCCTTAGCACTCTCACTAGGTTTTATAAGGCATCGGGTATGCAATTTTAAAAAATCTAGAGAGCAAAGCAACCCAAACCAAGGATCTAACTAGAGAATTAGGGTTAAACTAAGCAAGTAAACAACTTTACTCTAAGTGAACGAGGAATACAACCTTTGTAGACCGGTCCTTCACTTCTAAAGCTCCGCGTAGTAGTCCCTTGGCTCTAAGTAGTGGTCTCCCGGACTCTCGTTAGGCTCCACTAGGCGAAAGGAACAAGCTTGCTCAAGGATCTTCGAGGCCGAAAATGATCTACGTCGAAAAATCTCTAACTCAAGGTACCTCTTCACTAATTGATGAACAAGTGAAGAAACAACCTATACCAAATGGCTAGTTTGGTATAGATTGGTGAAGTAGAAATTTTGCTCACTTTAGAATTATTTTTCTCCTTTTCTTTTTCTTCTCACTCAAAGCTAGAGAGCGAAAATGGAGGAGATGAAGAAAAGATCTCAAGTGATCAAGTCTTGAATCATGGGTGAGAAAATATCTCATATAACTCACGTAGAGACTAAACCATGGCTAAAGATAATGATTAGGTTAATAAATATCTAGAGTAAAACAAAATTAGTGGATTAAAGTCAAAACTTCTCCATGCTTCCACAAGCATCTTAGCCGTGCTAATTTTCACCTAATTTTGATTTTCCCCTTAATATTTAAATACCCAAATTATCTTAAGTTAGATATGAGTCTCATACACCCAAGTCCAATGTATCATCTAGCATGACACAAAAACAAATACATCAATATATATCACATATATATTTGTATATATTTTGAGAAAACATTTTCTTAAGTGAGCTAATATTAGTTAATGTATATTAATATATAAAATATATAATCATATACTAAATTATTATATCAACACTTGATTTAATAACCCGGCTGTATCGCATACAACCGACTAATATCATTTATATGTATATCACATATACATATAACATATCATTGAATCAACACTTGATTCAACAATCCGGTTATATCACATATAACCTGCATCGCGAGATTAGAATACTGTATCACATACACGTATTAATCTCGGTCCCGCACATATCACATATGTGCCCTACTTCATTTCACATGAGCTAGGAAACCTCTATGTAGGACTCTAATGACTCGTCAATACGCCGGCAGTAGGTGATGATCATATCAGTCACCCACAAGCCATCAGCGGTACTAGCTGGACGTAACGGCTACCCGGGTATTGAGCGATCAGAAGATCAACAAGAAAGCTTGTCCATACTCCTGTGAATCCAACAGTAACACTACCGTACAGTCCGGTCTCCTCGTCTGATATGTCGCATATCGAGTTTAGGGGTGATAAACGTCAGACCCCAGTAACTTGATAAGTCATGCCGATATGAGACTCATAACAGGTCGAGAAACTACTGATAACACTTACCAGTAAATCTCCGTATCAGCCCTGGCCAGGGACTTCATTTTATGGCCAATCGAGCACAGCGCAACATCAACCCCTAATACCGGGAGAGACGAAACCCCTCCTATCGCTCATTGCCTCCATGTGACTCGGGGATGTACCCAAAAACCACCGTTTTGCACGCTCTCTTGAACATGGTAAGGTGGAAATCAAAGCACGGTGGGAATAACACAAGACTCTATGACGATCTCGGGTCTACAGACTAACCTGTACCAGTGTCACCAGAGAACTGCTATCTGAAGTTAGGTATAATACCATCTAGGAGTTCTCGGCGAGTCATGTTCAGTGTATCCAGTCTCCACTGAGCACCTTCATACCATCTTTGATGTCAAACACCAATGGATATAGGATCATACATCGCCCATCAAATGGGTCAAAAAGCATATACGCTAGTCTACTCTGGAATACTGATGCCCCGTCTCGATACACCCTCGAATAGGATCAATTAAAGGATGAACTTTTTGACTACCCCGGCCCCACTGGTATGATCTGCATCATAATCTTGGTAGTCAAGTATACAACCTAAAAGCTTTATCAACATGTGAGAGCAAGACAGCATCACAATACTAGTCTACATGTTAAGATAAAGAACAACCAGATAGCATACTATCATGTCGAGAAAGAAAGTCCTCTCTATATATGTCCAAGCATCCATTATAATATTCAATCATGTACAATAATGGCCTCTAGGGCATACATACAACTAAAAGTCAAAAGGTTCTCCACGTTGATGAGCCATTGCTCGGCCTCGAGTGGATTTGCTGATCCATTAAAAACTGCTGGATGAAGCCTCCTAAAGTCAGAAATGGTACCAACCCTAGCCTGTGTAGTCGGCACGAGGGCGCCCTCGGGGGCGGCGGGAACAGCCGTATATCTCTCCAGAGTGGTAATTGCGGTCTCCTGTACCACCTTCAATCCTTTGGCCAAAAGATCGGTCTTCCTCTCTTGAGCCCGGGCTAGGTTCGTCAATGTGCTGAGGATCTTCTCGGTACGATCATGGGAACCGACATCTGAGGAGTTACCTGAGGAGTCCATATCTCTGGAAGATGACTAAGAAAAGAAATCAGATTCAAATAGGGATTAGAAAAGTGAAAATGAAATACAATAAAGCATAAATCAAGGGGGTAACTCAATTTAGGGATCTCTCGACGGAACTGTAATTTCATCCAAACCTGGATCTGATACCAACAAAACCATGTCACGCCCCGCTTCCCAAAATACGGAATGCGAGGGGTGACTAGGCCAGCCATGCTCCTACGGTCAGGGAATAATCCCGTCGTAGTCACACTTCCGCTTCTAGCATTACATGGCAGTCAGTAACAGTACTAGAGTAAAGGAAATCACAATTCATAACTTTATTACATTAAAATAAAATATTTCAAGATACATTTATTTGCATGGAAGAAATAACTAACCAACGAAATAACAATGGACTTATAGCAAAAAAAAGGCGGCGCTGATGTCGCGTTCTAAACCTCCACGATCTCGAATGGCAGGTCCTGCTCCTTAGCTGGGTCTACTTCGTCCTCTGAGCATGCACACTCAGGTCGTCAGGGCGACACATATAACAATAAATATATAATGTGTGTACAATATTATTAAACATGAAAGGTGCGACAGAATACAGAAACATGAGAATAATGAATATCATTTGAATATGAACAACGCAATATATGTATCATGTCAGCAAACCAGGTAATGTGTATGTCACTACTTATCAGTCACTAAGCCAATGAAATCAATTGGTGGAAAGGATGCTCATGTTTAACGAGGGTCTCATGCATGCCCGAGACTACGGTCCACTGTTGCCCGGGACATAACCCTGCAGCCGTGCCGCTAGGCCCATGACCTAATGTGTGTGTGTTTGTGTGTGTATATCACTAATATCGAATGATCATCCTCTAAGTCACTATACCTCGCTAAATACGAGTTCAATTCCACCTTGATTTCCCCATTCCCCAGGTCTCACTAACTATAAGTATAGGATTAATAGTATACTAGCATGTGCCAAATCACGGTCTTACTCATTTTCACTGCATTGTTCACTTTCACTAGTCAATCACTTATCACTGGCGTGCTTGATACAACTAATCCATGTTGGATATAGTGCCCTCAAAGTCAATTATTGGATCGCAGGCACGTGATTGAAATGATTGAGGGAGGACTTATACCGGTAGTACAGTCTTACTCAAGATGATAGTATGCTATCTGGTTTGTCTTTATCATCGTGTACATGCTTCAGGTGACATTACAGATCACTATTACACATTGATAGAGCCCATAGGATTCTTGCTTGACTACCAGCAGTATGATGGCGATCATATACGTGAGAGTTGAGAAGTCTATAAGCACATCCTTAAAGTGTCCCTAATCGTGGGAGTTTCGAGACTGGATATCGATACTCATTGAGTAGACTAGTGTATAAGGATCGAGACCCCGACGAAGGGCGGTGGCTGGTCTCACAAGCCATTGGTGTCAGTTGGTTCACCTAAGATTGTATACAGGTGCTCATTGGGTTATGAGTACACCGGACGGACTCGTAGGGGCACTGTTGATTGGTACTATACCTATCGTCAGGAGCAGTTCTCAGGTGACATGAGTACAGCTTAGTCCATTGACTTGACACTGCTATTTTGCCTCAAATGTGTTCCACTGTTCTTTGATTGCTACCCTTCCACGGCTCAAAGAAGTCGTGCAAATAGGTAGTAGTTGGGTGCAGTCCCGAAGCACTTGAAGGCAGTGGCGGTTAGACAGGATTCGTCTCTCTCGGTATTGGGGGTTGATATCGTGCTGTGTCTGGAGAGCCGTTACACAAAGTCCTTGGCCAAGGCAAGTAAGATTTACTGGTAGGTATTCTAGTAGTTTCTCAAGGTGTTCTGGGCTACACTCCGACATGACTTATACCGCTATTGAGGGTCTGACGTTTACCATCCCCCTAGGCCCGATATGCGATACTCTTAGACGAACAGACCGGACTGTACGGAGATAGTCACAGACAGGCTCAGTAGGGTTTCAGGATGAGTCCGCTCATCAACCTCCCTTTCGCTCAATACCTGGGCAGCCGTTACGTACAGCTAGTGCTACTGACGTGCTTGTGGTTAAACCCACTGCCAGTATATTGACGAGTCTTTAAAGTCCCACACAGAGCGTTTCCCTAGTTCGGGCGAAACGTTGTAGGGGCCGTATGGTTTTATGGCAGGGTTCGATCATATACGTGCACTCGTGCGTGGATCATGATCGGACGGATCATACTAGTGGGTTTTGGTTTAAGCTGGATCTTAGTATTAGATTGTTAGAATATTTTTGTCTCGTTGTATTCGTATTCAGTCGGAATACGGATGCAGGTATGTATATACGGATGAGGGGTATTCTTGTAATTCGTTACGAGTTTACTTTTGAAGTTGCTACTCTCTTCTTGAATTAAACATTTGGTTTAATGTTTAATTAATGTGAAATGTGAGTTATAGGTTTTTGGTTTAATTTTGTGCATGGAAATTTCGTGGACTTTTATTTTGGCAATGAGAATTTCGTGGGCCATGGTGGGTGGTGAGTCATGCTTGAGCATTAATTGGTTTTGTTTGAGTTAGGATATTTAGTTGAGATATTTGTGATGGGGGGCTGTTGATATTGGTAGGGTTTTCTTTTGTGTTGATTAATTTAGAAACCTTACACTCACCACTTGCATTTTCTTACACTCACTACCACAAGACTTCTGATTCCACAGAGAAATTTTTTTATTCATTCTGGCCGAGCCCAGAGAGTGAGAGAGCTCCATTTTTCCACTTGGCCAAAATGAAATTCTTAGCTCACATTCACTTCACCTCATGGTAACTTCATTTACCTCCATCCAAATCATTGGGTGTTTTGAAACAAAGTATTCACACACTATCTCTACTTTATCTTGGGCATCTAGGCTAGCAAACTGGATACCCTAGTTGCTTCGGTTTGAAGCGGGAGCCCGTATTAGGAATCCTCGAGTTGGATCGTCTTCGACGAGGGAGACCGGAGAGTGGACTTGTTCAGGTCAGCCGGTGAGAAGCTTGGGAAGAGATTGAAGACCGAAGAACACGGATCGATCGGTATAATCTTTGAACACTTTATTGTATGCTAGTTAACAGTTAATGGTTCGATCCGGGTAATTGTTTGCGGTAGCGCCAAGTTTGAAAAGTTTTTGTTCCACGTTTGGCCTCGGATTGACGGCCGGGGCGCTGTCGTAGCCTTACATGGTATCAGAGCCAAACCATTAACTGCATACTAGTTGGTTTAGACAATGTTAAAATATCAAAACCGAAACAACCTGAATCAATACCAATGTTGATATTCTTTGGTTAAAAAAATAAAATAAAAAAAGGAGCTTGCTGGAATTTTGTTACAGTGGGCTGTTGATATTTGTGTGTGTGAGTGAGGGATTATTTTCATGGGTTAATTGATTGATTTAATCACTCACACCTCACTACACACACATATCCACATAGAGAGATTTTTGTTTTTAGGTTTGGGCAATTGGTGTGGGCTGGGAATTTTTTTGGGTGATTTTTGTGTTGCTTGATTAATTTTTACACACATGATCACTTCCATTCCACAGAGAGCACCAATTGGCCGAGCCCATTTCATTATTTTTTCCTCACTTGCAAAATCTAGTGCTCACATTTTCATCACCCCAATAGCATTTAGTCTATGGAATATTGGATCAGTGGTATTGCTAGTTTAGCCCAGTTTTGATATGGATTTATCTAGTTGTTTGAGGCTATTCGGGGGTTATTTCAAAGTCGATAATTCTAACATTGTTTAAAGTTTACAGTACTTACATTACTATCTGCGATCGTGAATGTCATTTGATCGGTACAATTTGTCTAATTGCTATAGTTCTTTTAGACGGGTTTGCGAACGTGATATTCACGTTGATGTTCTGTGTTGTGCTGTGTTTGTTGCGGATTGTCGTGGTGGATATCTTGGATACAATGATAGTGCAGTTTAGTTTTATTTGTACATTTGATATCGCAGGGTGAGCGTCCGACATGTGGACTGCCGTCACTGCCTGTTTGTATATTATTCTTTTAGGGCACGACCGGGTTGAGGTCGATGTCACCGTTGTACATATTTTATTTTCTATACTAAGATTACCCCGCGGTGGAGTGCACGGATAGCCGGGTTATGGAGGGCAACGGGTCCGCATCTCATGGCGTTAAGAAGGAGGGGGCCTCAGTCCAGAATTGGCAGGCTATTCGCCGCACTCGTAGGGGTACAGGTTGACCCATGGTGGGGTGCTCAAGTTACCGGATTCTGTGAAGTGCTAGGTGGTCCATTCACTTTGCTGAAGCAGGCTGCCTCGCTTCTGGTTTTGGCGGGTAATTTGCCGCACTCGTAGGGGTCTAGGTTTTTGTCATGACCCGAAAATGGCACGTGATGGCCCTTAAACTACGCAACGTCTACAGGCGTAACGCAATTTAAGTAAGCCGAAAACCCAACAATCTAAACCATCAAAAGTAGTAAGAATTAATAAAAGTTTTAAAACATTTGAAATCTCAACCCAAATTCTTTAAAGTCCCAACTTTATTTCCTTAAAAATTTGGTAGCACCTCCTTTGTAAAAACCAGCCCCAAAACTGGGTACAACATAAATATAAGTAAAGCATCTCCAAACGGGAGCAAATACACGCCCAAAGGCGGAAAACAACCACCACAACAGATATACGACGCCGTAGCGAAGAAATAAAAGACGATAGAAGTAAAACTGCATAAAAGATATCCAAGTCTCAAAATAATATACAATATATCCTCACACCAAGTCTCTAAGTCAACATGAAAGTAGTAGATGAAGAGTACAAGGATACAACGAATATACAATACAACAACGAATAACCACAAAACCCACCTAAAGCAAAGCTGCACGCTGTGAGCCGATGCGGTATCCGCAGCAAAAGATGATAAGATATATGATAATAGCCCTGCCTCTGACTACTGTGAGGAATGACCTGCAAAACACTGTGGCACAACGGGGGTGAGTTGCCAACTCGTGAATAGTAAATAACATATGCAGGTAATCGCAAGTATGCACGTACAACGCGAATCTAACATAGGCAATTAATAGCAATAAATGGTCATATAAATGCAATAGTCATGAAAGGTACACTAACAGGTACAACTAATACATGAAGCAATAATAATATGACAATCTGTATGCAACAATCATGTAAGGTACTATATCGGTACCACTAATACATGAAGAAATGATATAAATAATAGTATGTAAATGCAACAGTCATGGAAGGTACTAGCAGGTACACTAATGCATGAAGCAGTGCATAAACAGTAAATGTGGAGTATGGGGTGAAACATGTCATTTCCACGGAATCCTGACATCGTGGTAGGATCAAAATCCATCAAGACAATCCAAATCCCAATTCCTCAAATCAGCCCCCAAATTGGCTCTCATATCATATATAAGTCTCACAAATTCTGAATGTACAATATCAAGTAAATCTCATATATCCTGAATGTACAAAATCAAGTAAGTCTCATATATCCTTTATGTACAATATCAAGAAATCTCAAATGTCCTAAATCCAATATCAAGTGAATCTCTTATATCCTAGGTATATTTGCATGAATGAATATGATGATGTATATAAATTGATATGTAAACATATATATTAGCGTCCCACTCCACTAATATATATATATATATATATGCATATATAACAGCGTCCCACTCCACTGTTATATATACTTAGGAGTAAAATATCATGAAAACAATGTGTCAAGCATCGACACAGAAATGCTGATCTATCAGGTGCTGTCACCACGACTAGCACCCTAATAGGTACGTATCACACGCTGTCCGAAAAACCCGAGTGCCTAGCTCTGACCCTCGTCTTTCCACGTATCCATACGTACATGACTCCCATCGGTATCCCCACGATAACCGCCGAGTCATTGGTAATGTCACCGGATGGTATGGTTCCCCTGCCAGGCTCATGGGCATGTTACGTCGACTCTTGCCCCGGGATACCTCCGGGCCCTACCATGTACCCTCATACGGCCTACGACGCTCCTCGCATGGAGTATATATATCAGAACCGATAAATCTCATGGTGGATGCTGAAATATCATAACAAGAGAAACCGGGTTTTTCAAATAATACATAATTTCATGAAACTACCACGGTCCTCAAATCCAAAAAACATCATGAAAAATCCATATCTCAATGCGGAAATCCATGAATAAAATATACGCAACATAAAACTGTAATGTAAGCATATAAAGGAAAAGCCGCTAATTAACTGCAACAAGTTAATATAAATATCATATGGTTCCTAATTTCTCCAATTCTAAATAACATCAATTAAAGGTAAACATGTAGCTATGTTATAGCATATGTGTAAGCATGTAGGTATACAGGTATGCTATATATCATATGAATAAAGAAATATGAATCACTGTCTCAATGTCCCTAACCAAACAATATCATATCTATAAATGTGTTGTGCGTGACATGGCAATTATTGACAGTGTGTGTGGCATACAATCAGTGCTCGTGCAACATGAGCCGTCAATAATATGTGCAGTGTCCTAAGGGTACTAGTCCAAGCACAACAAGTAATTAAGCAATAAGGTGAATGCGCAACTCTAAATATGAAATAGAATATGCGACAAGTCAAGTCATCTCTAGCCCAGACGCATAACGTCATGCGGGCGATTCCCCTGTAGATGTTAAATCTACTCACCACGCTCTTGGCTAAGTGAAGCCAACCATCTGTTTTTCCTTCATCGCAGCGTCCGATGTGTAAGCCCGCGGGGGCGCCCCGGCCGTCAATCCGACGCCGGAAACGCGGAAAACAAAAACTTTGCGAACTTTACAAAACGGCACCACCGCGGACTTTTTACCCGGATCGGGCCATTAACCTAGCTAACTAGCAAATAAGAAAAGAGTAGAGAAGTTATACCAAGCGATCCGTGTCCTTCGGTCTTCATCTCCGCTCCGATCTCCTGTGGAAAGTCCGTCCATCACCTCCTCGTAGGAAAGGGCATCACGTAGCCGGAATCTTTTACGGGCTCCCGCCTCTTGACCGAGGCAACTCGGGCGCGAAGTTGGCTAGCTGACGCGTCCAAGACTTGCTATAGATATAGTGTAGTAGCCATGTCTCTTTGGGGTTTAAGAGGTTGCCATGTTGGAGGAATTTTGCACAATGATTTTCATGGATTGATGCTAGATGGAGAAATTGGAGCATGCCATGAAAAAGGAGCTCGGCCAAGCCTTTTTGCTCACTGGAAAAAAGAATGAAGCAAGCACTCTCTCTCTCTTTTTGAATGTGTGAAGGTAGCACAAATTAAAACCAATGAGAAAAAAAATTCTCACAGCACACTCACTTTTTAACTCATTCCTTACTAAGGAAAATTAATCCACAAACACAAATTAAAAACCCACACCAACCCCAAACAGTGGCCGGCCCATTTGAAATTCCAGGTGAGGAAAAAAAATAAAAAGGAATAATCCATGCAAAATAAGAAATGTATGTGAAGATAATGATCAAAAGAATAGTCACCACATTTCTAATCCAAAGCCAAATCAATATCTTTCTCATTAATGCAAGAAAGGGACCAAAATAGAATCTAATCATGATGAAGCTATAATATGCAAGGAAGCCCTCCACTATAAGTTATTTGCGAACTTGCAAATAACCCCTCCAACGAAAAGCCCGGCCATGAAGGAACAAAGAAAAACCGGCCGGAACGGAATGCAAACTGGCAACTTCAGAAAGCTGATCCCGTAATAAATTACAGGAAAATCCCGCTACTGCAAATACATGCCCGCATTTGTATTCCCACTGAACACAAATGCAAAGAGACAAAACAACACTATCTAAAACTAGAATCCGGCTTAAGCCAAAGCCGGCTAGTAGAAACTGTCCGATCACGATCCGTGCAATACCGCACGTATCTGATCAAACCCTGCCATATCTCCATACGGCCTCTACAGCGTTTCGCCCGAAACCTGAGTAACTGAGTGTGGTGGACTCTAAAGACTCGTCAATACTATGGCTGTGGATTTAACCACTAGCACGTCAGAGGTATAAGCCATACGTGACGGGCCACCAGCTATCGACCAAAAGGGACGTCGATGAGCGAACTCATCCTGACACCCTACTGAGCCTGTCAGTGACAATATCCGTACAGTCCGGTCCGTTCGTCTATGAGCATCGCATGGCGGGCCTAGGGGGTTGGTAAAAGTCAGACCCCCAAAAGCGGTACAAGTCGTGTCGGAGTGTAGCCCAGAACACCCTGAGATTCTACTGGAATACCTACCAGCAAATCTCCTGCCTTGGCCAAGGACTTTTCATGTTCTGGCTCTCCTAGACACAGCGCGACCTCACCCCCAATACCGGGAGAGACGAACCCCTGCAGATCCGCTCACTGCCTCCATGTGGCTCGGGACTGTACCCAACTAAAACCTGTTTGCACGACTCCTTTGAGCCGTGGTAGGGTAGTAATCAAAGCACAGTAGGAACTCACACGAGACAAATGACGATCTCAGGTCGATGAACTAACCTGTACACATGTCACCAGGGAACTGCTATCTGACATCTGGTATAATCCCAACTAGCAGGTTCCCAGCGAGTCCTGTCCGGTGTACTCATAACCCAATGAGCACCTGTATACATCTTAGGTGAACCAACTGACACCAGTGGCTTGTGAGACCGGCCACCGCCCCTCGTCGGGGTCTCGACTGTATACACTAGTCTACTCTGGAGTATCGATGCCCTGTCTCGAAACTCCCACGACTAGGGACCTTTTAAGGATATGCTTATAGACTCCAGCTCTCACTTATATGATCGCCCTCATACTGCTGGTAGTCAAGCAAGAATCCTAGGGGCTCTATCAACATGTAATAGCGACTCGTAAGGTCACCTAAAGCAGTACACGATGATAAAGGTAAACCAGATAGCATACTATCATCTCGAGTAAGACTGTCCTACCGGGATAGGTCCTCCCCTCAATCATTGCAATCACACGCCTGTGACCCAATAATTGACTCTGAGGGCACTATCTCCAACAATCTCCCACTTGCACTCAAGGCTAATTATTGCGATGTCGCATACTCACAGCCCGTGTGATACCGAACACCCAACTCCTCTACTAGTCAGTCTCACAAAGCTCGTTTGCGAAACTATTGCGTTCGAGGAATAGCCTCAGTGAGTGGATCCGCTCTGGTGTTTCTTTCTATGTCTCTCTATATCTCAAGTTCGCGGAGAAAACCATCTCCCGAAATGAGCAATACCTGTCTTAGAATGTGTCTGGATGTCTGATGGGACCTAGCTCATAAATGAACTCCAAATCCAAACTTCTTAGACTGTATCGACAACTGAACTTAATCAGTATCCTGCGCCATGCCTTCCCTCAGTATCCACCTGGACCACCTGTCCAAAATACTGCCCCTCGTCAGAGCGAAAACTATAACTCTGACAGCCACTCTGCCATCCAGGTCACCTTGGAAGCCTGGAATGATAACTGTCTCCCGAAGAAGACTGCCGTTATCATATCCCTAGAACATTCACTTATGTTCTAAAACTGCTTCCGACTGTTTCTCCAGGATTGGATCAATATCAACTTATTGCACCTACTGCAAGAACAACATCTGGTGTGGTACTTGACATCTCATGATTGACTCAATTGCCTAAGCAAGTGATCTGCCAATCATACACGTCCCTCTCCCCTTTAGTCTGTAAGACACCTTTAGAGAGGGTGACTCCATCACCTGCAGGTATACCACCGTGCCAGGAGTCGTCCATTCTAAATACTCTTAGAATGCGGTCAAAGTACCCAGATTAGGAAACCACCCAAATCTAGATCTAAAACCATAGATCTAACAACCAGAATGTCTGATATAATATCCAAGTCCTATGTGGAGAAACTACTGTGTGACAACCAAAGTATAACCGATCGTAGTATAGGAATATCACTTCCTACTCTGTGTATGTCATCAAATACCAGGACATCACACCCTACTACCTTCTTAACAGATCCATCCCCTATTCTGATGAAGTCAAACCTATGACTGTCACATCAGAAATAGATGATCTATCTCCGTTATATCTGCTTTAGTCTATAAATAGACATAAGCCTGATATCCACCAATGCTTCCGCTGCTCCCACTGATTACGATAACCCTCTGGCAGAGTCATATAGACGTGCACTTCTAAAACCAGTTTAGAACGACGCTATACTCATCCTCCCGCCGGGTCTCGCAGCCTGGAACAACAGCAATGGCAAGTCTGGGTAAACAAGAACCTCCCTGCCACCGTCCTTGAGCATACCGAAGTACCTCTCGGGTGCCTGAGGTTACCCACCTTATCTGCGGAGTGGCCAATGGAATGTCAAACCATATTGAATCTTTAGGTTCTTATGAAATCTTCAGTAATCGTTTGTGGTTCTGGAATCACTTCCAGTTCTACCATACTCCCACTACTGTTTTCTGAAAAAATCCATTTTTGATAAAACTGTGGCGAGTCAAGAACAATATCACTATTGATCTTCCAGATGGTAGAAAGTCAACCCTCGTCATAGCCCGGGTCAACCCACAAACAGCCACTACTGAAACGTGCCTTGAGTTGTCCAGAGTCTGGTTTCAAGCATAAGCTGGACAACTCCCCGTATCTTAACAATGTCAAGATATGAACTGTTCTATATCCAAGAAACAGAGGCACTGATTTAATTGAACTAGATTCAAATCATGCAGCTGTCTCCAGTGCATGTCAAGTAAATGGAAGAGAGGCCGATCAGCGTTACTCAACTTAGGAGTACTTCCAATTATGAGTAACCTGAAAGAGAAGCTAGTTCTCTTAATCATTACTATCAACTGAATACCATTCATAAGTATCTACATCTTCGGTCTCCTTGAAGAATCCCGATACTTGCAACACTTGGTTCTCTACTTTACTCTTATACCTATAACTCCTCAAAACTTAGACCCTGTGTTTCTACGAAACACATGTCTAAGAACTTAGAGAAGTTAAAAGTAAACAGAATATAGTACGAGGACCAACCCCTCTGTCCTAATGGACACTGGACAATATACAATACTCTGTATAATTCCCCTGAGTCTAGTGACTCATTCACTGTATGTCGTAGGTTGAAAACTGTACTTTTGGTTAAGAAGAATTACACCGTTGTTTAATGCTCCTTACCTAACCATCCACTGATATAGGTAAATGTCATAGAAATAATTTCAAAAAGTATATCTCGCTCTATAAAAATAGACGTACAGATATATCAATTTGAAATTGGTGCACAACAACGGATATTCAAAACCAAATATTTGCCGACCGGCAAACAACCCAGGTGGCTTCCTCAAATATCACCAATTCCAACAAATCCCGATATAATGAGGATGGTCACCTAATTCCCAATAACTTACTCCCACTCATCATCTGTAAAACCATACAGATGTGAGAATCATACCTGGTAAATACATACCCTGGAGCAAGTGCCTAATTGGGAAATCAGTTTTCATTTAACAGTACACAGTGAAACTGAAACATTGAGATGTTTCGATGGGGTATCCTGGTATTCTTAGTAATGCCTCTTCCATTATCCAGATTCACAACTGTAACCGTATACTTCTTTGCCACCTCTCCAAATCCCTTTATATGTCTTTAGTCATTACCTTCTGTACACCCCTTTAGGCCAAATGGTTTTCTTCCTTCCCTACCGTTCGGCACCAGCCTATGGTTTGGAAGAAGACTATCCAATAAGCATAATGGGTGTACTGTCCTAGTCCTAGGAGCACTCGCAATGCGAGAGAAGGTGAGGATAAAAGACAACCGAATGAACTTAATTCATAGGTTATTTAGGATTGACAAAGAAGTACATGGTTTGGTCGTGAATAGTAGTCGCAATTTACTTTGCCCTCTTACTAATACCTTTCTTTGTCTGAACTTAATACCTTCTGTACACCGTTTAGGCTAATTGGCTTTCTTCATTCCCTACCGGTCGGCACCAGCCTAGGGTCTGGAAGAAGACTATCCAATTTGCGTAATAGGTGTACTACTCTTAAACCAAGGAGTACTCGCAACCTGAGAGAAGGTAAAAGGAAAAGACAACTGAATAGTTCTATTCGTTTTCTCCAGAACCTGAAACCATCCTCGAAATCCTTCGAGTTCGTATATAACCATACGATGGTTTTGTCCAATGGAAGTGGACGTTCGTAGTAATACGGGGTATCCCGGAGAAAAGGGTAAAAGTAGGAGTGGTAAAGAGGTCTGCAACTCTGACAATCCAAAAGCCAGTGTTAAGAAGGTTCGGTCAACTTGGTCACTGAGTCATAGTCTAGGGTCGGGTCAATAGTCGCTGCCAGAGAGAGAGAAAAGAAACACTCAGCGTGCACTCTAACCTAGATCAGAATGGTTACCAATTTATCTAATCTGGAAACCTCCCACTGTAACGTCAAATTCTTCCCCAAACCTGAAAGAAGAATTAGCCGGGATCACCCGAGGAGTAAACCAACTCATCAGTGGGAATCGGGATCCAACTATCATCGCATGATAATGTGACGGAATCCGCTCACGTTATCACACTCCAGAAGGTATGCGCATATCTGGCAAGTTTCAGTTCTTTTGAAACTCCCGATGTGGATTTTTACCCCATGCTCTTATGACCTTGGCGTGAGGTCAAAATATCATAAGTCACATGTCAAGTTCTACCCGTCATTATCCTGGTTAATTTGAACCCACCCGTATATACTCTTGACGTAGGCCAAAATAGTAGTATGACTGTCCCAAACCAACGCATCTATCTATGCAGCAAATAAATACCCGGCAGCTACCAAACACTATGCCTTGGCGTGAGGTCAAAATACATAGCTTGAATACTACCGAATATTTAACTGAAATGACGGAGGGCTACGAATGGTTTCTGGCGAAAACCTTTAACGTAATGAACTTGATATCGTCGAAGGAACTGATAGCTTTTTAGAAAAATATAGTGACGAAAACCATCGCTAAAGAGGTCACTCCCGGTGAAGGGATCTCGGCTCTTTCCCCGTAGAATGAGGTGCAGGATATTCCAACTGAATACCACGGTGCAAAGCAAAAGTAATCGGCTATAGTGAAGTTACTGCCCTGACGCAAACTTTTGTCCAAGGGGTCACTCCCGGTGAAGGGATCTCGGCCCTTGCCTCGTCGACTGAGGAGCAGGATATTCCAACTGAATACCACGATGCAAAACAAAAGTGAACGACCTTGCAATAACAGCTTTTTGAAAAAGTGTTCCAACAACATCAGAATTAGGTTTGTTTAACTTGCATTGATCCGAATCAATGCAGTCCCATCAATTGATCACACCACAAAGAACGAAAATATACTGATGTACGTATATGCCATCCGCATTCGCCACTGGGTCCCGTCATCACCCGTTAGGTTAGCTAACTAACGATAGAGCGGGGACTGGATTAGCGCGGATGCAAAACATATACAACATCTACTAGTATATATATAATATATAATTTTCGCTCAAGGCGTGATAAACAATGCAGCACAGAAAAGTACAGCAACACAGATCAATACAGATATCTGGGATCCCCGGGTTTCACAGAGCCGCTGAAACCCGACGTTCCCCTGGTCGTGTGGATAGCCTGTGCAATGAAAATCCTAGACCCCTACGGGCGCGGCAAGTTACCCGCCAAAACCTGAAGCGAGGCAGCCCCCTTCAGCAACGTGAATGGACCACCCAGCACTTCACGGAATCCGGTAACTTGGGCACCCCTCCTAGGTCAATCCTATACCCCCTACGAGTGCGGCGAACAGCCCGCCAGTTCTAGAGTAAAGCCCCCTCCGTCTCAATGCCATGAGATGCGGGCTCGTTGCCCTCTAGAACCCGGCTATCCGTGCACCCCTCCGCGGGGTAATCCTAGTACAGAAAGTAAAATATACATACAACGGGTACATCGACCGCAACCTGGTCGTGCCCCAAAATAATAATACAAACAGGCAGTGACGGCAGTCCACATGTCGGACGCTCGCCCTGCAATATCAAATGTACATATAAAACAGAACTGTACTACCACTGCAACCAGGCTATCCGCACGACCGATCCGCAACAACACAGTACAATCACAGAACATCAACGTGAAAGTCACGTTCGCAAATCCGTCTAAAAGGGCTATAGCAGTTAGACAGGATTTACCGATCAAATGACATTCACGGTCGCAGATATAAAGTAAATACTGTGAACTGGCATGTTTAAAATATCCGATCGAACAAATTTTATCAAGTGGGCCCCAAAAATACTGTAGCACTTACAGAAAATCTGGGCCCAAAAATAATATCCCAAAACCCCTATTTCCTTTTCAAAAGCTTACTGTGAAAATATGGTGCAACGATTCCTCTTACCCACCGCGGAACCGCGGCCAAACCAGGGGTTTGGCCGCGTTTCCGCGGTCGTAGTAAGGAATCATTGAGCCGTATTTTCCTAGAATTCTTAGAATTTCTTGCATGTCTTTCTGCAATGACCTGAAAAATTTTAGGAGCTAAAAAAATTTCAACAGAGAACACATGCATGGAAAATACAGATTTTGGGGATTTTGTTCGATCGAGTACTAAACATACTAGAGCAAGCTAGGCATGGTTAATGGCGTGGCTCTGATACCAATGTAAGCCCGCGGGGGCGCCCCGGCCGTCGATCAGACGCCGGAAACGCGGAAAACAAAAACTTTGCGAACTTTGCAAAACGGCACCACCGCGGACTTTTTACCCGGATCGGGCCATTAACCTAGCTAACTAGCAAATAAGAAAAGAGTAGAGAAGTTATACCAAGCGATCCGTGTCCTTCGGTCTTCATCTCCGCTCCGATCTCCTGCGGAAAGTCCGTCCATCACCTCCTCGTAGGAAAGGGCACCACGTAGCCGGAATCTTTTACGGGCTCCCGCCTCTTGACCGAGGCAACTCGGGCGCGAAGTTGGCTAGCCGACGCGTCCAAGACTTGCTATAGATATAGTGTAGTAGCCATGTCTCTTTGGGGTTTAAGAGGTTGCCATGTTGGAGGAATTTTGCACAATGATTTTCATGGATTGATGCTAGATGGAGAAATTGGAGCATGCCATGAAAAAGGAGCTCGGCCAAGCCTTTTTGCTCACTGGAAAAAAGAATGAAGCAAGCACTCTCTCTCTCTTTTTGAATGTGTGAAGGTAGCACAAATTAAAACCAATGAGAAAAAAAATTCTCACAGCACACTCACTTTTTAACTCATTCCTTACTAAGGAAAATTAATCCACAAACACAAATTAAAAACCCACACCAACCCCAAACAGTGGCCGGCCCATTTGAAATTCCAGGTGAGGAAAAAAAATAAAAAGGAATAATCCATGCAAAATAAGAAATGTGTGTGAAGATAATGATCAAAAGAATAGTCACCACATTTCTAATCCAAAGCCAAATCAATATCTTTCTCATTAATGCAAGAAAGGGACCAAAATAGAATCTAATCATGATGAAGCTATAATATGCAAGGAAGCCCTCCACTATAAGTTATTTGCGAACTTGCAAATAACCCCTCCAACGAAAAGTCCGGCCGTGAAGGAACAAAGAAAAACCGGCAGGAACGGAATGCAAACTGGCAACTTCAGAAAACTGATCCCGTAATAAATTACAGGAAAACCCCGCTACTGCAAATACATGCCCGCATTTGTATTCCCACTGAACACAAATGCAAAGAG
This sequence comes from Agapanthus africanus, assembly GCA_030015575.1. Classification (NCBI taxonomy): domain Eukaryota; kingdom Viridiplantae; phylum Streptophyta; class Magnoliopsida; order Asparagales; family Amaryllidaceae; genus Agapanthus; species Agapanthus africanus. The sequence continues at coordinate 299,358,670 of CM057349.1, forward strand.
ACAAAACAACACTATCTAAAACTAGAATCCGGCTTAAGCCAAAGCCGGCTAGTAGAAACTGTCCGATCACGATCCGTGCAATACCGCACGTATCTGATCAAACCCTGCTATATCTCCATACGGCCTCGACAGCGTTTCGCCCGAAACCTGAGTAACTGAGTGTGGTGGACTCTAAAGAATCGTCAATACTATGGCTGTGGATTTAACCACTAGCACGTCAGAGGTATAAGCCATACGTGACGGGCCACCAGCTATCGACCAAAAGGGACGTCGATGAGCGAACTCATCCTGACACCCTACTGAGCCTGTCAGTGACAATATCCGTACAGTCCGGTCCGTTCGTCTATGAGCATCGCATGGCGGGCCTAGGGGGTTGGTAAAAGTCAGACCCCCAAAAGCGGTACAAGTCGTGTCGGAGTGTAGCCCAGAACACCCTGAGATACTACTGGAATACCTACCAGCAAATCTCCTGCCTTGGCCAAGGACTTTTCATGTTCTGGCTCTCCTAGACACAGCGCGACCTCACCCCCAATACCGGGAGAGACGAACCCCTGCAGATCCGCTCACTGCCTCCATGTGGCTCGGGACTGTACCCAACTAAAACCTGTTTGCACGACTCCTTTGAGCCGTGGTAGGGTAGTAATCAAAGCACAGTAGGAACTCACACGAGACAAATGACGATCTCAGGTCGATGAACTAACCTGTACACATGTCACCAGGGAACTGCTATCTGACATCTGGTATAATCCCAACTAGCAGGTTCCCAGCGAGTCCTGTCCGGTGTACTCATAACCCAATGAGCACCTGTATACATCTTAGGTGAACCAACTGACACCAGTGGCTTGTGAGACCGGCCACCGCCCCTCGTCGGGGTCTCGACTGTATACACTAGTCTACTCTGGAGTATCGATGCCCTGTCTCGAAACTCCCACGACTAGGGACCTTTTAAGGATATGCTTATAGACTCCAGCTCTCACTTATATGATCGCCCTCATACTGCTGGTAGTCAAGCAAGAATCCTAGGGGCTCTATCAACATGTAATAGCGACTCGTAAGGTCACCTAAAGCAGTACACGATGATAAAGGTAAACCAGATAGCATACTATCATCTCGAGTAAGACTGTCCTACCGGGATAGGTCCTCCCCTCAATCATTGCAATCACGCGCCTGTGATCCAATAATTGACTCTGAGGGCACTATCTCCAACACGATGTCCCCGCCTGCGAACCTAAAACAATAAGATGATAAACAAGTGTATATTAGTAATAGACCCAAAACACGTACCAACTACATTAGACCGACGGAACAACACAAAACTTACTCTCAAATGTCCGTATTATGGCTAACGTGCATAGCGACACGACGAAAACAACTCAAGAGCAAAACCACACAAAGTGCACAATCCGTGTCGTATAACGTATCGCGCTTAGACGTAACACAAGAAACTATCTAGGTGATCCCAGATTTTGTATACAGAGAAAACTCAACAAACAAACAGAACTAAACACACCCAAACCACAGAATAGAGCTACCCTCAAAAACCCACACACCCACTCAACCCAAAAACCGGGGTCACCAGAAAATTCCTTCGTGTCGCCGGCCGTGGTCCAAGCAGGCTAGTTTGTGCTTGGGGTGAAGGCTCAGGGTCTCAGGTACAACACAACAACATTGTTTGGTTTTCTAGTACTCTCTCCGGGTCACAGCAGATCACAGATGTCACATATAGGCACTAAAAATATGATATTTGCACGAAACGATACAAAACGCTATCTAATCTGAAACTAACGAGCTAAGATACACAATAAACACATAAACAACAGAAAGGGATCATTACCTAATCCAAAGAACTCAAAGATCCAAGCTTTGCAAGCTCCAAGGCATCCAAGAGGCAAAAGGTGATCAAAGATGTGATTTTGATGAGATTTGTGAAGGATTGTGATTAATTTGTGATGAAATTGAGAGTGTTCAGTTGTGATGAGAGAGGAATGAGAGAATAAAAGAGATAGAAAAATGAGAGAGAGTGAGTGATAAAGAGAGAGCAAGGTGAGTGTAAGGTGAGAGGTGAGGTGAGTGTAACCTTGCATTAAATCACCATTTAATGCCTTCACACCACACCTTTCCATCTCTTCCCTCAACAAAAGAAATATCTCTCTCAAAAACAAAATATCTAGGGCTTAGGTTAAGGATTAAAGCAAGAATTAGGTAAATGGTTAAGTGTCATGGTTGCTACGAACTAGATTAGCACAAACAAAGCCTCACATTAACGTGCACACGTGCGTGCATGCCATAACAAATAATAATAAAATTATTAATTAAATGTTATAAAATGTGAGGAACCCGAATTGGTAAACTTTTTACAGTAAACCCGCATTAACGTCTAAACTAACACTAACCGAAATCTAAGGCGTTACAATTTTCATTGCACAGGTTATCCACACAACCAGGGGAACATCTTGTTTCACTTATGGCTCAAAGGAAACCCGGGGCTCCCAGATTATCTGTATTGTTCTGTGATGCTTATTACTTTTCTATGATGTTGCATTTATCATGCCTGGAGCAATTTTCGTATTTGTTATATATATACTAGTAGATGTTGTATATGTTTTACACCCACGCTAGTACAGTCCCCGCTCTGTCGTTAGTTAAGTAACCTAACGAGTGATGACGGGACCCAGTGGCGAATGCGGATAGTATATACGTACATTATATTTTCGTTCTTTTGTGGTGTGATTAATTGATGGGACTGCGTTGATTCAGATCAATGCAAGGAAAACAAATCTATTCGATGTTCTTGGAACAATTTTCAAAAAGCTATTTTTGCAAGGATGTTCTCTTTTGTTTTGCACAGAGGTATTCGGTTATGAATATCCAGCACCTCATTCGACGAGGCAAGGGCCGAGATTCCTTCATCGGGAGTGACCCCTTGGGCAGAGGTTTACGTCAGAGTAATAACTTCACTATAGTCGATTACTTTTTGCTTTGCATCGCGGTATTTAGTTAGAATATCCTGCACCTCATTCCACGAGGAAAGAGCTGAGATCCCTTCACCGGGAGTGACCACTTTAGCAATGGTTTTCGCCACTATATATTTATAAAAAGCTATCCGGTTCCTTCAACGATATCAAGTTCATTACGTTAAAGGTTTTTCGCCAAAAACCATTCGTAGCCCTCCATCATTTCAGACAGGTAACACTTAGTATTCATGCTATGTATGTTGGCCTTCATCAAGGCATAGTGTATGGTAGCTATTTGTTACTTTTCTGTTGCATAGATAGATGCGTTGGTTTGGGACAGTCGTACTACTATTTTGGCCTTCGTCAAGGGTATGTACGAGTGGGTTCAAATTAACCTGGATAATGACAGGTAGAACTTGACATGTGACTTATGAAATGTTGGCCTTCGTCAAGGTCATAAGAGCATGGGGTAAAAATCACATCGGGGGTCTCTAAAGAAACTGAAACTTGCCAGGCATGTGCATACCTTCTGGAGTGTGATAACATGAGTGGATTCCATCACGTTATCATGCGATGATAGTTGGATCCCGATTCCCACTGATGAATTGGTTTACTCCTCGGGTGATCCCGACTAATTCTTCTTTCAGGTTTGGAGAAGAATTTGAGGTTACAGTGGGAGACATCCTGAGTAGATAAAGTGATTAACCATTCTGATCTAGGTTAGAGTGCACGCAGAGTGTTTCTTTTCTCTCTCTCTCTTTGGCTGTGACCATAGCCCGACCCTAGACTATAACTCAGTGACCAAGTTAACCGAACTTTCTTAAAACACTGGATTTTGGATTGTCTGAGTTGCATACATCATTGCCACTCCTTCTTTTACCCTTTGCATTTCTACAGAACACCCCGTATCACTACGAACATCCACTTCCATTGGATAAATCCATCGTAGAGTTACATACGAACTCGAAGGAACTTGTTCCAGATTAGAGGATGGATTCTGGTTCTGGAGAGATTGAATAAGACTATTCAGTTGTCTTTGCCTTTTACCTTCTCTCAGGTTGTGAGGGCTCCTAGGATTAGGAGAGGGTACACCTGTTGCGCTTATTGGATAGTCTTCTTCCAAACCTTAGGCAGATGCTGAAAGGTAGGGAATGAAAAAAACCAATTAGCCTAAGTGTGGTGTATAGAAGGTAATAAGTAAAGACAAATAAAGGGATTAGAAAGAGGGCAAAGTAAAATACAACTGCTATCATTCACGACTAAACCGCGTATATACGGTTACAATCATGAATCTGGATAATGGAAGAGGCATTACTAGGAATACTCGGATACCCCTTCGAAACATATTCATGTTTCAATTTCGATATGCGTTGTTAATTGAAAACTGATTTCCCAATTAGATCCTTTCTCCAGGGTATGTATTTACCAGGTATGATTCTCACATCTGTATGGTTTTACAGATGATGAGTGGGAGTAAGTTATTAGGAATTGGGTGATCATCCTCATTATATCAGAATTCGTTGTAATTGGTGATATTTGAGGAAATCGCCTGGGTTTTCGCCGGACGGAAAATATTTGGTTTTGAATATCCGTTGATATGCACCAATTTCAAACTGATATATCTGTACGTTTATTTTATAAAGTGAGATATAACTATTTGAAATTATGTCCATGACATTTACCTATATCAGTTGATGATTAGGTAAGGAACATTAAACAGCGGTGTAATTCTTCTTAACCATAAGTACAGTTTTCAACCTACGACGCACAACGTATGAGTTATTAAACTCAGGGGACTTATACAAACTATTGTATGTTGTCCAGTGTCCATTAGGACAAAGGGATTGGTGCTCGTACTATATTCTGTTTACTTGTGACTTCTCTAGTTTTTAGACAAGTGTTTCGTAGAAATACAAAGCCTAAGTTTTGAGAAGTTATAGGTACAAGAATAAAGTAGAGAACCACGTGTTGCAGGTATCAGGATTCTTCAAGGTGATCGAAGAAGTAGATACTTGTATTTGGTATTCAGTTGATAGTAATGGTTTTGAGAAACTTGTTTCTCTTTCAGGTTACTCATAATTGGATGCACTCCTAAGTTGAGTAATGCCGATCGGCCTCTTTCCATTTAGTTAACATGCACCGGAGACAGTTGCATGATTTGAATCTGGTTCCAATTAAATCAGTGCCTCTGTTTCTATATTGTATATAGAATGGATCATATCTTAACGATGTTAAGGTATATGGAGTTGTCCGGCTTATGCTTAAAACCAGACTCTGGATAACTCAAGGCACGTTTCTGTAATGGCTGTTTGTGGGTTAACCCAGGCTATGATGAGGGTTAACTTTCTACCATCTGGAAGATCAATAGTGATATTGGTCTTGACTCACTACAGTTTTAGTAAAATGGACTTTTTCAGAAAACAATAGTGGGAGTATGGTAGCTGGAAGTGATTCCAGAACCGCAAACAATTATTGAAAATTTAATAGGACCTAAAAATTCAATCGGGTTTGACATTCTATTGGCCACTCCGCAGATATGGTGGGTAACCTCAGGCGCCCGAGAGCTACTTCGGTATTCTCAAAGACGGTGACAGGGAGGTTCTTATTTACCCAGACTTGCCATTACTGTTGTTCTAGACTATGAGACCCCGCAGGAGTATGAGTATAGCGTCATTCTGAACTAGCTTTAGAAGTGCACGTGTATATGACTCTGCCAGAGGGTTGTTGTGGTCAGTGGGAGCAGCGGAAGCATAGTGGACAAGCAGCTTGTGTCTATTTATAGACTAAAGCAGATATAGCGGAGATGGATCATCTATTTTTGATGTGACAGTCATAGGTTTTGACTTCATCAGAATAGGAGATGGATCTGTTAAAAAGGTAGTAGGGTGTGATGCCCTGCTATTTGGATGACATGCACGTTGTAGGAAGCGAAATTCCTATACTACGATCGGTTATACTGTCGTTGTCACACAGTGGTTTCTCTACATAGGATATGGATATTATATCAGGCATTCTTGTTACTAGATCTATGGTTTTAGATCTAGATTTGGGTAGTTTCCTAATTCGGGTACTTAGACAATATTCTAAAAGTATTTTAGAATGGACGACTCCTGGCATGGTGGTAAACCTGCAGGTGATGGAGTCACCCTCTCTAAAGGTGTCTTATAGACTAAAGAGGAGAGGAATTGTAACATTTCAGAAAATATAAAATATTATTTTTGGAATTTAATATTAAAATAATATATTTCCCGAAAACTGCCCGATTTGCGAAATTGGGGTTTTCGAAAAAGGGTATAAATATATACCAATAATTATGAAATAAATGGAAATTAAAATGATTTATTCATTTAATAATATATTTAAACGATTTGGCATTTTAAAAATTTATTATATGCAGTTTGGATAAAAACCCGATTAGTGCACTGTTAATCGCGATTAAGCCAAATCCGTGTTTCTACAGTTTTTCATGGCTAGTGCACCATGTCATGTTGTATTTTGGTTACATGTTTTTTCTTGTATTGTTTTGGAGTATTATATGGTTTGATTTTAAAAGAAAAAGAAAAGGCTTAAAAAGATAGAATGATTAGGGAGAGAAAAGGAGGGTGAGAATAAGAGAGAGTGAGAGTAGGAGAGGGAGAGGGCAGCCATTCTTTTCCCCTTCTCATATTTTTCCTTCATCTTCTTCCTCCTCACTTCCCTCTACCTTTAACCCCAAGATCCATCTCAAAAACCATGTCAAAACCCTACACCCTCTTCACAAAAGTTGATCCCCTCTACATCCTCTACACAATGGACCAAGCAAAGTAGGATTTTAATGACTTTGGTCGAGCTAGGGTTTTCTTGAGTTGCCTAAAGGAGGTATAAATTCTTCCCTTTAGTTTAGTTTTAGTTTCCTTGCATTCTTGTGTAGTTTAGAGGTTGATTGTGTGTGGAATTGTGATATTAGGAATCCCAAGAGAAGGTTTGAGTGTTTGTTTGGAATTGATGATGTGTAGTGGCTGCCTGCAGACCTTAGTATGGATTTGTATGGCCTAGGATAGGGAACACCAACTTAGAACCTTCCGACATCGGTTAAATTGACAGTTTGAGGTAGTATAATGGAATCTGGAGTAACCCGGGGGCACAAAAAATAATTTAGCAAAGACAGGGAGGTAAGCAGGTGATTGTGAGTGTACCAATGAAACCCTAGCCCCAACCCCCGAACCCAAGACACAGATTTATTCTTCCTGGCCGCAATTTGCGGCCAGGGTGGGGTGGAACCCCTTCGTGTTTGGTCCATGTCTTGTTCTCCAGTAAACTAGACCCTGTATATATGCAACTTTGGCTAGTTTGACCTGAGTCAAAATCTGGGGCACAATAGTGTGATTTTGGATATGTTTTCCGTATTTTGAGATGCTCATTTTTTATATTTGGGTTTGTATTTGGTTGTTGGATGTTTGTACATCAACGACTATGGGTAATTTGTTAGTTTTGCATACGTGGGCTATAGGTTCTAACCTATGGGCGATCCGTGTGCCGTTTTGGATTTCAGAACTTGATTTTTATAGCGTTGCGATATGTGTTGTTATTGTATGTACCTTCGCGTGGATTTCGAGGCGACGGAGCGTGGCGTCATCGATTTCGGCAAGCGAAGATCAAGGTGAGTAGATCTATATCTACGGGGGAAGTCGGGTGGATGGCGTATAGCACCGCCGCAAAGTTTTGGTGGAAACCGATTTGTAGCATATGGTTAAGAAAACCTAGAGTAGTAAACTAGGGTTATAATTAAAAGATAGCTATAGAAGCCATATTAGAAACTAAGGATAGTTAGAAGTGATATGATACGACTAGTATGTAATGACGGGACTTGTGGATGAGATTTGATGATATTGCCGTTTAGTGTACTGTAGGACTAGATAGCCGACGTAGATGTGTCATCTGAACCATACCTATTTCCAAACTAAAGAATCATATGCATCTTTTAAACATGTACCGTGAGGGATGTTACGGATTTTCAAAGGATATATTTTCCTTAAAAACACCGTAGCCCCTACTTTCAAAACTACGATTCGCTTCTTTTAAAAACTGATTGTACGGTTCAGGTGTGTATGTTAGATTAAATACTTATGCTTATAGTAAAGGTAGAATGTATTTGTAAAGTTGACATTGTGTGAGAGATAGATGCGATGAAAAGAGAATACGATTTGACATGTGATATGATGATATGTTGGTATACGGATGCGAGTCGACTGAGACGATTGATACCTTATCGGTCCCCTGATATGAGATTGTTATGGATGTCACTTGGGACATAGGTATATAGATATATATAGAATGTCGTGAGTCATGTGTGATATGTCGTACGAGACGTTAGGTCCGTACCCCTCATTGTCGTATAGGATGATAGGATCCCAAATGTTTTAATGCCGCCGTACGATAATTTTTCCGTGCGTGATGAGTTTGAATTGATGATTGATCCATACCCTTGACTAGAGGATGCCGTACGATGGATTATACCGTACGTGGCATTGTGTGGCTATATGCCGATGGATAGATTCACCGACTCGGTCATGTTAGATACGTATACCCGTCAGCATTTGCATATGATTTACCTGATGCTGCATTCATGTTATTCGCATTGCATTACTTATACCTGTGATAGTACACCTACACCATTATCGATGATGCGTATGTTACACGTACACAGATTGTAGGCGCACACACTTCATCATCGATGATTGCTATGTCTCTACACAATAGGATTGCTGCATCATGATATGACTCTTCGCATAACATACTTGCGTATATACCACTTGTACATCCATATTGGTGCACATACATATTGTACACTCATATTTGCGTATATACCCACTTGTACACTCATGCTTGCATATATACCCACTTATACACTCATACTTGCGTACATACATATTGTACACTGATGCTTGCGTATATACCCACTTGTACACCCATGCTTGCGTATATACCCACTTGCACACTCATGCTTGCGTATATACCACCGGTACACTCATACTTGCGTACATACATATTGTACACTCATGCTTGCGTATATACCCACATGTACACTCATACTTGCGTACATACATATTGTACACTCATGCTTGCGTATATACCCACATGTACACTCATACTTGCGTACATACATATTATACACTCATGCTTGCGTATATACCCACTTGTACACTCATGCTTGCGTACATACATATTGTACACCCATACTTGCGTATATACCACTTGTACATCCATATTGGCGCACATACATATTGTATACTCATGCTTGCGTATATACCCACTTTTACACTCATACTTGCGTACATATATCTTTGTGCATCCATGCCTACATACATACTTATTGCACATACATAGACGATATTGCATTTGACTTTGAAGAAATTGGGAACCGCTGGATATATTTAAAAACTGGAATCATTTTAAAAGAGCGGTTTTCCCTTAATATGTCATATTACTGTTCCATGTTGCATGATATACGGATATGCTTACATTTCTATCATATGTCGCATACATCATGCTTTATGATTTTACGCATTGAGATATGTTGTTTTCATGAGATTTCTGGATTTGAGAACTGTGGCTATTTCAAAGGAAAGTATGTACTGCTTTAAAAACCCGGTTTCTCTTGATATGATATTTCAGTGCGTCCACCATGCGTTTTCTCGGTTCTGAGACGTGTGACATGTGAAACCCGATTCGAGGAGGCGGATGATTCCGTTTGCGGGTACATGGTGGACCCGGTATGGTACCCCGGGGCGAGAGAGAGATTTCGTGTGGATGACGATGAGCCTGGCAGATGGAATACTATCTACCGGTGATTGGTTGGGCCTGGCGGATATCCGGAGGATACCGACCGGAGTCGAGAGATGATATGGGCCGATCCGGACTGACGGACCCCGTGGGCCGATCCGAACTGACGGAGCCCGAGATATGAAGATTTACGTGTCGATACTGGACACGGGTTTCATGATGTTTTCGGGTGTCGATGTTGGACACCCAGGTTCCATGATTTTGATTTGTCGCGAGGGACACCGTTGATTTATATCCTCATACTTACTTGCATACATACATTGATTATATGGTTGGACGAGATCCACATACATACATACATTGATTATGGTTGGATGAGATCCGCATGCATACATACATTGATTATATAGTTGGACGAGATCCATATACACACATACATTGATTATATGGTTGGATGATATCCGCATACATTTAGGTGTTGATTACACTGTTAGCACACATACAGATATGGTCACCCTAGGTATCATAGTATTACCTTTATGATATAATTGACCTAAGAGTCGTTGTTTATTCGATTTCTACTTGTCGATGTTTTTCTACTCACGAGTTGGAAACTCATCCCCGTTGTGCCACAGTTCTTGCAGGTTGACCGCTTGGATCAGTAGCGGTATCGCTGGCACACAGTTGTTTTCGGGTGATTGCTTTGGTAGGTGGGACATTTGTATCGTACCCACTCTTGTATTTATATTTCATATTGTATCTAGTCAACTCCATCAGTCAAAATTAGTAATTTTTATAAGTAATGAGACTTAGTGAGGTTGTGGTTGCGAGACTTAGAGCGAAGGGTTTTCCGCTACTTGTGGTTTTGATGCCTTGCTTATTTCTTTATCTTTTGTGGTGAACTTCGCCGTTGGGCGTTGTATACATACTTATACTGTCTTGCGTGGTTGTGATCCGCCATTTGGCGAAGAGCTAGCTCCCGCTTGGGGATGCCATTATTCTTGTTATGTATTTGTGGTTTTGAATCAAAATATACAAAGGAGGTGCTGCCCAAATTTTTAAAATACGAAACACGTTTTCAAACTAGTAAATTTCACTTGCATTTTTATGCTCCTTTCTATGCATTAAGAAAACTTGATTTCATTATACCTTTATTTCAAAACTTCACCTCCTTTATTTTCTTAAAAAGGTTTAGATTTCTGGGTTTCAGCTTACTTGAATTACGTTACGCCTTTAGACGTTGCGTGATTTAAGTGCTGGTCACGAGCTAATATTTCGGGTCGTGACAGGGATGTGCATGATTGGCATACCACTTGCTTAGGCAATTGAGTCAATCATGAAATGTCAAGTACCATACCAGATGTTGTTTTTGCACTAGCTGCAATAAGTTGATATTAATCCAATCCTGGAGAAACGTTCGGAAGAAGTTTTAGAACATAAGTAGACGTTCTAGGGATTTGATAACGGCAGCCTCTTTCAGGAGATGGATATCATTCCAGGCTTCCAAGGTGACCTGGATGACAGAGTGACTGTCAGAGTTATAGTTTTCTCTCTGACGAAGGGCAGTAGTTTGGATAGATGGTCCAAGCCGATACTGAGGGAGGCATGACGCAGGATACTGATTAAATTCAGTTGACGATACAGTTTAAGAAGTTTTCTGAATTTGGAGTTCATTTATGAACCGGGTCCCATCAGATATCCAGACATTTTCAAAGACAGATATTGCTCATTTCGGGAGATGGTTTTCTCCGTGAACTTGAGATAAAGAGAGACATAGAAAGAAATATCAGGGCGGATCCACTCACTGAGGCTATTTCTCGAAAGCAATAGTTTTATAAACGAGCTTTGTGAAACTGATTAGTAGAGGAGTTGGATGTTCGGTATCACACGGGATGTGATTATGCGACATCGCAATAATTAGCCTTAAGTGCAAGTGGGAGATTGTTGGATATAGTGCCCTCAAAGTTAATTATTGGATCGCAGGTACGTGATTGCAATGATTGAGGGAGGACTTATACCGGTAGGACAGTCTTACTCGAGATGATAGTATGCTATCTGGTTTTTCTTTATCATCGTGTACATGCTTCAGGTGACATTACAGATCACTATTACACGTTGATAGAGCCCATAGGATTCTTGCTTGACTACCAGCAGTATGATGGCGATCATATACGTGAGAGTTGGGTAATCTATAAGCACATCCTTAAAGTGTCCCTAATCGTGGGAGTTTCAAGACTGGGCATCAATACTCTATGAGTAAACTAGTGTATACGGATCGAGACCCCGACGAGGGGCGGTGGCTGGTATCACTAGCCATTGGTGTCAGTTGGTTCACCTAAGATTGTATACAGGTGCTCATTGGGTTATGAGTACACCGGACGGACTCGCAGGGGCACTGCTGATTGGTACTATACCTATCGTCAGGAGCAGTTCCCAGGTGACATGAGTACAGCTTAGTCCGTTGACTTGACACTGCTGTTTTGCCTCAAATGTGTTCCCACTGTTCTTTGATTGCTACCCTATCACGGCTCAAAGGAGTCGTGCAAATAGGTAGTAGTTGGGTGCAGTCCCGAAGTACTTGGAGGCAGTGGCGGTTAGACAGGATTCATCTCTCCCGGTATTGGGGATTGATATCGCGCTGTGTCTGGAGAGCCATTACACAAAGTCCTTGGCCAAGGCAAGTGAGATTTACTGGTAGGTATTCTAGTAGTTTCTCAAGGTGTTTTGGACTACACTCCGACATGACTTATACCGCTATTGGGGGTCTGACGTTTACCATCCCCGTAGGCCCGATATGCGATACTCTTATACGAACAGACCGGACTGTACGGAGATTGTCACAGACAGGCTCAGTAGGGTTTCAGGATGAGTCCGCTCATCGACCTCCCTTTTGCTCAATACCTGGGCAGTCGTTACGTACAGCTAGTGCCACTGACGTGCTTATGGTTAAACCCACTGCCAGCATATTGACGAGTCTTTAGAGTCCTACACAGAGGGTTTCCCTAGTTCGGGCGAAACGTTGTAGGGGCTGTATGGTTTTATGGCAGGGTTTGATCATATACGTGCACTCGTGCATGGATCACGATCGGACGGATCATACTAGTGGCTTTGGTTTAAGCCGGATCTTAGTATTAGATTGTTGGAATATTTTCGTCTCGTTGTATTCGTATTCAGTCGGAATACGGATGCAGGTATATATATACGGATGAGGGGTATTCTTTTAATTCGTTACGAGTTTACTTTTGAAGTTGCCACTCTCTTCTTGAATTAAACATTTGGTTTAATGTTTAATTAATGTGAAATGTGAGTTATAGGTTTTTGGTTTAATTTTGTGCATAGAAATTTCGTGGACTTTTATTTTGGCAGTGAGAATTTCGTGGGCCATGGTGGGTGGTGAGTCCTGCTTGAGCATTAATTGGTTTTTTTTAGTTAGGATATTTAGTTGAGATATTTGTGATGGGCAGCTGTTGAAATTGGTGGGGTTTTCTTTTGTGTTGATTAATTTAGAAACCTTACACTCACCACTTGCATTTTCTTACACTCACCACCACAAGACTTTTAATTCCACAGAGAACTTTTTTTATTCATTCTGGCCGAGCCTAGAGAGTGAGAGAGCTCCATTTTTTCACTTGGTCAAAATGAAATTCTTAGCTCACATTCACTTCACCTCATGGCAACTTCATTTACCTCCACCCAAATCATTGGGTGTTTTGAGACAAAATATTCACACACTATTTCTACTTCATCTTGTGCATCTAGGCTAGCAAACTGGATGCCCGAGTTGCTTCGGTTTGAAGCGGGAGCCCGTATTAGGAATCCTCGAGGTGGATCGTTTTCGACGAGGGAGACCGGAGAGCGGACTTGTTCGGGGCAGCCGGCGAGGAGCTTGGGAAGAGATTGAAGACCGAAGGACACGGATCGATCGGTATAATCTCTGAACACTTTATTGTATGCTAGTTAACGGTTAATGGTTCGATCCGGGTAATTGGTTGCGGTAGCACCAAGTTTGAAAAGTTTTTGTTCCACGTTTGGCCTCGGATTGACGGCCGGGACGCTGCCGTAGCCTTACAATCCAATACCACTCACGTTCGACAATGCAAGTCAGTCGCTAGGTCTCAATATAAACAATCACTTCGCACTAAGTATAAAGCAACACAGAATAAGGTAGAAATGCATTAAACAAATGCTCACTAAATTATGACAGCCAACCCCATATGACTTGCAAAATTCACCATAAATCATACGTATAGAATCGACCAAAACAATATAAAAGGCGTACGAATTATACATGATTATCTAAGCGGTAAAATTAGTTTCATGAAAATAGGAATTCAGGTTAACAATTTATCATGATTTTAAATCAGCGATCAATTGCTGGAATTCCAGTTTCAGAACTGGAAGTTCAATTTCACGCGCGGTTTATTAGGAATTGTGTTTAGATTCAGACATTTCCCCGGTTGAATAAAACCTAGTTCTATCTATTAGGTTTCCTACGCGTCAAGAGGATCTATCATAACCTTTCTGTACTAGGATATATATCCTGTTTAGTATGAGGGTGTAAAAAATGTCACTACAGAAACTGCAGAACACGTCGACAATATAAAATATAATAAAAATACCAAAAGACAGTGAAATTGAACGAGACCAGAACCATATATTAGATAACTAAACTATCTATGCGACGATATAGGACTCTATATATTTTCAGTTTTTCGTAGGGACGTGCAGGCACTTAAGTTCAGATATCTTCGTGGAATGCTGCCCCGGACTGCATTCCAGAGCCGCATTCCAAGTCAGTTCTCATTACTGTGATCTATCGGTATTGAAAAATAAACTATAGAGGGTTCTATATTATCGAGTCAGCTTCGATATTAGCCGTAGAACATTACATTCCAACATGTATCTAATTTAATACCAATTTAACATTATGACATGTACAGTAAAACCCAGATTTGGCATCGCCTCTTTAGGGCGATGTTTCATGACGATTGTTGGCTATAGTGCCCTCAAGTCAATTATTGGATCGCAGGAACGCGATTGCGATGATTGAAGGAGGACCTATACCGGTAGAACGGTCTTACTCGAGATGATAGTATGCTATCTGATTTGTCTTTATCATCATGTACTTGCTTTAGGTGGCTTATCACTATTACATGTTGATAGAGCCCATAGGATTCTTGCTTGACTACCAGCAGTATGATGGCGATCATATACGTGGGAGCTAGGGTCTATAAGCACATCCTAAAATATCCCTAGTCGTGGGAGTTTCGAGACTGGGCATCGATACTCCAAGAGTAGACTAGCATATACTGATCGAGACCTCGACGATGGGTGGTGGACGGTCTCACAAGCCATTGGTGTTAGTGTAAGGTCTATGTTACCTACCCCGGTACTTACGGGTAGGCGGAAAGAGTAAAAAAATGGATTTTTCTCACAAGGAAACATAGACAAACCATGATGGATCTTTGCTAAATAAAAACTAACAAACCAACTACAAGTTCTAGCTACTAAGTAAGATGGTTATACCTAGTTCTTGAACTCCTTCTCTTCTTGTTGTGGTCATCATTGTTGCTAGCTCCTTGGAGTGGTGTAGATGGCTCCTCCTCGTCGTCTTCTCTTTGCCGAAGAAAGATCCACCCGAAGGCCTCTACCTTGAGCTCCTACCTCAACCAAGAGGTAACTGGAGTGCTTGGCTTGCTAGACTAAGAACCCTAGAATGAGTAGAGAGTTGTCTTGATGGTTTTATCTCACAAAGCTTGGATTTTCAACACATGAAACACTTAAGATTTTGAGAGAGAGGAAGAGGGAGAACAATGCAAGAGAGAGAAAGAGCAAGAGAGAATGAGAGAGTAATCCCAACCTTGCTCTCATATGAGAGAATATGAGAATAATAATAATAATTAGGAAAATTGTGATGGTTAGTTGATTTGACCATTATCATTTCACATTAAATGCTAATGCAAGTTTCAAGAAGCATCTTTTGCAAAAGAAATCATCATGATCAAAAGTCAACAAGTCAAATGGTCAACCCAACCCTAACCATGGCACAATTATCCTTAATTAATATTATTAATCATATTTCTCATTCTCATTAGGGTTTAGAAAAAGTCAACGGTCAAAAACCCTAATGAGATTCCTCTGCCTCTGTCATCTGTGCATACACACCCGCATCCGTGTTCTGAGGAACATGAATACAATGAGACAAAACCAATTCCAAAACAAATACTAGGATCTGGCTTAAACCAAAGCCCGCTAGTAATAACTGCCCTGACACCAAACGTGCACAAGTGCGCGTATGTGAACGAACCCTGTCGCAAAACCATGCGACCTCTACTCTGTATTGCCCAAAGGCGAACAACCCTCTGTGTAGGACTCTAAAGACTCGACACTATGCTGGCAGTGGGTTTAACCACAGGCCGCAAGCGGTACTAGCTGTACGTAACGGTCCCCAGGTAGATGCCGATAAGAAGACCGATGAGGTGAACCCATCCAAACTCCTACTGAGCCTGAATGTGACAATCTCCGTACAGTCAGGTCTGTTTGTCTGAGAGTATCACATGTCGGGCCTAGGGGGAGGTAAACGTCAGTCCCCTAATAGCGGTACAAGTCGTGTCGGAGTGTAGCCCAGAACACCCTGAGAAACTACTGGAAACACTACCAGTAAATCTCGCTTGTCCTGGCCAGGGACTTTGTGTAATGGCTCTCCTAGACACAGCGCGATATCAACCCCCAATACCGGGAGAGACGAATCCTGTCTAACCGCCACTGCCTCCAAGTGCTTCGGGACTGCACCCAACTACTACCTGTTTGCACGACTCAATAGAGCCATGGTGGGTAGCAATCAAAGAACAGTGGGAACACACTTGAGGCGAAGTAGCAATGTCAAGTCAACGGACTAAGCTGTACTCATGTCACCTGGAAACTGCTACCTGACGATAGGTATAATACCAACCAACAGTTCCCGACGAGTCCTGTCCAATGTACCCGTAACCTAACGAGCACCTGCATACTATCTCCAGTACGACGTACTGATGGCTGTGGGACAGACCATCTCCCCTGCTGGGATGAGAAGCGTATGCACCAGTCTACTCTAGAGTATCGATGCCCTGTCTCGATAATCCTACGACTAGGGACCTGTGTAAGGATTGCTTATAGACTGCCCAGCCCCTACTAGGGTGATCGCCATCACAATGCCGGTAGTCAAGCAAAGATCCTAAGGGCTCCATCAATATGTATTAGCGATATGTTAAAAGAAACATATACACATATTAAGATAGATACAAACCAAGTAGTATACTATAATATCAAGCAAGACTGTCGTCAATCCATGTATATATCCTAAGCTTCCAAAATGTAATATACAAACTAGTAATATACAATAATGGCCTCTAGGGCATACATATCCAACAATCTCCCACTTGCACTAAAGGCCAGTAATTGGTGTACCGCATACCCAACGTCTGCACTAAGGCCAGCTGCTGGTGTACCGCATACCCAATAGATCAAAATATCGCTTGAACTATGTTTGAGGGAGGGCCTTTGTGAATGGATCCGCCGTGTTGTCTTTAGTGTCCACTCTCCGTACCTCGATCTCCTGGCGATCAATGATCTCCCTGATCCGGTGATACCGCCTTAAGATGTGTCTGGACTTCTGATGGGACCTGGGTTCCTTTGCTAAAGCTATAGCCCCGTTGTTATCGCAATACAAAGGTATTGGGTCAACAATGGACGGAACCACCTGAAGTTCACTAATGAACTTCTTTATCTAGACCGCCTCTTTTGCGGCATCGCTTGCAGCAATGTATTCAGCCTCCATCGTCGAGTCTGCAACGGTATCCTGTTTGGAACTCTTCCAACACACCGCCCCTCCATTGAGGGTAAACACAAAACCCGAGACAGACTTGCTGTCATCCTTGTCACTCTAGAAGCTTGAATCAGTAAAGGAATCGACCCTGAGGTCTCTATTACCGTAAACCAGGAACATCTCCTTAGTCCTTCTTAGGTACATGAGAATGTTCTTCACTGCTGTCCAGTGGTTCTCACCTGGGTCTGACTGATACCGGCTCACCACGCTTAGTGCGTAAGCTACATCTGGTCTTGTACATAGCATCGCATACATTATAGATCCTACCGCCGAAGCGTAGGGTATAGTGCTCATGCGAACCCTCTCCTCGTCAGTCTTGGGAGACATCTTCTTGGAGAGGGTGATTCCGTGCAATGCTGGTATATTACCGTGTTTGGAATCTTCCATACTAAATCTCTTTAGTATGGTCTCTATGTACCTGGACTACGAAAGTCCCAGTAATCTCTTGGATCTATCTCTGTAGATCCTGATCCCCAGTATGCATGTGGCATCACCCAGGTCCTTCAAGGAGAACCGTTGTGACAAGAATAGCTTGACCGATTGTAGCATAGGAATGTCATTTCATATCAAAAGAATGTCGTCCATGTACAAGACTAGGAATACGACAGTTCGTCCTACAAGCTTCTTATAAATACAAGGCTCATCCTCATTCTTGATGAAATCAAATTCCTTGATTGCTTCATCAAAACAGATGTTCCAGCTCCACGATGTCTGCTTTAATCCATAAATGGATTTAAGCAACTTGCACACCTTCCCGCTGCTCCCACTGTCTACAAAACCTTCTGGCTGATCCATATAAACGCACTCTTCTAAACTTGTAGGGTTCCTAGGCACCCTAGTGAGGTCTCACAAGGCATCAACCATGCCAATTTCAAATTTTACGGTGCCTACAAACCCTAAACTACGGATCGTCGGCTAGATGTCTAGGCGAAAAACTAACTAGTTAACACTTAACTAAAAGTTTAACGGAAATACAACCTTTGTAGATCCGGTGCTCCACCTCCATAGCTCCGCAACGAGGTCCTCTCCGCTGTCCAAATCAAATCCGGGCTCTAGCGTCGGCTTCGTCAGAGAATGGGCAAGCTAGGTCGTCGATGTCCATGCCGAAGATGATCTACGTCGAGGCATCGCTAGATCAAGCTCACAACTTCACCAAGTCAAGAAACTTGTGAAGTAAACACACTCTACTACTTGGCAAGAGGTAGAGGATGAAGAAATAGGAAGTGGGTAGACTTTAGTTTTGGATTTCTCACTCATTTGCTCAATTCACCATTGTTGAAGCAAGCTTTCTTCTTAAAGAAGAAGAAGAAGAAGATGATAAATCTTATGATAAGTTGAAAGAAAATAATAGAAAAACAAATACTTATCATAATGTTAACTAGAGTTAAGTGTAGAGAATGAATCATGGTTAGTGGGAATGGTTAGGGTTAAGGATGAGATAAGAATGGTTGACTTGATCAAAGTTTCATGAAGCTTCAACTAAACTCCAAATTAAGCCACCATTCTTTTCTCCTCTTTTCCAAAATGAATAAACAAATAAATAAATGAATAAATGAAAGGAAATGAAACCCTAACCATTCTTTTAACCATGGTTTAATTCTTTGCACTTAACCAAGTAAACATGTATCATCAAACATGATACAATCAAATGCACAAAAACATATCGCATATGTAATGCGCACATCCGAGTGAGAAAATCCATTTAAAGTGAACCAATACTAGTTAATGCAAAGTAATATATCAAATATATAATTATACATTAAATCATTAAATCAACACTTGATTCAATGATCCGGTCATGTCGCACACAACCGACTAGTATTCAATGTATCGGCTTATCGAATCAATACTTGATTCGATACCTAGGTTATATCGCATACAACCATTCGATACAATCATCGCGAGAATAGAATACGGTATCATATACACGCATTATTCTCGGTCCCGCACATATCTCATACGCGCTCCTATTTCGTTTCGCTTGAGCCAGGAAACCTCTGTGTAGGACTCTAAAGACTCGTCAATACGCCGGCAGCAGATGATGATCATATCAAACATCCACAAGCCGCAAGCGGTCTGCTAAACGTAACGGCCACCCGGGTATTGAGCGATCTGAAGATCGACGAGCAAGCCCGCTCACACTCCAGTGAATCCGACCAGTAACACTACCGTACAGTCCGGTCTGATCGTCTGATATGTCGCATATCCCGCCTAGGGGTGGTAAACGTCAGACCCTAATAGCTCGATAAGTCGTGTCGATATGAGGTCTATAACAATTCGAGAAACTACTGGTAACACTTACCAGTAAATCTCAGCAACCCTGGCCAGGAATTTCCTGTTATAGCCAATCGAACACAGCGCAACATCAACCCCCTATACCGGGAGAGACGAATCCCCTCCTATCGCTCATTGCCTCCATGTGACTCGGGACTGTACCCAAAAACCACCGTTTTGCATGCCCTCTTGGACGTGGTAAGATGGAAATCAAAGCACAGTGGGAACCACACAAGACTCTATGACGATCTCGGGTCAACAGACTACTCTGTACCAGTGTCACCAGAGAACTGCCATCTGACGTGAGGTATAATACCATCTGGGAGTTCTCGGCGAGTCCGTCCAGTGTACCCAGTCTCTACTGAGCACCCGTATATCATCTCTGATGTCAAACACCGATGGATATGGGATCATCCATCGCCCATCTGTATGGGTCGAGAAGGTATACGCTAGTCTACTCTGGTATATCGATGCCCCGTCTCGATACACCCACGACTAGGGACTTTGAAGGATGTACTTATGGACTACCATGTCCCCACTAGTATGATCCGCATCATAGTCCAGGTAGTCAATCACACATCCTAAGGGCTTTACCAACATGTAACAGAGAGACAATCAGTATACACGTTAAGGTAAAGTTCAACCAGATAGCATACTATCATGTCGAGCAAGAAAGTCCTCCCTATATATGTCCCAGCATCCACTACAATATACATCCTATGTACAGTAATGGCCTCTAGGGCATACATATAACTAACAATCTCCCACTTGCACTAGGGCCATCTGATAGCAGTGGTTGCAGTATCTCATACTCAACCATCCCATAAAAGTCTCTCTCTGGGAACAGGCCTTTGTGAGTGGATCTGCTGTGTTGTCCTCTGAGTCTACTCTCCAAACCTCGATCACTCTGGAGATCAACTATCTCCATGATCAAGTGATACTGCCTTAGAATATGTCTGGATCACTGATGGGACCGGCGTTCCTTGGCATAAGCCACAACTCCATTGTCACACAATGGTAGGAACATAGTTCATCTCATGAACCTATATACACCCAAACAGCCTCTTTGGTAGCATCTTAAGTAGCGATGTATCCTGCCTTTATCGTCTAGTATGTCACGGTATCCAGCTTGGAACTCTTCCAACATACCGTCCCTTTACTGAGGGTAAAGACAATGCCTGTGACTGACATTCAGTCGTCTTTATCACCCTGGAACCCTTCCAGTGATTCTCCCCAGGATCGGTTGATACCGTCTCACTACAACTAGTGAGAGTCCTAACATCCAATTAGATCTATCTCATAGATCCAAAAACCCAGGATTTAGGAGGTATCATTTTGATCCTATATGGAGAATCATTGTGATAAGCGGAGATTGATCGAGCGTAGTATAGGAAACTCCTTCCCTATCAAGAGTATGTCATCCACGTACTCTACGAGGATCGTCACCATACTCCCTACTACCTTCTTGTTTATACAAGGTTCATCTACCATTTTGATGATGTCAACTTCTTTGACCGCTTCATCAAAACAGATGTTCCGACTCCGCGATGCCTGCTTTATCCCATTGTCTACGAAGCCCTCTGGCTGTGTACTTATAGACACTCTCTTCTAAACATCATTTAGAAAAGCTGTCATGACACCCAACCACCAGATATCGTAGTCATGGTATGTAGCCGTGGCAAGTAGGATCTGGATGGACTTAAGCATAGCTACTTAGAAAAGGTTTCATCATCATCCATACCTGGTCAATGATGTAGACCTTTAACAAGTCTAGCTTTGAAAGTCTCAACTCTTCCATGTACACCAAGTAATCTTCTCAAGATATACTTGCTCCTGATGGGGATTTAACCCTTCAGATATAGCAACCAAAGTCCATACTTTGTTGGTGTATAAGGATTCCATCTCAGATCGCTAAACATCCAGCCATTCTTACAGAGTCTCACTCCTGATGGCCAGCTCGAAACTAGTTGGGTCATCATCTCATGATGCATTCCTCGCTCCCACTGTCATAGAGAAACCGAAGTATCTCTCAGGTGGGTGAGAAACCCTACTAGATCGGCGGAGAGGCTGAGGTTCGTTGGTAACTACTGAATCCTTTAGTTCTATCAAATCATCAGCTGCAGTTTGTATAGCTGGAACCTTTCCAGTTCTACATTATAGACCTTGCCTCGAGCTTGTCCGGATTTTGCTTTTCAGACATAGGCCGGACAACCCCAAATCTTAACTAGCTTAAGACATGGGCTCTTCCCTTTCCATATCACATATGAAGCGGTAGGCAACTGATTTGATTTGAACCCTATTCAATAGGTATGCATCTTCTCAAGTGCATAACTCCTAAAAAGAAATAGGTAACTCAGTAGTACTCATCATAGAGCACACCATATCAAATAGGGTGTATCTGCTCCGCCCCGATATACCATCGTGCTATGGTGTATACAGAGGAGTAATGCTGAGAGAGAATCTCATTCTCCTTTAGAATAGTCCAGGAATTCCATGCACAAGTATTCTCCTCCCTGATCTCATCATAGGACATAATACTTATACCCGTATTGGTTCTCTACTTCTAACTTATATTCTGTGAATATCTCAAAAGGTTCGGACTTATGTTTCAACAGGAACGTATGTCTGAATCTTGAGAGATCATCAGAGAATGTAATGAAGTAAAAGAAACAGTCCTGGCATATGTAGACAGGGGACCTACATACATCAACATGTATCATCCCAAGAGTTCACTAACTCTTTCTCTATTTCCAATAAACAGAGCTGTGGTCATCTTATCTTTGTGACATGACTGGCGAGTTTCACAAGATGTAAATTCAAACTGATTTAAATATGCATCTATATGTAACTCTAGCTAGTCGGGTCACATTGATCTGACCTAGTCTACAATGCCTCAAGAAGAATTCGTTCATTTCTGAACTCTTCCTCTTGTGTGTGATCGGTATACTAAGAACTGTAGTTTGATTTAGAACATCAATGTTTTTAGATAACGTGCCTGAACCGATCAACTTTTGATACAGGAAATGTTCAAAACATTATCCAACAATACAAAATTTTATCATTTCTTTACTGATAAAGAGATAGATACGATTTTGTATATCAGGTTCGGTATCTAATAACATTCGTTCAGAATCAATGTATTTAGATACAGGATGACAGTGACCAACAGACTTGGCTGCAACACTTGCCCCGTTTTCTGCCTCATGAAACTTATCACCCGTTCTCAGTTCTCTACCTGTCTGTAGCCCTATGTAACATATTACATATCTGGGATCCTGATCTGGTATCACATACCCAGGACGTAAAGGATACAGAGAAACAGTTCTGTATAATGAACACACCCGAAGATGATGCATCAGCATGCACTCTCTTCGTTTGGGCGGCACGGGAAATCTGGTATTCCCCAATTTCCTGCTCTGTCTTATAACAATTATAAGTTGGAGCGGGACCAACGTTCCCCAGCTCAGTATAACAAGCGGGTTCGGTCAAATATCCGTATTATTATCTTGATTAAGGCGTGATAGGGTCGCTACCTGGAGAGAGAGAGAAGAAAACACTCAGCGTGCGCTCTGTCAAGAATAGATTGGTTATTATTTTATCTAATCAGGATGGCTCCCACTGCTTTTTATCAAATCTTCCTTCAAACCCTAAAAGGAAAGACTAGCCGGGATTAATTACACACTACAAGTTCGCCAATCTTTCAGCCAGGCCAGTGTCGGTACTTTGAGGGAGGTCCCCCGTGCTTTCGCACGAACCTAATTAATGTAAACCTCGTTTTCCCAGAGGCGTAACCTCGTTAACACCTTTCTAGACACCTACTTGATCGGCTAATTGTAATATGTAAAACTCTCCTAGGAGTAACTCTTACTCGCAGCGGGTATCGGGATCCAACTATCTCATAGAAGGTATGCAATCTCATTGCAAATTTCAACACTTGAAATTCCCGATAATATTTTGCACCTAGCTCGCTATGACCTTGACGGAGGCCAAACAACCCATAGTCCGCTAGTCAAGTTCAACCCGTCATTTCCTGATTGAATTAAACCCACCCGCACGACCCTTGACGGAGGCCAAACAACGCCGTACGAATACCCTAATCCAATCGCATCATATGCTAGCAGATAAGCACTAGTTAGCTACCGTACACTACGCCTTGACGGAGGCCAAACAACCGCAGCACGAATACTAACTAGTACGTATCTGAAATGACGGAGGGCTACGACAGGTTTTTCTGAAAACCTATTGCGTAATGAACTTGATATCGTTGTAGGATCGAATGAATTTTGAAATGGAGTGTTTTTGAGGCTTTTCTAGTTTTGCTAAAGGAGTCACTCCCGGTGAAGGGATCGTCGGTCCTTTCCTCGTCGAATGAGGTGCGGGATATATCATATATATCACTGTGCAAAGCAAAAACTCTTAAAAGCAATCAAAATACAAACCGAGTGTGTAGCATCTGCCAGTTATTGCTAAAGGAGTCACTCCCGGTGAAGGGATCTCGGTCCTTTCCTCATCGAATAAGGTGCAGGATATATCACATATACCGCTGTGCAAAGCAAGAACTGTAGCTACCTGTTTTATTTTGAAATTCAATTCTACAACATCTTATGTTTCTTTTATTTCATTAATCACATTAATGAAGTCCCATCATTTAAGTACCTAAACATCACAGATAAATACGACGTACACTTATGCCATCCGCATTCGCCTCGATGTCCCCTCGTGCACCGTTAGGTTAGGTAACTAACGGCAGAGCGGGGCAGGGCTAGCGCGGGTGTAAAACATAAGTAACGTCTATATAATATATCATATATACTATAAATGTATCTATCACAGAACATCACATGATCACATCACAGATATCGCAGCAGAAGAATCATATGAAATATTGGATATACTAGGACGTCCGTGTTTTCAATACGAGCCAGTATAAAACACGGATTCCACGGTCGTGATGAATAGCCAAACCCACACCCCTAGACCCCTACGAGAGCGGCAAGCAACCCTACCAATTCTGGAGTTAGGAGACCCGGACTCGACTCCTCGAGTTGGTCTCCCACTGGACTCCAGAACCCGGTTACTTGTGCTCCCCTCCTTGGGTCTATCCTAGTGCAGAAAAGTAAATAATATACAAACGGTGACTACTTCCGCAACCTGGAAGTGCCCCAATAAAAGAATATTACATACAAGTTTTTACATGAATGAAAATGAAAAACACTCATCTCACTTAAAAACCCCCGGCTATTCAAATACGACGATCCAATATAACATATCCAGCAACACATAACATCACATGTCATCAACGTAAGTAAATATGTGCATCCCAATTGTCGTTGACATATAGCAACGAAACCGGCGAAATCACATATTACACTTACGGTCACAGAAAAGAAAGTGTAAAACTACAACAGTTGGAATCCGCAATCTGCATAGACATCGCATGCCTAATCAAATGAATACCTTAGACATCACATGCCTAACAATTATAAACCCCGCATTTTAGTCTCAAAATCGAAAACTCTTTTCAATATCAAGTCGGGCAATTCAACAAGATTCCCGAAAAACTGATCGAATGCTCATCGCAAACTTCAGTAGACGGCCGCACCCCCGATACCGGCGACGAAGTGCACCAAGGCGGAACACCGCTACCGCAAGCACCCGGACGGATGCTTTCGGCGACGGGGTTCTCCTATAGTCACTTGGTCGGGGCTATGGAGTGAGGCTGTCTATTAAGTTTACCCGGCGAGTATCCGCGTACGCTACGTGATTGCGACGGACTTTTGATCACATCAAAATTCCGTGGCAACCGATCAAGTGAGACTAAAGTGCTATGTTTATAACATTCATTTAGTTATCACATAACTTTTTGTGAATTCCAATTATTGTATCCCATTCCAGATAAATAGAAAATGTTAAACTTTCCGATCGAACAATCGAACTCCCAAGTTTTCCCGATATAGATCAACACATGAAACAAGTCTAACAACATTCAGTTCGTGCCTCAGTACCAACGGTCCAGCCGTAGAAGGGTCAAGCCAACGCCTCACATGTGGCACGCCGTACTGCCCCAAACCCGAAGGTTCAAAGGGTAGTTCAAGACGGTCACATAATCGAGTTAAGGTTTGTTGTCTTCTAGAGGGACCATCGTGTTACTTGCACTACTTAGAACGTGATTAAACTACAGAAATATCCAACACTTGGAAATTTCCCGACAGGGGAAAAATTGGGTATTTATATCCGGTCGAACTTTTTAACATATTCAAAAAAATTATCCGGAACGACACATAGACAAAGTTTGACAATCCGATCGAATGTATGAACTCCCAATACAACCCAAAATACTCAACTCTTGATTTCAGATTAAAAATTCCCAGGAAAACCAGAACTGAAAAATAGGAGTTACTGTGCAAAATTGAGTGCCTAATAAGACAAAACGGCGGCGGAAAGGCCGCATTAGCACGCTAATGCCGCGGTTCCGCCGCACTTTTGAGGGATCATTAGGTAATTTTTGCATCGTAATTCTTAGATTTACCTGCTTGTTTTTCTGCATATTTTTAATTATCAAAAATCCACGAATTTCAAAAAAGTACAGAGAGCATTCTAAGGTTTGGGTTTCGGTTCGATCGGACTTCAAACTCCGTCTACGCATCGCCTAAGGCTCTAGCTAGGCTCTGATACCACTGTAGGGTTCCTAGGCACCCTAGTGAGGTCTCACAAGGCATCAACCATGCCAATTTCAAATTTTACGGTGCCTACAAACCCTAAACTACGGATCGTCGGCTAGATGTCTAGGCGAAAAACTAACTAGTTAACACTTAACTAAAAGTTTAACGGAAATACAACCTTTGTAGATCCGGTGCTCCACCTCCATAGCTCCGCAACGAGGTCCTCTCCGCTGTCCAAATCAAATCCGGGCTCTAGCGTCGGCTTCGTCGGAGAATGGGCAAGCTAGGTCGTCGATGTCCATGCCGAAGATGATCTACGTCGAGGCATCGCTAGATCAAGCTCACAACTTCACCAAGTCAAGAAACTTATGAAGTAAACACACTCTACTACTTGGCAAGAGGTAGAGGATGAAGAAATAGGAAGTGGGTAGACTTTAGTTTTGGATTTCTCACTCATTTGCTCAATTCACCATTGTTGAAGCAAGCTTTCTTCTTGAAGAAGAAGAAGAAGAAGATGATAAATCTTATGATAAGTTGAAAGAAAATAATAGAAAAACAAATACTTATCATAATGTTAACTAGAGTTAAGTGTAGAGAATGAATCATGGTTAGTGGGAATGGTTAGGGTTAAGGATGAGATAAGAATGGTTGACTTGATCAAAGTTTCATGAAGCTTCAACTAAACTCCAAATTAAGCCACCATTCTTTTCTCCTCTTTTCCAAAATGAATAAACAAATAAATAAATGAATAAATGAAAGGAAATGAAACCCTAACCATTCTTTTAACCATGGTTTAATTCTTTGCACTTAACCAAGTAAACATGTATCATCAAACATGATACAATCAAATGCACAAAAACATATCGCATATGTAATGCGCACATCCGAGTGAGAAAATCCATTTAAAGTGAACCAATACTAGTTAATGCAAAGTAATATATCAAATATATAATTATACATTAAATCATTAAATCAACACTTGATTCAATGATCCGGTCATGTCGCACACAACCGACTAGTATTCAATGTATCGGCTTATCGAATCAATACTTGATTCGATACCTAGGTTATATCGCATACAACCATTCGATACAATCATCGCGAGAATAGAATACGGTATCACATACACGCATTATTCTCGGTCCCGCACATATCTCATATGCGCTCCTATTTCGTTTCGCTTGAGCCAGGAAACCTCTGTGTAGGACTCTAAAGACTCGTCAATACGCCGGCAGCAGATGATGATCATATCAAACATCCACAAGCCGCAAGCGGTCTGCTAAACGTAACGGCCACCCGGGTATTGAGCGATCTGAAGATCGACGAGCAAGCCCGCTCACACTCCAGTGAATCCGACCAGTAACACTACCGTACAGTCCGGTCTGATCGTCTGATATGTCGCATATCCCGCCTAGGGGTGGTAAACGTCAGACCCCAATAGCTCGATAAGTCGTGTCGATATGAGGTCTATAACAATTCGAGAAACTACTGGTAACACTTACCAGTAAATCTCAGCAACCCTGGCCAGGGATTTCCTGTTATAGCCAATCGAACACAGCGCAACATCAACCCCCTATACCGGGAGAGACGAATCCCCTCCTATCGCTCATTGCCTCCATGTGACTCGGGACTGTATCCAAAAACCACCGTTTTGCACGCCCTCTTGGACGTGGTAAGATGGAAATCAAAGCACAGTGGGAACCACACAACACTCTATGACGATCTCGGGTCAACAGACTACTCTGTACCAGTGTCACCAGAGAACTGCCATCTGACGTGAGGTATAATACCATCTGGGAGTTCTCGGCGAGTCCATCCAGTGTACCCAGTCTCTACTGAGCACCCGTATATCATCTCTGATGTCAAACACCGATGGATATGGGATCATCCATCGCCCATCTGTATGGGTCGAGAAGGTATACGCTAGTCTACTCTGGTATATCGATACCCCGTCTCGATACACCCACGACTAGGGACTTTGAAGGATGTACTTATGGACTACCATGTCCCCACTAGTATGATCCGCATCATAGTCCAGGTAGTCAAGCACACATCCTAAGGGCTTTACCAACATGTAACAGAGAGACAATCAGTATACACGTTAAGGTAAAGTTCAACCAGATAGCATACTATCATGTCGAGCAAGAAAGTCCTCCCTATATATGTCCCAGCATCCACTACAATATACATCCTATGTACAGTAATGGCCTCTAGGGCATACATATAACTAACAAAACTGCCGTTTAGAAAAGCCGTTTTTACGTCCATCTGCCAGATCTCATAGTCATGGAAGGCAGCAATGGCAAGTAGGATTCGAATGGATTTGAGCATAGCTACTGGAGAAAAGATTTCGTCATAGTCCACACCAGGTCTTTGACGAAAACCTTTTGCAACGAGTCTAGCCTGATAGGTTTCCACCTGCCCATCTACACCAAGTTTCCTTTTGTAGATCCATTTGCATCCAACGGGTTTTACCCCAGGTGGAGCAATATCCAAGGTCCACACTTTATTGGTGTACATGGACTCCATTTCGGATCGCATAGTATCCAGCCACTTATCGGAGTCCCTACTGATAATGGCCTGCCTGAAACTGGTAGGATCATCTTCTTCCAAGATGCAATCCTCTCGATCCCCGTCTATGAGAAAACCGTAGTATCTCTCGGGCGGATGAGAAATCCTACCAGATCTGCGGAGTGGCTGAGGGTCGTCTGGGATTACTGAATCTAGTGGTTCCTCTAAATCTTCAGTTACATTTTGTGGTTCATGGATTTCTCCCAGTTCTACCGTACTCCCACTAGTTTCTTTTGCAAGAAACTCCCTTTCTAAAAAGGTAGCATGGCGAGATACAAACACCTTCTGTTCCTCAGTATGGTAGAACAGATATCCTAGTGAATCCTTAGGATATCCCACAAATTTACATAGAACTGAACGTGCCTGAAGCTTGTCCAGTTTCTGTGTTTTCACATAGGCCGGACAACCCCATATCTTAATAAATTTAAGACATGGTTTCTTACTACTCCATATTTCATACGGAGTTTTAGGCACAGATTTGTATGGAGCTTGATTCAAAAGGTATGCTGCTGTCTGAAGCGCATATCCCCAGAATGAAAGAGGTAACTCAGCACTACTCATCATGGAGCGAACCATATCCAACAGGGTACGGTTCCTCCGCTCCGATACACCATTATTCTATGGTATGTACGGAGGAGTAAGCTGAAAGAGAATACCATTCTCTTTGAAGTAATCTAGGAACTCCGTGCTTAAGTACTCCCCTCCTCTAATAGACCGGAGGATCTTGATACTTTTGCCTATCTGGTTCTCCACTTCGTTTCTGAATTCTCTGAATTTCACAAAAGCTTCAGATTTGTGTTTCATCAGATACACATATCCGAACCTAGAGAGATCGTCAGTGAATGTGATGAAGTACGAGAACCCACCCCTTGCATGTATAGACATTGGACCATATACATCACTTTGTATGAGTCCCAAGAGCTCTGCTGCTCTTTCTCCATGTCCGGTGAACGGAGATTTGGTCATCTTTCCTTTGAGACAAGACTGACAAGTTTCATAAGATGAAAACTTGAATGTATTCAAGAGTCCATCTTTATGCAACTTACTTAGCCTTTTCTCTCCGATATGACCAAGTCTACAATGCCACAAGTAGGATTCGTTTGTATCAGAACTCTTCCTCTTGCGTGTGTTTTGTATATTGAGAACTGTATTCTGATTTAGAACATAAATACCATTACACGGTGTACCTTCTGCAACCAGTACCTTATCAAGGTAAATGTTCATGATATTTCTATCAAGAACAAAATTGTATCCATCTTTATCAAGTAAAGACACTGATATTATGTTGCAAACCATGGAAGGTACATAGTAGCAATTGTTCAAAATCATAGTATTGCCATTTGGCAATGCTAGGTGATATTCACCAACGGCTGCAGCATTAACTCATGCTCCGTTCCCTACCCTGAAGGACATATCACCAGGTGCAACTTTCCTACTTTTTCTCAGTCCCTGCAATAAATTACATATATAAGATCCTGATCCAGTATCAAGTACCCAGGAGGTAGGGCTGACCGAAAATCAATTCTCAATTACAAGAACACCTGAAGTAGATGCAATATTATGCTTCTTCTTCAACTGGGTCTCCTTAGAATCCATACAATCCTCTTTCCTTTGCTCATACTCACGATCGCCATCATAAGTTAGAGCCAAACCGACTTTCCCCAGCCCCGAATAAGAATTCGGATCGGTCAAGCGATACATTTTATTATCTTAATTAGGGCGTGAAATGGTTACTACCTGGAGAGAGAGAAAAGAAACACTCAGCGTGTGCTCTTGCAAGATTAGATTGGTTATTAATTTATCTAACCAGGATGGCTCCCACTATTTCCTCAAATTCTTCTTCAAACCCTAAAAGAAGAACCAGTTAGGATTAATCGCACATCACAATACTTGCTTAACCTTTCAGCCAGGCTAGTGTTGGTACTTCGAGGGAGGTTTTCCAACGCTTTCGCGAAGTTCCTTAATTACATAACCTCTTTTCCCTGGAGGCGTAGCCCCGCTAACACCGTTCTAGACACCTACTTGGTTTATAGCATTGATTGTTAAGTGAAATAATCTCCCGAGAGTAATCCAACTCATCAGTGGGATCGGGATCTAACTATCATTGTGTGATGACCTAGATGGAATCTACTCTAGTCACCACACTCCAGAAGGTATGCTGAATCTGTAAGTTTCCTGTATGTTTGAAACTCCCGATATGATTTTTGCCCCTAGGACCCAAGTGACCTTGACGAATAATCAACAAATCAAAAGGTCCTAATCAAGTTCAACCCGTCGTTATTGAGGATTTCATTAGACCCACCCGCATGATCCTTGATGAATAATCAACAAAATCATGCGACCGTCCTAACCAATCGCATCTATCAGTGCAACAGAGAATTATTACTTAGCTACCGTTCACTGTGCCTTGACGAATAATCAACAAACGCAGCATGAATACTAAGTATTAATTATCTGAAACGACGGAGGGCTACGGCTGGATTTTTGGCGAAAAAACCCGTTAACGTAATGAACTTGATATCGTTGAAGGAACCTGATTGCCTTTTTAAAAAATATAGTGGTGAAACTTTTGCTAAAGAGGTCACTCCCTGTGAAGGGATCTCGGCTCTTTCCTCGTCGAATGAGGTGCAGAATATTCCAAACTGAATACCACGATACAAAGCAAGAATAATCGACTGTAGTGAAAGTATTACGTTGACGCAAACTTTTACTCAAGGGGTCAGTCCCGATGAAGGGATCTCGGCCCTTGCCTCGTCGATGAGGTGCTGGATATTCCAAACTGAATACCACTGTGCAAAGCAAAAGAGAACGTCTGTAATGTCTGTTTTTAAAACTTGGTTCCAACAACATCTTTTAGGTTTATTTTTCTTTGCATTGATATAATGCGTCCCATCAATTAATCCTACCGGAATACAACGAAAATATAACGTACGCTTATGCCATCCGCATTCGCCACGGGGCCCCGTCATCACCCGTTAGGTTACTTAACTAACGACAGAGCGGGGGCTAGACTAGCACGGATGCAAAACATAAGCAACGTCTACTAGATATCATATATAGATATATGCATTCGTCAGACGCAATGATAGTCATTCCAGATCACAGATGAACACATTGGATATGCTAGGAATCCGCGTTTCGTTCAAGCCTGCAACGAAAAACGGATTACACGGTCGTGATGACTAGCTAAAACCCCACCCTAGACCCCCTACAGGTGCCACAGACTACCCGCCAAATACCCGAAGTGGTGCAGCCTCCCTCAACAAAGTGAGTAGGCTACTCAGCACTTCAAAGTACCCGGTAATCTGTGCACCCCATCTTGGGTCTATCCTAGGAGCAAAAACAGTAAAAGAAATAATATACAATGGCGGCTATAAGCTCAACCCGGATGTGCGGCCATAAAAATAATATTACATCAATTTACAATTTACAACAAATGAAAGATAAATAAACACTTATCTCACATCCCCGGCTATTCATCCACGACGATCCAACAAGTTCATATACACAATCCAACATCACAGATCACAGATATGTACAATCCCCACTAATCGACGTATAGCGATTAGTAGACGTTCAGTACATATATCACATTACAGATATAATCCAATTAGCTAAACTTTATAGAATTTCGATCAATAACTGTATTTGAATCTACCCCAAGTAAAATCCAGTACTCTGACTAATCTGGGCAGAAACAAAACTTTCCAGAATACACAAAACCAACATAGAGAACCCCAGAAGAATTTTGGTGCACGGCCGAGTTGACTCGGCCGCGGGTCCGCGGCGGCTCTCTTGGATCGGCCGTGGATCCGCGGTCTTATGAGCGATTCAGGCGCCCAAAATTCTACAGTTTTCTCTAAAATGCCTGCTTGTATTTTTCATGTCACTGAAAATATTTTTAGGCCTGTTTTAAAAATCGACAGAAAATACAAGTTTTGGTGTGTTTTCGAGATTTTTTTCCGTGATCGAAATTCTAACGACTTTGCTAACTTGTTAATTGTTGTTTAGCTAGGCTCTGATACAATTGTAAGGTCTATGTTACCCACCCTAGTACTTACGGGGAGGCGGAAAGAGTAAAAAAACGGATTTTTCTCACAAGGAAACATAGACAAACCATGATGGATCTTTTCTAAACAAAAACTAACAAGCCAACTACAAGTTCTAGCTATTAGGTAAGATGGTTATACCTAGTTCTTGAACTCCTTCTCTTCTTGTTGTGGTCCTCTTTGTTGCTAGCTCCTTGGAGTGGTGTAGACGGCTCCTCCTCGTCGTCTTCTCTTTGCCGAAGAAAGATCCACCCGAAGGCCTCTACCTTGAGCTCCTACCTCAACCAAGAGGTAACTAGAGTGCTTGGCTTGCTAGACTAAGAACCTTAGAATGAGTAGAGAGTTGTCTTGATGGTTTTATCTCACAAAGCTTGGATTTTCAACACATGAAACACTTAAGCTTTTGAGAGAGAGGAAGAGGGAGAACAATGCAAGAGAGAGAAAGAGCAAGAGAGAATGAGAGAGTAATCCCAACCTTGCTATCATATGAGAGAATATGAGAATAATAATAATAATTAGGAAAATTGTGATGGTTAGTTGATTTGACCAGTATCATTTCACATTAAATACTAATGCAAGCTTCAAGAAGCATCTTTTGCAAAAGAAATCATCATGGTCAAAAGTCAACAAGTCAAATTGTCAACCCAACCCTAACCATGGCACAATTATCCTTAATTAATATTATTAATCATATTTCTCATTCTCATTAGGGTTTAGAAAAAGTCAACAGTCAAAAACCCTAATGAGGTTCCTCTGCCTCTGTCAACTGTGCACACACACCCGCATCCGTGTTCTGAAGAACATGAATACAATGAGACAAAACCAACCCCAAAACAAATACTAGGATCTGGCTTAAACCAAAGCCCACTAGTAATAACTGCCCGGACACCGAACGTGCATAAGTGCGCGTATGTGAACGAACCCTGTCGCAAAACCATGCGACCTCTACTCTGTATTGCCCAAAGGCGAACAACCCTCTATGTAGGAATCTAAAGACTCGACACTATGCTGGCAGTGGGTTTAACCACAGGCCGCAAGCGGTACTAGCTATACATAACGGTCCCCAGGTAGATGCCGATAAGAAGACCGATGAGGTGAACCCATCCGAACTCCTACTGAGCCTGAATGTGACAATCTCCGTACAGTCAGGTCTGTTTGTCTGAGAGTATCGCATGTCGGGCCTAGGGGGAGGTAAACGTCAGTCCCCTAATAGCGGTACAAGTCGTGTCGGAGTGTAACCCAGAACACCCTGAGAAACTACTGGAAACACTACCAGTAAATCTCGCTTGCCCTGGCCAGGGACTTTGTGTAATGGCTCTCCTAGACACAGCGTGATATCAACCCCCAATACCGGGAGAGACGAATCCTGTCTAACCGCCACTGCCTCCAAGTGCTTCGGGACTGTACCCAACTACTACCTGTTTGCACGACTCAATAGAGCCGTGGTAGGGTAGCAATCAAAAAACAATGGGAACACACTTGAGGTGAAGTAGCAGTGTCAAGTCAACGGACAAAGCTGTACTCATGTCACCTGGGAACTGCTACCTGACGATAGGTATAATACCAACCAACAGTTCCCGACGAGTCCTGTCCAGTGTACTCATAACCTAACGAGCACCAGCATACTATCTCCTGTATGACGTACTGATGGCTGTGGGACAGACCATCTCCCCTGCTGGGATGAGAAGCGTATGCACCAGTCTACTCTGGAGTATCGATGCCCTGTCTCGATAATCCTACGACTAGGGACCTGTATAAGGATGTGCTTATAGACTACCCAGCCCCCACTAGTGTGATCGCCATCACAACGCCGGTAGTCAAGCAAAGATCCTAAGGGCTCCATCAATATGTATTAGCAATATGTTAAAAGAAATATATACACATATTAAGATAGATACAAACCAAGTAGTATACTACAATATCAAGCAAGACTATCGTCAATCCATGTATATATCCCAAGCTTCCAAAATATAATATACAAACTAATACTATACAATAATGGCCTCTAGGGCATACATATCCAACAGTTAGTTGGTTCACCTAAGATGTATACAGGTGCTCATTGGGTTATGAGTACACCGGACCGACTCGCCGGGAACATGCTAGTTGGTATTATACCTATTGTCAGATAGCAGTTCCCAGGTGACATATGTACAGGTTAGTCTATCGACCTGAGATCGTCATTTGTCTCGTGTGAGTTCCCACTGTGCTTTGATTACTACCCTACCATTGCTCAAAGGAGTCGTGCAAACAGGTTTTAGTTGGGTACAGTCCCGAGCTACATGGAGGCAGTGAGCGGATCATCAGGGGATTCGTCCCTCCCGGCATTGAGGGTTGATGTCGCGGTGTGCACAAGTGGCCATCACCAGAAATCCTTGGCCAACATAGTCGAGAATTAATGATTCGGATTAGTAGTTTATTAGGTGGTGATGGGCTTCATACCGACACTAAATGTCGTGTTATTAGGGGTCTGATTTTATCCACCCCCTAAACTCGATATGCAATACTCATAGACGAACGGACTGGACTGTACGGATATTGTCACTGTCGGGCTCAGTAGGGGTTTCAGGATGAGATTGCTCGTCGGCCTCCCTTTCGCTCAATACCTGGGTAGCCATTACGTACAGCTAGTGCCACTGACGTGCTTGTGATTAAACCCACTGACAGCGTAATGACGAGTCTTTAGAGTCCCACACAGAGGGTTTCCCTGCTTCGGGCAAAACGTTGTAGAGGCCGTATGGTTTTATGGCAGGGTTCAATTGTATACGTGCACTTGTGCACGGATCATGATCAGACGGATAATACTAGTGGGCTTTGTTTTAAGTCGGATCCTAGTATTATACTATTGGATTATTTTCGTCTCGTAGTATTCGTATTTAGTCGGAATACGGATGCGGGTATGTATATACAGATGAGGGGTATTCTTGTAATTCGTTACAAGTTTACTTTATGAGATGCCATCTCTTTTTGGATTAAATCATTTTAGGTTAAATGGTTTGTGAGTGGAAGTGTGAGTCATTAATTCATGCATGACCACATGGGTGTGACTCATGATGGGATGATGTTGTTTTGTTTGTGTTGTGGGATATTTATTGTGAGCAAAGGAGATATTTTTTCTTGAGTTGTTTTCTTTAGTTGCTAGCATATTACAATATATATTACTCACAACAAATAACTCAAAAACACAACACAAAAGAAAAAGTGCAGTCACCTCTTTTCTTCACTTGCTCTTTGCTTAGCCTCACACTTTCTCTCCATGGCATTTTCTTCAACCTCCACCCTAAATGTCTCATGTGTTGAAAAACCTAGGGTGTATTAAGACAAAGTAATCACACACACTCTTTACTTCATCTTGGCTATCTAGGCTAGCAAACTAGATACTCGAGTTGCCTCGGTTTTGAGGTCGGAGCCCGTATTACTAACTCTCGACGTGGATCATCTTCAATAGGGAGACCGGAGATCAAACTTGATCAAGGAAGCCGCGAGGAGCTTGGGATAGAGGTTAAAGACCGAAGGACACGGATCATTCGGTATAACCATTCTAACTCCTTTGCATGTTTTGTTATTTAGGGCTTATGGGTAGATCCGGATAATTGGTTATGGTAGTGCCAAGTTTTATAAAAT
Organism: Agapanthus africanus; assembly: GCA_030015575.1. NCBI lineage: Eukaryota > Viridiplantae > Streptophyta > Magnoliopsida > Asparagales > Amaryllidaceae > Agapanthus > Agapanthus africanus. The sequence goes on from CM057349.1 coordinate 299,395,430, forward strand.
TTTGTTCCGCATTTGGTCACGGATTGATGGAAAGCGCACTGCCGTAACCCAACATGGTATCAGAGACACTCCATAAGCCTTAGTTAACTCATTACGACATTAGAAATCCGCCGTTTTTGTCGTGCAAAAACTGCCGACAAAAACAATTCCGAAAACAAAAAGTTTGAGATGTTTGCACACCCCGCAGGCTCATGGTTTGAACTGAGAAGTCGTAGGGTGGTGCATGGGTACCCCGGGGAACCCCCAGGGGGATTGAACGGCTGGGCCCACTCCCCAAGACCACCACAAGGTGGTCTTGGCGGTGGGGACCCGAAACTGCCCCACCTTAAGCAGTTTAGGGTCTGCCTCACCCCCTGGCCACCTCGTGGTGGCCTCGGGGGTAGGGTACCCCTTAGGCCCCTCGACTCGAAGTTAATTTTGTTCTCTAACTACCGGCGAAGGTTCGGGCGTGTTTCGTTTTGATTCGGACTTCCGAATTGGCTTTAAACGGTCGGTTTTTGGAACTTTAGCTCACTGTTTTTTTCCATGGTTTTGGAAATTGGTTTAGTTTTCTAATTGCGTGCGGAATTCTAATGTCATAGTTTACAGTACATACATTACTATCTGCAACAGTGAATGTCATTAGAGTGGTACAACTTGTCTAATTGCTATATGTCTTTTAGACGGGTTTGCGAACATGACATCCACATTGATGTTCTGTGTTGTGATGTGATTGTGGCGGAATCGTCATGGTGGATAACTTGAGTGCAATGATAGTACAGTTTAGTTTTATTTGTACATTTAATATTGCGGGGCAAGTTTCCGATATGTGGACTGCCGTCACTGCCTGCTTGTATATTATTTATTTGGGGCACGACCGGGTTGAGGTCGATGTCACCGTTGTACATATTTTCTTTTCTATACTAGGATTACTAGACGGGTTCCAGAGGGAAACGGGCCTGCATCTCATGGTGTTGAGACGGAGGGGGCCTCACTCTAGAATTGACGGGCTATTCGCCGCACTCATAGGGGGTACATGTTGACCCAAAGAGAGGTGCTCAAGTTACCGGATTCCTTGAAGTGCCGGGTGGCCCATTCACATTGATGAAGGGGGTTGCCTCACTTCTGGTTTTGGCGGGTGACTTGCCGTGCTCATAGGGGTCTAGGTTTTCGTTGCATGGGCTATCTACATGATCAGGGGAACGTCGGGTTTCACTTGTGGCTCAAAGGAAACCCGGGGCTCCCAGATTATCCGTTTGTTCTGTGATGCTTATCGCTATTCTGTGATGTTGCATATATCATGCCTAGAACGATTACTATAAATTGTTATATATATACTAGTAGATGTTGTATATGTTTTACACCCGCGCTAGTCCAGCCCCCGCTCTGTCGTTAGTTAAGTAACCTAACGGGTGATGATGGGGCCCAGTGGCGAATGCGGATGACATAAACGTACATTATATTTTCGTTCTTTTCTGGTGTGATTAATTGATGGGATAGTGTTGATTCTGATCAATGCAAGGAGAACAGACATATTCGATGTTTTTGGAACAATTTTCAAAAGCTGTTATTACAAGGACGTTTTCTTTTATTTTGCACAGCGGTATTCGGTTATGAATATCCAGCACCTCATTCGACAAGGCAAGAGCCGAGATCCCTTCACCGGGAGTGACCTCTTGGGCAGAAGTTTGCGTCCGGGTAATGTTAGTGTATATGCCCTAGGGGCCATTATTGTATCATACTAGCTTGTATATTACTTAATGGAAGCTTGGGATATTCACAGTTATATTAACAGTCTCGCTAAACATGGTAGTACGCTACTTGGTTTGTATCTATCTTAATGTGTGTATATGTTAGTGTTGGAGATGGTGCCCTCAAAGTCAATTATTGGATCGCAGGTACGTGATTGCAATGATTGAGGCAGGACCTATACCGATATAACAGACTTGCTCGAGATGATAGTATGCTATCTGGTTTGTCTTTATCATCGTATACTTGCTTTAGTTCACTATTGCATGATGATAGAGCCCATAGGATTCTTACTTGACTACCAGCAGTATGATAGCGATCATATACGTTGGAGCTGGGGTCTATAAGCACATCCTTAAAAGTGTCCCTAGTCGTGGGAGTTTCGAGACAGGGCATCGATACTCCAGAGTAGACTAGTGTATACAGTCGAGACCCCGACGAGGGGCGTGTAGGGTTTCCTCAACACCTCTATTAGGGTTTAGAAGCATCACACATGCTATAACAATAAAATTTTGAGGTGCTAAGCAAACTATACATGGATCGAACTAGAATATATGAAGTAACAGTTAATAGTATCAACAAAGAATACTTAAGTTATACTAAATGATGAGACTACAACCTTTGTAGACCTCTTTGGAAGACACCTTGGATTTGAAAGGGTTCGCTTGATCAACTCCTCGTCCACGACGATCCACCCGAAGCACTTTGCCCTAAGCTTGATGCTTCCTTCGATCTTTGAAGAACTTGAAGCACAACACCCTACACAAGATGGCTAAGGTTGTGTAGGATGATGAAGTGGTTGCTATTCTTATTTAATACCTTTTCTTTTCTTTTTCTAACTCTATTTTAACAATTAAAAGAGAGCTAGGGTTTTTAGGAAGAAGATGGCTCTCTCTTTTTCTTTTGGAGTGAAAATGATAATCATAAAAAGAAAATGAGAGAGAGAGAGAGATCTTATCATAACCATAATTATAGTTAAATATAATATCTAGATATTTCAATTTTAGGTTAAAGGCAAAAGGAAAAGAAACCATGGTTGAGTTAAATTCAACCATGGAAATGTGTAGAAAAGTGTAGAAGAAATGACTCATTAATCTTTTCTTTTGCCTTTAATCTTTATTGAAAATATCCATATATTATTTTATCTACAATATGATTCTTATATTGCCATCCTCTTTGTATCATCAACCATGATACTTTTCATGTATGTATTTATGTATGCACATCATCATATACATATACATGCATGTATCCAAAAGAAGAAAAGGATTTAAATAAATAATATAAAAGCCAATATTAAATCAACACTTGATTTAATAAATTGGTCATATCTTATACGACCCGACTAATATTAAATGCCCGATTAAAATACAGTATCTCATACTAGTATTTAATCGAGGCTCCGCACATATCTCATATGTGCACCACTTCGTTTCGCCAGAGCCGAGAAACTTCTATGTGGGACTCTAAGACTCGTCAATACGCCAGCAGTAGATGATGATCATATCAAACACCTACAAGCCGCAAGCGGTCAGCTAAACGTAACGGCCACCCGGGTATTGAGCGATCAGAATAAGAACAAGCGAACCTGTCAAAACTCGTGTCAATCCATCCGGCAACACTAACCATACAGTCCGGTCTCTTCGTCAGATATGCTGCATATCGAGTCTAGGGATGGAATCGTCGACCCCAATAACTCAATAAGTCATGCCGGTATATGGTCTATAACAGATCGAGAAACTTACTGATAACACTTATCAGTAATATCTCAGCAGCCCTGGCCAGGGACTTCCCGTTATAGCCAATCGTGCACAGCACAGCATCAACCCCCAATACCGGGAGAGACGAAACCCCTCCTATCGCTCACTGCCTCCATATGCCTCGAGACTATACCCAAAATCCATCTGTTTGTACGACTCAGTAGAGCCGCAGTAGGGTGGAGATCAAAGTACAGTGGGAGGACACACAAGACTCTATGACGATCTCGGGTTTACAGACTAACCTGTACTAGTGTCACCTAAGAACTGCTATCCGACGTATGATATAATACCAAATAGGAGTTCTCGGTGAGTCCGTTCAGTGTACCCAGTCTCACTGAGCACCCGTATACTATCTTCGGTGTCAACACACCAGACGGATATGGGATCATCCATCGCCCATCATATAGAACAAGAATGGTATACGCTAGTCTAAACTGGAATATCGATGCCCTGTCTTGATATACCTACGACTAGGAACATTTCAAGGATATGCTTATAAACTACAGATGTCCCACTAGTATGATCCGCATCATAATGCCAGTAGTCAAGCCAATATCCTTAGGGCTTTATCAACATGCATCAAATGAATATAAACATGATCAAGTGAACATATGATAAAGTAAAACCAGATAGCATACTATCATATCGAGCAAGACTGCCCTCTGAATATATATATATTTATATACACATCAGTACATACACTATCTCATAATGGCCTCTAGGGCATACATATATCCAACAATCTCCCACTTGCACTAAGGCCAGTTATTGGCATATCTCATACCCAACATCTCAAAAAGTCGCTCATGCTGGGGCTGAGGGAGGGCCTTGGTGAATGAATCCGCAGCGTTGTTCTTTGTGTCTACTCTCTTAATCTCGATCTCGCGGCGATCAACTATCTCTCGGATCACATGATATCGCCTCAGGATGTGTCTGGACTTCTGATGGGACCTGGGCTCTTTGGCCAACGCCATAGCCCTATTATTGTCACAATACAGAGGTATTGGATCAATAATAGTTGGAACTACTCCTAGCTCCGCGATGAACTTCCTCATCCAGACTTCTTCCTTGGCAGCATCATTTGCAGCAATATATTCAGCTTCCATCGTTGAGTCTGCAACGGTATCCTGTTTGGAACTCTTCCAACTCACCGCCCCTCCATTGAGGGTAAATGCAAACCCTGAGATAGACTTGTTGTCATCCTTGTCACTCTGGAAGCTCGAATCAGTAAAGGCCTCCATTTGGAGATCCCCGTTACCGTATACCAAGAACAATTCTTTAGTCCTTCGCAAGTACTTAAGAATGTTCTTCACAGCAATCCAGTGATTCTCCCCTGGGTTTGATTGATACCTGCTTACTATACTAAGTGCATAAGCAACATCAGGGCGTGTACATAACATCGCATACATTATTGATCCTACTGCCGAAGCATAGGGAATAATGCTCATGCAAGCTCTCTCTATATCAGACTTTGGGCAATCGTCTTTTAAGAGAGTGACTCCGTGGCAAGCGGGTAAGGCACCCCGCTTGGAGTCTTCCATACTAAATCTCTTTAGGATGGTGTTTATGTACTTGGTTTGGGACAATCCCAATAACCTTTTGGATCTATCCCTATAGATCCGTATACCCAATATGTATGTGGCATCTCCCAGGTCCTTCATGGAGAACCTTTGTGATAAGAATGATTTGACCGACTGTAGCATAGGAATGTCATTTCCTATCAGAAGTATGTCATCTACGTACAATACGAGGATTGCGACATTTCTTCCTACAATCTTGTTATAAACACAAGGTTCATCTGGATTTTTAATGAAATCAAACTCTTTGATAACATCATCAAAACAGATGTTCCAACTCCGTGATGCCTGCTTTAATCCATAAATGGATTTAAGCAGCTTACATGCTTTTTCGCTGCTCCCACTATCAATGAATCCTTCTGGCTGATCCATATAAACGCATTCTTCTAAATCACCATTTAGGAATGCAGTTTTAACGTCCATCTGCCAGATTTCATAGTCATAGTGAGCAGCAACAGCAAGTAGGATCCGAATGGATTTAAGCATGGCTACCGGAGAGAAAGTCTCGTCATAGTCCAAACCTGGTCTTTGACGAAAACCTTTCGCTACCAACCTTGCCTTATAGGTCTCTACCTGTCCATCTACACCGATCTTTCTTTTAAAGATCCATTTGCATCCCACAGGTTTTATCCCGGAGGGTACATCTTCCAAAGTCCATACTTTGTTGGTGTACATGGACTCCATTTCGGATCTCATGGCATCCAGCCATTTCACAGAGTCACCACTCGTGATAGCCTGATGAAAATTGGCAGGGTCATCATCATCCATGATGCAATCTTCTCTATCACCATCAACGAGAAAATCGTAGTATCTCTCCGGTGGGCGAGAAGTCCTTCCAGATCTTTGGAGTGGCTGAGGTTCATTAGATTCTGTTATGACTTCAGGTTCAGCCAAGTTGTCATTTGTAACATGTGTTTCTAGAACTTCTTCTAGATCTACCACATTACCATTTGAATTGTTTGAAAAAATCTCATTTTCTAAAAAGGTGGCATACTGAGAAACAAATACCTTTTGTTCCTCTTTGTGGTAGAAAATATACCCAAACGAATGTTTAGGATATCCTACAAATATACATTTGACTGATCGTGTCTCGAGTTTGTCTGGATTCTGCTTTTTAACAAAAGCCGGACAACCCCAAATCTTAATTCTTTTAAGAGATGGTTTCTTCCCATGCCATATCTCATATGGAGTGGTAGACACGGTCTTGGTTGGAACTTTATTTAACAGAAAAGCTGCTGTTTCCAATGCATGCCCCCAAAACGAGAGAGGTAACTCAGAATCACTCATCATGGATCGTACCATATCTAATAGGGTACGGTTCCTTCGTTCTGACACACCGTTGTGCTGTGGTGTGTAAGGTGGCGTGAGCTGAGAGAGAATCCCATTCTCTTTTAGGAAGTCTAAGAACTCAGTACTTAAGTACTCTCCACCTCGATCTGATCGAAGTATCTTGATACTCTTTCCTGTTTGGTTTTCTACTTCATGTTTATACTCCTTGAATTTCTCGAAAGCTTCAGATTTATGTTTTATCAAATACACATGACCAAATCTCGAGAAATCATCAGTAAAAGTTATGAAGTATGAAAAACCGCCTCTAGCATGTGTAGACATAGGTCCGCATACATCACTATGTATGAGGCCTAGGAGCTCAGTAGCTCTTTCTCCATGTCCTGTAAACGGGGTTTTGGTCATTTTACCTTTGATACAAGACTGGCAAGTTGCATAAGATTTATACTCAAATGAATTTAAATATCCATCTTTATGAAGCTTGTTTAGTCTTGTTTCATTAATATGACCAAGTCTACAATGCCAAAGAAAAGCTTCATTTATCTCTGAAAATTTTCTTTTATTTTTGTGTTGTACGTTGAAAACTTTGTGTTGATTAAGGACGTATATCTCGTTATTTAATGTACCACAACCAATCAACTTTTGATTCAGTCTAATGTTCATAACATTGTATTGCACAGCAAAATGATACCCTTCATTGTCTAACAAGGAAACAGATATAATATTACAAAGCATACTTGGTACAAAATAACACGGGTTCAAAACCAATATACAACCCGAAGGCAAACCTAGGTGATACTCTCCTACTGAAACTGCATTTACATTGGAACCATTTCCAACTTGGAGAGTATGATCACCTGTCTTCAGAACTCTGCTATTTCTCAGCGCCTGCACAGAATTGCAAATATGAGAACCCGAACCGGTATCCAATACCCAGGAAGCAGAGTTAATAGAAAAACAGTTTTCAATTACGAACACACCTGAAGCTGAAGAATCACCATGCTTCTTCTTGAGTGCTAGGTACTCAATACAGTTCCTCTTCCAGTGTCCCGTCTTCTTGCAATGGAAACATTCACCTTTCTCTGATGCCCCAACCTTGGACTTGCCTTTTCCCTTCACCTTTTTGACTCCACCCTTAGGTTTGGTGGGTTTCTTCTTCATCTTTCCCTTGGCCTTAGCCTTTGGGTAAGAGGAGGAGGATTGCCCAACACTCATAACGGGAGTCTTCACTGACTTCAGTGTGCTCTCTGCACTCCTTAACATATTAAGGAGTTCAGGCAGTTCCTTCTCCATGTTGTGCATGTTGAAGTTAACGATGAACTGAGCAAAGGAGGAGGGGAGAGACTGCAGAATAATATCTGTATACTGTTCATTGTCCATTGTCCACCAAAGGTCCTCAAGCTCTTCTATGAGAGCAATCATTTTCAGAACATGGTCTCCTACTGCTGTGCCAGCGGTCATGCGCATCTGAAACAGTTTCTTAGACGCTTCGTATCGTAATACGCGGGATTGCTCTCCATACAACTCTATTGTATGGAGGAATATGGCTTGTATGTCCATATTCTCGTGCTGCTTTTGATGTGTGTTATCCATCGATGCAAGCGCGAGGCATTTTGCCGTGGCACAGTCAGCGTCCCATGTCTTGCGGATTTCCCTATCCGCAACTGAAGATTTAGGACCTGGGGGGGCAAGGCTGGAGCTGTAAGGACATATGATACTTTATCATAAGTCAAGGCTATGTTTAAATTCCTCAGCCAGTCTTTATAGTTGGTCCCATTCAGCTTGTTTTTATCTAATAAAAGCTTAAGTCCTGTCATGGGTATCTGCCATTAAGAGAGAGAAAAGAATACACTTAGCGAAAGCTCTTGCAAAGATCGGATTGATTATTATCTTGTCTAATCGATGTCTCCCACTGTTTTTATAAAATTTTCTTTAAAACCTTTTAAAAAAGAAAACTAGCCGGGATTAATTATATTCTACAACTTCGCCAACCTCTCAGCCAGGCCAGTGCCGGTACTCGAGGGAGGTTCCCCGTGCTTTCGCACGGACCTAATTAAAGTAAACCTCATCTTCCCAGAGGCGTAGCCCCGTTTGGCACCTTTCTAGACACCTACCGAGTCAGCTAATTGTAAAGTGCAAAATTCTCCCGGGAGCAACATTTGCTCACAGTGGGATCGGGATCCTACTATCATATTGAAGGTATACAATCTCATTGTAATTTTCAACTCTTGAAATTTCCGATATTATTTTTACCCCTAGTACTTATGACCTTAACTAAAGTCAACATATCATAAGTACTAGTCAAGTTCTTCCCGTCATTTCGTGATTAACTAGACACATTCATATGACCCTTAACTAAAGTCAACATAATCATAAGAATGTCCTAACTAATCTGCATCATATGCAGTGTAGGAAAACATCACTCAGCTACCGTACACTGCGCCTTAACTAAAGTCAAAATACGCAGCACGAATACTAAGTACTCTACTTCCTAAAATGACGGAGGGTTGCGGATAGTTTTTAAGAAAACTTTTGACGCTTTGAACTTGATATCGTTGTAGAATCTAATGGGTTTAAAAGGAGTGGCTTAAGCTCCGCATTTTGAAACTTGCTTTTTTATGAGAAAAGGCCGAGTGTGTTTCAAATCTGATTCTACAACATCCTTTTAGGTTCATTTATCTTTTACATTAATCTCATTAATGTAGTCCCATCATATAAATCCAAAGCCATTACAGAAAGAAACGAAAATATAACGTACACTTATGCCACTCGCATTCGTCACAGTGTCCTGATATGCACCGTTAGGTTACTTAACTAACGGCATACCGGGACGGGGCTAGTGCGGGTGCAAAACATAAGTAACGTCTAATATATATCATATATATATTTAATATTTCATTCGTCTCAGATATGCATTAAAAGATCACATCAGATAATAAAAGCAGCAGAAGCACATAAAGGATATCTAGGAGGTTCGTATTTTATATTTAGCTAGCAATAAAAAAATGCGGATTCCACGGTCGTGATGAATAGCCAAGCCCACATCCCTAGCCCCTACGAGAGCGGCAAGCGACCCTACCAATTCTGGAGTTTAGGAGACCCGGTCTCGACTCCTCGAGATGGCCTCCCACTGAACCCAAGAACCCGGTCACTTGTGCCCTCCACCTTGGGTCTATCCTAATGCGGAAAAGTAAATAATAAACAACACTGGTGAAAACAACCTCATCCCGTAAGTGCCCCAAATAAAAGAATATTAAATACAATTTAATTTTACATGAATTAAAAGAATACTCTCATCTCACATAAAAAAGAAAACCCCCGGCCATTCATTGCGACAATCCTGCATTTCAAATCTCATCGACACATAATATCAAATATCATCAACGCAAGTAAGTATGCATACACCGACCGTCGTTGATGTATAGCAACGAAAACCGGTAATACATACTACACTTACGGTCACAGAGAAATAAAATAAAAAAAATACAACAATTGGAATCTTTAACTGCCTTTAGACAACACAAACCCAGAATATCACATATACAAGATTTCATGCCTAAATAATGTAAAGCTCGCATTTGGGTCTCATTCAAGAAAACACCTTTTCAAAACAAACCGGATAATTCAACAAGATTTCCGTTTATCCCGAGACCGAAGTGCTAGATTTACACGCAACAAACAAATTTGTAGACTTCAATTATTGTATCACATACTATTAAACTAAGCGACGTTGAAACATCCGATCAAACGATTTAAACAACCACAGTCTGCTCTGAAAGCTCAACACTTGAGCAGATTATAAAAATACCAGTAACATCAGCAAACACATACGGGCCAGCACAAGAAAATACGGCCCATGAATCACCTACAGCACCGCGGAACCGCCGCAACAAGGCCACTTTGGCCGCGGTTCCGCGGTCGTATGGTCGATTTAGGGCATCGTTTTTCTGGTGGGCCCATATATTTTCCTGCTAAATTTTTTACATATTTTTAATTTTAAAAATTCCAGGTTTTGAAAAAATTTCCAGAGAGCACCCCCCGGGTGTCGTGTTTCGTCCGTTCGATGTTTTCAACGTCGTCTAGGTTACTACAAAGCTCTAGCTTGGCTCTGATACCACTGTAGGGTTTCCTCAACACCTCTATTAGGGTTTAGAAGCATCACATATGCTATAACAATAAAATTTTGAGGTGCTAAGCAAACTATACATGAATCGAACTAGAATATATGAAGTAACAGTTAATAGTATCAACAAAGAATACTTAAGTTATACTAAATGATGAGACTACAACCTTTGTAGACCTCTTTGGAAGACTCCTTGGATTTGAAAGGGTTCGCTTGATCAACTCCTCGTCCACGACGATCCACCCGAAGCACTTTGCCCTAAGCTTGATGCTTCCTTCGATCTTTGAAGAACTTGAAGCACAACACCCTACACAAGATGGCCAAGGTTGTGTAGGATGATGAATTGGTTGCTATTCTTATTTAATACCTTTTCTTTTCTTTTTCTAACTCTATTTTAACAATTAAAAGAGAGCTAGGGTTTTTAGGAAGAAGATGGCTCTCTCTTTTTCTTTTGGAGTGAAAATGATAATCATAAAAAGAAAATGAGAGAGAGAGAGATCTTATCATAACCATAACTATAGTTAAATATAATATCTAGATATTTCAATTTTAGGTTAAAGGCAAAAGGAAAAGAAACCATGGTTGAGTTAAATTCAACCATGGAAATGTGTAGAAAAGTGTAGAAGAAATGACTCATTAATCTTTTCTTTTGCCTTTAATCTTTATTGAAAATATCCATATATTATTTTATCTACAATATGATTCTTATATTGCCATCCTCTTTGTATCATCAACCATGATACTTTTCATGTATGTATTTATGTATGCACATCATCATGTACATATACATGCATGTATCCAAAAGAAGAAAAGGATTTAAATAAATAATATAAAAGCCAATATTAAATCAACACTTGATTTAATAAATTGGTCATATCTTATACGACCCGACTAATATTAAATGCCCGATTAAAATACAGTATCTCATACTAGTATTTAATCGAGGCTCCGCACATATCTCATATGTGCACCACTTCGTTTCGCCAGAGCCGAGAAACTTCTATGTGGGACTCTAAGACTCGTCAATACGCCAGCAGTAGATGATGATCATATCAAACATCTACAAGCCGCAAGCGGTCAGCTAAACGTAACGGCCACCCGGGTATTGAGCGATCAGAATAAGAACAAGCGAACCTGTCAAAACTCGTGTCAATCCATCCGGCAACACTAACCATACAGTCCGGTCTCTTCGTCAGATATGCTGCATATCGAGTCTAGGGATGGAATCGTCGACCCCAATAACTCAATAAGTCATGCCGGTATATGGTCTATAACAGATCGAGAAACTTACTGATAACACTTATCAGTAATATCTCAGCAGCCCTGGCCAAGGACTTCCCGTTATAGCCAATCGTGCACAGCACAGCATCAACCCCCAATACCGGGAGAGACGAAACCCTCCTATCGCTCACTGCCTCCATATGCCTCGAGACTATACCCAAAATCCACCTGTTTGTACGACTCAGTAGAGCCGCAGTAGGGTGGAGATCAAAGTACAGTGGGAGGACACACAAGACTCTATGACGATCTCGGGTCTACAGACTAACCTGTACTAGTGTCACCTGAGAACAGCTATCTGACGTATGATATAATACCAAATAGGAGTTCTCGGTGAGTCCGTTCAGTGTACCCAGTCTCACTGAGCACCCGTATACTATCTTCGGTGTCAACACACCAGACGGATATGGGATCATCCATCGCCCATCATATGGAACAAGAATGGTATACGCTAGTCTAAACTGGAATATCGATGCCCTGTCTCGATATACCTACGACTAGGAACATTTCAAGGATATGCTTATAAACTACAGATGTCCCACTAGTATGATCCGCATCATAATGCCAGTAGTCAAGCCAATATCCTTAGGGCTTTATCAACATGCACCAAATGAATATAAATATGATCAAGTGAACATATGATAAAGTAAAACCAGATAGCATACTATCATATCGAGCAAGACAGCCCTCTGAATATATATATATATATATACACATCAGTACATACACTATCTCATAATGGCCTCTAGGGCATACATATATCCAACAATCTCCCACTTGCACTAAGGCCAGTTATTGGCATATCTCATACCCAACATCTCAAAAAGTCGCTCATGCTGGGGCTGAGGGAGGGCCTTGGTGAATGGATCCGCAGCGTTGTTCTTTGTGTCTACTCTCTTAATCTCGATCTCGCGGCAATCAACTATCTCTCGGATCACATGATATCGCCTCAGGATGTGTCTGGACTTCTGATGGGACCTGGGCTCTTTGGCCAACGCCATAGCCCCATTATTGTCATAATACAGAGGTATTGGATCAATAATGGTTGGAACTACTCCTAGCTCCGCGATGAACTTCCTCATCCAGACTTCTTCCTTGGCAGCATCATTTGCAGCAATATATTCAGCTTCCATCATTGAGTCTGCAACGGTATCCTGTTTGGAACTCTTCCAACTCACCGCCCCTCCATTGAGGGTAAATGCAAACCCTGAGATAGACTTGCTGTCATCCTTGTCACTCTGGAAGCTCGAATCAGTAAAGGCTTCCATTTGGAGATCCCCGTTACCGTATACCAAGAACAATACATAAGCAACCGTTACGTACAGCTCGTACCTCTGACGTGCTAGTGGTTATACCCAGTGCCAGTGTGTTGATGAGTCATTAGAGTCCCCCACAGAAAGTTTCCCAAGTTCGGGCGCAGCGTTGTAGAGGCCGTATGGTTTTATGGCAGGGTTCGGAAAATGCACGTGCGTTTTCGCACGTGTCATTTTTCGGGCAGATAATACTGGTCGGCTTTGGTTTAAGCCAGATCCGAGTATTATACTGTGTAGATATAATATCTTTGTCTCAGTTGCATTTGTATTCGGTCGTAATATAAATGCGGGTATGTTTATACTGATATGGGGTTATCCTGAAATTCGTTTCAGGATCGCCTTTTGGAAGTTGTCAGTTTCCAGTTTTCTATCGGCCGTATTTAACATTCGGTTAAATGCGGATTTATCTTTCCGTCACTCTGGTGAATCGTGAGGGTGAGTCGTGCTTCTAGAAGCTTCTAGAATGGTGACTAGGTTCATGAATCTTTGTTTGCATTAATTACATGATGACTAGGTTTATATGACTCATGCTTTAGCATTAATGATTCTTGTTAACCTTAGGATATTTGTTCATGATATTTATCCTTGTGGTCACCCTCTTTGCTCCTACCATCACCTCCCTCTTGCTATATAGTGGCCGGCCCCCTCTCTTGAGAGAATCATGGTTGTTGTTTTGAAAAGATATAAGTTTTGGTGCATAGAAATTAGATGTGATCGGTTTCTCTTTTCACCCGATCCAAAAGGCAACTTCATTAACCGTTCGTCCATAGCTTTGGACGTAACGAGACAAAGTGTTCTACTCATTCTCTACATCATCTTGGTCGTCTCTTCTAGCAAACTTGACGATCGAGTTGCCTCGGTTCAGAGGCGGGAGCCCGTTTAAAGATCCGTCGACGTGGTGCCACCTGGACGACGAAACTGGAGATTCAGGAGATCGGAGCAGCCGCAACAAGCGTGGGATGATGGTTGAAGACCGAAGGACTCGGATCGTTCGGTATAACTCTTCTACCCACTTTGTAGTTTGTTAGTTTAGCTTTAATGGCAGATCCGGGTTACGGTACGCGATAGCGCCAGTTTGTAAAAAGTTTTTGTTCCGCATTTGGTGTCTGTTAGACGGCCGGGGTGCTACCGTGGACTTACAGTGGTATCAGAGCCTCACCATCAAGCTTTACTAACTTGTGCTAATGCTTTTAAAAGATCGATCGAACGGAATTTCCGAAATCACAATTTTCAGCACACAAGTTGCTGTCGATTTTTTAAAGGGCCTAAAAATAATTTTGCATATCACAGAAAAGCGTGCATGGTTTTCTAAGCATTATGGAAAAATATGGGCACGTGATCCCACAATACCACCGCGGATCCACGGTCAAACCTAGGGTTTGATCGCGGAACCGCGGCGATTTTGTGGGAACAGTGCTTCAACTTTTTCCAGAGAGCTTTATTTTGGAAATTATGGTTTTTGGTACTGTTCTTTTGGGCCCAGATTTTGTTACTGTACAGCAGATGTACGTGGGGCCCACTTCGGGAAATTTTATCGATCGAAATTTTAAACTTGTTAGTATGCAGTATTTACATTATATCTCCGACCGGGAATATCATTTGATCGGTAAACCGCGTCTGATTGCTATTGTTCCTTTAGACGGGTTTGCGAACGTGACATTCGCGTTGATGTTCTGTGTTATGCTGTAATGTTGCGGATTTGTCGTGGTGGATAGCAGGGTGCAATGATAGTGCAGTTTGGATTTATTTGTACATTTGATATTGCGGGGTGAGCGTCCAACATGTGGACTGCCGTCACTGCCTGTTGTATTATATTCTTTTTGGAGCACGACCGGGCAGAGGACGATGTACCCGTTGTATATATTTTTATTTTTGTACTAGGTTTATCCCGCGAAGGAGTGCACGGATAGCCGGGTTCTGGAGGGCAACGGGTCCGTATCTCATGGCTTTGAGAGGCAAAGGGGCCTCACTCTAGAATTGGCAGACTATTCGCCGCACTCGTAGGGGGTACAGGTTGACCTAAGGAGGGGTGCTCAAGTTACCGAATTCCGTGGAGTGTCGGGTGTTCCATTCACTATGATGTGGGAGACTACCTCGCTTCAGGTTTTGGCGGGTAACTTGCCGCACCCGTAGGGGTCTAGGTTTCAATGTACAGGCTATCCATACGACCAGGGGAACGTCGGGTTTCAGTAGCGGCTCTGTGAAACCCGGGGATTCCAGATTATCTGTATTGTTCTGTGATGCTTATTACTTTTCTGTAATGTTGCATATTATCACGTCTAGAGCGATTATTATATATTGGTATATATACTATTAGATGTTGTATATGTTTTACACCCGCGCTAGTCCAGCCCCCGCTCTGTCGTTAGTTAAGTAACCTAACGGGTGATGACGGGACCCAGTGGCGAATGCGGATGGCATATACGTACATTATATTTTCGTTCTTTTCTGGTGTGATTGATTGATGGGACTGCATTGATTCTTATCAATGCAAGGATAAAACATACATATATTTGATGTTGTTGGAACAAATTTAAAAGGTGTTATTACAAAGATATTTCCTTTTGTTTTGCATAGCGGTATTCAGTTGGAATATCCTGCACCTCATTCCACGAGGCAAGGGCCGAGATCCCTTCACCGGGAGTGACCTCTTAGGCAGAAGTTTACGTCAGGGTAATAACTTTACTATAGTCGATTATAAGTTGCTTTGCATCGCGGTATTCAGTTTGAATACCCTGCACCTCATTCCACGAGGAAAGAGCTGAGATCCCTTCACCGGGAGTGGCCTCTTTAGCAAAAGGTTTTCGCCACTATATTTTTATAAAAAGCTATCAGGTTCCTTCAACGAGATCAAGTTCATTACGTTAAAGGTTTTTCGCCAAAAACCAGCCATAGCCCTCCGTCATTTCTTATGGATAGTCAGTAGTATTCAAGCTATGTTTGTTGACTAAAGTCAAGGCATAGTGTTTGGTAGTTGCTGGGTATTCATCTGTTGCATAGATAGATGTGTTGGTTTGGGACAGTCGTATTACCTTGTTGACTAAAGTCAAGGATATGTACGGGTGGGTTCAAATCAACCTGGATAATGACGGGTAGAACTTGACATGTGACTTATGATTTGTTGACTAAAGTCAAGGTCATAAGAGCATGAGGCAAAAATCACATCGGGAGTTTCAAACATAAAGCAAACTTGCCAGGCATGCGCATATCTTCTGGAGTGTGATAACTTGAGTGGCTTCCATCAAGTTATCATGCGATGATAGTTGGATCCCGATTCTCACTGATGAGTTGGTTTACTCTTCGGGTGATCCCGACTAATTCTTCTTTCAGGTTTGGAGGAGAATTTGAGATTACAGTGGGAGGCTTCCTGATTAGATAAAGTGATAACCATTCTGATCTAGGTTAGAGTGCACGCAGAGTGTTTCTTTTCTCTCTCTTTTTGGCAGCGACCTTTGACCGACCCTAGACTATGACTCAGTGACCAAGTTGACCGAACCTTCTTAAAATACTGGCTTTTGGATTGTCAAAGTTGCATAAGTCATTGCCGCTCCTTCTTTTAACTTTTGCATTTCTCAGAACACCCTGTATAGTTACGGACATCCACTTCCATTAGATAGATCCATCGTATGGTTATATACGAACTCGGAGGGACTTCTTCGAGGATGGATCCAGGTTCAGGAGAAATAGAATTGGTTTATTCAGTTGTCTTTTATTATCACCTTCTCTCAGGTTGCGAGAGCTCCTTAGTTTAGGAGAGTACACCTATTACGCTTATTGGATAGTCTTATTCCAAACCATAGGCTGGTGCCGAAAGGTAGGGAATGAAGAAAACCAATTAGCCTAAGTAGGGTGTACAGAAGGTAATAACTAAAGACAAAATAAAGGGATTAGAAAGAGGGCAAAGTAAATTGCGACTGTTATCATTCACGACCAAACCATGTACTTCATCGTCACTCCTATTTCACCTTTGCTTTTTTCCCCAGTTCGGGAGAAATAGAATAAGGTATTATTCAGTTGTCTTTTATCATCACCTTCTCTCAAGTTGCGAGTACTCCTAGGATTGGGAGAGTACACCTATTATGCTTACTGGATAGTCTTCTTCCAAACCATAGGCTGGTGCCGAACGGTAGGGAAGGAAGAAAACCATTTAGCCTAACGAAGGTGTACAGAAGGTAATGACTAAAGACAAATAAAGGGATTTGGAGAGATAGCAATGAAATATACGGTTAAAGTCATGAATTGATTTATGGAAGAGGCATTACTAGGAATACCAGGATATCCCTACGAAACATTTTTATATTTCAGTGCATTATTAAAAGAAAACTGATTTCCCGATTACATACTTACTCCAGGGTATGTATTTACCAGGTTACATTCACATATCTGTATGATTTTACAGATGATGAGTGGGAGTAAGTTATTGGGAATTTGGTGATCATCCTCATTATATCGGAATTCGTTGTAATTGGTGATATTTGAGGAAATCGCCTGGGTACAGTCTTCAACCTGCGATGCACAAGTTTTGAGTTACTCAACTCAGCGGACTTATACAGAGTATTGTATGTTGTCCAGAGTCCGTCAGGACAAAGGGGTTGGTTCTCGTACTCTGTTCTGTTTACTTGTAACTTCTCTAGTTTTTAGACAAGTGTTTCGTAGAAATACAATGTCTAAGTTTTGAGAAGTTGTGGGTATAAGAATAAAGTAGAGAACCAGATGTCGCAAGTATTGTTCACACCATAATATTGCATTATTATATTCCCCATTCGTATTCTTTTTATAAATAAACAGGTACTTTTGACGCATGTCTGCTATATGTTACAGGTTACAGGTTCTTGGACAGAAAACAGTGAAAACGATGTAAAGACGATGAAAAAGTGGACTTTGACCAACAAACAGAAGACTCTTGATCAAGCCTACATAAGGAACAATTCACAAAGCAAGATTCAAGACATCGACTCAAAGCGAACGGGTAGATGTCCACTACAAATTGTTCACTGAAGATCTGGAACCAATGTAGAAGTCCAATTGATAAAAGAACACAATAAATAAGAAGCCCAAACATCAGAGAAGAGGCCCAGAAAATTCCACACAGTTTTCTCACCAATGGGCCACGGAACCGCGGCCCCAAGCCTACCCAGGCCGCGGTTCCGCGGCCGTCATAAGAGATCCGTAGAAGAAAATTTTACTATAATTCGTTTGCGGCTCTGACTAGTCAACCGAAGGGCTATTTTTGTAATTTCAGACATGCGAAACAATTGTAACCCTAGGGTTTCCTATCTTCTATAAATAGGGACTCTAATTCATTGTAAACTTCATGCCTCCTTTTAAATAATAAATTCAGATCTCTTTATGGAGAGCATCGATGTTTCTTTTCAATTCATGAATTCAGATCTGACAAACCTGCGTTGATGATTTGAGAGATGCATCTGTAAGTAGATTAAATTCCTTGCTCTAGTTTAGATTTCAATTCTTTGCCCTAGGTAGATTTAAATTCTTGCCGTAGATAAATTGCTTAGAGTTAGCTTTGGGGAAGGATTTTGAGAGATGAGATCTCTCATCCATTTCTTACCCATAATATATTTTCAATAGGACTCCATGCATACACGCACACACTGCGCCCTACGGCACCCTACCCCTCGAGGTAGCGGTAACACCGTAGTGTAAAGGCCCGGTTGCACGCGTTTTCCATGGAGGTTGGGGTAAGGATCTTTAAAGGAAGGACAAGAACCTAGAGGAAGGAACACCTTCCCGAATGGATCTAATCCCCTTTATTAATAATTACCATAACACCTAATTAGATCTTCATTCGGGTATAGAAAGCGTTGAGATTTACTTGCATTTCCAAACCATCCCTAAACCTAACCCTAGCAAGACTAGATCTAGATAATTTTAGATAGATAGATTTAGATTTTAGATTTAATAATCAATCCGAACACCCTTCGGAATTAGCTCGTTAGCGCGATTAGGAGATTCACAACATCCCTGTGGACCGACCCGTACTCACCGGCTAGCTGCAAAGCGACGACGTTCTTGATTACGGTAATAGATAGTTTTTGACATACAAATCAAATGGCGCCGTTGCCGGGGATGGCGTAGAACTTTCCTTTTTGCGATTTCGGGTTAATCTTAAATTAAAAAAACATAAAAATCTAAAAAAAATCCAAAAAATATATCAATTGTTATTTTTTTGGAAAGGGTACTTTATTGTGTGAATCTGGCAGGAACAATCGAGACGGATCTGGAAATTTCCAGAAGGCGAAACAGAAATCAGGAGATCAGAACAGAGAAGGATTTCAAAAACAGAACAGTACATTTTTTCTGGAGATTTGAACCCTCTAACTTGCCGCGCTTCCGCGGCCGAAACCATACTTAGACCGCGGAAACGTGGCCATCTTGCTGACTCAGCGCCGCACAAAAATTTTGGGGACTCGTGCTAACCATCTCGCCGCGAAAACGCGGCACAAACGCGTTTATACCGCGGAAAGGCGGCGGTACAGTGACATCATCTCGTGGAATTTCCTCTGTAAGCCCCTCTGTTTCTTCTCTGTAATTTTTGAAATATTTTTTCTGAAAATTCCAGCAGGATTCTATGCACTATAAAAATATTTCCCCTTCCGAATAACAATCTTGTGCAGGATTTGTGCGCCTCGTTTAAAATAGAAAGTGATTGCAAGTAATCTTTTTTGTTGCATATCTTTTCTCGAATATCTTTTTGCAACATTTTTTTCCAAGTAAAGATTCGTTGTGATATGCTTAAAATAATAACTGATTGCAAGTAATATTTTTCTGTTGCATATCTTTTACTAAAAATCTTTTTGCAACAATTTTCAAATAAAGAAAAAGAAAAAGGACAAATCTTTTATAGAAACTTGCAAAAAATTTTGCCGCAAACAAATCCTTGCACCACCACAAACCTTCTTTCTTTTTCCTTTCATCTAACATGGGTACCCCACATAATAAATCACTTGCCGAACTTTGGTATCCCGAACCTAATTTTGCGTCGTACGTCAATTTGTTCGGTCAATTTAAAGACGATCCTTCCTTGCCTAAAATATCGTTGAAAGATCAAATAGAGCCGTCTAGGAGAAACAGTTTGACCTTTCAACCCACTTTGTGTCAACCAAGTCAATCTTTACCACCTCCATATGTTGACACCACTTTTTCAAGTCCTTCTGTCACTCCTAAGCCGATGTCCATTGCTGAGCATATTGCTCAATCTCGCAGCCGATCTTTCACCCCTCTCCACTCATCTAGTTCTAGGGATCCACACGATTATTCACCTTGTTATCCATATGTTGACCCTACCCCTGTCCAATCACCCACTTCCTACCAGTCCTACCCGACCTTACCACCCTCACCAGACACTGTTTCTACACAGCCATTAGGGAGTTTTGCATATCCACACGATTTCGAATCTTTTACCGAAACCCCCTTACCACCCAAGTCTAGTTTGGAAGAGTCGTTGGAGGCATATATCGCAGCAACAAACAAAATGACTAGGAATGTGGAAGCGTCCATGGCCGCCCTTATGCAACCTAGTGAAACGGTAGCTAGTGTCCCGCTAGCTCCAAATTTTTCAATGTATAAGGAGGCGGTTGGACAGAGTGAGAATGTGAGAGGATTTACAAATCAAACCTACCCATACCCAATTGAAGCCCACAACTCCGGTTTTCCATCGATTGTCCTAACTGACTCACAAGTTGAAAATAAAAACGAGTTGTGTGATTTTATAGTGCTTGATTTGCCAAATTGTGAAGAACCCCTTTCGAGTGAAACCACACCTAATCCGTTTGACCTTTACACCTCAACTCTAGAACCTACATTGATAAACATCCATGCTTTTGAGGAGGTGTCTAAACAAATTGACTTTCACTTGATTGAGGATATAGACGCCGGGAAAATTTCGAATGATGAACCTGTTGATTTGATTGAAATTTTATGTTCAACTCATCATCCCGAGTCATTAGATGTTTCTCCCGAACTTCATATGCGTCTGAATTTTGATGATAATGGCATGGATAAGTTGAATTTTGAGGAGAATTATGATGATAGTATTGAGGAGAGTTTTGAGGATCATATTGAGGTTGAACCATTTTTGTTTGATGTGTCGGATTTTCCAATTCATCCTCTTGAACCTTTAACTGTTATATCACCCTCCCTCCTTTCCATCGTTCCGACCACGCTTGACGACTGTGAGTTTGAAACCTTTTCCTTTGAATCTGACACAGTTCTCACAGATGATAACACCTACGAATGTTTCACTTTTTCGGACGATGTTGATGACTCACCGCCCGAGTTTGAGTCCTTTACATTTTCAGATGAGTTAGTTGAACCATCAGACTCGGTTGCTTACAGTAGTTTCGAACCATTGATGGAATCTTTTAAGTTCGAGACAATTTACTACGGTGAGAATGAGACTATCCCTAATTCACTCCCTTTCGTCCTTCCTATCGTTCCGACCGTACAAGAAACCGTGACGCTTTCATCTTCAATACCAAGTTCGGCGTACCCATGTTTTCTTGCGAATCTTGAGGGATTTGACCCCATTTCACGACGAGTTGATAGGTTAGCGCAATCGCTTTTAACATATCGGTCATCACAAATTGCGCTAATTTATTCACTCGATTTACACCCTCAAGATCGTGCCACCCTTCTTTCCTCTTTCCGCCATTCTTCTCCCCCACCGAGACCATATTCTACCATTCTTCTTTCCACACGGTCTCGCGTGTTTCTCATTTCTTTCCTCTACACCCCATTGTTTCACCAACTCGGCCATTACCACGATAAGATTTTTGAATGGTTGGTGCTAACCTTTGGCTTGTGTAAGGCCAAGCTTAAGTTTGGGGGGAACCTTGTTGTATATATGTATATATATTTTTTGTTTTCTTTTTCTATAAATTAAAAAAAAAATTCAAAACATTAAAAAAAATTATAAATAAATAAACAGGGGAGTACCGACATTTTTGACCCTCTTAGTTTAGCATGACAGTGAGGACACTGTCAAGTTCAAGTTTGGGGGTATGCTCGGTACGTCTTCTTCCTTCGCATTCATTTGTACATATTTTTGCATTTGTTTATTTGAAAACCCATAAAAATTGAAAATTTTCAAAAATTATAAAAATTTGTGTATTCAATTTTGGCTAATTGACTTGAGTTTGACATATAGGTTAACTGGCTAGGAACAACTAGATCTTAGACTTAGTAAATTTAAAACCCTTAAAAATAACCTTCCTTAAAGTTTAACGGTAGAGAGTATATGTCTTTGTAGTTTATTTAGAAATAGGCAAATTTTGGGTTCACTTTTTGGGCTAAGTTGAAACAAGGGAAGAGTATTGATATTCTTATTAGAGTATAAGTTTGAAAAATAATTCCTAGCTTAAGTCTAGATTCTGAAAACGTATACCCTACAATTTGCACAATCACGCACCTTGAAACTTGGAATAGTAGAAGAGACCTTGAAATGCTCTTGTCTAAAGTCCTTAGTACAATGACAATGAAAAAAATATATAAAAGTGTGAATAAAGAATAAAAAAATGAACACTGGTTTTTGTGATTACTTAAGGCTGCAAAAATAGAAAAATATTTAGCGAGGGTGCTTTATCATCTAGTGCCTTAGACCAACTGGTTTGGGAGTCACTGCTAAAAGCCTTGGGTGTTGCAAGACTAGGAATTACGCTTAAATGTGCAAACACATCTTGTAATCGGTTGTTGGTACCTCAAGAAGTATTAACGATCGCATGAAGGATGTGTAAGCAAAATTCATTTAAAATTCACCAATTAAGAAGTGCTTTGGACAACGGACGAGAGTATGATTGCTTGATTTGAATTTCCAAGTGTAGGGATAATAATTACACACACGTGGGGATATATGATTAGAGTTTAGATGAGAGAAAGGAATGAAGAATAGAACTTGTATCTTTAATATAGTTGATAAAAATTCCTAAGTGGAGATGGAACCCTAGAAGGAAAACTTAAGAGATGCTGAAAGCTAAGTAAGTCTACAGAACATATATAATCTTAAGCTAGATGATGAGGAAGTGTGAAGAATATGGGTGGATAATTTACGAGTCGACGATAATAGAATTCCTTGTTAGAAAACCTAATTAGAGAATTAAAGTCGAAAAGCCTAATTGATAGGATTTTGTGGGTAGTATCCGCTGAAAACCCTCAGGAGACAACACTCCTCCTACTAGGGACACCTAGAAGTTTAACGGCTTGTTGCACGAGCTCAGTACAATCGCGTTTCCCTGCGAAAGTGCGGTTAGGTTTTTTGTAGTGAATAAAAATAAGTTTGCTCGAGGACGAGCAAAAGATAAGTTTGGGGGTATTTGTTCACACCATAATATTGCATTATTATATTCCCCATTCTTATTCTTTTTATAAATAAACAGGTACTTTTGACGCATGTCTGCTACATGTTACAGGTTACAGGTTCTTGGACAGAAAACAGTGAAAACGATGTAAAGACGATGAAAAAGTGGACTTTGACCAACAAACAGAAGACTCTTGATCAAGCCTACATAAGGAACAATTCACAAAGCAAGATTCAAGACATCGACTCAAAGCGAACGGGTAGAAGTCCACTACAAATTGTTCACTGAAGATCTGGAACCAATGTAGAAGTCCAATTGATAAAAGAACACAATAAATAAGAAGCCCAAACATCAGAGAAGAGGCCCAGAAAATTCCACACAGTGTTCTCACCAATGGGCCGAGGAACCGCGGCCCCAAGCCTACCCAGGCCGCGGTTCCGCGGCCGTCATAAGAGATCTGTGGAAGAAAATTTTACTATAATTCGTTTGCGGCTCTGACTAGTCAACCGAAGGGCTATTTTTGTAATTTCAGACATGCGAAACAATTGTAACCCTAGGGTTTCCTATCTTCTATAAATAGGGACTCTAATTCATTGTAAACTTCATGCCTCCTTTTAAATAATAAATTCAGATCTCTTTATGGAGAGCATCAGTGTTTCTTTTCAATTCATGAATTCAGATCTGACAAACCTGCGTTGATGATTGGAGAGATGCATCTGTAAGTAGATTAAATTCCTTGCTCTAGTTTAGATTTCAATTCTTTGCCCTAGGTAGATTTAAATTCTTGCCGTAGATAAATTGCTTAGAGTTAGCTTTGGGGAAGGATTTTGAGAGATGAGATCTCTCATCCATTTCTTACCCATAATATATTTTCAATAGAACTCCATGCATACACGCACACACCGTGCCCTACGGCACCCTACCCCTCGAGGTAGCGGTGACACCGTAGTGTAAAGGCCCGGTTGCGCGCGTTTTCCATGGAGGTTAGGGTAAGGATCTCTAAAGGAAGGACAAGAACCTAGAGGAAGGAACACCTTCCCGAATGGATCTAATCCCCTTTATTAATAATTACCATAACACCTAATTAGATCTTCATTCGGGTATAGAAAGCGTTGAGATTTACTTGCATTTCCAAACCATCCCTAAACCTAACCCTAGCAAGACTAGATCTAGATAATCTTAGATAGATAGATTTAGATTTTAGATTTAATAATCAATCCGAACACCTTTCGGAATTAGCTCGTTAGCGCGATTAGGAGATTCACAACATCCCTGTGGACCGACCCGTACTCACCGGCTAGCTGCAAAGCGACGCCGTTCTTGATTGCGGTAATAGATAGTTTTTGACATACAAATCAAGTATCGGGATTCTTCAAAGAAATTGAAGATGTAGATCCTTGTGATTGGTATTCAGATGATAGTAATGGTTTTGAGAAACTTGTTTCTCTTTCGGGTTACTCATAATTGGATGTATTCCTAAGTTGAGTAATGCTAATTAGCCTCTCTCCATTAAGTAGATATGCACTGGAGACAGTTGCATAGTTTGAATCTGGTTCCAATTAAATTAGTGCCTCTATTTCTATATTTTATATAAAATGGTTCATATCTTAACGATATTAAGATACGAGGAGTTGTCCAGCTTATGATTAAAACCAGACACTGGATAACTCAAGGCACGTTTCTGTAATGGCAGTTTGTGGGTTGACCCTAGCTTTGACGAGGGTTGATTTTCTACCATCTGGAAGATCAATAGTGATATTGTTCTTGACTCGCCACAGTTTTAATAAAATGGATTTTTTTAGAAAACAGTAGTGGGAGTATGGTAGAACTGGAAGTGATTCCAGAACCGCAAACGATTACGGAAAATTTAATAGGACCTATATATTCAATCAGGTTTGACATTCCATTAGCCACTCCGCAGACATGGTGGGTAACCTCAGACACCCGAGAGGTACTCCGGTAGCCTCAAGGACGGTGACAGAGAGGTTCTTATTTACCCAGACTTGACACTATTGTTGTTCCAAACTATGAGACCCGGCAGAAGGATAAGTATAGCGTCGTTCTAAACTAGTTTTAGAAGTGTACGTATATATTATTCTGCCAGAGGGTTGTCGTAGTCAGTGGGAGCAGCGGAAGTATAGTGGACAAGAAGCTTACGTCTATTTATAGACTTAAGCAGATATAGCGGAGATAAGATCATCTATTTTTGATGTGACAGTCATGGTTTTGACTTCATCAGAATAGGGGATGGATCTGTTAAGAAGGTAGTAGGGTGTGATGTCCTGGTATTTGGATGACATACACAGATTAGGAAGTAAAATTCATATACTACGATCGGTTGTACTGTGGTCGTCACACAGTTGTTTCTCCACAAAGGACATGGATATAATATCAAACATTCTGGTTACTAGATCTATGGTTTTAGATCTAGATTTGGGTAGTTTCCCAATATGGGTACTTTGACAATATTCTCATAGTATTTTAGAATAGTTGACTCCTGGCATGGTGGTGTACCTGCAGGTGATGGAGTCACCCTCTCTAAAGGTGTCTTACAGACTAAAAGAGAGAGGGATGTGCATGATTGGCAGATCACTTGCTTGGACAATTGAGTCAATCGTGAGATGTCAAGTACCACACCAGATGTTGTATTTGCACTAGTTGCGATAAGTTTATATTAATCCAATCCTGAAGAAACATAAGGAAGCCGTTTTAGAACATAAGTGCGTGTTCTACGGATTTGATGACGGCAGCCTCCTTCGGGAGACGGTTATCATTCCAGGCTTCCAAGGTGACATAGATGACAGAGTGATTATCAGAGTTATAGTTTTTCGTCTGACGAGGGACAGTATTATCGACAGGTGGTCCAAGAGGATACTGTGGGAGGCATGGTGCTGGATACTGATTAGATTCGGTTATCGATACAGTCTAAGAAGTTTGGATTTGGAGTTCATTTATGAACTAGGTCTCATCGGATATCCAGACATATTCTAAGACAGGTATTACTCGATTCGGGAGATGGCTTTCTCCGCGAATTGAGATTAAGAGAGACATAGAAAGAAACATCAGGGCGGATCCACTCACTGAGGCTATTTCTCGAACACAAGAGTTTTACAAACTAGCTTTGTGAAACTGATTAGTAGAGAAGTTGGGTGTTAGGTATCACACGGGCTGTGAGTATGCGACATCGCAATAATTAGCCTTAAGTGCAAGTGGGAGATTGTTGGAGATGCTGCCCTCAAAGTCAATTATTGGATCGCAAGTACGTGATTGCAATGATTGAGGCTGGACCTATACCTATATAACAGTCTTGCTCGAGATGATAGTATGCTATCTGGTTTGTCTTTATCAACGTATACTTGCTTTAGTTCACTATTGCATGATGATAGAGCTCATAGGATTCTTGCTTGACTACCAGCAGTATGATGGCGATCATATACGTGGGAGCTGGGGTCTATAAGCACATCCTTAAAAGTGTCCCTAGTCGTGGGAGTTTCGAGACAGGGCATCGATACTTCAAAGTAGACTAGTGTATACAGTCGAGACCCCGACGAGGGACGGTGGCCGGTCTCACAAGCCATTGGTGTCAGTTGGATCACCTAAGATGTATACAGGTGCTCATTAGGTTATGAGTACACCAGACAGGACTCGCCGGGAACATGCTAGTTGGTATTATACATATCGTCAGATAGCAGTTCCCTAGTGACATGTGTACAGGTTAGTTTATCGACCTGAGATCGTCATTTGTCTCGTGTGAGTTCCCACTGTGCTTTGATTCCTACCCTACCACGCTCAAAGGAGACGTGCAAACAGGTATTTTTTGGGTACAGTCCCGAGCCACATGGAGGCAGTGAGCGGATCGTCGGGGATTCGTCTCTCCCGGTATTGGGGGTTGATGTCGCACAGTGCACGGGTGTCCATCACTAGAAATCCTCGGCCGAGGTAGTGGAGAATTACTGATTTGGATCAGTAGCTTCTCAGGTGGTGATGGGCTTCATGCCGACACGATTTATCGTGTTATTAGGTGTCTGACTTTATCCACCCCCTAGACTCGATATGCGATACTCTTTAGACGAACGGACCGGACTGTATATACATTGTCGCTGTCAGGCTCAGTAGGGTTTATAGATGAGTTCGCTCGTCAGCTTCCCTTCTGATCAATACATAAGCAACCGTTACGTACAGCTCGTACCTCTGACGTGTTAGTGGTTATACCCAGTGCCAGTGTGTTGATGAGTCATTAGAGTCCCCCACAGAAAGTTTCCCAAGTTCGGGCGAAACGTTGTAGAGGCCGTATGGTTTTATGGCAGGGTTCGGAAAATGCACTTGCGTTTTCGCACGTGTCATTTTTCGGGCAGATAATACTGGTCGGCTTTGGTTTAAGGCAGATCCGAGTATTATACTGTGTAGATATAATATCTTTGTCTCAGTTGCATTTGTATTCGGTCGTAATACAAATGCGGGTATGTTTATACTGATACGGGGTTATCCTGAAATTCGTTTCAGGATCGCCTTTTGGAAGTTGCCAGTTTCCAGTTTTCTATCGGCCGTATTTAACATTCGGTTAAATGCGGATTTATCTTTCCGTCACTCTGGTGAGTCGTAAGGGTGAGTCGTGCTTCTAGAAGCTTCTAGAATGGTGACTAGGTTCATGAACTTTTGTTTGCATTAATTACATGATGACTAGGTTTATATGACTCATGCTTTAGCATTAATGATTCTTGTTAACCATAGGATATTTGTTCATGATATTTATCCTTGTGGTCACCCTCTTTGCTCCTACCATCACCTCCCTCTTGCTATATAGTGGCCGGCCCCCTCTCTTGAGAGAATCATGGTTGTTGTTTTGAAAAGATATAAGTTTTGGTGCATAGAAATTAGGTGTGATCGGTTTCTCTTTTCACCCGATCCAAAAGGCAACTTCATTAACCGTTCGTCCATAGCTTTGGACGTAACGAGACAAAGTGTTCTACTCATTCTCTACATCATCTTGGTCGTCTCTTCTAGCAAACTTGACGATCGAGTTGCCTCGGTGCAGAGACGAGAGCCCGTTTAAAGATCCGTCGACGTGGTGCCACCTGGACGACGAGACTGGAGATTCAGGAGATCGGAGCAGCCGCAACAAGCATGGGATGATGGTTGAAGACCGAAGGACTCGGATCGTTCGGTATAACTCTTCTACCTACTTTGTAGTTTGTTAGTTTAGCTTTAATGGCAGATCCGGGTTACGGTACGCGATAGCGCCAGTTTGTAAAAAGTTTTTGTTCCGCATTTGGCGTCTGTTAGACTGCAGGGGTGCTACTGTGTACTTACAGTTAGCATATCGAGAATACATATTGATAGAGCCCTTACGATCTTGCTTGACTACCAGCGTTGTGATGGCAGTCACACTAGTGGGGGCTGGTAGTCTACAAACACATCCTTTTTCAGGTCCCTAGTCGTAGGATTATCGAGACAGGGCATCGATACTCCGGAATAGACTAGTGTGTAAGCTTCTCATCCCAGCAGGGGAAATGGTCTGTCCCACAGCCATTAGTACGTTGTACTGGAGATAGTATACAGGTGCTCGTTGGGTTACGGGTACACCGGACAAGACTCGCAAGGAACTGTTAGTTGGTACTATACCCGTCGTCAGTTAACAGTTCCCAGGTGACATGAGTACAGTATAGTCCGCAGACTTGACACTGCTGCTTCGTCTCGAGTGTGTTCCCACCGTTCTTAAATTGCTACCCTACCACGGCTCAAAGGACTCGTGCAAACAGGTAGAGTTGGGTGCAGTCCTAAAGCACTTGGAGGCAGTGGCGGTTAGATAGGATTCGTCTCTCCCGGTATTGGGAGTTGATATCGCGCTGTGTTTGGAGAGCCATTACGAAAAGTCCCTGGCCAGGGCAAACGAGATTTACTGGTAGGATTTCTAGTAGCTTCTCAAGGTGTAATGGGCTTCGCTCTGACATGACTTATACCGCTTTTAGGGGACTGACGCTTGCCGCCCCCTAGGCCCGATATGCGATTGTCCTAGACGAACAGACCGGACTGTATGGAGATTGTCACATCAGGCTCAGTAGGAGTTCGGATGGGTTTCCTCATCGGCCTTCTTATCAACATCTACCTGGGGACCGTTACGTACAGCTAGTACCGCTTGCGGCCTGTGGTTAAACCCACTGCCAGCGTAAGTGTCGAGTCTTTAGAGTCCCACACAGAGAGTTTCCCTGCTTCAGGCGAAACGATATAGAGGTCGTATGGTTTTACGACAGGGTTCGGACACATACGTGTTTTTACGCACGTACGATGTTCGAATAGTTTATACTAGCAGGCTTTGGTTTAAGCCAGATTCTAGTATTGGATTATTGGATTTATACAGTCTCAGTATTTCCGTGTTTTCATGGATGGGAGGGGCATTCTCGTAATTAGTCGAGAAGCTTCTAGAAGATTGATGAGTTGGAGGATTAGCTGGAAATTGCATTAAATGGATTAATGACTCATGGTGTGATTCATCCAAAGGAGTTAGTGAAGCATTTATTGCTTAATGACTCATGAGATGAATCACACAAAGTGAGTTAATGAAGTATGGTTGATATTATTATTTGTTATTCATTTAATAATTATTATGCTTCATATATTCACAAATGAGATATTATTTCATTATCATTCTCACTCACACCTTCTCTCTCCTCAAGCTCTCTCCCTTCAAGAACTAACCCTAACCTCTCATGTGCTGAGATCCAAGGGTTAGCAAGATTAATAGATCCCTAATCCTCTTCTATATCCTCTAGGTTGCTTTGATTAACAATCATAGCCACATAGTTACCTCAAGTGAGAGGTTAAAGCTTGGAGAAGTAGCTCTCGGGTGGATCTTCTATCACATCGAGGAGGCCGACGAGGAGGTGATCAACGAGAATAAGAAGGACTTGATTCATTAGGTATAATCATCTTTCATAGTAGCTAATCACTTCTTTATTGTTGTTAGTTAGGGTTTAGCAAAGATCTGTAAAGTTAGTCGATGTTAGTTTAAACAAAATGATTATTTTACCTATTCCGCCTCCCCGCATCATGTGGGGTGTCTAACGTCGACTTACAGTGGTATCAGAGCCTCTGTAAACCATAACTAACTTGTTAGAAAAGTCGTTAGAAATTCGATCGCAAAACGAACCCGAAAAAACATCATTTTAACCAAGTTTCTGTCGATTTTTAAACGGGGTCTAAAAATTTTTCAGGGACCCTTAAAAATACAAGCAGCGAATTATATGATTACTGGAGAAATTTGGGATCGTGACTCGGCTAAACCGCCGCAGAACCGCGGCCGATCCAAGCCATCCACCATGGATCCGCGGCCGAGTTGAAGCCGAGTCAGCCCAAATTTGCCCAGTAACTTTCTGTGTTGATGTTGTATTTTCAGGGATGTTTTGTTTCTGCTCAGGTTTCAGGTGCACAGAGAATTATTTGGAGTAGAATCATTTGTGTTTGCTTGATCGAAATTCTAAGATGTTTGGCTAACTTGATTATATATGTGATGTGTTTAATGTGTTCGTAAACCTCCCCTAACTGCTAGTATATCGATTAGCAGGGGGTTGCACATTTCTGTAATGGTTTTTAATGGTTGTGTTTGTGGACTTGTTGGATTGTCGTGAATGGATAGCTGGGGATGTGAGATGAGTGTTTCTTTCATTCAAATGTAATTTGTAAATTGTTGTAATATTCTTTTGCGGGGCACTTCCGGGTTGAGGTTGTAACCACCATTGTTTTATTTCATTTACTGTTTTCTGCTCCTAGGATAGGCCCAAGATGGGGTGCACAAACTACCGGGTACTTTGAAGTTCTTAGTGGCCTACTCACGTTGTTGAGGGAGACTGCTTCACTTCGGGTACTTGGCGGGTAGTTTGCCGTACCCGTAGGGATCTAGGGTAGGGGTTTTGGCTATCCATCGTGACTGTGTAATCCGTCTTTCTTTGCAGGCTCAAAAGGAACGCGGATTTGTAGAAAATCCAATATGTTCATCTGTGATCCGGAATGCCTATTATTGGGTCTGACGAATGTACAATATCTATATATGATAGCTATTAGACATCACTTATGTTTTGCACCTGCGCTAGCGCAGCCCCCGCTCTATCGTTGGTTAAGTAACCTAACGGGTGAATGATGGGGCCCAGTGGCGAATGCGGATGGCATAAGAGGACGTTGTAATTTCGTTGTTTTCTGCAATGATAGGTTAATTGATGGGACGCATTATTTTAATGCAAATAAAATAAACCAAAGTTGAATCGTTGGAACAGTTTAAAAGAAACCACTCGGTTATTTTTAAAACAGAAGATATTTTTAATTGCGGAGCTTTAACCACTCCTTTTAAAAGCTATCAGGTTCCTTCGATCATATCAAGTTCACTACGTTCACGGTTTCACCAAAACCATTCGTAGCCCTCCGTCGTTTCATTTGGGTATTCAGTAGTATTCAAGCTATGTATTTTGACCAACGCCAAAGCATAGTGTTTGGTAGCAGCTGGATATTCATTTGTTGCATAGATAGATGAGTTAGTTTGGGACAGTCGTATTATCATTTGGCCAACGTCAGGGGTATGTACGGATGGGTTCAAATTAACAAGATAATGATGGGTAGAACTTTACATGTGACTTATGACATTTTGACCAACGCCAAGGTCATAAGAGCATGGGGCAGAAATTGATATCGGGAATTTCTAAGGAAACTGAAATTTGCTAAGAGGTGCATACCATTTGGAGTGTGATAATTCTGGTAGGATTCCTTCAGCTTTATTACACGATGATATTTGGATCCCGATCCTACTGTGAGTATCCGCTACTCATCAGGAGATTCGTCACTTAACGATCAATGCTATAAACCAAGTAGGTGTCGAGAAAGGTGTCAGCGGGGCTACGCCCCCAGAGAAAAGAGGTTATTTAATTACGGAACTTCGCGAAAGTGTCGTAAAACCTCCCTCGAAGTACCGACACCGGCCTGGCTGAACGGTTAAGCAAGTATTGTACGGTGAGAATAGTCCTGACTAGTTCTCCCTTTTTGGTTTGAGGAGGGATTCGAGAAACAATAGGAGCCATCCTGTTTAGATAAACTAAAAACCACTCTAAATTTGCAAGAGCATCATACTAAAGTGTCCCCTCTCTCTCTCAATTGCAGCGACCCAGAACATGACAGGCCTTAAGTTACTATTAGATAAAAATATTTTGACAGGGCCAAACTATAAAGACTGGTTCCGGAATGTCAAGATGGCAATAACTTATAACAAATTGGGGTATGTCCTTACTACTAAAGCACCTGTTTTCCCTGGTCCAGAATCCAGTGTCGCGGATAAGGAAATCCGCAAGACCTGGGAGATAGATTGCGCGAAGGCCAAATGCATCGTGCTTGCCTCTATGAATAATGAACATCAGAGGAGGCACGAGAATATGGATCTTGAATCCATATTTCTCCACACCAAGGAACTGTATGGAGAGCAATCTCGTATAGCTAGATACGAGACCTCGAAGAACTTGTTTCAGTCGAGGATGGCCGTCGGATCATCTGTAGGAGAACATATCCTAATGATGATTGGCTATATAGAAGAGCTCGCGGACCTCGGGACGACTTTAGAGAACGAGCTGTATACAGACTTGGTTCTTCAGTCCCTTCCTTCCACCTACGCCCAGTTTATTCTGAATTTCAACATTCAAGGAAAAGAAGTTGAAATTCCAGAACTCCTTAACATGTTGAGGAGTGCAGAGGGCACCTTGCAGAAAGCAAGGGAAACACCCACTATGTTTGTTCGCGGTGCTTCCTCTTCCGGGTCCAAGGCTAGGGCCAAAGGAAGGGAGAAGAAGGCCGCTACCAAACCAAGAGGTGGTGTTGGTAAGGTGGGAGCTAAGGGAAAGGCAAAGGTTGCGGTGCCAGTAGTGGCAAAGGACGAGTGCTTCCACTGTCGTAGGAAAGGCCACTGGAAAAAGGATTGCAAAGCTTGGATTGCCAAGAACCAGGAACCGAAGCAAGCTGCGGCTTCGACTTCAGGTGTGTTTGTAATTGAAAATTGTCTGTCAATCAACTCTACTTCCTGGGTATTGGATACCGGATCAGGATCTCATATATACAATTCATTGCAGGCACTGAGAAACCGAAGAGTGCTGAAGGTTGGTGATATGACCCTCCAGGTTGCTAACGGGGCTAGCGTGGGTGCTATGTCCATAGGGGATTATCTCCTTGGATTGACGAGTGGACATATTTTTGTTTTGCATAACTGTTTTTGTGTACCCAGTTTAACGTGTAATATCATATCAGTATCGTTGTTATCAAAAGAAGGTTATGATTTCACGTTTGTAAGCGATGTTGTTAACATCCACCTTAATCATGGTTTGATTGGGTCCGGTACACTAGATAATGGTATATATGTGTTAAACCAATTACAGATTTTCAATGTCTAAAACACACTAAAAAGAAAGTCTCCTGATATAAATCGGGTTTTCTTATGGCATTGTAGACTAGGTCACATCAATGAGACAAGGTTAACTAAGTTACATAGAGAAGGATATTTGGATCAGTTCGAATATCAATCTTATTCCACTTGACAATCATGTCTCAAAGGAAAGATGACAAAGACTCCATTCACTGGACATGGAGTAAAAGCGAGCGAGCTCTTAGGACTCATACACAGCGATGTATGTGGTCCAATGTCTACACATGCAAGAGGTGTTTTTTCATATTTCATTACTTTTACGGATGATTTCTCTAGGTATGGATTCATTTTCTTAATGAAACATAAATCCGAGGCCTTTGAGAAATTCCAAGAATATAAGAATGAAGTAGAAAACCAAACCGGCAAAAGTATCAAGACACTTAGATCTGATCGAGGTGGTGAATACTTAAGTGCCAAGTTCCTGGGTTACCTAAAAGAAAAAGGAATTCTCTCTCAGCTTACTCCTCCATACACTCCACAGCATAACGGTGTATCGGAAAGACGGAACCGAACCCTATTGGATATGGTACGTTCCATGATGAGTAATGCTGAGTTACCGCGATCTTTCTGGGGTTATGCACTAGAATCAGCTGCATATCTTTTAAACAGGCCTCCTACCAAGACTGTGCCTACCACGCCATATCAGATGTGAAGTGGGAAGAAACCCTATCTTCAGTATCTGAAGATATGGGGATGTCCAGCTTTTGTTAAAAAGCAGCATGCGGACAAACTCGAGGCACGATCAGTGCAGTGTCAGTTTGTGGGATATCCAAAGAACTCCAAAGGGTATTTCTTCTATTACGCAGAGGAAAAAAAGGTTTTTGTTTCTCGTAATGCCCATTTTCTAGAACAGCAGTTTTTAGAAAAGGAAACAAGTGGGAGCGCAATAGAACTGGAAGAAATTCCAGAATCACAAACTACTACTAAAAGTTTGGTAGAACAAGAAGTTCAAGAAGAACAGAACATTCCCGCATCCCTCCGCAGGAGTAGTAGGCCGTCTCATACGCCTGAGAGATACTACAGTTTTCTCATAGATGGGGATAGAGAAGATTGCATCATTGATAATAATGAACCTACTAGCTTCCGGCAGGCTATCCAGAGCGGCGACTCGGTAAGATGGCTGGATGCAATGCGGACCGAGATGGAGTCCATGTACACCAACAAAGTATGGACTTTGGACTTTTCTCCAGATGGGGTAAAACCCATAGGATGCAAATGGATCTTCAAGAAAAAGATTGGTGTAGATGGACAGGTGGAAACCTATAAGGCTAGACTTGTTGCAAAGGGTTTTCGTCAAAGACCTGGTTTGGACTATGACGAAACTTTTTCTCCAGTGGCTATGCTCAAATCCATTCGGATCCTTCTTACCATTGCTGCCTTCCATGATTATGAGATCTGGCAGATGGACGTAAAGACAGCTTTTCTAAATGGTAATTTAGAAGAGTGCGTCTATATGGATCAGCCAGAAGGTTTCAATCAGAGTGGGAGCAGTAGGAAAGTGTGCAAGTTGCTTAAGTCCATTTATGGACTGAAGCAGGCATCGCAGAGTTGGAACATCTGTTTTGATGAAAAGGTCAAAGAATATGACTTTATCAAAAATCCAGATGAACCATGTATATATAGTAAAATTGTAGTACGAACTGTCGTATTCCTCGTCTTGTACGTGGATGACTGATTGATCTCAAATAATAATTTAGTAACCGCAATCAAGAACGGCGTCGCTTGGTAGCTAGCTGGTGAGTACGGGTCGGTCCACAGGGATTTGGTGAATTACCTAATTGCCCTTACGAGTTAATTCCGAACGGTGTGAAAGGATTGATTAAATCTAAAAACTAAATTAATCTAGATCTAAATCTTGCTAGGGTTAGGTTTAGGTTAAGTTTGGAAAGTCAATAAATCTCACCGCTTTCTATACCCATATTAAGATCTATTAGGAGTTATGGTAATTATTAATAAAGGGGATTAGAACCATTCGGGAAGA
This sequence comes from Agapanthus africanus, assembly GCA_030015575.1. NCBI lineage: Eukaryota > Viridiplantae > Streptophyta > Magnoliopsida > Asparagales > Amaryllidaceae > Agapanthus > Agapanthus africanus. The sequence goes on from CM057349.1 coordinate 299,431,237, forward strand.
TGTTTCTTCCTCTAGGTTCTTGTCCTTCCTTTATCAATCTTTACCCTAACCTCCATGGAAAACACGCTCAACCGGGCCTTTATACTACGGTATCACCGCTACCTCGTGGGATAGGGTGCCGAAGGGAGCGGTGTGTGCATGTATGCATGGAGTCCTATTAATTATATGTGATGGGCAAGAAAGGGATGAGAGATCTTCATCTCTCAAACCTTCCCCAAAGCTAACCCTAACAAGCGAGGAGACTACTCGCTCATTAGGGAATTTAAGAACAGATCTAAACTATCTATCTAGGCAAGAAATTAAATCTAAACTAGGGCAAGAATAGAAATTACCTAGGGCAGATAATAAATTTAACCTAGGGCAGAAAATAAATTAAGAACTTACAAATTGATGCTCTCCAAAAAGAATTCTGAATTTTATTAATGAAAGGAGGCATGACCTAATACAAGAATTTGGGCTTCTATTTATAGGACATAGAAAACCCTAGGTTTACAATTGCCGCATGTCTGCTATTACAAAAATACCCCTAGGAAGACTTAGTCAGCGCCGCCAGAGTTATGGAAAATTTTCACACCACTACGGGCCATACACGGCCGCGGAACCGTGGCCACAGCCCTGGTTTGGCCGCGGTTCCGCGGCCAAAAGGAAAGCTTGGATGCTGCATTTTCTTCTGCTGGTTTTGGGTGACTTTGGCTTCCTATTTCTTGTGTTGGTTTTTCAGATTGGCTTCTAAGTTTCTTCCAGATCTCCCAGTGAATAATTGTAGTGGACTTTTACCGTTGCTTCATGACGAAGTCTTGAATCTTGCGCTGCCATGTACTTTGTGAACTGATCTTCGTGTAGGCTTGATCAAGATTCCACCATTTATTGCTCGTAGTCTCACTTTGTATCATCTTTTTCATTAATTCACTGTTTTTGCTCCGAGAACTTGTAATCTGTAACTAAGTAGCAGACATGGGTCAAAAGCACCTGTTTATTTGTAAAATGCATAAGAATGGGGAATATAATAATGCAATATTATGATATGAACAAATACCCCCAAACTTATCTTTTGCTCATCCTCGAGCAAACCTAGTTTTATTCTCGACAAAAACCTAACCTCACTTTCGCAGGGAAACGCGATTGCACTGAGCACGTGCAACAAGCCGTTAAACCTCTAGGTGTCCCTAGTAGGAGGAGTGTTGTCTCCTGAGGGTTTTCAGCGAATACTACCCACAAAATCCTATCAATTCGGCCCATTAACTTTTATTCTCCAATTAAGTTTTCTAACAAGAAATTCTATTATCTTTGACTCATAAATTATCCACCCATATTCTTCACGCTTCCTTATCATTTAACTTAAGATTATATATGTTCTGCAGACCTACTTAGCTTTCGGCATCTCTTAAGTTTTCCTTCTAGGGTTCCATCTCAACTTAGGAATTTTTATCATCTCTACTAAAGATACAAGTCCTATTCTTCATTCCTATCTTGTATCTAAACTCCAATCACATACCCCTACGTGTGTATATATGTCACCCCTACACTTGGAAATTCAAATCAAGCAATCATACTCTTGTCCGTTGTCCAAAGCATTTCTTAATTGGTGAATTTTTAGATGAGGTTTGCTCACACATCCTTCATGCGACCGTTAATACTTCTTGAGGTACCAACAACCGATTACAAGATGTGTTTGCACATTAAAGCGTAATTCCTAGTCTTGCAACACCTAAGGCTTTAGCAGTGACTCCCAAACCAGTTGGTCTAAGGCACTAGGTGATGAAGCACCCTCGCTAAATATTTTTTTCTATTTTTGCAGCCTTAAGTAATCACAAAAACCAGTGTTCATTTTTTTTATTGACTATTTATTCACACTTGTATTTTTTTTTCTTCGTACTAAGGACTTTAGACAAGAGCATTTCAAGGTCTCTTCTACTATTCCAAGTTTCAAGGTGCGTGTTTTTGCAATTTGTAGGGTATATATTTTCAGAATCTAGACTTAAGCTTAGGAATTATTTTTCAAACTTATACTTTAATAAAAACATCAATACTCTTCCCTTGTTTTACTTAGCCCAAGAAGTGAACTCAAAATTTGCCTATTTCTAAATATCCCATAAAGACATATACTTCTACCGTTAAACTTTAAGAAAGGTTATTTTTAGGATTTTTTAATTTACTAAGTCTAAGATCTAGTTGTTCATGGCTAGTTAACCTTTTTGTCAAACTCAAGTCAATTATAGCCAAAATTGAATATTTTAATTTTTATAATTTTTTAAATTTTTCAATTTTTATGGGTTTTAAAATAAATATGCAAATGCAAAAATATACACATGAATGCGAAGGAAGAAGACTTACCAAGCATACCCCCAAACTTAAACTTGACAGTGTCCTCACTGTCATGCTACACCAAGAGGGTTAAAATGTCGGCACGCCCCTGTTTATTTATTTATAAATTTTTTTTATAATTTTTTTTTATTTTTATTGTTAAAAGAAGAGAAAAACAAAAAATATATATGCAACAAGGTTCCCCCCAAACTTAAGTAAAACAGCGTTAAAGTTCAGAGTTAGAGAGGAGAAAAAAAATCAAACTATACAAGGCCTTACACAGACCAAAAGTTAGCACCAACCATTCAAAAATTCTATCGTGATAATGATGGGGTTGGTGAAAGAATGGAGTGGAAAGAAAAGAAATGAGAAGCGCACGAGACCGTGTGGAGGTAGAGACGGTATAAGGTCTCGGTGGAGGAGAATGGCGGAGGGGAAAAAGAAATGGTAGGGGTTCTACTTCTTTGAGTAGAGGTTGATTAATCACAAAATCCGTATCGTTCAAGAATGCGAGTTCGTCGGCGAAAATATCTTCGAAACTTTCATCGAAGGTCCGATTGAACGTTTCAATCTCAAAAAGTGTCACGCCAGAATTAAACACACTTGATTGTGATTCTAAAATTATAGAACTCAAAATATCGGATTGTGATTCATCAACACTCGGTATCATGAAAGGAAGATTAGAAGAACCAAAGAAAGTGGGAATACGAACTTGAGGGTGGGGATGGAGTGTATAAATTAGCACAATTTGTAATGACCGATGTGTAAAAAGCGATTGTGCTAATCTATCAACCTGCTGAAAAATGAGATTAAATCCCTCAAGATTCGTGAGCAAACATGGATACGTCGAACTTGGTATTGGAGATGAAAGCGTAACGGTCTCTTGCAAGGTCGGAACGAGGACGGAAGGAAGCAAGTGAGGAATGGTATCAGTTAAAGATTCAGGAGGGTGTACACAATCAGTGGAAGGGACATGATGAAATGGGAAATCCGACTCATCGAACAAAACTGGTTCATCCTCAATAATTTTCTCAATATTCTCCTCAAATTTTAGCTCATCCATGCCATTATCATCAAAATCAAGACGCATATGAAGTTCAGGAGAAACATTTAATGACTCGGGATGATGAATTGGACATAAAATTTCAATCAAATCGACGGGTTCATCATCCAAAATATTCTCGGCGTCTAAATCCTCAATCAAGTGAAAATCAATTTTTTCGGACACCTCCTCAAAAGCATGGATATTTATCAATGTAGGTTCTAGAGTGGAGGTGTAAAGTTCAAAAGGATTAGGTGTGGTTTCACTCGAAAGGGACTCTTCACAATCTGGAAAATCAAGCACTAAAAAGTCACACAACTCATTTTTATTTTCAACTTGTGAACTATTTAGGACAATCGATGGAAAACCGGAGTTGTGGGCTTCAAATGGGTATGGGTAGGTTTGATTTGGAAAGGTGTAAAACTCACTCGCTCTTCTCAAATTCTCACTCTGTCCAACCGCCTTCTCATACATTGAAAAATTTGGAGCTAGTTGGAAACTAGCTACCGGTTCATTAGGTTGCATAAGGACGGCCATGGACGCATCCACATTCCTCATCATTTTGTTTGTTGCTGAAATATAAGCTTCCAACGACTGTTCCAAACTAAACATGGGTTGTGAAGGAGTTTCGGTAAAAGATTCGAAATTGTTTGGATATGTGAAACTCCCAAATGGCTGTGTAGAATCAATATCTAGTGAAGGTGGGAATGTCGGGTAGGACTGGTAAGAATTGGATGGTTGGACAGGAGTAGAATCAACATTTGGATAAAAAGGTGAATGGACTTGTCGATCCCTAGAACTGGATGTGTGGAGAGGGGTGAAAGATCGGCTACAAGATTGTGCAATATGCTCAGAAATAGACATCGGTTTAGGAGTTACAACAGGACTCGAAAAAGTGGTGTCAACGTACGAAGGTGGTGAAGGTTGACATGGTTGACACAAAGTGGATTGCAAAGTCGAACTGTTTCTCCTAGACGCTTCTATTCGATCTTTCAAAGAAATTTTGGGCATGGAGGGATCGTCCTTAAATCGACCGAAACAATTCACGTACGAAACAAGGTTAGGTTCGGGATACCAAAGTTCGGCAAGAGATTTGTGATGTGGGGTACCCATGATAGAAGAAAGGAGAAAAAGGAATGTGGGGTGCACTGATTTCTTAGCGACAAAAGTTTGCAAGTTTTTATAAAAAAAATTCTTTTTTTTCCTTTTTCTCTTTATTTGGAACTGTTTGCAAAAAAGATTTTCGATAAAGGGCTTAGACACACTATCAATCAACCAAAAATGCACAATTAGGCCTAGATCTAGGGTCACCTTGGTCAGCTAGACAGCTCCTAACTGTTCCAAAGGGCTAGAAATAGGACCTCAAACCGCCTCTTCACCGCCAATTGCGGCCAGGTAAGTGCCAGGTGAGTGGGAGGCTCTCCGCTACAAGTAGTGGCCCTTATTAAGTAACCACTCGCCTTAGACACACTTGCCTAGACACCGCAAAGTCAGGTTAGGATCAACGACCGATGCCTACAACTAGTCCTCTGTCCTATTGAGCGCGACGTCCTTAGGGCTGAGTCTAGTATTTTTTAATTAAATAGTGGTCAATGCGTATGCCTTATGTGATTTCTGGGGTCCTGGGAAGGGTGATGAAATTCCCACCCAATCTGGATTAGTTTCAAGCCTCTTAAAGTCCGATTAAAGATATGCAAAACAGTAAAAATCACTTGCAATCAATTTTTATTTTAAGCGCGGCGCAAAGAATCCTGCACAAGATTTGTTATTTGGAAGGGGGGAGATTTTTAAGCGCGAAGAATCCTGCAGGAGATTTTTAAGAAGATATATTTTAGGTTGCAGAAGAGAGAGAGGGAACAAACAGTGCAATTTCCTCGTGCTGACGTCAGCATCATGCGGCTGAACCGCGGTCGAAAGGGGTTTGCGCGGCGGAAGGGCGGCGGTCCGTACGGATCAGATCCCGAGACTTCACCAAAGGACCGCGGATGCGCGGAAGAAGGCAGTTTAGGCGGCGGAATCGCGGTGGACTGGGCAGCTCGCGTCTCGAGATTTTTTATGTTGTTCAGTTGTTGAAATCATCTGCTGTTCAGATCTTTCGTTTTCTGTTTCGCTTTCTTGATTTTTCCTGATCCGAACTTCTTTGTTGTTCCTGCAAAATTCACACAAAAATACCCTTTACAAAAATAAAAATTGATAAATTTTTATATTTTTTTGATTTTTCAGTTTTTTATGATTTTTCAATTTTTATTAACCCGAAATTGCAAAAAGAAAATAACATGCCATCCCCGGCAACGGCGCCATTTGATTGATCTCAAAGAATAATTTAGTAACCGCAATCAAGAACGGCGTCGCTTGGTAGCTAGCCGGTGAGTACGGGTCGGTCCACAGGGATTTGGTGAATTTCCTAATTGCTCTTACGAGTTAATTCCGAACGGTGTGAAAGGATTGATTAAATCTAAAAACTAAATTAATCTAGATCTAAATCTTGCTAGGGTTAGGTTTAGGTTAAGTTTGGAAAGTCAATAAATCTCACCGCTTTCTATACCCATATTAAGATCTATTAGGAGTTATGGTAATTATTAATAAAGGGGATTAGAACCATTCGGGAAGATGTTTCTTCCTCTAGGTTCTTGTCCTTCCTTTATCAATCCTTACCCTAACCTCCATGGAAAACATGCTCAACCGGGCCTTTATACTACGGTATCACCGCTACCTCGTGAGATAGGGTGCCGTAGGGAGCGGTGTGTGCATGTATGCATGGAGTCCTATTAATTATATGTGATGGCCAAAAAAGGGGTGAGAGATCTTCATCTCTCAAACCTTCCCCAAAGCTAACCCTAACAAGCGAGGAGACTACTCGCTCATTAGGGAATTTAAGAACAGATCTAACCTATCTATCTAGGGCAAGGAATTAAATCTAAACTAAGGCAAGAATAGAAATTACCTAGGGCAGATAATAAATTTAACCTAGGGCAGAAAATAAATTAAGAACTTACAAATTGATGCTCTCCAAAAAGAATTCTGAATTTTATTAATGAAAGGAGACATGACCTAATACAAGAATTTGGGCTTCTATTTATAGGACATAGAAAACCCTAGGTTTACAATTGTCGCATGTCTGCTATTACAAAAATACCCCTAGAAAGACTTAGTCAGCGCCGCCAGAGTTATGGAAAATTTTCATGCCACTACGGGCCATACACGGCCGCGGAACCGCGGCCGCAGCTCTGGTTTGGCCGCGGTTCCGCAGCCAAAAGGGAAGCTTGGATGCTGCATTTTCTTCTGCTGGCTTTGAGTGACTTTGGCTTCCTATTTCTTTGGTTGGTTCTTCAGATTGGCTTCTAAGTTTCTTCCAGATCTCCCAGTGAATAATTGTAGTGGACTTTTACCGTTGCTTCGTGACAAAGTCTTGAACCTTGCGCTGCCTTCTACTTTGTGAACTGATCTTCGTGTAGGCTTGATCAAGATTCCACCATTTATTGGTCGTAGTCTCACTTTGTATCATCTTTTTCATTAATTCACTGTTTTTGCTCCGAGAACCTGTAACCTGTAACTAAGTAGCAGACAAGGGTCAAAAGCACCTGTTTATTTGTAAAATGCATAAGAATGGGGAATATAATAATGCAATATTATGATATGAACAATGACATTCTCTTGATACGAAATGACATTCCTATGCTACAATCTGTCAAAGGATTCTTGTCACACAGGTTCTCCATGAAAGACCTGGGTGATGCCTCTTACATTCTGGGGATCCGGATCTATCGTGATAGATCCAAGAGGATGTTGGGACTTTCACGGTCCAGGTATATCAACACTATACTGAAAAGATTCAGTATGGAAGATTCTAAGCGTGGTAGTTTGCCGGCTTGTCATGGAATCACCCTCTCCAAAGAGATGTCTCCCAAGACTGATTTAGAAAGGGATCGCATGTCTATTATACCCTACGCTTCTACGGTAGGCTCTATAATGTATGCGATGTTGTGCACCAGACCAGATGTAGCTTACGCACTGAGCGTGGTAAGCAGGTATCAGTCAGACCCAGGGGAGAAGCGCTGGATAGCAGTAAAGAACATTCTCAACTACATGAGAAGGACTAAGGAGATGTTCTTGATTTACGGCGGAAAAGACCTCAAGATCGAGGCCGTTGCTGATTCCAGCTTCCAGAGTGACAAGGATGACTCCAAGTCCATGTCAGGTTATGTCTTTACCCTCAATGGAGGGGCGGTGTGCTGGAAGAGTTCCAAGCAGGACACCGTTGCTGACTCGATGATGGAAGCGGAGTATATCGCTGCTTGCGATGCCACAAATGAAGCGGTCTGGATGACAAAGTTCCTCACAAAACTTCAGGTGGTTCCATCCATTGTTGATCCAATACCTCTGTATTGTGACAACAACGGGGTTATAGCTTTAGCAAAGGAACCCAGGTCCCATCAGAAGTCCAGACACATCTTAAGACGGTATCACCTGATCAGGGAGATCATAGATCGCCGGGAGATCGAGGTCCGGAGAGTTGCTACAGAGGAGAATACTGCAGATCCATTCACAAAGGCCTTACCTCAGACGCAGTTCAAGAGACTATTAGAGATGATAGGTCTTCGATACGCCAATACATGGCCCTAGTTCATGTGGGAGATTGTTAGTGTTTATGCCCTAGGGGCCATTATTGTATCATACTAGCTTGTATATTACTTAATGGAAGCTTGGGATATTCACAGTTATATTAACAGTCTTGTTAAACATGGTAGTACGCTACTTGGTTTGTATCTATCTTAATGTGTGTATATGTTAGCATATCGAGAATACATATTGATAGAGCCCTTAGGATCTTGCTTGACTACCAGCGTTGTGATGGCAGTCACACTAGTGGGGGCTGGGTAGTCTACAAACACATCCTTTTCCAGGTCCCTAGTCATAGGATTATCGAGACAGGGCATCGATACTTCGGAGTAGACTAGTGTGTACGCTTCTCATCCCAGTAGAGGAAATGGTCTGTCCCACAGCCATTAGTACGTTGTACTGGAGATAGTATACAGGTGCTCGTTGGGTTACGGGTACACCGGACAGGACACGCAGGGAACTGTTGGTTGGTACTATACCCGTCGTCAGTTAACAGTTCCCAGGTGACATGAGTACAGCATAGTCCGCAGACTTGACACTGCTGCTTCGTCTCCAGTGTGTTCCCACTGTTCTTAGATTGCTACCCTACCACGACTCAAAGGAGTCGTGAAAACAGGTAGCAGTTGGGTGCAGTCCCGAAGCACTTGGAGGCAGCGGCGGTTAGATAGGATTCGTCTCTCCCGGTATTGGGAGTTGATATCGCACTGTGTTTGGAGAGCCATTACGCAAAGTCCCTGGCCAGGGCAAACGAGATTTACTGGTAGGATTTCCAGTAGCTTCTCAAGGTGTAATGGGCTTCGCTCCGAAACGACTTATACCGCTTTTAGGGGACTGACGCTTGTCGCCCCCCTAGGCCCGATATGCGATAGTTCTAGACGAACAAACCGGACTGTACGGAGATTGTCACATCAGGCTCAGTAGGAGTTCGGATGGGTTTCCTCACCGGCCTTCTTATCGACATCTACCTGGGGACCGTTACGTACAGCTAGTAACGCTTGCGGCCTGTGGTAAACCCACTGCCAGCGTAAGTGTCGAGTCTTTAGAGTCCCACACAGAGAGTTTCCCTGCTTCAGGCGAAACGATATAGAGGTCGTATGGTTTTACGACAGGGTTCGGACACATACGTGTTTTTACGCACGTACGATGTTCGGACAATTTATACTAGCAGGCTTTGGTTTAAGCCAGATTCTAGTATTGGATTATTGGATTTATACAGTCTCAGTATTTCCATGTTTTCACGGATGGGAGGGGCATTCTCGTAATTAGTCGAGAAGCATCTAGAAGATTGATGAGTTGGAGGCTTAGGTGGAAATTGCATTAAATGGATTAATGACTCATTGTGTGATTCATCCAAAGGAGTTAATGAAGCATTTATTGCTTAATGACTCATGAGATGAATCACACAAAGTGAGTTAATGAAGCATGGTTGATATTATTATTTGTTATTCATTTAATAATTATTATGCTTCATATATTCACAAATGAGATATTATTTCATTATCATTCTCACTCACGCCTTCTCTCTCCTCAAGCTCTCTCTCTTCAAGAACTAACCCTAACCTCTCATGTGTTGAGATCCAAGGGTTAGCAAGACTAACAGATCTCTAATCCTCTTCTATATCCTCTAGGTTGCTTTGATTAGCACTCATAGCCACCTAGTTACCTCAAGTGAGAGGTTAAAGCTTGGAGAAGTAGCTCTCGGGTGGATCTTCTATCACATCGAGGAGGCCGACGAGGAGGTGATCAACGAGAACAAGAAGGACTTGATTCATTAGGTATAATCATCTTTCATAGTAGCTAATCACTTCTATATTGTTGTTAGTTAGGGTTTAGCAAAGATCCGTAAACTTAGTCGATGTTAGTTTAAACAAAATGATTGTTTTACCTATTCCGCCTCCCCACATCATGTGGGGTGTCTAACGTCGACTTACAGGTAATAACTTCACTTTAGTCGATTACTTTTTTCTTTGCATCATCACTACTACAATATGGGGTTGCCCCTACGGATAATGGAATCCGTAGGGGCAAATTTTTCTTGCCCCTACGGACTAAGCCGTAGGGCCCAATGGTTGTCCCTACGGTGTCCGACGTTTTAATTTAAAAATATTAAATCATAAGTTGTTGTTTGGCCCTACGGAGCCGCAAACCAATGACCTACGGTTAAGTCCGTAGGGGCATCTAAATGGGAATTTAATATAAAAAAAAAGGCGCCTCGATCTCTTTCCCTCGTTCCCAAAATTCCCAAAATTCTCTGTGATCTCATTCCTGCGTCTCCAATTTTCTCCTCGTCGCCACCGCCTTCCGTTCGCGGCCCGCCACCGCCCTCGTTCTTCCTTGTCGAATTCCTCGTCGCCGATTGCGCGCGTCGTCGACTGCCAAGCGTCTCCGTCATCTCCTCCACCGCCTACAGGTTAGTAAATCTCCAATTAAACATAATTTTGATGATGTTAGGCTAGGGTTCAGGTTTCGGGTAAGGATGAGGGTTAGGGTTAGGCATCGGGTTCAGTTTAGGTTAGGGTTAGGGTTCGGTTGGTGTTGGGGTTAGGGTTGGGGTTCAGTTGGGGTTAGGGTTAAGGTTAGGGTTCGGTTGGGGTTTGGTGTTGGGGTTGGGGTTCGGCTGGGGTTGGGGTTGGGGTTGGGGTTAGAGTTAGGGTTAGGGTTCGGTTGGGGTTTGGTGTTGGGGTTGGGGTTCGGCTGGGGCTAAGGCTCTAGCGTTTCATTAGCTCAAGGCATTTTCATCTTTAACATATTCTTTTTGAACAATAGTGGGTGCTTAAGGCTTTGCAAGAATGTAAAATTTGAAGCCGTAATCAAAAGTGAGATCATATAAGATTGATCCCATCTAAAGTCGGCTGTTTTTGGCACAAATTAATACTAGTTAGAATACCAAGTTGAAACCATGTAAGGTCATTAGATCAATAGATTTTTACATTGTTTGCATAGGCATCTTCCACATAGGGTTGGATTAATTCGTTTTTACAAGCATATACATGTACTTGCGTGAAGACCGTCGACTTTCATGACTTACATATTAAATCGCTCCGTCTATATCTAATTTAGATGGCAAATACTTGAGCACCGATTTAATTGTCATAGATGAGAATTAAATCTTTGTTGTTTTTTTATAGTCCTTTTAATTTGCTGGTTGTAATGATACACTTTTGTTTGTTTTTCATTAGTGATTAATTTTTAGTTTGCTGTTTATTCTTTTTCAGTCTGGATACTTGATAGAATGACAATTGCTTTACTATTGTTTGCCTTTTTCCTTTTGTGTGGAAAATATATCCATTGTGTCATATGGACACTATTAATTTCACATCGATTCAAGGGAAAAATTGAGGAAGGTTTTGTTTGTCATATCAAAAACCTTTTTGTTGAACCCAACAGGTGAAAGTTTAGGGTTGTTATAGATAGCTCTTACGTGTTGTTTAATGCATGTACCATTGTTAAGAGAGTGTAAGGTGGAGAACAATAATTTGTTTCAACGGCACGTTTTTCAAGTTAAAACCAATATATGATACTCGATGATAATATGAAACTTTCATATTCTCATCGATACTCATATATGAAACTCAAAGCGCCACTTAGTCCCCATCTATCGGTTAACATACGTTAGATGTTCGTCGTGACATAGAATTATACGAAGGTTGTTAAATATCGGACGGTATAGCTCGGTACTAACAACCGTCGTGTAGTCTATGTGACGAGAAGATTCAATCGTATGATAACCGATAGATTTGTCCCGTGTGGACAAGTTAGGAATGTATAAAGTAAACACCTGCATTCACTTGTGTTTTCATCCAGTTCGAGATATTTCGTCGGTAATTTCCACTGGTTCTCCGTGTACAAAGATAGATTAGATGTTCATTTCAACGTTATTTCACAGCTTTGAAATGATTATCTATTCTATTACAGTGTACTCGGAGAACAGCGAGGAGGCGCTGCCGAAATTTACTCGAAACGGTTGAAAGCGCAAGCGAATGGGTGTTCGCTCTATACATTCTTAATGGGATAGAAGCCTTACCCCCGACAGCCAAAACACACACATACAACAAGAATACACAACAAACGCATCATTAGAGAGTGATTCAAGATGTTCAAGTTAAAACCAATATATGATACTCGATGATAATATGAAACTTTCATATTCTCATCGATACTCATATATGAAACTCAAAGCGCCACATAGTCCCTGTCTATCGGTTAAACATACGTTCGATGTTCGTCGTGACATAGAACTATACGAAGGTTGTTAAATATTGGATGGTATAGCTCGATACTAACAACCGTCGTGTAGTCTATGTGAAGAGAAGATTCAATCATATGATAACCGATAGATTTGTCCCGTGTGGACAAATTAGGAATATATAAAGCAAACACCTTCATTCACTTGTGTTTTCATCTGTTTCGAGATATTTCGTCGGTACTTTTACGCTGGTTCTCCGTATACAAAGATAGATTAGATGTTCATTTCAACGTTGTTTCACAGATTTGAAATGATTATCTATTCTATTACATTGTACTCGGAGAACAGCGGGGAGGTGCTGCCGAAATTTACTCGAAACGGTTGAAAGCACAAGCGAATTGGTGTCCGCTCTATACATTCTTAATGGGATAGAAGCCTTACCCCCGACAGCTGAAACACACACATACAACAAGAATACACAACAAACGCATCATTAGAGAGTGATTCAAGATGTTCAAGTTAAAACCAATATATGATACTCGATGATAATATGAAACTTTCATATTCTCATACATGAGTATCCTCAAATCTAACTTTGATTATCGATAATGAAATCCAAGTAGATATGTCTAATGCGCCCACGAAACGAAAAAGGTTATCAGTAATGTTATATTATTACTTCGCATTTTACGATCTATACATATATAGTCAATGCTTGTAATGATTGTCTAATGCGTCCACGAATCGTTTTATTTAGATTTGATGACGATGACGGGAGCAGCAAGGGGCGGCAGGAGCTCCAGCCGCGGCATCGGCAGAGGCAGAGGCAGAGCGGTTCTGCCGCCCGGAGAGCTGCGTAGGGAGCTTCAGAGGGCCGGTCTTGCACCCCGATCGGAGACCCCCTCGGATGCCTCCTTCCATGTGGACTTTGCCACACCTCCAGGTATATTGCACACATATTCATTTTGAATATAATATTATAGATATACATGCATGTTCATGTCAAAATTACTTATATTGTCAATGTTTGATTGTCTAGCTGTTGGTGATGCGTCCACATCAGGGACAGAGGCCACTCCAGCACCTCCAGGTATGTTTATATATCATATAGTGCATGTATATTGATTTAGAATGCTATATTATAAATATACATACATTCATTGTGCTCTTATGTACTTACATCAGGGACAGAGGCCACTCCCGCACCTCCAGGTATGTTTATATATCATATACCTGCGGGAATGTTTATATATCCTATAGTGTATACATGTTGATTTAGAATGTTATATTATTGATATACGCATTCTTTTTGCAATTATTTATATAGCTGATACTTGATTGTCTAATTATAGGTGGTGCGTCCTCGTCTGGTGCAGGGGCAACTCCCGTCACTTCCATACCCTCCACTCAGTCTGCAGGTTTGTATGAATAAATATAAAATATTTATTCATTTTACATATCCTTTAAGAATAAACATGAACTTCATGTAATTTTATCGATGTTTATTTTCAAGTTGGAGATACGTCCACGTCCGGGTCACCGGCTGTTCCTCACCGGAGGAACTATCGTCCCGCTCATGCTGCTGCCCGGGCCCAGGCTCGTGCTTTAGTCGCCGGAGGTATATACCACACTTCAATTTTCGTTAAACCTTGATTTCTTAATACCACTTTGTCTAAATATTGATTGTCTTGATATTTCTTGTAGACGCAGGGCCTCCCCATCCCGAGAGGGGGACCCGAGGCCCGAATCAGTCCCACAGGCTGAGGCCCAACAGAGCTAGAGGGAGGTGGCATTCCCCCTCTTTTTTACCCCTGATTATCGCTATACCGGCGATTATGCCGAGAGGTTCGGCCGGTATATGTAGGATGAGAGCCGCCTCGTGAAGAACTATCCACTTCACGTTGAGTGGGGCGACCAGCACCGGTGCTCATTCGCCCTCTTCTGGGATCATGCTCGGGTATTAATATATATTTTCATTTGATTTATCCAATATATTTATTATTAACACTTGCAATCTAATAACAATGTTTTTTTTTGTATTTTCGATTGGATTACGATTTTCAGCCTGTACCCGACCATGATCACCCTGGGAGGGTGCTCGATCTTCACGCTCTGTACAATGGCCTAATGAAGAACATGCAGACGAATGTCCGATACAAAAGGAATGAGCTGAAGATCGACTGCTATTCCATGTGGATGGCGACACCCGAGGCAAATAGAGCGGCCCTCCTACATACTCCGGCCTTTGCGAGAGTCGTCGTAGATACATGGCCTCTATTGTGCCAATATTTCAACTCCCATCACAAACAGGTATGTATTTTAAATGTAATTCATTGTTTAGTATATAATTTATTTTTTTTGTGTTGCTTAATTAGAAAACTAAATCTGAATGTGTTATGCAGAAACAGGCCGATCAAAATAAAGAGAATAGGAAGTCGGCGAAGAGGGGTCGCCCCACTTATACAGGTGGCTCGAGGAATATTATTCGTGCCATGGAGTTATCGGTAAATTACAATAGACCGGCCTTTGTGATATAATGTAATATTAAGAGTTATTTTCTAATATATCTAATATTAAGAGTTATTTTCTAATATTGCAGAGAGCTCAGACCCTGGCGCAGGGTGGTACACCGAGCGTGCTGTCCGCGTATCTTGCTGTCCACGGCACCTCGACAGATCCCGCCATGGGCGAGCTTCGATACCCAGACACCGCTACCCAGGAGTGTCGCGTAAGTGTTAATATTTATTCAACCACTATTTGAAATTTTTGTTTTGAAAAGTTCAAATTTAAATGATATACTTATATTTTACTGGTTAATGTGGGTGTAGGCGCGGGTGGTTGAGCAGGCGGAGGCATCGGGGATCGATTTTACGGGACAGAACAACCTGATGCTGCTGACCCCAGTCCTAGACGCTGCATACGGAGGCCACCACGGAGGTTGGGAGAGAGGCCGGGGACTGGGTCCTAGCAAGGCCCAAATGAGGTTGGACTCCACTCCGGCGGTTAGTTCCTCTATCTCCCATGAGCGACGTTTCGAGCAAGAACTGGAGATCTTGAAAGCCACCGTTCAGTAGTTGAAGGAGATGTTGGTATGTATACTACTTAATAATAAAATATTATGTCATATTATAGATAGCACCATATCCAATATTAGTACGTAGCCTGAGCTTATTTGGTTGTAGACTTAGCTTTGATTAATCATACATACATAGAACTGTCTAATTAAAATAAACTACGGTTTTCCAAACTAGATATCCAAACGAGGCCTAAGTCCCTAAATATACATAGATTGGGGTTTCGCAATAACCTGATAATGATACGAATTCGACTAATACACAGTTCTTAATCGTTTATTACACACAAAATTGAACAGACGCGACAGAGTACACGGCTAAGCCTCCACATGCATCGCCTTCGGCTGCGGCTCCGCAAGCCACTACCTCGGCTGCGGTTGCGCAGACAACTCCTATAGCTCCACAGCTCGCTCAGACTCCCGCAGCTGCGGCTCCGCAAGCCACTATCTCGACGGCGGTTGCGCAGACCACTCCTACAGCTCCACAGCCCGCTCAGACTCCCGCACGCTCCGCATTGCTCGAGATATTGACTCAGGGTATATCTGAGGAACAGGCGCGCCAGATTACGGCGTTTATCAGAGGTGGAGCTGGACCGAGCTAGGGTAGCTTTTTGATTCTTATATTTTAAACATGCATCTACTTATATGATACATATTGTATGTATTTTGGACGATATTGATATAGGTGGTGTTTGCGTGTTCATATTGATTTAGATTGATATCGTATTCTGCTTGTTGATTTCTTTTATATATTATGCGTGAGATGTGATTATCAATACTGCGGTATATATTCTGCGTGTTGATTAATTTTATATATGATGTATATATTATTGTGCACAGGGCGAGAAAAAAACAGGCAGCCTTTTTTTAAAAAAAAACCGGCAGCCTTTTTTTAAAAAAAAACCTGATAATATGTCCCTACGGATTAATCCGTAGGGCCAACATTGCCCCTACGGATTAATCCGTAGGGTCCTACTTTCTCCCTACCGATTTATCCGTAGGGGCAAAATATCAGGATACCTGATATTTTGCCCAAATGATCTCAGTAAGAGAGGGTTATACTTGTCCCTACGGATTTGACCGTAAGGGCTTAAACATGCCCCTACACAGGTATCCGTAAGGACAAAATATCAGGATACCTGATATTTTGCCCCTACACATCTGGACTTACGCATGTATCCGTAGGGGCAGACATTTGGCCCTACAGACAACTCCGTAGGGACAACTATTTTATTTTATAAACTGATAAATTAAATAACTTTTTTGTCCCTACAGTCTAATCCGTAGGGACATATGGACCTACGCATTACGCCGTAGGGGAAAGTATTTAACCGTAGGGGCATGTTTAAGGCTAAGACTTGCACCTGCGGCGTTTGCATCTGCGGTGTAATTTCTTACCCCTACGGAAATATCCGTAGGGGCAGTGGTTTGCTCCTACGGATAAATTCGTAGGGGCAACCCCTATTTGTAGTAGTGCATGGTATTCAGTTGGAATATCCTGCTCCTCATTCCACAAGGAAAGAGCCGAGATCCCTTCACCGGGAGTGACCTCTTTAGCAAAAGTTTTCGCCACTATATATTTGTAAAGCCATCCGGTACCTTCAACGATATCAAGTTCATTACGTAAAAGGGTTTTCGCCAAAAACCATTCGTAGCCCTCCTTCATTTCAGACGGGTAGCACTTAGTATTCATGCTATGTTTGTTGGCCTTAGTCAAGGCATAGTGTATGGTAGCTATTTGTTACTTTTGTGTTGCATAGATAGATGCGTTGGTTTGGGACAGTCGTACAGCCTTGTTGGCCTTAGTCAAGGGCGAGTACGGGTGGGTTCAAATTAACCTGGACAATGACGGGTAGAACTTGACATGTGACTTATGATTTGTTGGCCTTAGTCAAGATCATAAGAGCATGGGGTAAAAATCACATCGGGAGTTTCAAACATACAGGAAACTTACCAGGCATGTGCATACCTTCTGGAGTGTGATAACTTAAGTGGATTCCATCAGGTTATCATACGATGATAGTTGGATCCCGATTCCCACTGATGAGTTGGTTTACTCCTCGGGTGATTTTAGATGATCCCGACTAATTCTTCTTTTGGATTTGGAGGAGAATTTGAGGATACAGTGGGAGACATCCTGATTAGATAAAGTGATTAACCATTCTGATCTAGATTAGAGTGCATGCTGAGTGTTTCTTTTCTCTCTCTCTCTCTTTGGCAGCGACCATGTCCCGACCCTAAACTACAACTAATAAACTAAGTTAACCGAACCTTCTTAAAATACACTGGCTTTTGGATTGTCAGAGTCGCATCTATCATTGCCGCTACTACTTTTACCCTTTGCTTTTCTCCGGAACATTACGTATCACTACGAAGATCCACATTTATTGGATATGACCATCGTATAGTTACATACGAACTCGAAGAAACTTGTTTCAAATTCGAGAATGGTTTCCGGTTCTGGAGAAATTGAATAGGGCTATTCAGTTGTCTTTTCCTTTTTCCTTCTCTCAGGTTGTGAGGGCTCCTAGGATTAGGAGAGGGTACACGTATTGCGTTTATTGGATATTCTTCTTCCAAACCATAGGCAGGTGTCGAAAGGTGAGGAAGGAAGAAAACCAATTAACCTAAGTGAGGTGTACAGAAGGTAATAAGTAAAGATAAATAAAGGGATTAGAATGAGGGCAAAGTAAAATGCGACTGCTATCATTCAGGACGAAACCGCGTATATCATCGCCACTCCTACTTCACCTTTGCATTTCTCCAGAACATTCCGTATCACTACGAAGATCCATATTTATTGGATACGCCATCGTATAGTTACATACGAACTCGAAGGAACTTGTTCCAGTTCGAGAATGGTTTCTGGTTTAGGAGAAATAGAATAAGGATTATTCGGTTGTCTTTTCCCTTTACCTTCTCTCAGGTTGCGAGCGCTCCTAGGATTAGGAAGGTACACCAATTACGCTTATTAGATAGTCTTCTTCCAAACCATAGGCTGGTCTCGAACGGTAGGGAAGGAAGAAAACCATTTAGCCTAAGGGTGGTGTACAGAAGGTAATGAGTAAAGACAAATAAAGGGATTTGGAGAGATGGCAAGGAAATATACGGTTTCAGTCAAGAATCTGGATAATGGAAGAGGCATTACTAGGAATACCCGGATACCTCTTCGAAACATTTTCATGTTTCATTTTCACCATGCGTTGTTAATTGAAAACTGATTTCCCAATTAGATCCTTACTCCAGGGTATGTATTTACCAGATTTGATTCTCACATCTGTATAGTTTTACAAATGATGAGTGGGAGTAAGTTATTGGGAATTGAGTGATTATATCCTCAATATATCGAAATTCGTTGTAATTGGTGATATTTGAGGAAATCACCTGGGGTTTTGCCTGACGGCAAATATTTGGTTTTGAATATCCGTTATTATGTAGCAATTTCAAACTTATATATCTATACGTTTATTTTATAAAGTGAGATATAACTTTTTGAAATTATGTCCATGACATTTACCTATATCAGTTGATGATTGGGTAAGGAGCATTAAACAGCGGTGTAATTCTTCTTAACCATAGTACAGTTTTCAACCTACGACACACAGGGTTTGAGTTTTTCAACTCAGGGGACTTATATACAAAGTATTGTATGTTGTCCAGTGTCCATTAGGACAAAGGGGTAGGTCCCCGTACTATATTTTGTTTACTTGTGACTCCTCCAGTTTTAGACAAGTAATTCATAGAAATACAAGGTCCAAGTTTTGAGAAGTTATAGGTACAAGAATAAAGTAGAGAACCATGTGTTGCGAGTATCAGGATTCTTCAAGATGATCAAAGATGTAGATAATTGTGTATGGTATTCAGTTGATAGTAATGGTTTTGAGAAACTTGTTTCTCTTTCAGGTTACTCATATCTGGATGCATTCCTAGTTGAGTAATGTCGATCGGCCTCCTTCTATTTAGTTGACATGCACTGGAGACACCTGCATGATTTGAATCCGGTTCCAATTAAATTAGTGCCTTTGTTTCTATATTGTATATAGAATGGTTCATATCTTAACAATGTTAAGATATATGGAGTTGTCCGGCTTATACTTAAAACCAGACTCTGGACATACTCAAGGCACGTTTCAGTAATGGCAGTTTGTGGGTTAACCAGGGCTATGAGGAGGGATAACTTTCTACCATCTGGAAGACCAATAGTGATATTGTTCTTGACTCGCCACAGTTTTAGCAAAATGGACTTTTTCAGAAAACAGCAGTGGGAGTATGGTAGAACTGGAAGTGATTCCAGAACCACAAACGATTACTGAAAATTTAATAGAACCTAAAGATTCAATCAGGTTTGACATTCCATAAGCCACTCCGCAGATATGGTGGATAACCTCAGGCGCCCGAGAGGTACTTCGGTATACTCAAAGACGGTGACAGGGAGGTTCTTGTTTACCCAGACTTGACATTACTGCTATTCTAGACTATGAGACCCGGCAGAAGGATGAGTATAGCATCTTTATAAACTAGATTTAGAAGTGCACGTGTATATGACTCTGCCAGAAGGTTGTTGTAGTCAGTGGGAGCAGCAGAAGCATAGTGGACAAGTAGATTATGTCTATTTATAGACTAAAGCAAGTATAGCAGAGATAGATCATCTATTTCTGATGTGATAGTCATAGGTTTTGACTTCATCAGAATAGGAGATGGATCTGTTAAGAAGGTAGTAGGGTGTGATGTCCTGGTATTTGGATGACATACACTTTGTAGGAAGTGAAATTCCTACACTACGATCAGTTATACTGTGGTTGTCACACAGTGGTTTCCCCATATAGGATATGGATATTATATCAGGCATTCTGGTTACTGGATTTATGGTTTTAGATCTAGATTTGGGTAGTTTCCCAATCTGGGTACTTAGACAATATTCTAAAGGTGTTTTAGAATGGACGACTCCTGGCATGGTGGTGTACCTGCAAGTGATGGAGTCACCCTCTCTAAAGGTGTCTTACAGACTAAAGGGGAGAGGGATGTGCCTGATTGGCATATCACTTGCTTAGGAAATTGAGTCAATCATGAGATGTCAAGTACCACACCAGATGTTGTTTTTGCACTAGATGCAATAAGTTTATATATTAATCCAATCCTGGAGAAACGTTCGGAAGCAGTTTATGAACATAAGTGGATGTTCTAGGGATTTGGTAACGGCAGCCTCCTTCGGGAGACGGTTATCATTCCAGGCTTCCAAGGTGACCTGGATGACAGAGTGACTGTCAGAGTTATAGCTTTCCCTCTTGACGAGGGGCAGTAGTTTGGACAGGTGGTCCAAGCGGATACTGAGGGAGGCATGGCGCAGGATACTAATTAAATTCAGTGGACAATACAGTCTAAGAAGTTTTGCTGGATTTGGAGTTCATTTGTGAACTGGGTCCCATCAGATATCCAGACATATTCTAAGACAGGTATTGCTCATTACGGGAGATAGCTTTCTCCGCGAACTTGAGATAAAAAGAGATATAGAATGAAATATTGGAGCGGATCCACTCACTGAGGCTATTTCTCGAACGCAATAATTTCACAAAAGAGATTTGTGAAACTGATTAGTAAAAAAGTTGGGTGTTCGGTATCACACGGGCTGTGAGTATGCAACTGTTGAAGATTCACGATGTCGTGCTTTTGAAAGGATATGGTCAATATCGGATATGTCGGTTTTTCGTTAAAAAGTAATGCACGACGTGATTCTCGAGTTATAAAAATACCGCAAGTGCACGGTGTGTTGATGCAAGCCGGCAAGTACGGGTCGATCCACAGAAAGTGGATATCACGACATTCTTTTGAGTTAGAAAACAAGGGTTTTGAGTTGATTTTTGTCACGTTTTATACAAATGAAATAACGAAGTGATAAAGTGATATTTGGGGGAAAACCTAAGCTTAGGTTTAGTAAGTTGAAATATGGCATTACCCCTAACTCTCAATCTTGATTCAAAGCTCATTTCTCGTTTCTAATTGACTTAATGAAGCATGCCGCATCTATCCCGATAACACGTGTCGGGTTAGGATACGATATCATAATTAGGTTAAAAATAAACTAGAATATAAGGTCTTAAGATGAAATGATCATGAAATGGGCTAAGTGAATTTAGCAAGCATAGAACACGTGCTTTTATGGCTACATGTTCTATCTAGCTAGTTTACTACAGTTAGCAAAATTTCATTTTCCTTTCAACTTCGATTCTTAACATAACAATATTAAAATGTGAAGAAATAATAGGATATATGTTAAAGGTTGATTTGCAACCATTCAAAATAATATATCATATAAACCAAAACACAATAATATTACAAATATTAAGAAAAGAAGTGCAATAAATTAAGAATCAAGAATGAGAGGTTGGAAGGCAAGCCATTCAACAACTTACCTCACCATAGGCTAAGCACAAGACTACTCACACATTATATAAAAACACCACTAAATAATTAAAAGAAATAACAATGAAGTAGAGAAGAGTCACAAGAATCAAACTTGAACTCAATGAAGATTTTATTGCAATGACATCCAAATACAAGCAAATGAATTCAACTACCAAAATCTAATCTTATGAGCTCAAAGATAGAGGTTTCAAGACCAGAGGAAGGCAAACAACTCAGTCTAATCCAAAGAGCTACAAGAATTTTATCAAAATAATTACAAGTAGTGCAAAAGTTGTGTTTACTCATAAACTGGTCTGCTATTTATAGAGAAATCAAAACCAGAAGTAGCATGTACCAATGAACTCATAAAACCACCAGGGGCCCACAGAACTTGTTCGAACCATTTTGACACTGATATGGCCACAAATTGCGGCCATAATGGATAAAATTGCGGCCATAGTGTTGAGGATGGGGTCCACCTTTGGTCAGCAGTCTAATAGTCACTTGGTCATCTCAAGATAATTGCAATTTGTTGTAATTTACACATGGGTGATTTCTGAGGGTGATGAACAGAGAAGAAATAAGATCAAGTTGTAAAGGTTCATGTCACATCAATACTTTTTACTACTCATTGCCATGCCACTTGCATCCACTTATAAAATGGCACCATGATGGTGTTTGCCTAATTGTGTACTTGGTCAAGCCTATGTTCACATTTGTTCTCATGTTGGACCAAATCACAAATTCTTTTTGTACACACTTTATTTGTTGTAAACTCTTTTAAATCTTGATCTGTATTATGTCCCGTTTGCAGTTCCGGCTAAAAACCCGTCATTTTGTGCATGCTGTGTACAACATTCAGTGTTTTCGCTTGCGCACCTGTAATCTGTATAAATGAGCAGACATAGATTAAATAGCATTGTTTATTGACAAAATGACAAAAAATGAGTGGTGTTGTAATGTAATAAATCGTGCCGAACAAATACCCCCAAACGTATCTTTTGCTCGTCCCAAGCAAAACAAAAAATCCTAACCTCAATTTCGCAGGGAACGCGATTGCACTGAGCCCGTGCAACAAGCCGTTAAACCACTAGGTGTCCCTAGTAGGAGGAGTTTTGTCTCCTGAGGGTTTTCAGCGGATTCCATCCACAAAATCCCGTCAAGCCAGCTTTAGTAGTTTAACTGTTGTCTCAGATACTAAGGTGCAGCATCAAAGTTTTGAAATTTTATTATCCTGAGTCAAGAATATCAAACCCTCTGTTTCA
Organism: Agapanthus africanus; assembly: GCA_030015575.1. Lineage (NCBI taxonomy): Eukaryota > Viridiplantae > Streptophyta > Magnoliopsida > Asparagales > Amaryllidaceae > Agapanthus > Agapanthus africanus. Next base: position 299,454,129 of record CM057349.1, read on the forward strand.
CTCCTCGCTTTGTTTTTGACCATGATCATATACGTTTTTCATGCTTTATGCGACTAGCGTCATTGTGTTTCAAGAAACATGGTTCAGAGCTTATGTCAAAGATGGAAAAATAAACTTCTGAAGGATCATACCAGTGGTTTTAAGATTTAAATAATTTTTCAAGTTCCGTTCTCCAGTTTGGTTAAAAATCAGAGTTTCTATTAACTTTAACAGAGGACTAAGCCTTATTCTTCACTCCATTTCTTTCCTGATTTTGTATCTTACACACTCTTGTGAACGTGCAAATAGTCTTCACTTTGTATATCTCCGTTTAAACAATATTTTAATAGTATAACTTATCCTGAGCCAAGATTATTCTCACACAAAGAACCGCGAGGAATTTTAACTCGGAGAGAACACTTACTTAACTTTGTTTTAAAATGGACTTTCTAGGTTTCTTACCGAGCTTTGGGTCAATGCACCCAAACCAGATGGTTTTAGGACATTAGATGTGAAAATACCCTGGCGGACTTAATTGCCCAAGTCACCTAGGCCCTAAAACAAAAGGACTCATTTTATACGTAGAAATCCCAAAGAAATGCGAACAGAGATACAACTTCTCTTTAATAGATCAAAAGACGTGTTTTGTGTAGATATGGGTGAGTAATCACTCAAGGATCATGATGGGTTATTTTTCAGATTTGGTCTCTATTATAGCCTCAATAATACCCTATCATCATTACCTTGCCTTATGAACTATTCTTGATATTACCTAATTCTAAAACAACTTGTTTGATCCTAAAAATGTTTATTGATCTTTAAAAGTTTTGTTGACATGACACAAACTCGTTCTCTTATTTCACAAAACTTATGACACGTGTATGGTGATGTAAAAAGACAGTATATAACCAATAGTTACAAACAAGAAGGGTTATCATTTCAGATTTTCAATTTCTAAAATAAGATCTAGTTATTTCAACACATCAAACATTAACCGTCGATATACTAAGACAAGGTTTTCCTACTAACAACTTGACGACAAGATTTTTATTTTTATTTATTTTTTTAAATTTTTTCTTTTCTTTTCATTTTACAATAAGCCAAATGCAGTACAAAAGCAAATATGCAATGCAACTATATGAAAATAAAGGAAAAAGTACAGGAATGAAAGTGCGAAAATGCAGGAAACATGCAAATGCAACTATATGCTATGAACCTATCAACAACACCCCCAAACTTGAATTAGGCACTATCCTCAATGCCTTCTGGATTTCCCTTTCCCTTTCCTGCTGCCGCTTGTTTCCTCTTGTGCCGCTTGCTGAGCTGACTCAATCATGTCCAACTGCTCCTGCATCTTTTGTTGTTTTTTAAGTATGTGGCGGATGCTCCGAAACGTCAAGCGCTGCAAGTCTTTCTCGTTATCTGGTTCAGGTTCATTTAGAAGTGCCTCCGTCAAGTCTTCGGGACATGGATGCTCGCTCGGGTCCTCTCTTGTCCAGTTCTTCTGTTCGTAATGGCTGCCGATGTATCCTTGTGAAATCCGCTCCAGCTAACCGTCCAATTTGCGTATGTGGCCGCATAACCATCAAACTCTACCCTCTCCATATAGTATTTTGAAAGGAGGGTCACTAGGACTAGCAGCAGGGGTTTCTTCTGGGCAATCCCCTCCATAATCGTGCTAAACAACTGTGTTACCACACAGAAATGGTGATCCTTTTCCACCAAACAGTGCACAATGTGTCCCACTCCAGCCGGAAAAGAAGAGACACGGCTTTTACCCCTAATGTTGCGGTTTGCCCATCGACAGACCGCAAGTACGTTCCTGTACATTTGCGCGGGGTTCAACCCCTTATCCTTCAATTCCACAAAATCCCCCAATAAGGATCGATAAACCGCTAATTCACACGGTTGTTGATTTCCCGGCCAGATTGGGATGTTGGTAACCCTCGAGATTGTTTCGGGTTGAAAAATTCTACGTCTCCCTCGAAAGAAAAACTCCACATACCCGATCCGGGTTCACCATTTCTTAACGCCTCATAAAAATCTTTCACTAACTCTCTTATAGAGAATAGATCTTCGCTATTGTAGATCAAAAAATCCCACCCTCTTTGATAAATTTCTTCGTAGAAATACTATCCGTAAGTTTCATTGGAAAATATTTCGAATAAATTCTTCTCACATTCAAATGCCACCATATTCAGATCAAAAAATGAATTTTGCACAGAAATTAAACGAGAAGAGAAGAATGCCATACAGAGAACGAAAAATTGTTGTCGTCGGGGAAGATCAGGCCACAAATTGCGGCCAGATGCGGTATTTCGGCGGCATGATCGGGGAGTTTGGGGCTGATCTTTGGTGTTAGGGTTTGTTTGGAGGAGAGAGTTGTAGGGTTTTGGGAAAATCTAAATATGAGGTCTCGGGTTGGGTTGGGGGTGTATTTTAAGGCAGTTTGCAAAAAAAAACCTCAAAAAGAAATAAAAAAAACAGCGCAAATAATTACAAAAGACTCAAAAAGTATATACATGAAAAAATAACATAGGGTGTGATTTAATCAAGATAACGTGGCTCATGTAAAAACATGAGCTCCCCCATTTTCGCAGGCAGTTCTAAGAATGGCTTTAGACGTTGGCCATTAACCTTGAAAGTGTTGCTTGAGTGCAGATCTTCAATATTGATTATACCATGCGGAAAAATGGTGCGCACAATAAACGGACCCATCTAACGTGACTTCAATTTCCCTGGAAACAGATGAAGTCTGGAGTCGTAAAGCAGAACCTTCTGGCCTACAGTGAATGTTTTTCTGAGAATCGCTTTGTCGTGAAAAACTTTTGTTTTTTCCTTTTATAGCTTAGCGTTCTCATACGCGTCATTGCGTATCTCTTCGAGCTCGTTTAATTGAAGTTTTCTTGCCTCACCGGCTTTTTCTAGGTCGATATTGAGCTGTTTGATTGCCCAGAATGCGCGGTGTTCCAATTCAACAGGCAGATGACATGCTTTTCCGAAGATGAGTCGGTACGGAGACATACCCAAATTTGTTTTGAAAGCGGTGCGAAATGCCCAAAGCGCATCATTTAACTTCAATGACCAATCCTTACTGTTCTGGCTGACAGTCTTTTCCAGAATCTGTTTAATCTGTCTATTGGAGACTTCGACCTGACCGCAAGTTTGAGGATGGTAGGGTGTTAACAACTTGTGGCTAATGGAGTATTTCTTCATTAGTGATTCAAAAAATCGATTGCAAAAGTGTGTTCCATTATCACTAATGATGGTGTGAGGTGTGCCAAACCGAGAAAAGATGTTCTCTTTTAAGAATTTTACGACAACCTTGTTATCGTAAGTTCGACATGGGACAGCCTCCACCCATTTTGACACATAGTCCACAGCCAACAAAATGTATAAATTTCCAAAAGAGTTTGGGAATGGCCCCATGAAATCGATACCCCAGACGTCAAAAATCTCTACAATTTGAATGGATTGTAGGAGCATCTCATTCCGTTTTCCAATCTTTCCCATGTGCTGACACCGGCTACAAGTTTTGCAATATTCGAAAGCATCCTTGAAAAGCGTCGGCCAGTAGAAGCCGCTTTGCCCGCTGTCTTTCTGGGTCCAAAATGGCCCCCACAAGCTTGATCATGACAGAAAGACAGAACACTTCTCGTCTCAGAGTTAGAGACGCATCTTCTAATAATCTGATCAGGACAGTACTTGAACAAGTATGGTTCATCCCAATAAAAAAATTGACTTAGGAGAGAAATTTTGACTTGTCCTGATTCGACCAAAAAGAAGGTGTTTCTCCGGTGACAAGAAAGTTCACAATATCAGCGAACCAGGGTTCGCTTGATATGGAGAGAAGTTGTTCGTTAGGGAACTGCTCGTTGATTGGAATTTCCTCAATTAATGCATTTGTTAAGAGAGACAAATGATCGGCAACAACATTGTTGGTTCCTTTCTTATCCTTGATAGTCAAATCAAATTCTTAAAGAAGGAGAATCCAACGTATCAATCTGGCTTTGGTATCCTTCTTTGCAAAAAGATGCCTAAGTGCAGAATGATCAGTGTAAATCGTGACGTGGGTCCCGATCAAGTAAGGACGGAATTTTTCCAGTGCGTAAACGACAGCTAAGAATTCCTTTTCAGTGGTGGTGTAATTCAGCTGCGCGTCATTCAACGTCCTGCTCACATAGTGGATGACGTGCGGCTTATTTTCAAATCGTTGTCTTAAAACAGCGCCTATCGCAAAGTCAGAAGCATCGCAGTTCAGCTCAAAAGGTTTATTCCAGTCTGGTGCACTTAAGATCGGAGCGAAAGTGAGCTCCGATTTCAGAAGGTTGAACGCAGTAAGGCACTCAGAATTGAAATCAAAGGGAATATCCTTAGCCAGCAAAGAAGTCAAGGGTCTAGCCTGTTTTCTAAAATCCTTGATGAAACGCCTGTAAAAACCGCCCTGGTGTCACGGACAGTCCGTGGAGGTGGGAGGCTTGAGATGATGTCGATTTTTGCTTTATCGACTTCGATGCCATTTTCAGAAATGATATGACCTAACACAATGCCGTGTTTGACCATGAAAGGACATTTCTCCCAATTGAGTGTCAGATGCTTTTCTTTGCATCGCATCATTACAAGTTCAAGATGCGTCAGACACTCAGAGAATGAATCTCCAAAAACAGAGAAATCATCCATGAATACTTCCAAGAATCGCTCTACCATGTCAGAAAAGATGCTCATCATGCACCACTGAAATGTTGCAGGTGCATTGCACAGCCTAAAGGGCCTGCGACGGTAGGCGGATGTACCAAAAGGACAAGTGAAGGTCGTTTTGTCCTGATCCTCTGGATCAATTGAGATTTGATTGTAGCCGGAATATCCATCTAGGAAACAATAGTAGGCGTATCCGGCTAGGCGTTCAAGCATTTGATCAATGAAGGGCAGTGGGAAATGATCCTTGTGAGTAGCTGCGTTGAGCATTCTGTAATCAATACAGACTATCCAACCCGTTTGTGTGCGGGTTGGGACTAGCTCGTTTGCTTCATTCGTGATTACACTGATACCCGATTTTTTTGGTACAACGTGAATGGGGCTTACCCATTTGCTATAAGATATGGGAAAAATGATCCCATTGTCAAGATACTTGAGCATTTCATTCTGTACCGCTTCTTTCATTACCGGGTTACGCCAGCGTTGAGGATCTTTGAAGGGTTTAGAATCATCAGTCATGTGAATCCTGTGCTGACAGATAGCCAGGCTGATTCCTTTGATATCAGCCATTGACCGACCAATTGCTTCCATGTTCTTTCTCAGAACATCCATGAGAGCCAACTCTTGCTCAGGCGCAAGGTCGGTCGCGATTATAACTGGAAGCGTTTCATTATTTCCCAAGTACGCATACTTGGGGTAGTCAGGAAGACCTTTGAGGTCAAGTTTGGGTGGTTCCTCCACAAATGGTCGCACTTCATAGGCCGGTTCGTTATGAAGTGGTTCGAATTGGGGCCCCCAATGTGCGTAGGAAGACTGTTCAGAACTTAGCTTCTCAAGGAAAAGAAGCTCCTCAGAAAACAGTTCTTCAAACGTTTCATCAAGACACTCATTTTTGAAGTCAAATGTCCCCTCCTCAGATATATCATATACAGCGTTGACTTCAAATGTGTCGTCGTATTTCTCGCTTGCTTGGTTTCCTAGCATGAAGATGTTGAGGTCAATTGTCATATTTCCAAATGAGAGTTTCATGGATCCGTTACGACAATTGATCAACACGTTGGATGTGGCTAGGAAAGGCCGCCCCAGTATGACTGGAATCTGACCACTGGGATTGGCGACGGGTTCCGTCTCCAACACAATGAAGTCTATGGGGAATATGAAATCCCCGACCTTGATTAGAACATCATCGATTTCTCCCCTCGGTACTTTCGTTGATCGATCTTCCAATTGCAACGTCACTTTGGTCGGCTTGAGTTCTCCCAATCCCAGTTGTTCGTAAACTGAGTACGGGAGAAGGTTCACGCTTGCACCCAAATCTAACAAGGCACGGTTGATTTGCTTGTCCCCAATAGTGCAAGAAATAGTAGGACAGCCAGGGTCCTTATATTTTACCGGAATGGATTTGGACAAGACATCGCTTAGAGTAGCGGCCAAGAAGACAGTTTTGGGTACATTCGTGCGTCGTTTTTGCGTGCACAAATCCTTCAGAAATTTTGCATACGCCGGAACTTGTTGGACCATGTCCAACAACGGAATGTTGACCTCACAGCGCTTGAAGACTTCTAACACCTTTTCCATATTTGCAGAAGATTTCTTTGATTTCAACCTATTGGGATAGGGAGCCTTGGGCTCAAACACTTGGTTCGAAGAAGTTGCAGATGGAACAGGTGTAGAAAACGTGAGTATTCTGGCTGGAACAGCGGGTCGAATTTGCGATGATGGCTCCGGTTGTTTTAAAGGATGTGCAGCAGACGACGAAAAAGAAGAAGAAGGTGAAGAAGAAGAAGGCAATGAAGATGAAGACAGACCGAATGAAGGAGCAGGTGATTTGGCACGTGCCGGTAAACTGACAACGGCACGTTTGGATGAGTCGTTAGGTTTGACAACCTTGTTGTCAATCGTGCGTCCTGATCTGAGGACGGTGACGGCATTCGCATTCTCAATATTGTTCTATTGCACAACATGAGCGTTGTTGTTTCTCTGCTCTCTCGGATTCGTCACCGGTTGGGAGGGGAATGTTCCCTTTTCGCGTTCATTTACTGCAGCAGCAAGTTGACTTATTTGAACTTCTAGTCTGGCTATCACTTGAGTGTTAGCGCTATGCAACTGACCAGATGTTTGCATAAAAGTAGCCAGACTAGACGTGGTCTGCGCAGATGTTTTAATCAATGCTTCTAACCCCTTTTCAATAGATGATACCCTCTTGTCGTCGTGGACGAACCCAGGGGGTGTAAAGGTTGGGTTGGGCTGATTCGGCTGTTGGGGTTGGTTGTTTGAGTATCCCACTTTCTGGTTTTGAAATTTTGAATTTTGAAATTGTTGAAACGGCGGGTTTGAATTGTTGTTTTGAAAAGGTGCATGATTCTGTAACACCCGAGCCCAATAATACTATTTCTATTACTAGTTGAGTGTTATACATTGCTCATTTCTATTATCCTGATTGTATGATGTTTATTGCTAAATTTTAACCGGTTAAGCCATTTTGGCACATAACAAATTTTAACACCTAAAGTGAAATTAAAAATATCCATGTTAGCCTACTCGTCGCCACTTGTCGCGTGGTAGCGTCCGCGTATCGAGATTCCGTCCCGTTCGGTGAAACGGGCAAGTTTGGACGACTACGCGCGCGTGCAAGTGTCCGACTTGGGGGCATGCATTTTAACCATTAAACACCTCTTTTCAAAATTTGGAACTCGCTTAAAATCCTATAATTTGAATTTGAACCATTTGGGCGCAACCCGGGCGCGATTTGGAAATGTTTCATTTAGCGCCGAAATGCCCATTTAATTAAATATATTATAAAACTAAAATATATACTTTATAATATTCATTCTGTTACTTTTTAACGTTAAATCTTTTTTTTAAATCTTTAAAATTCTTTTCTAAACTCCCGTACCTTCCTCAGCCAATCACGAGGGCTAAAACCCTCGTGGGCCCCATCTCTCTCTCTCATCTCTCTCCATCTCTCTCTATCTCTCCTGAAATCTCTCCCTCTCTCTCTCTATTTATATCCCTCACTGTTCCTCGTCTTCACGAGAAAAACGCCCGCGAGAAACCCTAGCTCCCTCGTGCCCTCGCCGTCGACCTCCCCGCGACCTTGCCGTCACCGTCCTCGCCTCCACAGCCTAGCCGCACCCCCCTACCTCCTCTCCTCCCTCCTTCAGAGCCTGCGACCCAACCCCGACGCCACCACCTGCACGCAGATCTCGCCGTCGCCGCCGCCTCCCATCGCCGACGACGCCAGAGACTCTCCCTCTTCACCCTCATCCCGACCTCGTCGTCTTCCTCCTCCTTCCCTCGCCGGCGCTGCCACCAACCCGAGCCCAACCCCATCACCTAACCCTCTGGTTCGCCGGAAAAGGGACACCGTCGACCCCCTCGTCGTCGCCAGCACACCGACGACCACCTCCTCTTCCTCTTGCAGCCCAGACCAGGCCCTTGCCTCTCCCCTACTCGCTGCATCTCGATCCAGCCACCTCCAAGCCCTCGCCGCATTCCCTGTTCGCCGCCGGCGCGCCCCTCGCCGTCGAACCCCGTCGCGTTTGCACCCTTGCTACCTCTGTAAGCCTCCTTTCACCATCTTCCTTCGTGTAACCCTTCTCTGGTCGTTACTTGATATGTTTCGTATTTTGCTAACTTGGTCGCCGTTTGACATTTCGCCGGATTCCGGCCGTGCCGTCGACTGGACCCGACTCTCCAGCGAAGTACTCTGGTCCGTGTGGTCCCGCTGTTCGCTGTTTGGACTCGATCCGTGGCCCGTGCATCCGTCTCGTGTTTTCCGCCGACGTTGCATTCGTGTTTTCCGGTTTGCGAAACCGTCGAGGCAAGTATCCGAATACTTGCTTTAACATGCTAATATACAAGATCAAGTCTTGCTATACATTTAATTATCATATTATTTAAAATAACCACACAGTTGGTGGTAATATCGATATTGTAGTATAGCTTAGAATTGACGGTTGCAATTATCTTTAACATTGAATCATTATAGTAGCTTCTTGTAATTAATTGGTCTTCTATTAATCCATGCTTTAACTAACTAAACCAGTTAGATCATCCATGTGACAATTATTCATGCTTTAGTTTTGATTTAATATATCTTCATTAATTTTCTGTTATTAATATTGCGTTACCCTGTGATTATTGCACCCCGCGGGGCGTGCCCAACCTGTTAATATATTACAACTGCATCATATTCATGTACCATTATGAACCGTTATTGTTATTTACTTTATTCCTGCTGTCTTTCCTTATTCGATTGTATACCTGTTGTGAGCACCTTCGATTGCATTACATATTGACCTGACCTTGCTACACGACATATATATATATATACCGATGCACCGGACATGGTACCCTTTACTACCAACTCAACCTGTTGTACCATGACCTGACTTGTTACCTGATCTCATGCCTAATGCCAACAAACCTGACTTGGGGTCCTCATGGACCATTCCTGTTGTCTATCCAGACAAACCTGACCTGTTACCTGATCCCGTGTTGGCATTAGTCCTTGATTACTGAATACCTGACCTGACATACATAACTTGGGGGTATGGGGAGATCAAAAGTGAAACCGACTTGTAACTCAACAGTTCTATACCTGTTCTGATCAGTCTTACGGGCTTGGCCAGCCCTGGAGTGATGATGCTGACATCACTCGCCCATCCTGCTACCTATTACTGCCTAGCGGCACGTCTCGGATTCAGCCCCGAGAATCTTGACCGTGGTCCTGGGCACGCACGGGATACTATTGAGTTACATCGACGAGTCACCAATTGATTTCAATGACTTTAGAGTAGAAACCTGATAGGACAGTTTAGTTACCGCTGCACATTACCCTGCACTGTTATTTCATAGTACTGCTTTATTCATGTTCATACCTGCATTGCTTATTACCATGTTTATATTATATTATTGGTTGACATGACGCGCTGACGTCTGGGTTTTGCATGGCCCAGATTCCTTACCACTGTCGACGATCGAGCAAGAGTACTTCAGCCAGCAGGCTGATCTGTGAGTCCCTTAGTGATTAGTTCATTTATTTCATTTCATTTCCAGATGTGAGCCCGCATTATGGGACGTACTGTTTATTTATTGTATTGGATCATTTGCTTCCGCACTTATTGTTTATTGACTCTTGTTATTATGGATGTGGACATGTGTTAGATTAGTTATTATCTTGTTCTTGATATCCGTACAACCGTAATGTGACTGTGGATGGATACTTCCTATCCACAGGTAGCATGGTTGGCTATGTCACGTGCCCAATCTTGCGTACTCTGGGAAGCGGGGCGTGACATGGTTCTTTTGGTATCAGAGACATAGGTTAGTTGGGTTGATTCTTTTGTAGTTGGGTATTGTACCCGATACACGAATCAGAATACCCGTGATTAGGAAACATGTCCTGCCACCTTGACCATTTTACCATCCTTGAATCATTCTTCCGGATCATGTCGACATGCAAACTTACTTTGCATTGTCAACTCGAAAACCTAAATTCTTGCTATCTCTAGGACTTAGGCGACTTGGGTGGAGTTAAGTAATTGCGGCTATGATACCGCGGCATAGCTACAATGCGGTACTCTATTTAAGTATCTTGGAGTTCTAGCCTTGATCCACATTCAGAATCTATCATCATGCTAATGTTGGGTGTTTTGAGTTCAGGATTATGACAGGTAAGAGGTTGAAGACGTACCGGAGGCGTGTGAACGAAGCCGCCATGCTTGGAGTGATAAGAGGAATGCTGGAAATCAAAGAGACAGACTGAGCTGATCCAGCAACAGCAGATTCGTTTCAGGAAGGTTTGCAGATCGTTCAGCAGTCTGTAAACAACGATGGAACTGGACCAGTCGAACGAGTAAGGACCGTAGCAGATTTCAGACTTTGGGTCCGTCTACATTTACTGGTTTAAAGGAGCTGTTACCAGCCGAGCAGAGGCTAGTGACACGGAGAATTTGCTGATTGCGGCACAGATCCCAGAGGACAAGAGAGTTGTTGTGGTGCGCTTTCAGCTAGTGGTTTACGCCGAGAGTGATGGCTTGTGGAGGAGACCCGCTTGCCCAAGCCAATCAGTTGGGCTGATTTCTCTAAAAGTTTCCTGGAGAAATTCTTCCCGCGGACTGCACGGGAGGAAATGAAGGAGAAATTTATCGGACTAAGGCAGAATGGGGCAACCGTGGGCGTGCATGCAGCAGAATGGAGGAGACTCAGTAGTCTCGCTAGACCTTTCGCAGCTAACGATGCAGACAGCAGTTGCGGTAAGGAAGCAATTATGTCGGACCAGTCGAGTTTAGGGCTAGGCCGACAAACAGTGTTCTTGCGACAATGGAAGTGGATAGTAATGAAGAGCCGGCAGTTGTTCGCGACTTTATGGATGTATTTGCAGATATATCGGGCTTACCGCCGAAGCGAGACGTGGAGTTCGCAATTAACCTTATTCCTGGTGCAGTGCCAGTATCAAAATCTTATTATCCGATGGCACCGGTGGAATTGGAAGAAGTTAAGAAACAAGTTGGTGAATTACTTTAGAAGGGTTGGATTCGAAGCAGCAACTCGCCTTGGGGAGCTCCAGTTCTTTTAGTAAAGAAGAAGGATGGCACGAGAAGGATGTGCATTGATTATCGAGAATTGAACTGGGTGACTATTAAGAACAAGTACCCGATCCCTCGTATTGGAGAACTTTATGAGCAGCTTAGTGGCGCGAGGGTATTCTCGAAACTGGATTTGCGATCAGGATACCATCAGGTCCGAGTGAAAGCAGAAGACATTTGCAAGACGGCGTTTCGAACTCGATATGGATATTTCGAGTATCTAGTGATGCCCTTCGGAGTAACGAATGCGCCGGCAATATTCATGGATTTGATGAACAGGATCTTTTCACCATTCTTGGACCAGTTTATTGTGGTATTCATTGACGATATTCTGGTATACTCGAGGAGTCCGGAGGAGCATGCTGAGCATTTAAAGATCGCACTGCAGACGCTGAGACAGGAGAAATTATTCGCGAAGATGAGTAAGTGCGAATTCTGGCTGGAAGAAGTGAAGTTTCTGGGGCATGTCGTGTCAGGCGATGGAATCGCCGTTGATCCCGAAAAGATTGCAGCAGTTCGAGATTGGCCTATTCCAAAGAATGTTGCAGGGATAAGAAGTTTTCTTGGACTCGCCGGATACTACAGGAGATTTGTGGAGAACTTCGCTCGTTTGGCAGAGCCGTTAGCCAAGCTTACGCGCAAGGAGGTACCGTTTGTTTGGACAGAGGGATATGCATTGGCCTTCGAGACGTTAAAGCAGAAGTTGATAACCGCCCCTATCCTGACCGTACCAGATAATTCAGGAGGACTGGTGATTCATAGCGACGCATCTGGGAAAGGATTGGGATGTGTTTTGATGCAGAATGGGAAGGTCGTAGCTTACGCATCAAGACAACTGAAGACTCATGAGCAGAATTATCCGACTCATGACTTGGAGCTTGCAGCCGTGATCTTCGCCTTGAAGATTTGGAGACACTACCTTTTGGGCGAGAGAGTCGAGGTCTTTACAGATCACAAGAGTTTGAAGTATGTGTTCACTCAGAAGGAGTTGAACATGAGGCAACGCAGATGGTTGGAGCTGATGGCCGACTACGACCTTGATCTTAAGTACCATCCGGGAAAAGTTAACGTCGTGCCAGATGCGCTAAGCCGGTTACCAGCAATTCAGGTATTGACCGCACAAAGGGAGATCATTGTGGATTTTCAGAGATTTGACTTGGAGGTTGTGCTACCACATGCTACGGGACAGTTGATGCAGTTGCAAGTACAGTCGTCCTTAGTTGAGAAGATTAAAGCGTCACAATCGCAGGATCCTAGACTGCAAAAGTTTCGAGAGCAGGTTGAAGCCGGACTGCGAACCGATTTACTGATCCATGAAGATGGTTCGTTAAGGTATGGTAGCCGTGTGTGTGTGCCAAAAGGAGATGTGCGTGAAGAGCTTATGAAGGAGGCACACAGTTCAGCTTACTCTGTACATCCAGGAGGGACAAAGATGTACCGAGATATTCGACAGCACTTCTGGTGGGAAGGTATGAAACGGGAGATTGCTCGCTTCGTGGCCAAGTGCTTGGTGTGTCAGCAAGTCAAGGCTGAACACCAAAGGGTTGCTGGTTTGTTGCCACCACTTCCGATTCCTCAGTGGAAGTGGGAACATATAACCATGGATTTCGTGACGGCTTTACCACGGAGTCCAAAGGGCAACAATGCTGTATGGGTGATTGTCGATCGGTTGACCAAGGCAGCTCACTTTATTCCTTTTCGGGTTGGTCAATCGACGGAGACTTTGGCAGAACGGTACATGCAGGAGATTGTAAGATTGCATGGAGTACCGGTAAGCATCGTGTCCGATCGGGACACTCGGTTCTTGTCGCACTTCTGGAGGAGTTTACAAGAAAGTTTGGGGACTCGATTGAAGTTTAGCACAGCTTATCATCCTCAAACTGATGGACAATCGGAGAGAACGATCCAGACCCTTGAAGATATGTTGAGGGCTTGCATGTTGGACTTCAAAGGTTCTTGGGAGGATCATCTACACCTGGTGGAGTTTTCGTACAACAATAGCTTCCAAGCGACTATTCAGATGGCTCCGTTTGAGGCGTTGTATGGTCGTAAGTGCCGTTCACCTGTTTGTTGGGATGATGTTGGTGAACGAAGGTTACTAGGACCAGATTTGGTGGTACAGACAGTCGAAAAGGTGAATACAATCAGGAAGCATATGAAGGCAGCTCAAGACAGACAGAAAAGTTGGGCCGACACGTCAAGAAGACCTCTAGAGTTCGCCGTGGGTGATTTGGTATTCCTGAAGATATCACCGACTAGAGGAGTGATTCGCTTTGGGAGTCGGGGAAAGCTTAGTCCTCGATTCGTTGGACCCTTCGAGATTTTGGAGCGTGTTGGAGAGGTAGCATACCGTTTGGCGTTACCACAGTCCTTGGCAGGAGTGCACGATGTGTTTCATGTATCTCAACTACGGAGGTATGTTCGCGATGAGACTCACGTCTTGGATCATTCGGAGTTGACTGTACGGGAGGACCTAACTTTTGAGGAGCGACCAGTTGAAATCAAGGATCGAAGAGAAAAGGTTCTTAAGAACAAGGTTATCCCCCTTGTGCTAGTTTCTTGGGGTAACCGATCGCATGGAGAATCCACTTGGGAGCGAGAAGACGAGATCCGGCAGAAATTTCCTCACCTTTTCCTGTAGTTAGCTATCTTGTATTCTTGGAATTTCGAGGACGAAATTCTTTTTGTAGTTGGGTATGATGTAACACCCGAGCCCAATAATACTATTTCTATTACTAGTTGAGTATTATACATTGCTCATTTCTATTATCCTGATTGTTTGATGTTTATTGCTAAATTTTAACCGGTTAAGCCATTTTGGCACATAACAAATTTTAACACCTAAAGTGAAATTAAAAATATCCATGTTGGCCTACTCGTCGCCACTTGTCGCGTGGTAGCGTCCGCGTGTCGAGATTCCGTCCCGTTCGGTGAAACGGGCAAGTTTGGACGACTACGCGCGCGTGCAAGTGTCCGACTTGGGGGCATGCATTTTAACCATTAAACACCTCTTTTCAAAATTTGGAACTCGCTTAAAATCCTATAATTTGAATTTGAACCATTTGGGCGCAACCCGGGCGCGATTTGGAAATGTTTCATTTAGCGCCGAAATGCCCATTTAATTAAATATATTATAAAACTAAAATATATACTTTATAATATTCATTCTGTTACTTTTTAACGTTAAATCTTTTTTTTAAATCTTTAAAATTCTTTTCTAAACTCCCGTACCTTCCTCAGCCAATCACGAGGGCTAAAACCCTCATGGGCCCCATCTCTCTCTCTCATCTCTCGCCATCTCTCTCTATCTCTCCTGAAATCTCTCCCTCTCTCTCTCTATTTATATCCCTCACTGTTCCTCGTCTTCACGAGAAAAACGCCCGCGAGAAACCCTAGCTCCCTCGTGCCCTCGCCGTCGACCTCCCCGCGACCTCGCCGTCACCGTCCTCGCCTCCACAGCCTAGCCGCACCCCCCTACCTCCTCTCCTCCCTCCTTCAGAGCCTGCAACCCAACCCTGACGCCACCACTTGCACGCAGATCTCGCCGTCGCCGCCGCCTCCCATCGCCGACAACGCCAGAGACTCTCCCTCTTCACCCTCGTCCCGACCTCGTCGTCTTCCTCCTCCTTCCCTCGCCGGCGCTGCCACCAACCCGAGCCCAACCCCATCACCTAACCCTCTGGTTCGCCGGAAAAGGGACACCGTCGACCCCCTCGTCGTCGCCAGCACACCGACGACCACCTCCTCTTCCTCTTGCAGCCCAGACCAGGCCCTTGCCTCTCCCCTACTCGCTGCATCTCGATCCAGCCACCTCCAAGCCCTCGCCGCATTCCCTGTTCGCCGCCGGCGCGCCCCTCGCCGTCGAACCCCGTCGCGTTTGCACCCTTACTACCTCTGTAAGCCTCCTTTCACCATCTTCCTTCGTGTAACCCTTCTCTGGTCGTTACTTGATATGTTTCATATTTTGCTAACTTGGTCGCCGTTTGACATTTCGCCGGATTCCGGCCGTGCCGTCGACTGGACCCGACTCTCCAGCGAAGTACTCTGGTCCGTGTGATCCCGCTATTCGCTGTTTGGACTCGATCCGTGGCCCGTGCATCCGTCTCGTGTTTTCCGCCGACGTTGCATTCGTGTTTTCCGGTTTGCGAAACCGTCGAGGCAAGTATCCGAATACTTGCTCTAACATGCTAATATACAAGATCAAGTCTTGCTATACATTTAATTATCATATTATTTAATATAACCACACAGTTGGTGGTAATATCGATATTTTAGTATAGCTTAGAATTGACGGTTGCAATTATCTTTAACATTGAATCATTATAGTAGCTTCTTGTAATTAATTGGTCTGCTATTAATCCATGCTTTAACTAACTAAACCAGTTAGATCATCCATGTGACAATTATTCATGCTTTAGTTTTGATTTAATATATCTTCATTAATTTTCTGTTATTAATATTGCGCTACCCTGTGATTATTGCACCCCGCGGGGCGTGCCCAACCTGTTAATATATTACAACTGCATCATATTCATGTACCATTATGATTAAATGAACCGTTATTGTTATTTACTTTATTCCTGCTGTCATTCCTTATTCGATTGTATACCTGTTGTGAGCACCTTCGATTGCATTACATATTGACCTGACCTTGCTACACGACATATATATATATACCGATGCACCGGACATGGTACCCTTTACTACCAACTCAACCTGTTGTACCATGACCTGACTTGTTACCTGATCTCATGCCTAATGCCAACAAACCTGACTTGGGGTCCTCATGGACCATTCCTGTTGTCTATCCAGACAAACCTTACCTGTTACCTGATCCCGTGTTGGCATTAGTCCTTGATTACTGAATACCTGACCTGACATACATAACTTGGGGGTATGGGGAGATCAAAGGTGAAACCGACTTGTAACTCAACAGTTCGATACCTGTTCTGATCAGTCTTACGGGCTTGGCCAGCCCCGAAGTGATGATGCTGACATCACTCGCCCATCCTGCTACCTATTACTGCCTAGCGGCACGTCTCGGATTCAGCCCCGAGAATCTTGACCGTGGTCCCGGGCACGCACGGGATACTATTGAGTTACATAGACGAGTCACCAATTGATTTCAAAGACTTTAGAGTAGAAACCTGATAGGACAGTTTAGTTACCGCTGCACATTACCCTGCACTGTTATTTCATAGTACTGCTTTATTCATGTTCATACCTGCATTGCTTATTACCATGTTTATATTATATTATTGGTTGACATGACGCGCTGACGTCTGGGTTTTGCATGGCCCAGATTCCTTACCACTGTCGACGATCGAGCAGGAGTACTTCAGCCAGCAGACTGATCTGTGAGTCCCTTAGTGATTAGTTCATTTATTTCATTTCATTTCCAGATGTAAGCCCGCATTATGGGACGTACTGTTTATTTATTGTATTGGATCATTTGCTTCCGCACTTATTGTTTATTGACTCTTGTTATTATGGATGTGGACATGTGTTAGATTAGTTATTATCTTGTTCTTGATATCCGTACAACCGTAATGTAACTGTGGATGGATACTTCCTATCCACGGTAGCATGGTTGGCTATGTCACGTGCCCAATCTTGTATACTCTGGGAAGCGGGGTGTGACAGATTCCAAGTGAAATTGGGATGATTCTTCCAACCAGGATTGTATGTCTATGAGAAAGGGTCGTTCCTAGGACGCTGGTTCTGATACAGCGTACTAACGTTCTCGTGTCCCTTGGACCCGACGAGAAATGAACATTCATCCGAAATGTCGCTAGGATGCTGACAATTAGCGCACAAAGTTTGAGAAACTTGGTTTACCGGTAACGGTGAATTTTTGCCCTCTAAAGCTTCCATTCGCCATACAAGAGCGGCGATTTTTGCTTCGGTAGCTATAGAGGTATCAACTATGTGTGCACCGTTTCTAGTCACAGATGGTTTCTCGCTCACACTTTCCCACTGAATGGTTTTGTCAGCCAGTTCTTCTAAAAAGTTCCATGCGTCCTTAGCACCATAACTCAGAAATTTGCACTGACGCATGGAGTCCAACACCATGCGCGAACTGGAGTCTAAACCTTCGTAGACAATCTGACACAACCTCCACTGTTCTAATCCATGATGGGGACATTTGATTAAGATATCTTTGAATCTTTCTAAGCACTTCCAAAAAATTTCACCCTCTTTTTGTTTGAAATTGTGGATTTCATTCTGAATTCTCACAGTTTTGTGAATAGGGTAAAATTTCTTTAGAAATACTTTCATAAAGTCATCCCATGTCGTGATCGATCGAGCTGGCAAACTGTTTAACCAACTTTTTGCATTGTCTTTGAGCGCAAAAGGAATGAATTTGAGCTTAACGACATCCTCACCCATTCCGTGAATTTTCATCATAGTACACACTCCTTCAAATTCACTGATTAGAAGGTAAGCATCCTCGGACTCGAGTCTGTGGAATTTTGGAGTAGTGGTATGAATTGCGGCTTGATTTCATAGTTGTTTGCTGTAATGGTGGGCAACACTATGCATGAAGGTAGGGATGAACGGTGTAGGTAGCATCTGTCCTGTAACGCCGCCTCCTGCCACTCTACGATCGTTTGTTCCGTCATTGTTGGTGGTGTAGGAGAAGAAAGTGAGGGTGAGCGAAGTGTAGTATCGGACGGCTCCGATAAAGCAGAAGGTAAGAAAGTCTCGGAAGGTTCTGAGGAATCAGAAGGTGTAGAAGAGTCGGAAGATACAGTCACAAACCGGACTAATCGAGATTGTGAATCTCTAGTCCAAGCTAACATGTACCATCCGGAAGTGGAAGAAAACGTGTATTTTTTTTTGTTTTTTTATTCACAATCGACAAATATCACATAAAATGCACAAAAAGAACTTGATTTGTGAAGTAAAAGGGTATCACGAAACGGGCCCAAGATAGACTGATCGAGAAGCCATGTAAGTGCAAAGATGAAAGGAGGTTTCCCCTCGCTTTCGCGAGATTCCTTAATTAGAATAACCTTCTCTCTTTCGGCGGTTGCACCTTTCACACTTTCCTAGACACTTCTTGAACAATATAATGATGGGCGGTGTTCGAGGTACGCTCAACTTT
Organism: Agapanthus africanus; assembly: GCA_030015575.1. NCBI lineage: Eukaryota > Viridiplantae > Streptophyta > Magnoliopsida > Asparagales > Amaryllidaceae > Agapanthus > Agapanthus africanus. The sequence goes on from CM057349.1 coordinate 299,472,504, forward strand.
TCCCTATTGAGCGCGAAGTCCTTAGAGGCTAAAAGTCTAATTTCTTTTAATATTAATGGGGGTGTGAAAAATGCTCGTTCATTGTGGTTTGTGGGCCACGGAGAAGGGTGATGAAATCCCTTACCGTATCTTGTTGGGGTTCTTTACCCTTAAGTCCGTATTAAATTTATGCAATGCGCAAACAATAAAAGTTGTTCAAATCATCAATCAATCGTTTTTTTTACGTTATAAGAGGCGCGCTGCAAAAAATACGGTTAGTGCTCTTTGGCACTTGTGCAGCGGAGTTTGCAAACGAAATCCTGCAGAAAATTGAAGCATTGGAGCGTCGGATTTGAGCAGAAGGTGTTAGGAAATGTGCGTACCTTAAATTCTTGAGTTTTAGAAACTCCCGTTGACTTGATCCGTGATTGCTTGAGTGTTCGCTTGCGCGGGTTGATCTACCCGGATCTTTGGCACTGTAATTTCTTAACGCCTTATTCCTGAATTCTGCTCTTAGCTCCGCACAATCGTAGTTCATATTTCCTTCAAAATCTGGAATTGTTGGAAAAATACGATATTTAGTGCATAATATGGTATCTATGGCCAAAGTTCTGTAAATACATAATTATCAAATTTTGCATATAAAAATGGATTAATAACAGAAATATAGAGAAGTAACAGAAGAATTGGGGCAAAATACCACAATGAGGCCGCAATTTGCGGCCAAAATGGTTAAATTTGCGGCCAAGTTGTGGTATTTTTGCTCCAATTTCTTGGTGTCTTCTTCTAATTCTATTAGTGTCCCCTTTCTATATGCAAAATATTTTAATAACATTCATATCAACAGGTGAACAAAAACACAAAGAGCAAAAAGTCGTATTATTTGGGTTGTTTTTGGTGTTTTTTTTATAGATTTTTGTTTGTTTATTTTTTTTAAAAGTATATACAGAGATAACTCAAAATAACTTCGTGGTGTTGCCACTCCCCGGCAACGGCGCCAAAAACTTGTTGAAGATTCACGATATCATGCTTTTGAAAGGATATGGTCAATATCGGATATGTCGGTTTTTCGTTAAAAAATAATGCATGACGTGATTCTCGAGTTATAAAAATACCGCAAGTGCATGGTGTGTTGATGCAAGCCAGCAAGTACGGGTCGATCCACAGGGAGTGTATATCACGACATTCTTTTGAGTTAGAAAACAAGGGTTTTGAGTTGATTTTTGTCACGTTTTATACAAATGAAATAACGAAGTGATGAAGTGATATTTGGGGAAAAACATAAGCTTAGATTTAGTAAGTTGAAATATGGTATTACCCCCAACTCTTAATCTTGATTCAAAGCTCATTTCTCGTTTTTAATTGACTTAACAAAGCATGCCGCATCTATCCCGATAACACGTGTCGGGTTAGGATACGATATCATAATTAGGTTAAAAAGAAACTAGAATATAAGGTCTTAAGATGAAATGATCATGAAATGGGCTATGTGAATTTAGCAAGCATAAAACATGTGCTTTTATGGCTACATGTTCTATCTAGCTAGTTTACTACACTTAGCAAAATTTCATTTTCCTTTCAACTTCGATTCTTAACATAACAATATTAAAATGTGAAGAAATAATAGGATATATGTTAAACGTTGATTTGCAACCATTCAAAACAATATATCCTATAAAGCAAAACACAATAATATTACAAATATTAAGAAAAGAAGTGCAATAAATTAAGAATCAAGAATGAGGGGTTGGAAGGCAAGCCATTCAAAAACCTACTTCACGATGGCCTAAGCACAAGACTACTCACACATTATATAAAAACACCACTGAATAATTAAAAGAAATAACAACGAAGTAGAGAAGAGACATAAGAATCAAACTTGAACTCAATGAAGATTTTATTGCAATGACATCTAAATACAAGCAAATGAATTCAACTACCAAAATCTAATCTTGCAAGCTCAAAAATAGAGGTTGTAAGACCAGATGAAGGCAAAGAACTCAGTCTAATCCAAAGAGCTACAAGAATTTTATCAAAATAATTACAAGTAGTGCAAAAGTTGTGTTTACTCATAAACTGATCTGCTATTTATAGAGAAATCAAAACCAGAATTTGCATGTACTAATGAACTCATAAAACCACCAGGGGCCCACAAAACTTGTTCGAACCATTTTGACACTGATATGGCCGCAAATTGCGGCCATAGTGTTGAGGATGGGGTCTACCTTTGGTCATCAGTTAATAGTCACTTGGTCATCTCAAGGTATTTGCAATTTGTTGTAATTTACACATGGGTGATTTCTCAGGGTGATGAACAGAGAAGAAATAAGATCAAGTTGCAATGGTTCATGTCACATCAATACTTTTTACCACTCATTGCCATGCCACTTGCACCCACTTGTAAAAAGGCACCATGATAGTGTTTGCCTACTTGTGTACTTGGTCAAGTCTATGTTCACACTTGTTCTAATGTTGGACCAAATCACAAATTCTTTTTGTACACACACTTTATTTGTTGCAAACTCTTTTAAATCTTAATCTGTATTCTGTCCCATTTGCAGTTCCAGCTAAAAACACGTCATTTTGTGCATACTGTGTACAACATTCAGTGTTTTCGCTTGCGCACCTGTAATCTGTATAAATGAGCAGACATAGATTAAATAGCACTGTTTATTGTCAAAATGACAAAAAATGGGTGGTGTTGTAATATAATAAATCGTGCCAAACAGCGACACCACAATAATTAGCCTTAAGTGCAAGTGGGAGATTGTTGGCTATAGTGCCCTCAAGTCAATTATTGGATCGCAGGCACGCGATTCCGATGATTGAAGGAGGGCATATACCAGTAGAACAGTCTTACTCGAGATGATAGTATGCTATCTGGTTTGTCTTTATCATCATGTACTTGCTTTAGGTGGCTTTACAGATCACTATTACATGTTGATAGAGCCCATAGGATTCTTGCTTGACTACCAGCAGTATGATGGCGATCATATACGTGGGAGCTGGGGTCTATAAGCACATCCTAAAATGTCCCTAGTCATGGGAGTTTCGAGACTGGGCATTGATACTCCAAGAGTAGACTAGTGTATGCTGATCGAGACCCCGACAAGGGGCGGTGGCCGGTCTCACAAGCCATTGGTGTTAGTTGGTTCACCTAAGATGTATTAAGGTGCTCATTGGGTTATGAGTACACCGGACGGACTCGCTGGGAACATACTAGTTGGTATTATACCTATTGTCAGATAGCAGTTCCCAGATGACATGTGTACAGGTTAGTCTATCAACCTAAGATCGTCATTTGTCTCGTGTGAGTTCCCACTATGCTTTGATTACTATCCTACCACGGCTCAAAGGAGTCGTGCAAATAGGTTTTAGTTGGGTATAGTCCCGAGCCACATGGAGGCAGTGAGCAGATCGTCAGGGGATTCGTCTCTCCCGGTATTGGGGGTTGATGTCGCGGTGTGCACGGGTGACCATCACCAGAAATCCTTAGCTAAGCTAGTCGAGAATTACTGATTCGGATCGGTAGTTTCTCAGGTGGTGATGGGCTTCATACCGACAGTAAATGTCGCGTTATTAGGGGTCTGACTTTATCCACCCCCTAGACTCGATATGCGATACGCATAGACGAACGGACCGGACTGTATGGATATTATCAATGTTAGGCTCAGTAGGGGTTTCATGATGAGTTTGCTCGCCGGCCTCCCTTTTGCTCAATACCCGGGTAGCCGTTACGTATAGCTAGTGCCACTGACGTGCTTGTGGTTAAACCCACTGCCAGCGTATTGACGAGTCTTTAGAGTCCCACAAAGAGGGTTTCCCTGCTTCGGGCGAAACGTTGTAGAGGCCGTATGGTTTTATGGCAGGGTTCGGTCATATACGTGCACTTGTGCACGGATTATGATCGGACGGATAATACTAGTGGGTTTTGGTTTAAACCGGATCCTAGTATTATATTGTTGGATTATTTTTGTCTCGTAGTATTCGTATTCAGTTAGAATACGGATGCAGGTATGTATATACGGATGAGGGGTATTCTTGTAATTCGTTACAAGTTTACTTTATGAGATGCCATCTCTTTTTGGATTAAATCATTTTAGGTTAAATGGTTTATGAGTAGAAGTGTGAGTCATTGATTCATGCATGACCACATAGGTGTGACTCATGGCGGCATAATGTTGTTTTGTTTATGGTGTGGGATATTTGTTGTGAGCAAAGGAAATGTTTTTTCTTGAGTTGTTTTCTTTAGTTGCTAGCATATTACAATATATATTACTCACAACAAATAACTCAAAAACACAACACAAAAAAAGGGCAGCCACCACTTTTCTTCACTTGCTTTTTCCTTAGCCTCACACTTTCTCTCCATGGCATCTTCTTCAACCTCTACCCTAAATGTCTCATGTGTTGAGAAACCTAGGGTGTATTGAGACAAAATAATCACACACATTCTCTACTTCATCTTGTCTATCTAGGCTAGCAAACTAGATACTCGAGTTGCCTTGGTTTTGAGGTCGGAGCCCGTATTACTAACTCTCGACGTAGATCTTCTTCATGAAGGGTTACCCTAGTGCCCCGGCCAACCTCCGTGGCCAAATACGGAACAAAAATTTTAAGAAGATCGAAAAATTGGCACTAGTTTAACTCTAAACCCGGATCTTTCCATAAAACTAACTAGCTACACTAGGAGAGCTATCTACTATGATGAGGAATTCTTACCAAACGAACCAAGTCCTTCGGTCTTCGTTCTTCATCCTTAGCTCCTTGCATCCACCTTGAACATGCTTGAACTCCAACTCCGGCTCCATTGGTCTACCAGGATCGAGCTTGTTCTCCGGCCTCCTTTTGTCGTAGATGATCCACCCGAGGAGTATGATCCATGGCTCTAGCTCCTAACTATGTAACTAAAGGAGCAACTAGAAACCTTGGTTTGCTAAACCAAGTAGTCTAGGTCTCACGACCCGAAAGTACGGAACGTGACCGGCACTTAGATTACGAAGCGTCTAGAGGCGCAACGTAACCTAAGTAAGCCGAAACCCAGAAATCTAAACCATAAAAAGAAGAAGAAGAAGAAGAAGTAAAGGAAAACATGTAGAAAACAAGTTTAAAAGCAACATCCAATTTTCTCAAAAATTTTGGCAGAGTCTCCTTTGTAAAAACTGGCCCCAAACGGGTACAAAATAGAATAATATATATACAGATAATAAAAAGCATCCCCAAACGGGAAATAGCTCTACGCCAAAAGGCGGAAACAACCACAGTAATGCACAATAGTATACAACGCCAAAAGGCGAGGCTCAAAACTCAAAAGAAAACAAAACCACCAAATATCATAATAATACAAGCGCGGCTCTAAGGTCGAAATAAACAACTGATCCAGTAAACTATCAAGTGATACAAGTTTGGTTGATGGAGGTTTCTAGATACAAATGAAATAATAAAAGTACAATGGCGGTCCAGATACAAGTGAACCAACCTACCGTGCAAATCACCCTGAGTGAAAAGATGTGCCAGCAAGCTGCCGGGAAAACCTGTACATCGAACCTGTAATAAAATTTGGTACAACGGAGGTGAGTTGCCAACTCGTGAGTAGAAGATATCTGGAAAAAGAAATCGAATGCACGACGCTGTCCTAGATCATAATAATATACTAATATAATACTAATCATCTAGTAATGGCAGGGTAATAAACTACGTGTAGTGCAAAAGCTCCGTGCCCGTATCAGTGCCTCAAATAGAACTATGTCATGTGAATGAGTATGCATGCACCATGAATGTAAAATAACCAATCCTGAAATCTAGATATATCTGTATAAGAAATCTTTAACTTTTATCTTGGTAAAATGTGTATAGAAATCTGAAATATCAACGATGAAATCCATGAAAATCCGTGTCAAGTATCGACACAAAACATGTAAATCTCAAGTCTCAATACCTCATAATCTCAATGTCTCATAGTCTTAATATCTCGGTCTCCGTCAGTCCGGATCGACTCATATCATCAAATCTCACGACAACGGTCAGTATCCTCCGGATATCCGCCGTGCCAGACATCACCGGTAGGTCGTCCTCCCCTGCCAGGCTCATCGTCTACAACTCGATCTTCTTGCCCCGGGGTACCATACCGGGCCCACCATGTACCTGAGATGGTTCATCTACTCCTCGAATCGGGTCTCGAAATCCAACAGAAAACATGAAATCTCATGGTGGACGACACATACATCACAAGAAAACCGCATCTTATGTTTTAAAAAGAGAGGAGGAGGAGAGAGAGAAGTTTTTATATATTCTTGCGGTTTTCCCCAAAAATCCAGAAATCTCATAGAAATCCAAAATCCCAAAATCATGAGTAAGTATATGATAAGTGTCGGCATATGCCCCATAATACTGCATGATAACATGAAAATGCGAATGCATGAAATGTCTAAGTAATAAATACCACGTCTATACTAACACCAGAGAGTAATCACAATATTATATCGATCTAGCTGTTAGCTGATTGCATCAATAAAAGATAATATGATCTAAAGTGTACGTGACATAGCAATTACCGATGATGATGTGTGTGAGCCGGCAAATAAGTGTGCGTGGAATATGCGCATCATCGGTAATGGTGCTGGTGTCCTAAAAGGCAAAGTTTTATTCTGATTATAGAAACATATGAATGAACATGCACCATTATGATTACGGTATGAATGTAAAGACGGATGTGTAATAACCACTCATCTGTGATATACAAGTATAACTACAACTATATGACTCGAGCCTAAATAAGTGTCCATCTAACCTCCTAAGGAACTAAACCTAAGAAACTAGTCAATAAGAAATAAGAGTCAACCTAAGGTCTGAATCCATATCTCTAATTGTCGGCGATCCAGCCTCAATAGCGTCACGTGCGTAGTATGGCTTCCTCGAATCAAGAGTGCGGATCAATCATCAAATCTATGCCTCGTACGGTAAAATCCATCGTACGGCATCCCAATATCGGGGTACGGGTCAAGTATCACCTACGTGTCTCATCATTCGTATAATATCATCATCAACACATGTCAAGATCAAGGTGTTATACTGTAATCGCATACGTCAATCATATATCATTGTCAGCATAAATATACATCGTTAATTTATCCTCAGAAATATCATGTCATATATATCATATTGTGATTAAGTCACACTTAGATCATATCGTAATCAAGTCACACCTATATGATATCGTAATCAAGTCACACATATATGATATCGAAATCAAGTCACACCTATATGATGTCGTAATCAAGTCACACCTATATGATATCATATCAGAATTTCACGCACAGGTTACGGTCCGGGTTCTATTTTAGAGTCACATATACTTCAATATCATCGCCACCCTTTATTATTTATGTATACCTATTCATTATCTCATTTCCTAATGATCCGCTAACATCATAACACGATCGTAAAGCCAAGAATCACGGCATCAAGCCCAGTTATATTGTTTCATCCCCGTGTATCATATCACATCCTTGTATTACATATACGTATTGTGTATATATATATGTACCTACACCTAGTCCTATATATATATACACATACACGTATACACCACGTCGAGTCTCAGTGTGTGCGTGTGTGTATTTACCTCAAACCTACAAATCTCCTCCAAGATATTCATCCTCGGGTAAGGTCTTTCTAAATCAATCTAGTCCAATCTAAGGTCACTACTAGGGTCCTGTTGGAGATAGTGCCCTCAGAGTCAATTATTAGGTCACAGGTACGTGATTGCAATGATTGATGGAGGACCTATCCCGGTAGGACAGTCTTACTCGAGATGATAGTATGCTATCTGGTTTAACTTTATCATCGTGTACTGCTTTAAGTGACCTGACAAGTCGCTATTACACGTTGATAGAGCCCCTAGGATTCTTGCTTGACCACCAGCAGTATGAGGGCGATCATATAAGTGGGAGCTGGGATCTATAAGCATATCCTTAAATGGTCCCTAGTCGTGTGAGTTTCGAGACAGGGCCTCGATACTCCAGAGTAGACTAGTGTATACAGTCGAGACCCCGACGAGGGGTGGTGGCCGGTCTCACAAGCCACTGGTGTCAGTTGGATCACCTAAGATGTATACAGGTGCTCATTGGGTTATGAGTACACCGGACAGGACTTGCCGGGAACATGCTAGTTGGTCATATACCAGACGTCAGATGGCAGTTCCCTGGTGACATGTGTACAGGTTAGTTCATCAACCTGGGGATCGTCATTTGTCTCGTGTGAGTTCCCACTGTACTTTGATTACTACCCTACCACGGCTCAAAGGAGTCGTGCAAACAGGTTTTAGTTGGGTACAGTCCCGAGCCACATGGAGGCAATGAGCGTATCTTCAGGGGTTCGTCTCTCCCGGTATTGGGGGTGAGGTCGCGCTGTGTCTAGGAGAGCCATTACACGAAGCCCTCGGCCGAGGCAAGGAGATTTACTGGTAGGTATTCCAGTAGTATCTCAGGGTGTTCTGGGCTACACTCCGACACGACTTGTACCGCTTTTGGGGGTCTGACTTTTACCAACCCCCTAGGCCCGCCATGCGATGCTCATAGACGAACGGACCGGACTGTACGGATATTGTCACTGACAGGCTCAGTAGGGAGTCAGGCTGAGTTCGCTCACAGACGTCCCTTTTGGTCAATACCTGGTAGCCCGTTATGTATTGGCTTATACCTCTAACGTGCTAGTGGTTAAATCCACAACCAAGGTGTTGACGAGTCTTTAGAGTCCCCCACATTCAGTTACTCAGCTTTCGGGCGAAAGGTTGTAGAGGCCGTATGGAGATATGGCAAGGTCCGATCAGATACGTGCGGTATTGCACGGATCAGGATCGGACAGTTTGTACTATAGGCCGTATGGATATATGGCAGGGTTCGATCAGATACGTGCGGTATTGCATGGATCAGGATCGGACGGATATTGCTAGCCGGCTTTGGTTTAAGCCGGATCCTAATATAGTACAGTGTAGATTTTGTCTCATTGCATTTGTATTTCGGTCGAAATACAGATGCGGGTGTGTATGCACAGTATCGGGGTTTTCCTGTAATTTATTACGGGACCAGTTTTCTGGAGTTGCCAGTTTGCTTTCCGTTTCGGCCAATTTCCTTTGTATCATTCATTGGCCGAAGATTGGTGGAGGAGGGTTTATTTGCATTGTTGCAAATAGGCATTAGTGGAGGGGGTTCTTTGCATCTTGTTGCATCATGATGGCTTTCATGATGTGCACCATCCTTTGACTTGATTTCTTCATGATGGCATGACTTTTTGAGTCATCATGGTTCATGATGGTTGGACTTTGTGAGGTGATGATGGTGGTGTTGAGTGTTGAGTTTACCTTGTGATCATTCCCTTTTGCATGATAGACTTTCCTCTCTCTCTCTCTTGTTTTGATATGAGAATGACTCTCTCATTTTTGGCAACCATCTCATTCTTCCCCTCCCCTCTCTAGCATGGCCGGCCACTACACAAGTGGCTGTCCAAAATTTTGGGTGGGTTATTTTTGGTTCATATCATGCTCCAAAATACCCCAAGCTCCTTCACATTTGTTCTTGCTTCATTCCTCCACCAAATGGCAATTCCACAACCCCAAGGTGGAGACCGGAGCTTCCGCGGGAGATCGGGACGATGACGAGAAGACCGGAGGACTTGGATCGTCGGTATATCTCTTTCCCATCTTATAGTTAGCTAGGACTAATTAATGGTTCGATCCGGGTATTAGTGCGCGGCGGTTTGCCAGTTCAAGAAAATTTAAAGTTTATCACCGCTTCCGCATTTGGTCGTCGGATTGACGGCCGGGGCGCCGCCGTGCACTTACAGGTCCTACTCACCGAAATTGTAAGGTCACGTCTGGCTTCTTAATGACAATAAGTACTATCCCTATTCTATGTTTGCGGGGGTGCTAAACGCCATCCACCCGACTTCTCCCCGTAGATATACATCTACTCACCTGGTCCTTGTCTGCCGAAGACGGCGTCGCCATCCTCTTCTTCATCGCCCGCAGTCTACGTGAGGGGTACCTATACGCAAACACATATAATATCGTAAACTGAATCACGGACAACATCAAAACGACGCATGAAACGCGCATAGGTTAAAACCTATGTCCCGCTCATGCAAAAGAACCAAATATCGCTCGATATCGGCGTGCAAACCCTGATTGATCGAGATAAGCATCAACAAACAACTCAAAGTTATAAAACTCATTACTTATAATATAAAACATGATTTAATTCATCGAAACCCTAAAAATCGATCAAATCGTCCGATTCCGTAAAACCTGAAAACACCAATTTACCGTTTTACTTCAAAACTGGATGTTTACAAGAAACTAATGGTCATAGTATTCATTAATTAGCATGACTAGACTATATAAACCATCACTATATTTTTAACACCCTAATTTATATTAGTTTGAAAATTCTAGTTTGCAAACTTCCCCGATTTCGATACTTTTAAGGAAAATTTCACAATATCACATCTAAACTGGATTTTGCATGAATTAATGCATTAAACTACAATTCATGATGATAATGATATAATGAAACCATAAATTATATTTTAAATTTCATTTATTTAAGAATTTCCAAAAACTAGTTAGCAAAAATAGCATTTTTATTAGTATTCTTCAATTATCAATAGAAACTAGTAACCAAATTAAGTTTTTCATTCCACTAACAAGTTAATATCCTCATTAAAACCACAATCTAGTATTACAAACATTAATTGGAATTTTATCTCACCAATATATACAATATATAGAAATCTAGTTTGCAAAATGGATTAATTTAAACAATTTTGGATAAACAATTTACAATATACCATCCATACAAGATTTTCCATTTCTAAAATTGTTAAACTAATTATTATAACCCTACTTAATTAATAAAAACCATAACTTAATTTTATAAATCCTAACTTGAATTTTAAAACTTGTAGATAGAAATTATTTATTAAATCTAATTATACTTAAATGAAACATCTAATAACAATAAATCAAAAGAAGAAGATTTATACCTCCACAACATGAAATCTAAATATGAAAATAAGCCTCCAAAATGAATGCTTTCCATCCCCAAAATCCATGTAAAGATGAGCAAAAAATAGAGGGTAGGAATTTATTAGGATTTTGTGGATTTTTTATTGAATTTTTGATGAATTTTGATGATTTTTAATGCAAAAATGATGGGGGGGAAATTTTGGGGCTTCCCATGGAGGTGAGGCCGGCCATGAGATGAGGAAAAGAGAGGAGAGTTGATTTAATGCGATTCTCGGATGTGTTTGTAAAGAGCAAGTATCGAATCAATTGTTTCCCGATAACGGTTTCATTTGATCGATAATAGTATCTTGTATCGGTATTTAGAAAATTGTATAAAGAACTCACTATCAAAGAATTATATTTGATCGCAATCAACTACGGTGTCAGTTGTAGATCGAAAGCGAGTGCGGATCGTCCATAGGGATTGTGCAATTCGTTTTTATATTTGCTTTGTTTGAATCGAAAAGTTAATTGAAAAGAAAAGAAAACACGATTCAAGAATTTATCAATTGATTCAGGTGTCACGATGTTTAATCAAGAATCAAGAAACTGATAAACAATCAAGAATTGAGTTTCGATAATATTTCCAACCAAAATGCCAAGAATCTAAATGAGGCTCGTAGGAATCGATCGGATCTATAGACATGATGTAATATCAAGATTTCGTGTTCTTGTCCTTCGAAGGATTGATACTAGATCGATGATGGTCGATGAGAGTTAGGGCTTTCTTGATGAAACTAGGGTTTCATCGTTTAACCCTTGTTCTTTCATCGATTATCATTCACATTCTAGCCTCTAACAATTTCAAGAAACGATCGTAACTCCCCAATCTCGAGCGATATCAATCAAGAAAGCATCGCATCGAATTGGGTCGTCGATTCTTGAAGTTGCTAGGGTTTACAAAACTCGTAGGATTCAAGAATCGATTTAAGATATATTACATCATCATTCTATTGATCGTCTCGACTCCTCGACGAGCGGAGTATTACTCAAACATCACAACAAGAATTATAACTAGAAATTTAGATTGACTCATGATGCAAGAATTTAAAGAGAACAAGATAAAAGAATATCACATTTTATTTATATCAACAATTTGATTACAGTCTCTCAAGAACTACAAGAGGAAGAATTAAATTGTCGACTTGGCTTTGCTCGGCTCCGTGAGTCGCGAATCGGCTTGGACTACTTGCTCTGTTGAAGACCGGCTCGGCTCCTAAAAGGTTGCAAGGCTTCTTGCTTGAATGGGTAATCGGGATCTTGGCTTTTGATTGGAATTAGGGTTAGGATTTCACAAAAATCCTCTCACTAGATTTGTGGAAGAAGATGATGAAGGGGGTAAAATGAAGAAGTATCTAAGTTTGGATAATGGATCCAAGTATCAAGTATATCCTTTACAAGTGAGCCTAGGGTCTTATTTATAGATCTCCCAAACCCTAAGCCTTTGAGTTCCCTCCAAAAGTTTGTTGAAAGACTTCTAGAAAGAGTTTGTTAGGCTTAGCTTAGGGTTTAAGCTAGGGTTTAGGGAGAAGGTTCTAGAATGATAGGCTAGTTTAGTGTAGATCCCAAAGTTCGCTGATCTGGCAGAAGTCTCTGGAGTTTTCTGGAAATTGGAGTGTCCTTTTGAAGTGTAAGAGCTGATCTAAGAGTTTTGCACCAAAAATGAGGAGCTAATTCCTTGAACCCACCGCGGATCCGCGGCGCAAGCAGGCTCCTGCCGCGGATCCGCGGCTGTCTGTGGGGCTTGGGCCTTGGGCTTCCTGGTATGGTCTTGGAACAACATTTGTAGCTTAATCTGATGTGTTGATTTGTATTTTCCCTTTTGGATTTATACCAGATCTGAAATCATTGAGTTGGCGTAACGTTTTAGCTGTACCCTGTAAGTTTTTGGCCTTTCTGCTGGATTTTCCTGCACAGATCTCAAAACAAGTGTTGCGCAAATGTAGAGATAATGCGATGCTATGGAATGCAGTCAATTTCCTTTATAGTGCCGGTTTTAGAGTCTAACACATGCAATCTGATATTTTGCGACAGTTTTGCTAATATGTGAAATATGAATGCCGAACACTTCTATATGAATGCAATTGATAAGGAAATTGCCGTGTAAAATATGCATTATTTTCGACTAATCAAGAGTGAGAAAAGGTGAAGAAAAGTGTAGAAGGTTTCACAAAAATATCACACAATTAAGTCTTTTCATGAATTTATTTAAAAATTCTTTATTTTCTTCACTCCATTTGACCTAGAATGGTCTAGAACCATTGTAAAATTTTGAAAATAAATTTTGCATGAAACACACTTGATTCTAATATGTAATGGTTCACTTTTGCTAATTAAACCCATTAAAATTTGTAATTTACACTAATTTAGTGTAAAAATAAAGCTCATGTTAATATTTAAAATAATTAATTTAAGAAAAATATTTAATTAAACTAAAAATTTATAAGTGGCTAAATTAACACGATTTACTAGTAATAACATAATTAAAATAGGTATTTTTAAATTTATAGTGAAAAATAATTACGGTTTAGTTTTATGAAAACTACGTTTTAGTTTACCGAAAATTATAAAATTCACTTAAACGATTTTATTTATTTAATTAATTATTTAATTATTTTTAAAATGTTACAATCTTCCCCCTTTAAGAAATTCGGTCCCCGAATTTAAATTAAAACTCCCCCCAATTACTAAAACATTCAGCCAAAACACTCAAATCGTCGGGGCTCCGAAATCATCAATACATAACTAAAATCAACTCCGTCAAGCATAACACAATCATCGGAGTTATGGCGAAAATAAAATACCAAAACCCAATACGAAAACCAACATAATATACATCAAAACTACAACTTATATATTGTGCGCATCATAGTAAAATCGTCCAAACATCTGGATAAAGAAGCATGCAAGAACCCTTTTGAAAATCGCCGTGTGATGCACGTGCCACGGCATAAGTAGCGGACGTTTATTTTTAAAAAAATAGCTATATATATATATATATTTATTTATTTTATTTAACATACACGTCCCGCCTGGTTACCAAATCAAATAGTAATGATTATAAAAACATACTGATCAAACTGAAATCAATCCCAATCACATCATAAAAATATCATGTGCGTCCGGTGCGCACTGAAATCAAAACCAAATACAGATGCCACGAATTCACACAAAAACAAAACTGAGTGCAACAGGTGTGCACCAAAAACATCTGTTAAATGCAACGGGCGTGCACGGCTCTAATATCAGGTGCATCTAATCTGCACAAAATCACGATTTAGTGCATCTGGTGTGCACAAATCGTATCAGGTGCACCGAATGTGCGCAAGAATCTCAATCAGGTGCACATGGTGCATGAAAACATACACCGAATATCAAAATCGAAATCACAGTACGAAAATGCATGAAAACTAGGTCGAAGCATATGTCAAAATCATGTGTAACCCATATGCACGAAATCAAATCAAAATCTCGAAATGTATAAAACCAAATCGAGTGTACTGGGTATGTACAAAACAACATCAATACAACTGATATATGAAGCACGAATAGAATGTAATGAATGCACACATAAGAAATACCAATCGTAGAACAAAATCCTCAAAATACCAAAAAAAAAAATCCAATCAACGGAAATATGAAATTCAAATCACCAAATCACAATCGTAAACACTATCGTCAATGTGCGCCTCTTTCCCCCTTTCCTCTGGTGTCGACTGCTTCGAACTTGTCTCTTCATAGGTGTGCTGACTGCGCTACCAACGGCAATACTCATATCTAAAGTCTCCCACATAGTCGATCCCTTCACCTGATATCCGGACTACATTAAACTTTTCGATAGATCCATCAAAATCCCATAATTCTCCGAGAGCTCAACACTCAAGTACAGTTTAAAAATATCCGGTACATACCCCAGCATCGATGGTCCAGCCGTAGAAGGGTAAACCCAAGCCTCACTAATGGCACCGCGGAACTGCCGTAAACCCTAAGGTTCAAGGGCGTTCTCATGGTCATTATGTCGAGTTAGGGTTTCATTCTTCTAGAGGGTCCATAGAAATACCTGCATGTTCTTCCGAATACCTTAAACTTGGGAAAATGGGTTTCTGACAATCGTTCGAATGCTTTAACTTCATCTGGACGGCAAGAATACCCTTCTCCCGCACGCTAAACAATGCTTCAATTCTCAAGAATAACCGATACCCTAATGGTTATCGCATTCGAGCCGCAGCTCCTTCTGCCCGTGCGCCCGTGGTAACAGAAACCACCCTCCGATATCGATGAAGATAGATCAAAGGAACGAATGAAATGCGGTGCAAACAAATGTACATCTTAAGGCTACTTAAGAAGAGTAGCGTATCGTAGGTATGCCGCGAATCATACCCACGGTACGTCACTCTACCTAAGTCGCCTACTCTATCAACCAAGGGTCACCCTAGACATATACAAGGTTAAACCTAGCGCTCTGATACCAATTTTGTCATGACCCGAAAGTACGGAACGTTACCGGCACTTAGATTACGAAGCGTCTAGAGGCGCAATGTAACCTAAGTAAGCCGAAGCCCAGAATCTAAACCATAAAAAGAAGAAGAAGAAGTAAAGGAAAACATGTAGAAAACAAGTTTAAAAGCAACATCCAATTTTCTCCAAAATTTCGGCAGAATCTCCTTTGTAAAAATTGGCCCCAAACGGGTACAAACAAGAATAATATATATACAAACAATAAAAAAAATCCCCAAACGGGAGCTAGCTCTACGCCAAAAGGAGGAAACAACCACATTAATGCACAATAGTATACAACGCCAAAAGGCGAGGCTCAAAACTCAAAAGAAAACAAAACCACCAAATATCATAATAATATAAGCGCGGCTCTAAGGTCGAAATAAACAACTGATCTAGTAAACTATCAAGTGATACAAGTTTGGTTGATGGAGGTTTCTAGATACAAATGAAATAATAAAAATACAATGGCGGTCCAGATACAAGTGAACCAACCTACCGTGCAAATCACCCTGAGTGAAAAGATGTGCCAGCAAGCTGCCAGGAAAACCTGTACATCGAACCTGTAATAAAATTTGGCACAACGGGGGTGAGTTGCCAACTCGTGAGTAGAAGATATCTGCAAAAAGAAATTGAATGCACGACGCTGTCTTAGATCATAATAATATACTAATATAATACTAATCATCTAGTAATGGCAGGGTAATAAACTACGTGTAGTGCAAAAGCTCCGTGCCCGTGTCAGTGCCTCAAATAGAACTATGTCATGTGAATGAGTATGCATGCACCATGAATGTAAAATAACCAATCCTGAAATCTAGATATATCTGTATAAGAAATCTTTAACTTTTATCTTGGTAAAATGTGTATAGAAATCTGAAATATCAACGATGAAATCCATGAAAATCCGTGTTAAGTATCGACACAAAACATGTAAATCTCAAGTCTCAATACCTCATAATCTCAATGTCTCATAGTCTCAATATCTCGGTCTCCGTCAGTCCGGATCGGCCCATATCATCAAATCTCACGACAACGGTCGGTATCCTCCGGATATCCGCCGTGCAAGACATCACCGGTAGGTAGTCCTCTCCTGCCAGGCTCATCATCTACAACTCGATCTTCTTGCCCCGGGGTACCATACCGGGCCCACCATGTACCTGAGACGGTTCATCCACTCCTCGAATCGGGTCTCGAAATCCAACAGAAAACATGAAATCTCATGGTGGACGACACATACATCACGAGAAAACCGCATCTTATGTTTTAAAAAGAGAGGAGGAGAGAGAGAGAAGTTTTTATATATTCTTGCGGTTTTCCCCAAAAATCCAGAAATCTCATAGAAATCCAAAATCCCAAAATCATGAGTAAGTATATGATAAGTGTCGGCATATGCCCCATAATACTGCATGATAACATGAAAATGCGAATGCATGAAATGTCTAAGTAATAAATACCACGTCTATACTAAAACCAGAGAGTAATCACAATATTATATCGATCTAGCTATTAGCTGATTGCATCAATAAAAGATAATATGATCTAAAGTGTACGTGACATAGCAATTACCGATGATGATGTGTGTGAGCCGGCAAATAAGTGTGCGTGGAATATGCGCATCATCGGTAATGGTGCTGGTGTCCTAACAGGCAAAGTTTTATTCTGATTATAGAAACATATGAATGAACATGCACCATTATGATTACGGTATGAATGTAAAGACGGATGTGTAATAACCACTCATCTGTGATATACAAGTATAACTACAACTATATGACTCGAGCCTAAACAAGTGTCCATCTAACCTCCTAAGGAACTAAACCTAAGAAACTAGTCAATAAGAAATAAGAGTCAACCTAAGGTCTGAATCCATATCTCTAATTGTCGGCGATCCAGCCTCAATAGCGTCACGTACGTAGTATGGCTTCCTCGAATCAAGAGTGCGGATCAATCATCAAATCTATACCTCGTACGGTAAAATCCATCGTACGGCATCCTAATATCGGGGTACGGGTCAAGTATCACCTACGTGTCTCATCATTCGTATAATATCATCATCAACACATGTCAAGATCAAGGTGCTATACTGTAATCGCATACATCAATCATATATCATTGTCAGCATAAATATACATCGTTAATTTATCCTCAGAAATATCATGTCATATGTATCATATTGTGATTAAGTCACACTTAGATCATATCGTAATCAAGTCACACCTATATGATATCGTAATCAAGTCACACATATATGATATCGAAATCAAGTCACACCTATATGATGTCGTAATCAAGTCACACCTATATGATATCATATCAGAATTTCAGGCACAGGTTACGGTCCGGGTTCTATTTTAGAGTCCCATATACTTCAATATCATCACCATCCTTTATTATTTATGTATACCTATTCATTATCTCATTTTCTAATGATCCGCTAACATTATAACACGACCGTAAAGCCAAGAATCACGGCATCAAGCCCAGTTATATTGTTTCATCCCCGTGTATCATATCACATCCTTGTATCACATATACGTATTATGTATATATATATGTACCTACACCTAGTCCTATATATATATACACATACACGTATACACCACGTCGAGTCTCAGTGTGTGCGTGTGTGTATCTACCTCAAACCTACAAATCTCCTCCAAGATATTCATCCTCGGGTAAGGTCTTTCTAAATCAATCTAGTCCAACCTAAGGTCACTACTAGGGTCCTACTCACAGAAATTGTAAGGTCATGTCTGGCTTCCTAATGACAATAAGTACTATCCCTATTCTATATTTGCGGGGGTGCTAAACGCCATCCACCCGACTTCCCCCCGTAGATATACATCTACTCACCTGGTCCTTGTCTGCCGAAGACGGTGTCACCATCCTCTTCTTCATCGCCCGCAGTCCACGTGAGGGGTACCTATACTCAAACACATATAATATCGTAAACTGAATCATGGACAATATCAAAACGACGCATGAAACGCGCATAGGTTAAAACCTATGTCCCGCTCATGCAAAAGAACCAAATATCGCTCGATATTGGCGTACAAACGCTGATTGATCGAGATAAGCATCAACAAACAACTCATAGTTATAAAACTCATTACTTATAATATAAAACATGATTTAATTCATCGAAACCCTAAAAATCGATCAAATCGTCCGATTCCGTAAAACCTGAAAACACCAATTTACCGTTTTACTTCAAAACTGGATGTTTACAAGAAACTAATGGTCATAGTATTCATTAATTAGCATAACTAGACTATATAAACCATCACTATATTTTTAACACCCTAATTTATATTAGTTTGAAAATTCTAGTTTGCAAACTTCCCCGATTTCGATACTTTTAAGGAAAATTTCACAATATCACATCTAAACTGGATTTTGCATGAATTAATGCATTAAACTACAATTCATGATGATAATGATATAATGAAACCATAAATTATATTTTAAATTTCATTTATTTAAGAATTTCCAAAAACTAGTTAGCAAAAATAGAATTTTTATTAGTATTCTTTAATTATCAATAGAAACTAGTAACCAAATTAAGTTTTTCATTCCACTAATAAGTTAATATCCTCATTAAAACCACAATCTAGTATTACAAATATTAATTGGAATTTTATCTCACCAATATATACAATATATAGAAATCTAGTTTGCAAAATGGATTAATTTAAACAATTTTGGATAAACAATTTACAATATATCATCCATACAAGATTTTCCACTTCTAAAAGTGTTAAACTAATTATTATAACCCTAATTAATTAATAAAAACCATAACTTAATTTTATAAACCCTAACTTGAATTTTAAAACTTGTAGATAGAAATTATTTATTAAATCTAATTATACTTAAATGAAACATCTAATAATAATAAATCAAAAGAAGAAGATTTATACCTCCACAATATGAAATCCAAACATGAAAATAAGCCTCCAAAATGAATGCTTTCCATCCTCAAAATCCATGTAAAGATGAGCAAAGAATAGAGGGTAGGAATTTATTAGGATTTTGTGGATTTTTTATTGAATTTTTGATGATTTTTGATGATTTTTAATGCAAAAATGATGGGGGGAAAATTTTGGGGCTTCCCATGGAGGTGAGGCCGGCCATGAGGTGGGGAAAAGAGACGAGAGTGAGAAAAGGTGAAGAAAAGTGTAGAAGGTTTCACAAAAATATCACACAATTAAGTCTTTTTATGAATTTATTTAAAAATTCATTATTTTCTTCACTCTATTTTACCTAGAATGGTCTAGAACCATTGTAAAATTTTGAAAATAAATTTTGCATGAAACACACTTGATTCTAATATGTAATGGTTCACTTTTGCTAATTAAACCCATTCAAATTTGTAATTTACACTAATTTAGTGTAAAAATAAAGCTTATGTTAATATTTAAAATAATTAATTTAAGAAAAATATTTAATTAAACTAAAAATTTATAAGTGGCTAAATAAACACCATTTACTAGTAATAACATAATTAAAATAGGTATTTTTAAATTTATAGTGAAAAATAATTACGGTTTAGTTTTATGAAAACTACGTTTTAGTTTACCGAAAATTATAAAATTCACTTAAACGATTTTATTTATTTATTTAATTATTTAATTATTTTTAAAATGTTACACTAGGATGTAGTGAAGGGTGTCTAAGTGTTTAGCTATCTCTTTCTTGCCTCTTCACTTGATTCTCAACACATGAGAAGATAGTGAAGAGAAAGAAGATGAAGGTGGAAGAAGCTAGAGAGGAAAGAGGATAGCAAGAGCAAAAAGGAGCTCAAGAAAAATAATGAAGCATATGATGAAAGAGAAAATACACACATAGGTTTTGTGTATGATTTCTTTCATTAAACAATTAGCAACCATGCTTCAATAGTAACTCCAAAATGAATTATAAATTCATTTGTTAACTATTGAAGTATGGTCACTACTTTTTCTCCCTTACCTCTCACTTTACACCTCATTTCCATTTATGAAATAAATGGAAAATCCAAAATGAGGTGGCCACCTTCTAGAAGGAAATCTGTAATAAATACAGATTTCAGTCTACTGTAAATACATACCGGCAATCGGATAAAAACCCGAACGCCCAAAGAGATAGAATAACACGAAGAATGTAATACTAGAATATACATATCGAAATCCATATATGTAAATTATTAAATCAATACCTGATTTAATAATCTGGCTCAAACCCGAGCCGGCTAGTATTACCAACTGTTCGATCGAAAGTCCGAGTACAAAATACAACAATCGATCGAACCCTGCACGTATCCAATACGGCTACTACATCATTTCGCCTGAATCAGGGAAACCCTCTGTGTGAGACTCTAAAAACTCGACAGTACTCTGGCAGTGGGTTTAACCACAAGCACGTCAGCGGCACTAGCTGTACGTAACGGCTACCCAGGTACCTGTCGAAAAGGAAGGCCGACGAGCAAGCTCGTCCGAACTCCTACTGAGCCTATCCGTGACAATATCCGTACAGTCTGGTCTCTTCGTCAAAGAGTATCGCATACCGGGTCTAGGGGATGGTGAATGTCAGACCCTAACAACCTGATAAGTCGTGTCGATGTGGCTCAGGACCAATCCGGGAAACTACTGATCATCCTATCAGTAAATCCCAAGTGCCTTGGCCAAGGTCTTATGGTCCTGACCAATCGAATCACAGTGCGATATCGACTCCCTATACCGGGAGAGACGAATCCCTGACAATCGCTCACTGCCTCCATGTGACTCGGGACTGAACCCAACCAAAACCTGTTTGCACGACTCAGTAGAGCCACGGTAGGGTAGTGATCAAAGTTCAGTGGGAACTCACACGAGACAAATGCCGATCTCGGGTCCAAGGACTAACCTGTACACATGTCACCTGAGAACTTCCATCTGACGATAGGTATAGTACCACATGGAAGTTCTCGGCGAGTCTGTCCAGTGTACTCACCCCAGTGAGCACCTGTATACGATCTTGGGTACATCAGACCAATGGCTGCAGGACCAACCATTCCCCGACGGGGGTAGAAACGTACACACTAGTCTACTCTGGAGTATCAATGCCCAGTCTCAATACTCACGCGACTAGGGACCATTTAAGGATGTGCTTGTGGACTACCCTGCTCCCACAAGTATGATCGCCATCACAACGCAGGTAGTCAAGCAAGATCCTATGGGGCTTTATCAACATGTAACCGTAATATGTAATAACGAGTATGATATATGCCATGTTAAGATAAAGACAAACCATAATAGTATACTACCGTACCGAGTCTTCATCAATATGTGCAAGCTAGATACAACAACAGAAATAAATACACATATCCTGACAAAGACAAGTCGAATAATATACTATAAAACTGAGCAAGATTGTTCTGTACATACATATCCCTAATATCCATATGTATACATATACAATACTGGCCTCTAGGACATATACATCCAACAATCTCCCACTTGCACTAAAGGCTAGTGATTGGCGTACCGATTACCCAACGTCTGCTCTAAGGCCAGCTGGTGGCGTACCGCATACCTAACATCCCAAAAAGTCGCTCGAACTGTGCTTGAAGGAGGGCCTTTGTAAATGGATCCGCCGTGTTCTCTTTCTTATCCACTCTCCGGACCTCGATCTCCTGGCGATCTACGATCTCCCTGATCAGGTGATACCGCCTTAAGATGTGCCTGGATTTCTGATGGGACCGTGGTTCCTTCTCTAAAGCTATAGCCCCATTGTTATCACAATACACTGGTATTGGATCAACAATGGACGGAACTACCTGAAGTTCAGCAATGAACTTCTTCATCCAGACCGCCTCTTTTGCGGCATCGCTTGCAGCAATGTATTCAGCCTCCATCGTCGAGTCTGCGACGGTATCCTGTTTGGAACTCTTCCAACATACCGCCCCTCCGTTGATGTCACGACCCGAAATAGCATGTGACTGGCTCTTGAATCATATGAAGTCTATAGGACCTCATCTAATTCAAGTAAGCTAAGAGCCCAGAAATCTAAAACCATTTTAAATAATAAATGAAGGAAAAATAGTTTTAAGAAGTGAAGAAAACATGTTTTTTTTTAAAAAACAAGGTTTTTAAATAAGTATGTAAGCCGAATATGCATTTTTAAAATCTCTAGTCTTTTCTGAAAATTTCGGCAGAGTTTCCTTTATAAATACTGGCCCCGAACGGGGTACAACAAGAATAACATATATATAATGATAAAAGGCATCCCCAAGCGGGAGCTAGCTCTTCGTCAATCGACGGTCACTACCACGCAAGTATTATAATATACAACGCCGAAGGGCGAGGATCAAAACTCAAAAGAAACTCAAAATATCAAGAAAACCATAATACTACATCGCGCGACTCTAAGGTCGAAATAATACACAACTAGTTTTCTAAGTCTGAAACAATATACAAGTTTGGTTGATGGAATTACTATATACAACTGATTAAAATAGATGCAAGGGTGGTCACGATGCGAGTGAACCCACCTACCAAAGCAATCATCCAGAAAGAAAGCAGTGTACCAGAAAAGCCGCAATGGAACCTGTACGGCAAAACCTGCAAGAACTGTGGCACAACGGGGTGAGTTGCCAACTCGTGAATAGAAAACATCGCAGAGCAGAAATCGTATGTATGACACAATCCTAGGTCAATACGATCAGTAATAATAATATCCTCAATATGAATAAGTCTGAAGCATGAAAAGGTGGCCAGGGTAAACATCTATACATAAGTGTAATCCCACGTGCTCGTGTCAGTGCCTCAGGTAACAACATATCATAAATATGAGGTATGATCAAGGTAACCAACATGAATCAATGTCGGCTATATCATGAAGTCTATAAGTGCGTGGATATCGTCCAACTGTTTAATCCATGTCTGTATCTCGTCCACATGTCACCCAATGACATAAAACATCATGCATGTAAATATCATAAAGCATATGCATGGAAATATGAGGATGTAAATCAACATGTGTCCCTCGCAACATATCAAAATCATGGAACCTGAGTGTCTAGCATCGACACTCGAAAACATCATGAAACCTGTGACCAGCATCGGCACGTAAATCCTCATATATCGGGCTCCGACAGTCCGGATCGGCCCGTATCATCTCTCGACTCCGGTCGGTATCTTCCGGATATCCGCCGAGCTCAAATACAATCACCGGTAGGTAGTACTCCCCTGCCAGGCTCATCGTCCAACATATACGAGTCTTCTTGCCCCGGGGTATCTCATCGGGTCCACCATGTACCCGCAGACGGTGCCTACCGCTCCTCGAATCGGGTTTCACATGCCACTCTCAGAACCGAGAAAACACATGGTGGACGCACTGAAAAATCATATCAAGGGTAACCGGGTTTTTAAAACAATACACTCTCTTTTGAAATAACCACGGTTCCCAAATCCAGAAATATCATGGAAACAACATATCTCAATACGTATAATCATTAAGCATGATGTATGCAACGTATAAAAGAAATGTAAGCATATCAGTATATCATGCAACATGGAATAGTAATATGCACATATTGAGGGAAACCGCTCTTTTAAAATGGATACAGTTTTAAAATATATCTTGCGGTTCCCAAATCTCCAAAATCAATCCAGAATCATCTATGTATGTGCAACTATGTATGTATGCAAGTATAGGTGTACAATATGTGTGTACGCAAGTATGTCATGCAAGGAGTCATATCCTGATGCAACAGTCCTACTGTGTAGTGACATGGCAATTATCGATGATGAAGTGTGTGAGCCGGCAAGCAGGTGTACGTGGAACATATGCATCATCGATAATGGTGCTGGTGTCCTAACAGCATGGTTTTGATATAATAATGAACATATTTAAACATGCGATGCGATGCGAAAAGCAAGAATATGCGGCAAATGAATAATAAACACAACAGTGCGGTATCTACATCAAATAAAGCTCGTACGGTAAATCATCGTACGGCATCCCAAATTTGGGTACGGATCAAGATCACAATCATCACATCAACTATCTAGTATCCTTATCGTCATATCTCATGATCTGGGGTACTGATCTAGTCTAGTACTAACCGATACCATCTATATAAATATAAGTGCATGTGTAAAACACACGTCCAAAGGCCCGCTAAAATCTCATGTCGTATCCCAAATACGAACCACATCATATCACCGATCTCATGGCACTATACCCAATTTCATCGACTCATCTCCAAATATCATCAACTATCCTCATCATCCAGGTATAAGTATAACAAATAAGCATGTGTGTGTGTGTGGGTGTAAACCTATTTTAGGGTTCGCAACTAGGAAACTATACTAGTTTACTTCTAAACCCTAATCTATCCATAGTACACCTAATCACATCTAGAATATCCATATCACACTTAACGCTATCATACATATATATATATAGTATACTAAGCATTGAACTGCGGGGGTGCTATACGCCATCCACCCGACTTCCCCCGTAGATATAATCTACTCACCTTGCTCTTCGCCTTCCGTTGCCGACGTCGCCCCGCGCTTGCTTATCGTCCCAAAGTCTTCGTGGGGTACCTACACATTAACGTATCGCAAATGCGTATTAAAATCACATCGAAAAACCAAAACGACACGCTAAGGCCTATAGGTTAGAACCTATGGACTACGCTTTCAAAACCATCAAACAACCCTCGATATCGTCGTACAAACGTCAAGTGATCGAGGTAAAACACAAATACGAGAATCCAGGATTCAAAATACGCAAAACGAAACCCGAATAAAAACAGCAACTCAGGAAAAAGGTCCCAGATTTCACCCTAGGTCAAATTGGTCAATTTTGCATATGCCAAGGGTCTATTTTACTGATGAGAGGACCACAGAACAAGAACGAGACCAAATGGCCCAGGTCTAGCCGCAATTTGCGGCCAGAAAGCTTTTATTTATGGCCTGGAATTGGATTCAGGGGATGGGGTCTTGGAGTTAGCTTCCTAGGTGCCTGCACATCTCTCTGTGTTTGCAAAAAAAATTTCAGAGGCTCCGGGTGTTAGCAGATTTCATTTAACTCTCTCAGAATCCACAATTTTCCGATATCGGATTTTCTAACTCCGTATTCTGGGGCTCTAGTCTCTGGTTTAGGTCTGAATTCTAGCACTAGGGGGTTTGTGTGGCCTCTACTGAGCTCAATTACCCATCACAACTCAAGAATTCCAAAACCCTTAACTAGAACTTTCCTACCCTCACTAAACTTCACTATTTCGGTTTAAAGTTAACATGGATGTAAAAGCAATGGTTAAACTAAGCTAATGGTTCGGAAAAATACCTCATTTGGCAACTCAAGAATTTTCTTGAATTGCCCCAAGCATCCAAAATGTAAGCTTTCTTGGTCCAATGTGTTGCTTGTGAGCTTGTGCAACTTTTTTGTGAAGTGGGGAAGATGTTTTGGTGAAGTTTTTGAGATATTTTGAGGTGAAGAAGTGGAGGTAGGAGAGAGGGGAGCAGCAGCGGCAGCAGCAGCAGCAGCGGCAGCAGCAGCAGCGGCTAGGGTGTAGAAGAGGAGAGAAGATAGTGAGGAAAATGAAGTAGGAATAGGAGTTGATCCAAGGTTTGACCCCTTACCCTCTCATTCTCTCTCATGCCCATCCCTCCATTCTTTATTCAACCTTTTTCTTTTCTTTTCTTTTTCTCATTCTCTCTAATTTACAACCATGCAAGAATCATGAAGAATGCCATGGTATCAAAAATGTAACTCATGAAAAAAAGGACTTGTGCATGTTTTGCACAAAACACGCTTAAAACCCGATTAGCGATTTTTTTAATCGCGATTAGCACTAAATTAGTGTCAAATAAATCGTAAAGCTTCATAATTTGCATAAATCCAATAAGGCACCCTCATTTAAATAATTTCTATAATTTTCCAATTTTTTTTCCAAATTTATCGGTATTTAATTATACCGCCTTATTAAAATATTCAATAATTTATTATTTAATTATAAAAATTCCCAAAAATAATATTTTATTTTTTTGAAATGTTACAGTTAAGGGTAAACACAAAACCCGAGACAGACTTGCTGTCATCCTTGTCACTCTGGAAGCTTGAGTCGGTAAAGGACTCGACCCTGAGGTCTCCATTACCGTAAATCAGGAACATCTCCTTAGTCCTTCTCAGGTACTTGAGAATGTTCTTTACTGCTGTCCAGTGGTCCTCATCTGGGTCCGACTGATACCGGCTCACCACGCTTAACGCGTAAGCTACATCTGGTCTTGTACATAGCATCGCATACATTATAGATCCTACCGCCGAAGCGTAGGGTATAGTGCTCATACGAACCCTCTCCTCGTCAGTCTTAGAAGACATCTCCTTGGAGAGGGTGATTCCGTGCAATGCGGGTATGTTACAACGCTTGGAATTTTCCATACTAAATCTCTTTAGTACGGTCTCTATGTACCTGGACTGAGTAGTCTCTTGGATCTATCTCTGTAGATCTTGATCCCCAGAATGTACGAGGCATCACCTAGGTATTTCATAGAGGACCTTTGTGATAAGAATAGCTTGACCGATTGTAGCATAGGAATGTCATTTCCTATCAAAAGAATGTCGTCCACATACAAGACTAGGAATACGACAGTTCGTCCTACAATCTTCTTATAAATATAAGGCTCATCCTCATTTTTGATGAAGTCAAAGTCCTTGACTGTCTCATCAAAACAGATGTTCCAGCTCCGCGATACTTGCTTCAATCCATAAATGGATTTGAGCAACTTGCACACCTTCCCGCTGCTCCTACTGTCTACAAAACCTTCCGGCTGATCCATATAAACGCACTCTTCTAAACTTCCGTTTAGAAAAGCCATTTTTAGGTCCATCTGCCAGATCTCATAGTCATGGAAGGCAGCAATGGCAAGTAGGATCCGAATGGATTTGAGCATAGCCACTGGAGAAAAGGTTTCGTCATAGTCCACTCTTGGTCTTTGACGAAAACCTTTTGCAACAAGTCTAGCCTTATAGGTTTCCACCTGCCCATCTACACCAAACTTTTTCTTGTAGATCCATTTGCATCCAACGGGTTTTACCCCAGGTGGAGCAACTTCCAGGGTCCACACTTTATTGGTGTATATGGACTCTATTTCAGATTGCATAGCATCCAGCCACTTATCAGAGTCCCTACTGATAATGGCCTGCCTGAAACTAGTAGGATCATCTTCTTCCAAGATGCAATCCTCTCGATCCTCATCTATGAGAAAACCGTAGTATCTCTCGGGCGGATGACAAATCCTACTAGATTTCACGGAGTGGCTGAGCTTCATCCGGGGTTATTAAATCCTGAGGTTCCACCAAGTCTTCAGTCACAGTTTGTCCCTCTGGAATTTCTTCCAGTTCTACCCTGCTCCAACTAATTTCTTTTGCAAGAAACTCTGTTTCCAAGAAAATAGCATGTTGAGCAACAAACACCTTCTGTTCCTCGGTGTGGTAGAACAGATATCCATAATTGTTCTTTGGATATCCGACAAACTTACATAAAACTGGCCGTGCCTCTAGTTTATCTGGTTTATGCTTTTTAACATAAGCCGGACAACCCCATATCTTAAATTTTTTATGATATGGCTTCTTACCATTCCACATCTCAAATGGTGTTTTAGGCATGGACTTGGATGGAACATGATTCAACAGATGTGCCGCCGTTTGAAGCGCATATCTCCAGAATGAAAGAGGCAACTCAGCATTACTCATCATGGAGCGAACCATGTCCAATAAGGTACGATTCCTCCTCTCCGACACACCGTTGTGCTGTGGTGTATACGGAGGAGTAAGCTGAGAGAGAATTCCATTCTCTTTTAGGTATTCTAGGAATTCCGTGCTTAAGTATTCCCCTCCTCTATCAGATCTGAGGATCTTAATACTTTTGCCAGTCTGGTTCTCTACTTCGCTTCTGAATTCTTTGAATTTTTCAAAACCTTCAGATTTGTGTTTCATAAGATACACATATCCGAATCTAGAGAGATCGTCAGTGAATGTGATGAAGTACGAGAACCCACTCCTTGCATGTATAGACATCGGACCACATACATCACTGTGTATGAGTCCTAAGAGCTCTGCTGCTCTTTCTCCATGCCCGGTGAACGGAGATTTGGTCATCTTCCCTTTGTGACAAGACTGACAAGTTTCATAAGATGAAAATTCGAACGTATTCAAGAGTCCATCTTTATGCAACTTACTTAGTCTTTTCTCTCCGATATGACCAAGACTACAATACCACAAGTAGGATTCATTCGTATCTGAACTCTTCCTCTTGCGTGTGTTTTGTACATTGAGAACTGTGTTTTGATTTAGAACATAGATACCATTACACAATGTACCTTCTGCAACCAGTACCTTATCAAGGTAAATGTTCATGATATTTCTATCAAGAACAAATTTATATCCGTCTTTTTCAAGTAAAGAAACTGATATGATGTTGCAAAGCATGGAAAGTACATAGTAGCAATTGTTCAAAATCATAGCATTGCTATTTGGCAGTACTAGGTGATTTTCACCGACGGCTGCAGCATTAACTTGTGCTTCGTTCCCTACTCTGAGGGACATATCACCAGGTCCTACTATCCTACTTTTCTCAGTCCCTGCAATAAATTACAGATATGAGATCCTGATCCGGTATCAAGTACCCAGGAGGTAGGACTGACCGAAAAACAGTTCTCTATAACAAGAACACTTGAAGAAGACGCAACAGTATGTTTCTTCTTCGATGGGTTTATCAAGGAATTCAAACTTTCCTCTTTCCCTTGCTCATACTTACGACAGTTGTCGTAAGTTAGAGTCGAACCGACGTTCCCCAGCCCCGAATAAGAATTCGGATCGGTCAAGTGATACATTTTATTATCTTGATTAGGGCGTGAAATGGTTGCTACCTGGAGAGAGAGAGGGAAAACACTCAGCGTGCGCTCTTGCAAGATTAGATTGGTTTATTAATTTATCTAATCAGGATGGCTCCCACTGTTTCCTCAAATTCTTCTTCAAACCCTAAAAGAAGAACTAGTCAGGATTAATCGCACGTCACAATACTTGCTTAACCTTTCAGCCAGGCTGGTGTTGGTACTTCGAGGGAGGTTTTCCAACGCTTTCGCAAAGTTCCTTAATTACATAACCTCTTTTCCCTGGAGGCGTAGCCCCGCTAACACCATTCTGTAAGTCCATGCTACCTCTCCCGGTACTTTCGGGCATGCGGAATTTGATAAAAAACGATTTTCTTAAAGGTGGTAACATGGACTTAAAACCCGGATCTTTGTTAAACGTCTAACTAACAACCTAACTAGGAGTCGTTAACTACTCAGTTAGGGGGTTTATACCTTGCTTGTCTTGAACTCCTTCGTCTTCAAACTCCGATGGTGGTCCGGATCGGCTTCTTCCCGTCGTCTCCTTGCGCCGAAGATAGATCCACCTGAAAGCTCCAACCTTTGGCTCCTTCTTCGAACTTTGAAGAAACTAGTTCACTCGGTTTGCTAAACCTTGTGAACTAGAGTGAGTAGAGAAGAGTTTGTATGGGATTTTATCTATGGTTCTTGGTTCTCAACTCATGAGACAAGTGAACCATAGAATCAAGAGAGGGAGCAAGAGGAAGAGGGTGAGAGCAAGAGTATGAGAGCTCAAGAACAAGAGAGAGAATAAGCAAGTGAGAATGAGCCTCTCTTTTGTCTTTCACCCTCTCATAATCCAAAACAATGATAACCTATCATATCAATCAAGTGTTATGTGATGGTTTAAGCAACCATAGCCATATCATTTCATGCACTCATTTTGCACAAAGGAGCAAGCAAGCAAAAGTCTTTGCCATGAAATGATAGCTATGGTTATCATGATGGTCAACTAGTCAAGCCTAGTCAACCGGTCAACAAAGTCAACAAGTCAACAAAAGTCAACAAGTCAACAACCATGTCACCATAATACTTAATTAATATAATTGTTAATCACATATCATATTCTCATTAGGGTTGAGCAAAAAGTCAATAGTCAACGGTCAACAACCCTAATAAGAATCCTCTGCCTCTATCTCTCCGTCAACTGTGCATACACACCCGCATCCGCGTTCCGAGGAACACGAATACATACTGGATACATCCAATCCCAAAAGGTACACTAGGATCTAGCTTAAACCAAAGCCCGCTAGTGTAGACTGTCCGGACACTGTACGTGCACAAGTGCACGGATGTGACCGAACCCTGTCGCAAAACCATGCGACCTGTCGCAAAACCATGCGACATCTACTCTTTTGCCTAAAGGAGAAAAGCTTTCTGTGTGGGACTCTAAAGACTCGACACTACGCTGGCAGTGGGTTTAACCACAGACCGCAAGCGACACTAGCTGTGCGTAACGGTCCCTAGGTAATGCCGACAAGAAGACTGACGAGGCGAAACCCATCTGAACTCCTACTGAGCCTGAATGTGACATTCTTCGTACAGTCCGGTCTATTCGTCTGATACATCGCATGGCGGGCCTAGGGGGCGGTAAACGTCAGTCCCCCAATAGCGGTACAAGTCGTGTCGGGGTGAAGCCCAAAACACCCTGAGATAACACTGGAAGCCTACCAGTATATCTCGTTTGCCCTGGCCAGGGACTACTCGTGTAATGGCTCTCCTAGACACAGCGCGATGTCAACCCCCAATACCGGGAGAGACGAATCCTGTCTAACCGTCACTGCCTCCAAGTGCTTCGGGACTGCACCCAACTACCACCTGTTTGCACGACTCCTTTGAGCCGTGGTAGGGTAGTAATCAAAGTACAGTGGGAACACACTCGAGACGAAGTGACAGTGTCAAGTCAGCGGACTAAGCTGTACTCATGTCACCTGGGAACTGATAACTGACGATAGGCATAATACCAACTAGTCAGTTCCCGACGAGTCCTGTCCAGTGTACTCGTAACCCAACGAGCACCCGCATACTATCTCAAGTACGACGTACCGACGGCTGTGGGACAGACCGTCTCCCACACTGGGATGAGAAGCGCATGCGCTAGTCTACTCCGGAGTATCGATGCCCTGTCTCGATAGTCCTGCGACTAGGGACCTGCATAAGGATGTGCTTATAGATTACCCAGCCCCACTAGTGTGACTGCCATCACAATGCTGGTAATCAAGCAAAGATCCTAAGGGCTCTACTAATGCGTATAGGTGATATAATAAAATAAACACATGTACACATTGAAGTAGAAACAAACCAAGTAGCATACTACTATTTTGAGCAAGATTGTATATACAAGGTGAATATCCCAAGCTTCCATTAAGTAATATACAAACTAGTATGATACAGTAATGGCCTCTAGGCCATATACACTAACAATCTCCCACTTGCACTAAGGCCATGTACTGGCGTATCGAAGACCTATCATCTCGATCAGCCGCTCGAACTGAGTCTGGGGCAAGGCCTTGGTGAATGGATCTGCAGTGTTATCTTCTGAAGCGACTCTCCGAACCTCGATCTCCTGGCGATCCACGATCTCCCTGATCAGGTGATACCGCCTCAAGATGTGTCTGGATCTCTGATGGGACCTGGGTTCCTTCACTAAATCTATAGCCCCGTTGTTGTCGCAATACAGAGGTATTGGATCAACAATGGACGAAACCACCTGAAGCTCTTTCAAGAACTTCCTCATCCAGACAGCTTCTTTTGCGGCATCAGATGCAGCGATGTATTCCGCTTCCATCGTCGAGTCTGCAACGGTTTCCTGTTTGGAACTCTTCCAACACACCGCCCCTCCATTGAGGGTAAAGACAAACCCCGACATGGACTTGGAATCATCCTTGTCACTCTGGAAGCTGGAGTCAGCAAAGGCCTCGATCTGGAGGTCTTTTCTGCCATACACCAAGAACATCTCCTTAGTCCTTCTCAGGTACTTGAGAATGTTCTTTACCGCTATCCAGTGTTTCTCCCCAGGGTTTGACTGATACCGGATTACCACACTCAGTGCATAAGCTACATCCGGTCTGGTACATAACATCGCATACATTATAGAGCCTACCGCAGAAGCGTAGGGTATAATAGACATGCGATCCCTCTCCAAATCAGTCTTGGGAGACATCTCTTTAGAGAGGGTGATCCCGTGACAAGCCGGCAGGTTACCGCGCTTGGAATCTTCCATACTGAACCTCTTCAGTATGGTGTCGATGTACCTGGAATGTGAAAGTCCTAATATCCTCTTGGATCTATCACGATGGATCCGGATCCCCAGGATGTATGAGGCATCACCCAGGTCTTTCATGGAGAACCTCTGTGACAAGAACCCCTTGACAGATTGTAGCATAGGAATGTCATTTCCTATTAAGAGAATGTCATCCACGTACAAAACGAGGAATACTACAGTTCTCGCTACAAATCTACAATAGATGCATGGTTCATCTGGATTTTTGATAAAGCCAAATTCCTTGACCGTCTCATCAAAACAGATGTTCCAACTCTGCGATGCCTGCTTTAGTCCATAGATGGACTTAAGCAACTTGCACACCTTTCCGCTGCTCCCACTCTGAATGAAACCCTCTGGTTGGTCCATATAGACACACTCCTCTAAATTTCCATTTAGAAAAGCGGTCTTTACGTCCATCTGCCAGATCTCATAATCGTGGAAGGCAGCAATGGCAAGAAGGATCCGAATGGATTTCAGCATAGCCACTGGAGAAAAGGTTTCGTCATAGTCCAAACCAGGTCTTTGACGAAAACCCTTTGCTACAAGTCTAGCTTTATAGGTCTCAACCTGTCCATCTACACCAATCTTCCTTTTGAAGATCCACTTGCATCCTACGGGTTTTACCCCTTCTGGAGCAATGTCCAACGTCCATACTTTGTTGGTGTACATGGACTCCATTTCGGTCCGCATTGCATCCAGCCATTTTACTGAGTCAACGCTCTGAACGGCCTGCTGGAAGCTGGTAGGCTCATCATAATCTATGATGCAATCTTCTCTATCCCCGTCTATGAGAAAACCGTAGTATCTCTCGGGCGGATGAGACTGCCTACTACTCCTGCGGAGCGGTGTAGGAATGTCCTGTTCTTTTGAACCCTCTGGTTC
Organism: Agapanthus africanus; assembly: GCA_030015575.1. Classification (NCBI taxonomy): domain Eukaryota; kingdom Viridiplantae; phylum Streptophyta; class Magnoliopsida; order Asparagales; family Amaryllidaceae; genus Agapanthus; species Agapanthus africanus. The sequence goes on from CM057349.1 coordinate 299,506,093, forward strand.
CACTAAACTTTCAGTAATAGTCTGTGGTTCTGGAATTTCTTCCAGTTCTACTGCGCTCCCACTAATTTCCTTTTCTAAGAACTGGTGTTCTAGAAAGTGGGCATTACGAGAAACAAAGACTTTTTGTTCCTCTGCGTGGTAGAAAAGATACCTCCTGATGTTCTTTGGGTATCCCACAAACTTACACAGTACTGAGCGTGCCTCGAGTTTGTCCGCATGCTGCTTTTTGACAAAAGTTGGACATCCCCAGATCTTCAGATATTGAAGATAGGGTTTCTTCCCACTCCATAACTCATAAGGTGAGGTAGGCACAGTCTTAGTGGGAACTCGGTTCAAAAGGTATGCAGCTGATTCTAGTGCATACCCCCAGAATGATCGCGGTAACTCAGCGTTACTCATCATGGACCGTACCATATCCAATAGGGTTCGGTTCCATCTCTCCGATACACCGTTATGTTGCGGAGTGTATGGAGGAGTAAGCTGAAAGAGAATTCCATTCTCTTTTAAGTAATTCAGGAATTCGGCACTTAAGTATTCTCCACCTCGATCCGATCTTAGAATCTTGATACTTTTGCCGGTCTGTTTTTCTACTTCATTCTTATATTCCTGGAACTTTCCAAAGGCTTCGGATTTATGTTTCATTAAGAAGACATGTCCGAACCTTGAAAAATCATCCGTAAAAGTAATGAAGTAAGAAAAACCGCTTCGCGCATGTGTAGACATTGGACCGCACACGTCGCTGTGTACGAGTCCCAAGAGCTCGCTCACCCTTACTCCGTGTCCAGTAAACGGAGTCTTTGTCATCTTTCCTTTGAGACAGGATTGACAAGTGGCATACGATTGATATTCGAACGGATTCAAATATCCTTCTGTATGTAACTTCGTCAACCTTCTCTCATTGATGTGACCCAGTCTACAATGCCACAAGAAAGTCTGATTTATTTCCGGAGACTTTCTTTTGTGTGTATTCTGGACATTGAAAATCTGTGGTTGGTTTAATACGTATATACCATTACTCAATGTACCTAACCCAATCAAAACTTGATTAAGGTGAATGTTTACAACATTACTTACAAACGCAAATTCATAACCTTCTTTAGAAACTAAAGATACAGAAATGATATTACAAGTTGCGTTGGGTACAAAAAAGCAATTACGCAAAACCAAAACATGTCCATCTGACATTCCCAGGTGATAGTCCCCCCCGGCTTTAGCATCCATGCTAGCTCCGTTCGCAACTCTGAGGGTCATGTCACCTGCCTTCAAAACCCTACGGTTTCTCAACGCCTGCAATGAATTACAGATATGAGATCCTGATCCGGTATCCAATACCCAGGAAGTAGAGTTTATTGAAAGACAGCTTTCAATAACATACACACCTGAAGCTGAAGCTGCAACCTGCTTCAATTCCTGTGTTCTGGCTTTCCAAGCCCTGCAATCATTCTTCCAGTGTCCTTTCTTATGACAATAGAAGCATTCTTCCTTATCCACAAGCTTCCCCGCTTTCTTTGTTGCTTTTGCTTTTCCCTTCGTATCCACTTTACTAACACCGCCTCTTGGTTTGGCGGGGGCTTTCTTCTTCTTTCCCTTGGCTTTCGCCTTGGACCTAGAAGAAGATGATCCTCCTACAAACAAAGTGGATGTTTCCCTACTTTTCTATAGGGTGCCCTCTGCGCTCCTCAGCATGTTGAGGAGCTCTGAAAGTTCAACCTCTTTTTCTTGTAGGTTGAAGTTCAGTATAAACTGGGCGTAAGTGGAAGGAAGGGACTGGAGAACTAAGTCCGTATAGAGCTCACTCTCCAATGTGGTCCCTAGGTCCGCGAGCTCCTCAATGTAGCCGATCATCTTTAGCACGTGCTCTGCTACTGATGATCCGACGGCCATCCTTGCCGAAAATAACTTTTTCGACGCTTCGTATCTTGCGATACGAGATTGCTCTCCATACAGTTCTTTTGTATGAAGAAATATGGATTCCAAGTCCATATTCTCGTGCCTCCTCTGATGTTCATTGTCCATAGAGGCAAGTACGAGGCATTTGGCCTTCGCGCTATCAATCTCCTAAGTCTTACGGATTTCCTTATCCACGACGCTGGAAGTGGGACCAGGGACAGGGGGAGCTTTGGTGGTAAGAAGATACCCCAGCTTGTCGTAAGTGATTGCCATTTTGACATTCCTGAGCCAATCTTTGTAGTTTGGCCCTGTCAGTATGTTTTTATCTAGAAGTAACTTAAGTCCAGTCATGTTGATTGGTCGCTGCAATTAGGAGAGAGAAGAAACACTCAGCTTGATGCTCTTGCAAGTTTAGAATGGTTTTTAGTTTGTCTAAACAGGATGGCTCCCACTGTTTCTTAAATCCCTCCTCAAACCAAAAAGGAAGAATTAGTCGGGATCAATCCCACCGCACAATACTTGCTTAACCGTTCAGCCAGGCCAGTGTCGGTACTTCGAGGGAGGTTTTCCAACGCTTTCGCGAAGTTCCTTAATTCAAGAACCTCTTTTCCCTGGGGGCGTAGCCCCGCTAACACCTTTCTAGGCACCTACTAGGTTTATAGCATTGATCGTTTAGTGAGAAATTTCCCGAGGAGTAGCATACTCTCACAGTAGGATCGGGATCCAAATATCATCGCGTGATGAAACTGAAGGAATCCTACCAGAATCATCACACTCCAAGTGGTATGCAAATCTAGCAAGTTTCAGTTCTTTCGAAACTCCCGATGTGGATTTTTGCCCCATGCTCTTATGACCTTAGCGTGAGGTCAAAATGTCATAAGTCACATGTCAAGTTCTTCCCATCATTATCCAGGTTAATTTGAATCCACCCGTACCTACTCTTGACGTAGGCCAAAATGGTAGTGCGGCTGTCCCAAACCAACGCATTCTATCTATGCAACAGATAAATATCCGGCAGCTACCAATCACTATGCCTTGGCGTGAGGTCAAAATACATAGCTTGAATACTACCGAATATTTAACTGAAATGATGGAGGGCTACGAATGGTTTTTGCAAAACCGTGAACGTAGTGAACTTGATATAATCGATGGAACGAGATAGCTTTTAAAAGGAGTGGCTCAAGCTCCGTATTTAAAAGTTAGTTTTGAAAAGAACCGAATAGTTTTTTGAAAGTGTTCCAACGATTTTAACTTGGTTTATTTTCTTGCATTAGTTCTTTTAATGCGTGATATTCTTGCATTAGTTCTTTTAATGCGTCCCATCATTTAATCCTACCATTGCAGAAAACAACCAAAATATGACGTACGCTTATGCCTTTCGCATTCGCCACGGGGCCCCGTCATTACCCGTTAGGTTACTTAACTAACGACAGAGCGGGGGCTGGGCTAGCGCGGCTGTAAAACATAAGCAACGCCTAAATAATATCATATATAGATATATTGCAATGATAGACATTTCAGATCACAGATGAATACATTGGATATACTAGGAATCTGCAATTCGTACGAGCCTGTAACGAAAAGCAGATTACACGGTCGCGGTGAATAGCCAAGACCCCATCCAAGACCCCTACGGGTGCGGCAAACTACCAGCCAAGTACCCGAAGCGAAGCAACCTCCCTCATCCCTGTGAGTAGGCCACTCGGCACTTCGGCATACCCGGTAGTTTGTGCACCCCCTCCATGGGTCTATCCTAGGAGCAAAAACAGTAAAAAGAAATTATACAATGACGGCTACAACCCCGACCCGGTTGTGCGGCCATACAAATAATTATTACATCAATTTACAAATTTACATGAATTGAAAGAAAAGAAAACTCTCGTCTCACAACCCCCGGCTATTCACCCGCGACAATCCAACATATTCATATACACATTCCAGCAACATTACAGATCACAGATTTGTATAACCCCCACTAATCGACATATAGCAATTAGTAGACGTTCAATACAAATATCACATCACAGAAAAACCCGTCAGCTTAAGTCTTTTAGAAGTTCGATCAAAAATACGGATTTTCGGGACCCCAAAAATAAAATTTTCGTTCTGGAAAATCTGGGCAGAAAACACATATTCCAAAAATCCCAAAACAACCCCAGAAGCACACTGCACCAAAGATGGACCTCGGCCGAGTCAACTCGGCCGCGGAACCGCGGCGGGAGCGTGCTCTCGCCGCGTTTCCGCGGCTCTTTGACTCGATCGTTGGACCAAATGTGATGGTTATTCTAACAAAAGCCTGAGCCGATTTTTAAGATGAAAATTATCAACTTTTGAACAGAATAAAAATCGGCAGAAACTGGACAGTTTTGGGTTCGTTTTGCGACTTTGCTTTGATCGATCTTCTAGCTACTTTGCTAACATGTTAGATAGAGTTTAACTAGGCTCTGATACCACTGTAAGTCCATGCTACCTCTCCCGGTACTTTCGGGCATGCGGAATTTGATAAAAAACGATTTTCTTAAAGGTGGTAACATGGACTTAAAACCCGGATCTTTGTTAAACGTCTAACTAACAACCTAACTAGGAGTCGTTAACTACTCGGTTAGGGGGTTTATACCTTGCTTGTCTTGAACTCCTTCGTCTTCAAACTCCGATGGTGGTCCGGATCGGCTTCTTCCCGTCGTCTCCTTGCGCCGAAGATAGATCCACCTGAAAGCTCCAACCTTTGGCTCCTTCTTCGAACTTTGAAGAAACTAGTTCACTCGGTTTGCTAAACCTTGTGAACTAGAGTGAGTAGAGAAGAGTTTGTATGGGATTTTATCTATGGTTCTTGGTTCTCAACTCATGAGACAAGTGAACCATAGAATCAAGAGAGGGAGCAAGAGGAAGAGGGTGAGAGCAAGAGTATGAGAGCTCAAGAACAAGAGAGAGAATAAGCAAGTGAGAATGAGCCTCTCTTTTGTCTTTCACCCTCTCATAATCCAAAACAATGATAACCTATCATATCAATCAAGTGTTATGTGATGGTTTAAGCAACCATAGCCATATCATTTCATGCACTCATTTTGCACAAAGGAGCAAGCAAGCAAAAGTCTTTGCCATGAAATGATAGCTATGGTTATCATGATGGTCAACTAGTCAAGCCTAGTCAACCGGTCAACAAAGTCAACAAGTCAACAAAAGTCAACAAGTCAACAACCATGTCACCATAATACTTAATTAATATAATTGTTAATCACATATCATATTCTCATTAGGGTTGAGCAAAAAGTCAATAGTCAACGGTCAACGGTCAACAACCCTAATGAGAATCCTCTGCCTCTATCTCTCCGTCAACTGTGCATACACACCCGCATCCGCGTTCCGAGGAACACGAATACATACTGGATAAATCCAATCCCAAAAGGTACACTAGGATCTGGCTTAAACCAAAGCCCGCTAGTGTAGACTGTCCGGACACTGTACGTGCACAAGTGCACGGATGTGACCGAACCCTGTCGCAAAACCATGCGACCTGTCGCAAAACCATGCGACATCTACTCTTTTGCCTAAAGGCGAAAAGCTTTCTGTGTGGGACTCTAAAGACTCGACACTACGCTAGCAGTGGGTTTAACCACAGACCGCAAGCGGCACTAGCTGTGCGTAACGGTCCCCAGGTAATGCCGACAAGAAGACTGACAAGGCGAAACCCATCTGAACTCCTACTGAGCCTGAATGTGACATTCTTCGTACAGTCCGGTCTGTTCGTCTGATACATCGCATGCGGGCCTAGGGGGCGGTAAACGTCAGTCCCCCAATAGCTGTACAAGTCGTGTCGGAGTGAAGCCCAAAACACCCTGAGATAACGCTGGAAGCCTACCAGTATATCTCGTTTGCCCTGGCCAGGGACTACTCATGTAATGGCTCTCCTACACACAGCGCGATGTCAACCCCCAATACCGGGAGAGACGAATCCTGTCTAACCGTTACTGCCTCCAAGTGCTTCGGGACTGCACCCAACTACCACCTGTTTGCACGACTCCTTTGAGCCGTGGTAGGGTAGTAATCAAAGTACAGTAGGAACACACTCGAGGCGAAGTGACAGTGTCAAGTCAGCGGACTAAGCTGTACTCATGTCACCTGGGAACTGATAACTGACGATAGGCATAATACCAACTAGTCAGTTCCCGACGAGTCCTGTCCAGTGTACTCGTAACCCAACGAGCACCCGCATACTATCTCAAGTACGACGTACCGACGGCTGTGGGACAGACCGTCTCCCACACTGGGATGAGAAGCGCATGCGCTAGTCTACTCCGGAGTATCGATGCCCTGTCTCGATAGTCCTGCGACTAGGGACCTGCATAAGGATGTGCTTATAGATTACCCAGCCCCACTAGTGTGACTGCCATCACAATGCTGGTAATCAAGCAAAGATCCTAAGGGCTCTACTAATGCGTATAGGTGATATAATAAAATAAACACATGTACACATTGAAGTAGAAACAAACCAAGTAGCATACTACTATTTTGAGCAAGATTGTATATACAAGGTGAATATCCCAAGCTTCCATTAAGTAATATACAAACTAGTATGATACAGTAATGGCCTCTAGGGCATATACACTAACACATTCTAGACACCTACTTGGTTTATAGCATTGATTGTTAAGTGAAAAAATCTCCTAAGAGTAATCCAACTCATCAGTGGGATCGAGATCCAACTATCATTGTGTGATGCACCAGATGGAATCCACTCTAGTCACCACACTCTAGAAGGTATGCTAAATCTGCAAGTTTCCTGTATGTTTGAAACTCCCGATGTGGTTTTTACCCCTAACAAGCTATGATCTTGACAAGGTCAACAAATCATAAATTGCTAGTCAAGTTCAACCTGTCATTTTCTTGATTACCCTAGACCCACCTGCATAAGCCCTTGACAAGGTCAACAAGGCTATGTGACTGTCCTAGTTAATCGCATCATGTGCTACAAACAAACACCACCCAGCTATCGTTCACTACGCCTTGACAAGGTCAACAAACGCAGCACGAATACTGAGTAATGTCCGTAGGAAATGACAGAGGGATACGGCTGGGTTTTTGGCGAAAAACCCGTTAACGTAATGAACTTGATATCGTTGAAGGAACCTGAGTAGTTTTGTAAATATATAGTGGCGAAAACTTTTGCTAAAGAGGTCACTCCCTGTGAAGGGATCTCGGCTCTTTCCTCGTCGAATGAGGTGCGGGTTATTCCAAACTGAATACCATGATGCAAAGCAAAAATAGTCGACTATATTTAAAGTTATTACCCTGACGGAAACTTTTACTCAAGGGGTCACTCCCGGTGAAGGGATCTCGGCCCTTGCCTCGTCGAATGAGGTGCTGGATATTCTAAACTGAATACCACTGTGCAAAGCAAAAGAGAACGTCTGTAATGTCAGTTTTAAAATATGGTTCCAAAAACATCCTTTTTTTAATGTTTTTATCTTGCATTAATTAAAATTAATGCGGCCCCATCAAATTTGTAACCTATCACACCAGAAAAGAACGAAAATACGATGTACGTATATGCCATCCGCATTCGCCACTGGGCCCCATCATCACCCGTTAGGTTACTTAACTAACGACAGAGCGGGGGCTGGACTAGCGCGGGTGTAAAACATATACAACATCTACCAGTATATATATAAGTATATATAACATTCGTCCCAGGCATGATAATAAACAATATCACAGATAACAATACAGAATGGTCGATAATCTTGGAGCCCCGAGTTTCATTTGAACCGCAAATAAAACCCGACGTTCCCTGTCGTGTGGATAGCCTGTGCAATGAAAACCTGTACCCCCTACGAGTGCGGCTAATAGCCCGCCAATTCTAGAATGAAGCCCCCTCCGTCTCAGCGCCATGAGATGCGGGCTTATTGCCTTCTAGAACCCGGCTATTCGTGCACTCCACCGCGGAGTAATCCTAATACAGAAAAAGAAAATAATATATACAAGCGGTGACATCGACCTCAACCCGGTCGTGCCCCAAAATAATATACAACCCGGCAAAGACGGCAGTCCACATGTCGGACGCTCTCCCTGCAATAACAAATGTACAAATGAATTATAAACTGTATTTCTAACATTGCACCACATGCTATCCACCACGACAATCCAATTACAATCACAGCACAAGCACACAACATCAACGCGAATATCACGTTCACAAAACCCGTCTAAAGGGACATATAGCAATCAGACGAGTTTTACCGATCGAGTGACATTCCCGGTCACAGATAAAAGTGAATGTACTGAAAATAAAATACGTATTTTAAAATTACGATCGACTAAACTTTCCAAGTGGGCCCCAAGTATTAAACCAACAATGTAACAAAACTGGGCCCAAAAAGAATTTCCCCAGAAAACACAATTCTAAAAATAAGAGGCCTAGAAGAAATTTTGTTCACGTGGGCCCCAAAACGGCCGCGGAACCGCCGCCAATAGGGGGTTTACGCGGAGGTTCCGCGGCGGTTTAGAGGGATCACGTGACCAATTTTCTTCTGTCATCTTAAAAACGCCTGCATGATTTTCTGAGACCATAAAATTGATTTTTCGAGCACGTTTAAAAATCGACAGAAACTACATGAATTGAAATGCGGTTTTTGAAATTTTCAGTCGATCGTTATTCTAAACACGTTTAAACAAGCTAGTATAGGTTTTATGGGATGGATCTAATACCATGAAGGGTTACCCTAGTGCCGCGGCCAACCTACGTGGCCAAATACGGAACAAAAATTTTAAGACGATCGAAAACTTGGCACTAGTTTAACTCTAAATCCGGATCTTTCCATAAAACTAACTAGCTACACTAGGAGAGCTATCTACTATGATGAGGAATTCTTACCAAACGAACCAAGTCCTTCGGTCTTCGTTCTTCATCCTTAGCTCCTTGCATCCACCTTGAACATGCTTGAACTCCAACTCCGGCTCCATCGGTCCTCCGGGTTCGAGCTTGTTCTCCGGCCTCCTTTTGTCGTAGATGATCCACCCGGGGAGTATGATCCATAGCTCTAGCTCCTAACTATGTAACTAAAGGAGCAACTAGAAAACTTGGTTTGCTAAACCAAGTAGTCTAGGATATAGTGAAGGGTGTCTAAGTGTTTAGCTATCTCTTTCTTGCCTCTTCACTTGATTCTCAACACATGAGAAGTTAGTGAAGAGTAAGAAGATGAAGGTGGAGGAAGCTAGAGAGGAAAGAGGAGAGCAAGTGCAAAAAGGAGCTCAAGAAAAATAATGAAGCATATGATGAAAGAGAAAATACACACATAGGTTTTGTGTATGATTTCTTTCATTAAACAATTAGCAACCATGCTTCAATAGTAACTCCAAAATGAATTATAAATTCATTTGCTAACTATTGAAGCATGGTCACTACTTTTTCTCCCTTACCTCTCACTTTACACCTCATTTCCATTTATGAAATAAATGGAAAATCCAAAATGAGGTGGCCACCTTCTAGAAGGAAATCTGTAATAAATACAGATTTCAGTCTACTGTAAATACATACCGGCAATCGGATAAAAACCCGAACGCCCAAAGAGATAGAATAACACGAAGAACGTAATACTAGAATATACATATCGAAATACATATACGTAAATTATTAAATCAATACCTAATTTAATAATTCGGCTCAAACCCGAGCCGGCTAGTATTACCAACTGTCCGATCGAAAGTCCGAGTATGAAATACAACAATCGATCGAGCCCTGCACGTATCCAATACGGCTACTACATCATTTCGCCTGAATCAGGGAAACCCTCTGTGTGGGGCTCTAAAGAGTCGACAGTACTCTAGCAGTGGGTTTAACTACAAGCACGTCAGCGGCACTAGCTGTACGTAATGGCTACCCAGGTACCTGTCGAAAAGGAAGGCCGACGAGCAAGCTCGTCCGAACTCCTACTGAGCCTATCCGTGACAATATCCGTACAGTCTGGTCTCTTCGTCAAAAAGTATCGCATACCAGGTCTAGGGGATGGTGAACGTCAGACCCTAACAACCTGATAAGTCGTGTCGATGTGGCTCAAGACCAATCCGGGAAACTACTGATCATCCTATCAGTAAATCCTAAGTGCCTTGGCCAAGGTCTTATGGTCCTGACCAATCGAATCACAGTGCGATATCGACTCCCTATACCGGGAGAGACAAATCCCCGACAATCGCTCACTGCCTCCATGTGGCTCAGGACTGAACCCAACCAAAACCTGTTTGCACGACTCAGTAGAGCCGTGGTAGGGTAGTGATCAAAGTTCAGTGGGAACTCACACGAGACAAATGCCGATCTCGGGTCCAAGGACTAACCTGTACACATGTTGTAAGTCGATGTACAACACCCCAATACTTGTGGGGAGGCGGAATTTTCAAAAACGAACTTGTTTAGTGAACAAACATCGACTAACCGCTTGAATCGAAGCTAAACGATAACTAACTTAAAACATAGAGTTTCTATGCTACTATGTTTAGGGATTATACCTAACGAATCGTGTCCTTCGTCTTTGCGAACTCCACCTCCTCCTCGGCCTTCTCGAAGTAGTAGACGATCCATCCGAGAGCTTTACTCCAAGCTTAGCCTCTAAACTTGAGGCAACTAAACTTCTCTAAGTGCTAATCAAAGAAGCTAGGTGAAATATAGAGAGGGTTATGGATTAAGTAGTCTAACTAATTCTTGTACTCAACACATGAGAGGGGAGGATTAGGGTTTGAAGAGGGAGAGCTTGAGGAGAGAGAAGGTGAGGATAATAGTGAAGTGAGAAGAATGAGTTATCATAATATATATCAAGCATTTCTTTTTATCAAGAAAAGAAAAGAAATCATTTTACAACCATGCTTGATAAATATCTTGTGGTGATTCATCTCCATGAGTCATTAAGCAATTATGAAGCATTAATGACATGGATGAATCATCCATATGACTCACTAATCTCATTCAATGTATATGCCACCTAAACCTCCTTAGTCACCATCTTCTAGAAGCTTCTCACGCAATTACGAGAACGCCCCTCCTTTCCGCAAAAATACGGAAAAACTTTAGACTGTATAAATCCAATAACCGGATACCAGTAACTGGCTTAAACCAAAGCCGACTGGTAAAAACTGTCCGAAAGTCGTACGTGCGTAAACACACGTATACGTCCGAACCCTTGTCGTAAAACCATACGACCTCTATATCGTTTCGCCTGGAGTAGGGAAACTCTCTGTGTGGGACTCTAGAGACTCGACTACTACGCTGGCAGTGGGTTTAACCACAGACCGCAAGCGGCACTAGCTATACGTAACGGTCCCCAGGTAGATGTCGATAAGAAGGCCGATGAGGAAACCCATCCGAACTCCTACTGAGCCTGATGTGACAATCTCCATACAGTCCAGTCCGTTCGTCTTAGACTATCGCATATCGGGCCTAGGGGGCGGCAAGCGTCAGTCCCCTAATAGCGGTATAAGTCGTGTCGGAGCGAAGCCCATTACACCCTGAGAAACTACTGGAACCTACCAGCAAATCTCGCTTGCCCTGGCCAGGAACTTTGCGTAATGGCTCTCTGACACAACGCGATATCAACTCCCAATACCGGGAGAGACGAATCCTGTCTAACCGCCACTGCCTCCAAGTGCTCGGGACTGCACCCAACTGCTACCTGTTTTCACGACTCCTTTGAGCCGTGGTAGGGTAGCAATCTAAGAACAGTGGGACACACTCGAGGCGAAGTAGCAGTGTCAAGTCTGCGGACTATGCTGTACTCATGTCACCTGGGAACTGTTCACTGACGACTGGTATAAAACCAACCAACAGTTCCCTGTGAGTCCTGTCCGGTGTACCCTAACCTAACGAGCACCTGTATACTATCTCCAGTACGACGTACTGACGGCTGTGGGACAGACCATCTCCCCAACTGGGATGAGAAGCGTACACACTAGTCTACTCCGGAGTATCGATGCTCTGTCTCGATAATCCAACGACTAGGGACCTGAATAAGGATGTGCTTGTAGACTACCCAGCCCCCACTGGTGTGACTGCCATCACAATGCTGGTAGTCAAGCAAGATCCTAAGAGCTCTATCAATACGTACACTCACATATTAAGATAGAAAAACCAAGTAGCATACTACCATGTTTAGCAAGACTGTTATATACATGTGAATATCCCAAGCTTCCATTAAGTAATATACAAACTAGTATGATACAGTAATGGCCTTCTAGGGCATAAACACTAACAATCTCCCACTTGCACTAGGGCCATGTACTGGCGTATCGTAGACCGATGATCTCGAGTAGCCTCTCGAACTGAATCTGAGGTAGGGCCTTCGTGAATGGATCAGCAATGTTCTCTTCAGAAGCAACTCTCCGAACCTCGATCTCCTGACGATCAATGATCTCCCTGATCAGGTGATACCGTCTTAAGATGTGTCTGGACTTCTGATGGGACCTTGGTTCCTTTGCTAAAGCTATAGCTCCGTTGTTGTCGCAATACAGAGGTATTGGATCAACTATGGTAGGAACCACCTGAAGTTCTGTTAGGAACTTCTTCATCCAGACTGCTTCTTTTGCGGCATCGCAAGCAGCTATATACTCCGCTTCCATCGTCGAGTCAGCAACGGTGTCCTGCTTGGAGCTCTTCCAGCACACCGCCCCTCCATTGAGGGTAAAGACATAACCCGACATGGACTTGGAATCGTCCTTATCACTCTGGAAGCCGGAATCAGCAAAGGCCTCCAACCTGAGGTCTTTTCCGCCGTAAACCAAAAACATCTCCTTAGTCCTTCTCAGGTACTTGAGAATGTTCTTTACTGCTATCCAGTGCTTCTCCCCTGGGTCTGACTGATACCGGCTTACCACGCTTAGTACGTAAGCTACATCTGGTCTGGTGCACAACATCGCATACATTATAGAGCCTACCGCAGAAGCGTAGGGTATAATAGACATGCGTTCCCTTTCCAAATCAGTCTTGGGAGACATCTCTTTGGAGAAGGTGATTCCGTGACAAGCCGGTAGATTACCGCGCTTAGAATCTTCCATACTGAATCTTTTCAGTACAGTGTCGATATACCTGGACTGCGAAAGTCCCAACATCCTCTTGGATCTATCACGATAGATCCGGATCCCCAGAATATAAGAGGCATCACCCAGGTCTTTCATGGAGAACCTGTGTGACAAGAATCGTTTGACAGATTGTAGCATAGGAATGTCATTTCCTATCAATAGAATGTCATCCACGTACAAGACGAGGAATACGACACTTCTGGCTACAACTTTACTATATATGCACGGTTCATCTGGATTTTCGATAAAGTCATATTCTTTGACTGTCTCATCAAAACAGATGTTCCAACTCCGCGATGCCTGCTTTAGTCCATAAATGGACTTAAGCAGCTTGCATACTTTCCCGCTGCTCCCACTCTGATTGAAACCCTCTGGCTGATCCATATAGACGCACTCTTCTAAATTTCCATTCAGAAAAGCCGTCTTTACGTCCATCTGCCAGATTTCATAATCATGGAAGGCAGCAATAGCAAGAAGGATCCGAATGGATTTGAGCATAGCCACTGGAGAAAAAGTTTCGTCATAGTCCAAACCAGGTCTTTGACGAAAACCCTTTGCAACAAGTCTAGCCTTATAGGTTTCCACCTATCCATCTACACCAATCTTTTTCTTGAAGATCCATTTGCATCCTATGGGTTTTACCCCATCTGGAGCAAAGTCCAAAGTCCATACTTTGTTGGTGTACATGGACTCCATTTCGGTCCGCATTGCATCTACCCATCGTACCGAGTCGCCGCTCTGGATGGCCTGCTGGAAGTCAGTAGGTTCATCATCTTCTATGATGCAATCCTCTCTATCCCCATCTATAAGAAAACCGTAGTATCTCTTAGGCGGATGAGACGGCCTACTACTCCTGCGGAGGGGTGTGGGAATGTCCTGTTCTTCTTGAACTACCGGTTCTACCAAACTTTCAGTATTAGTTTGTGGTTCTGGAATTTCTTCCAGTTCTATTTCGCTCCCACTTGATTCCTTTTCTAAAAACTGATGTTCTAGAAAATGGGCATTACGAGAAACAAATAGCTTTTGTTCCTCTGCGTAATAGAATAGATATCCCCTGGAGTTCTTTGGATATCCCACAAACTTACACTTTACTGATCGTGCCTCGAGCTTATCCACATGCTGCTTTTTAACAAAAGCTGGACATCCCCAAATCTTTATATACTGTAGATGGGGTTTCTTCCCGCTCCACATCTGATATGGAGTGGTAGGCACAGTCTTGGTAGGAACAATGTTCAAAAGATATGCCTCTGATTCTAGCGCATAACCCCAGAAAGATCGCGGTAACTCAGCATTACTCATCATGGATCGTACCATATCCAATAGGGTTCGATTCCGTCTCTCCGATACACCGTTATGCTGTGGAGTGTATAGAGGAGTAAGCTGAGAGAGAATTCCTTTCTCTTTTAGGTAACCAAGGAACTCGGCACTCAAGTATTCACCACCTCGATCAGATCTAAGTGTCTTGATACTTTTGCCGGTTTGGTTTTCTACTTCATTCTTATACTCTCGGAATTTCTCAAAAGCCTCGGATTTATGTTTCATCAGATAAATGAATCCGTATCTTGAGTAATCATCCGTGAAAGTAATGAAATAGGAAAAACCACCTCTTGCATGTGTAGACATCGGACCGCATACATCGCTGTGTATGAGTCCTAAGAGCTCGCTCGCTCTTACTCCTTGTCCAGTAAATGGAGTCTTTGTCATCTTTCCTTTGAGACAAGATTGACAAGTGTCATAAGTTTGATATTCGAACGAGTCCAAATATCCTTCTCTATGCAACTTAGTCAACCTTCTCTCATTGATGTGACCCAGTCTACAATGCCATAAGAAAGCTTTATTTAAATCTGGAGACTTTCTTTTTAGTGTGTTCTGGACATTGAAAATTTGGAGTTGGTTTAAAACATATATACCGTTATTTAGGGTACCGGACCCAATCAAACCATGATTAAGGTGGATGTTGACAACATCTCTTACAAACGTGAAATCATAACCTTTATTTGATAACAAGGAAACTGATATGATATTACACGTTAAGCTTGGTACAAAATAACAGTTATGTAAAACCAAAATGTGTCCACTCGTCAATCCTAGGTGATAATCCCCGACGGACGCAGCTCCCACGCTAGCTCCGTTAGCAACCTTTAGGGTCATATCACCTTCCTTCAGCACTCTACGGTTTCTCAGTGCCTGCAATGAATTACAAATATGAGATCCTGATCCGGTATCCAATACCCAGGAAGTAGAGTTGATCGACAGACAATTCTCAATTACAAACACACCTGAAGTCGAAGCCACAGCTTGCTTCGGTTCCTGGTTCTTGGCGTTCCACGCCTTGCAATCCTTCTTCCAGTGCCCTTTCCTGTGACAATGGAAGCACTCATCCTGGCCCACTACCGGTACCGCAAACTTTTTCTTTCCCTTCCCTCTTACCTTACTAACACCTCCTCTAGGTCTGGGGACGGCCTTCTTCTTCCTTCCTTTGGCTCTAGCCTTGGACCCGGAAGAAGATGCACCGTCAACAAACATAGCGGGTGTTTCCCTTGCCTTCTGCAAGGTGCCCTCTGCACTCCTTAACATGTTCAGGAGTTCCGGAAGTTCAACTTCTTTTCTTTGAAGGTTGAAGTTCAGGATAGACTGGGCGTAGGTGGGAGGAAGGGACTGGAGAATAAGGTCTGTATAGAGCTCATTATCCAAAGTCGTCCCAAGGTCTGCGAGCTCTTCAATATAGCCGATCATCTTTAGGACATGTTCTCCTACCGATGACCCGACAGCCAACCTCGCTCGAAACAAGTTCTTAGAGGTCTCGTATCTTGCTATACGAGATTGCTCTCCATAAAGTTCCTTTGTATGGAGAAATATGCCATCAAGGCCCATATCCTCGTGCCTCCTCTGATGTTCATTGTTCATTGAGGCAAGCACGATGCACTTGGCTTTCGCGCAATCTAAATCCCAGGTTTTGCGGATTTCCTTATCCGCATTACTGGATTTGGGACCAGGGACAGCAGGTGCCGTAGCGGTGAGGACGTACCCCAATTTGTCATAGGTCAAAGCCATTTTGACATTCCGCAGCCAATCTTTATAGTTTGGCCCTGTCAGTTTATTTTTCTCTAAAAGTAACTTAAGTCCAGTCATTTTCAGGGTCGCTGCAATTAGAAGAGAGAGAAGAAAACTCTTTAGCATGATGCTCTTGCAAGTTTAGAGTGGTTTTTAGTTTATCTAAACTGGATGGCTCCCACTGTTTCTCGAATCCTTCCTCAAACCATAAAAGAAGAATTAGCCAGGACTATTCTCACCGTACAATACTTGCTTAACCGTTCAGCCAGGCCAGTGTCGATACTTCGAGGGAGGTTTTCCAACGCTTTCGCGAAGTTCCTTAATTAAATAACCTCTTTTCTCTGGGGGCGTAACCCCGCTGACACTTTTCTGGACACCTACTTGGTTTATAACATTGATCGTTAAGTGACGAATATCCTGATAAGTAGCATATACTCACAGTAGGATCGGGATCCAAATATCATCGTATGATAATGTTGAAGGAATCCTACCAACATTCATCAAACTCCAAATGGTATGCATCTCTTTGCAAATTTCAGTTTCTTTAGAAATTCCCGATATATATTTCTGCCCCATGCTCTTATGAGCTTGGCGTTAGGTCAAAATGTCATAAGTCACATGTCAAGTTCTACCCATCATTATCTTGTCAATTTGAACCCATCCGTATATATCCTTGACGTTCGGCCAAAATGATAATACGACTGTCCCAAACTAACTCATCTATCTATGCAACAAATGAATACCCAGTAGCTACCAAACACTATGCCTTGGCGTTAGGTCAAAATACATAGCTTGAATACTACTGAATACCCAGATGAAATGACGGAGGGCTACGAATGGTTTTGGCGAAACCGTGAATGTAGTAAACTTGATATAACCGAAGGAACCTGATAGCTTTTAAAAGGAGTGGTTAAAGCTCTGCATTTAAAAATATCTATTTTTAAAATTAACCGAGTGGTTTCTTTTAAATTGTTCCAACGGTTAAACTTTTGGTTTATTTTCTTTGCATTATAAATAATGCGTCCCATCATTAACCTATCATTGCAGAAAACAACGAAAATACAACGTCCTCTTATGCCATCCGCATTCGCCACGGGATCCCGTCATCACCCGTTAGGTTACTTAACTAACGACAGAGCGGGGGCTGGGCTGGGCTAGCGCGGGTGTAAAACATAAGTGACGTCTAAATAGCTATCATATATAGATATTGTACATTCGTCAGACGCAATAATAGGCATTCCAGATCACAGATGAACTTTATTGGATTTGCAAGTAATCCGTGTTTGTTTTGAGCCTGCAACAAAAGACGGATTACACAGTTGTGATGAATAGCCATTACCCCACCCAAGACCCCAACGGGTACGGCAAACTACCCGTCCGGCAGTTTGTGCACCCCACCTTGGGTTTGTCCTGTTGGGTTCCTAGGCACACTAGTGAGGTCTCACAAGGCATCGAACATGCCAATTTCAAAAAATCTAGGTGCCGAGAGACCCGACTACGGATCGTTTGCTAGAAAACTAGGCGAAAAAGCTAACTAGTTAACACTTAACTATGAGAATCGGAAATACAACCTTTGTAGATCCGGTGCTCCACCTCCATAGCTCCGCAATGAAGTCCTCTCGCTGTCCTACACAAATCCTGGGCTCTAGCGTCGGCTTCATCGGAGAATAGGCGAGCTAGGTCGTCGATGTCCATGCCGAAGATGATCTACGTCGAGGCATCGCTAAATCAAGCTCCGACTTCACCAAGTCAAGAAACTTGTGAAGAAAACACACTCTACTACTTGGCAAGAGGTAGAGGATGAAGAAATAGGAAGTGGGTAGACTTTAGAATTGGATTTCTCACTCTTAATCATCAATCACCATTGATGGACCTTAGGTTTTCTTCTTGAGTTCAAGGAAGAAGAAGAAGAATATTATGATAAGAATTATCTTTAATAAGAAAAGAAAAATCATCCTTATCATAATAGTAACCATGGTTTAATGTAGAGAATTGATCATGGTTAGTGAATGGTTAGGTTTCTACAAGATGACAAAATGGTTGCAATGGTCAAAGTATTCATGAAGCTTCATGAATGAAACAAAAATGCCACCATTTTATCATGCAATTTTTTCTTTTCCAAAAAGAAATAAACAAATGAATAAAATGAATAATCAAATAGTAAACCCTAACCATTCCATTAACCAAGGTTTAATTCTATACACTTAACAAAAAGGGCATGCACCATCAAACATGATACAAGCAAGTGCACAAATCATATCGCATATGAAATGTGCACACCCGAGTGAGAAAATCCATTTAAAGTGAACCGATACTAGTTAATGCAAAGTAATATATCAAATATATAATTATGCATTAAATCATTAAATCAACACTTGATTTAACGATCCGGTCATATCGCATATAACCGACTAGTATCCAATGTATCGGCTTATCGAATCAACCCTCGATTCGACAACTAGGTTATATCGCATATAACCATACGACACATTCATCGCGAGAATAGAATACGGTATCACATACACAGATTATTCTCGGTCCCGCACATATCTCATATGCGCTCCTATTTCGTTTCGCTTGAGCCAGGAAACCTCTGTGTAGGACTCTAAAGACTCGTCAATACGCCGGCAGCAGATGATGATCATATCAAACATCCACAAGCCGCAAGCGGTCTGCTAAACGTAACGGCCACCCGGGTATTGAGCGATCTGAAGATCGACGAGCAAGCCCGCTCACACTCCAGTGAATCCAACCAGTAACACTACCGTACAGTCCGGTCTGATCGTCTGATATGTCGCATATCTCGCCTAGGGGTGGTAAACGTCAGACCCCAATAGCTCGATAAGTCGTGTCGATATGAGGTCTATAACTATTCGAGAAACTACTGGTAACACTTACCAGTAAATCTCAGCAACCCTGGCCAGGGATTTCCTGTTATAGCCAATCGAACACAGCGCAACATCAACTCCCTATACCGGGAGAGACGAATCCCCTCCTATCGCTCATTGCCTCCATGTGACTCGGGACTGTACCCAAAAACCACCGTTTTGCACGCCCTCTTGGACGTGGTAAGATGGAAATCAAAGCACAGTGGGAACCACACAAGACTCTATGACGATCTCGGGTCAACAGACTACTCTGTACCAGTGTCACCAGAGAACTGCCATCTGACGTGAGGTATAATACCATCTGGGAGTTCTCGGCGAGTCCGTCCAGTGTACCCAGTCTCCACTGAGCACCCGTATATCATCTCTGATGTCAAACACTGATGGATATGGGATCATCCATCGCCCATCTGTATGGGTCGAGAAGGTATACGCTAGTCTACTCTGGTATATCGATGCCCCGTCTCGATACACCCACGACTAGGGACTGTGAAGGATGTACTTATGGACTACCATGTCCCCACTAGTATGATCCGCATCATAGTCCAGGTAGTCAAGCACACATCCTAAGGGCTTTACCAACATGTAACAGAGAGACATTCAGTATACACGTTAAGGTAAAGAGCAACCAGATAGCATACTATCATGTCGAGCAAGAAAGTCTTCCCTATATACGTCCCAGCATCCACTACAATATACATTCTATGTACAGTAATGGCCTCTAGGGCATACATATAACTAACATGCCCTAGGAGCAAAAACAGTAAAAAGAAATAATACAACGGTGGCTACAACCGCAACCTGGATGTGCCCCGCAAAATAATATTACAACAAATTACATTTACATCAAATGAATTAAATAATAAATCATCACATAACCCCGGCTATACATCACAACAGTCCAACACAGTTCATATCCACAAACAGTAAAAACCATTACAGAAATGTGCAACCCCCTGCCAACCGACATACTAGCAGTTAGGGGAGGTTTACGAACACATTACACAAACACAGATATAATCCAATAAGCAAATACTGTATAATTTCGATCGATTAAACACATTTAATATTGCTCCAATACTTCTCTGTAAACTTGAAACCTGAGCAAAATTAAAAAATACCAGAAAATCCCAAATATCACAGAGAACCATCACAAGAAAAATGGGTCCCTGAATCGTCAACTCGGCGGCGGAAGCGCGGCGGATCGGTGCTATCCGCCGCGGTTCCGCGGCGCCGTAGGCGATTCAGGGGACCAAATTTTGTGTGTGTTCTACTACTGTCATTTTAAGCTTTCTGAACATCCCTGAAAAATTTTTGGACTTCATTTATAAATCGACAGAAACTTGATATTTTAGGGTTTTCCGGTTTCGTTTTTTCCGTTCGAAATTCATACAAATTTGCAAAAAAGTTATTTATTGTTTAGCGAGACTCTGATACCACTGTAAGTCGATGTACAACACCCCAATACTTGTGGGGAGGCGGAATTTTCAAAAACGAACTTGTTTAGTGAACGAACATCGACTAACCGCTTGAATCGAAACTAAACGATAACTAACTTAAAACATAGAGTTTCTATGCTACTATGTTTAGGGATTATACCTAACGAATCGTGTCCTTCGTCTTTGCGAACTCCACCTCCTCCTCGGCCTTCTCGAAGTAGTAGACGATCCACCCGAGAGCTTTACTCCAAGCTTAGCCTCTAAACTTGAGGCAACTAAACTTCTCTAAGTGCTAATCAAAGAAGCTAGGTGAAATATAGAGAGGGTTATGGATTAAGTAGTCTAACTAATCCTTGTACTCAACACATGAGAGGGGAGGATTAGGGTTTGAAGAGGGAGAGCTTGAGGAGAGAGAAGGTGAGGATAATAGTGAAGTGAGAAGAATGAGTTATCATAATATATATCAAGCATTTCTTTTTATCAAGAAAAGAAAAGAAATCATTTTACAACCATGCTTGATAAATATCTTGTGGTGATTCATCTCCATGAGTCATTAAGCAATTATGAAGCATTAATGACATGGATGAATCATCCATATGACTCACTAATCTCATTCAATGTATATGCCACCTAAACCTCCTTAGTCACCATCTTTTAGAAGCTTCTCGCGCAATTACGAGAACGCCCCTCCTTTCCGCAAAAATACGGAAAAACTTTAGACTGTATAAATCCAATAACCGGATACCAGTAACTGGCTTAAACCAAAGCCGACTGGTAAAAACTGTCTGAAAGTCGTACGTGCGTAAACACACGTATGCGTCCGAACCCTTGTCGTAAAACCATACGACCTCTATATCGTTTCGCCTGGAGTAGGGAAACTCTCTGTGTGGGACTCTAGAGACTCGACTACTACGCTGGCAGTGGGTTTAACCACAGACCGCAAGCGGCACTAGCTATACGTAACGGTCCCCAGGTAGATGTCGATAAGAAGGCCGATGAGGAAACCCATCTGAACTCCTACTGAGCCTGATGTGACAATCTCTATACAGTCCGGTCCGTTCATCTTAGACTATCGCATATCGGGCCTAGGGGGCGGCAAGCGTCAGTCCCCTAATAGCGGTATAAGTCGTGTCGGAGCGAAGCCCATTACACCCTGAGAAACTACTGGAACCTACCAGCAAATCTCGCTTGCCCTGGCCAGAGACTTTGCGTAATGGCTCTCTGACACAGCGCGATATCAACTCCCAATACCGGGAGAGACGAATCCTGTCTAACCGCCACTTCCTCCAAGTGCTCGGGACTGCACCCAACTGCTACCTGTTTTCACGACTCCTTTGAGCCGTGGTAGGGTAGCAATCTAAGAACAGTGGGACACACTCGAGGCGAAGTAGCAGTGTCAAGTCTGCGGACTATGCTGTACTCATGTCACCTGGGAACTGTTCACTGACGACTGGTATAAAACCAACCAACAGTTCCCTGTGAGTCCTGTCCGGTGTATCCGTAACCTAACGAGCACCTGTATACTATCTCCAATACGACGTACTAACGGCTGTGGGACAGACCATCTCCCCAACTGGGATGAGAAGCGTACACACTAGTCTACTCCGGAGTATCGATGCTCTGTCTCGATAATCCAATGACTAGGGACCTGAATAAGGATGTGCTTGTAGACTACCCATCCCCCACTAGTGTGACTGCCATCACAACGCTGGTAGTCAAGCAAGATCCTAAGAGCTCTATCAATACGTACACTCACATATTAAGATAGAAAAACCAAGTAGCATACTACCATGTTTAGCAAGACTGTTATATACATGTGAATATCCCAAGCTTCCATTAAGTAATATACAAACTAGTATGATACAGTAATGGCCTTCTAGGGCATAAACACTAACACATGTCACCTGAGAACTTCCATCTGACGATAGGTATAGTACCACATGGAAGTTCTCGGCGAGTCTGTCCAGTGTACTCACCCCAGTGAGCACCTGTATACGATCTTGGGTACATCAGACCAATGGCTGCAGGACCAACCATCCCCCGACGGGGGTAGAAACGTACACACTAGTCTACTCTGGAGTATCAATGCCCAATCTCGATACTCACGCGACTAGGGACCATTTAAGGATGTGCTTGTGGACTACCCTGCTCCCACAAGTATGATCGCCATCACAACGCAGGTAGTCAAGCAAGATCCTATGGGGCTTTATCAACATGTAACCGTAATATGTAATAACGAGTATGATATATGCCATGTTAAAATAAAGACAAACCATAATAGTATACTACCGTACCGAGTCTTCATCAATATGTGCAAGCTAGATACAACAACAGAAATAAATACACATATCCTGACAAAGACAAGTCGAATAATATACTATAAAACTGAGCAAGATTGTTCTGTACATACATATCCCTAATATCCATATGTATACATATACAATACTGGCCTCTAGGACATATACATCCAACACTTCGATGGGGGAGACCGGAGATTAAACTTGTTCAAGGAAGCCGCGAGGAGCTTGGGATAGAGGTTGAAGACTGAAGGACACGGATCATTCGGTATAACCATTCTAACTCCTTTGCATATTTTGTTATCTAGGGTTTATGGGTAGATCCGGATAATTGGTTGTGATAGCGCCAAGTTTTATAAAATTTTGTTCCGCATTTGGTCACGAATTGATGGTCGGGGCACTGCCGTAACCCAACAACGATATCTCAACATTCTAAACTTAAATTACTACACAATATCATTAGTCGTAACGAGAATCCCCTAAACACAAGATATGAGCATTTTGGAGAGTATTCACATCAAACACTCGGGTTACAACTACGGGTAATAGTCGAAATATCGGTTACATCTATTTGATTTGACTAGACAACGTTTAATTAAATTCTAATTGGTATTGTTATGGATTAGAAGACCGAGTCGGACTTCCATTCCTCACAATCAATATAAAAAGGTTCGCTAAAGGATTTGTTTACACGTTGTCGACATGATCATAATAGATACGCACGAGTACAAAGTCATTTATTACGATTTCTATCCGGTTAATTAATACAATAGCATGAATAAACAAGTGATTGAATTTTACTTGCTTTCGGTCGCTGATATAGAAGCGACACCACATGCAGGATTTGTCTTGACACACGAGGCGATGCGATGCTGGACACGGTGCGTGATGCGGGCGCGATGCGCGGTGACCCGGTAACGACGCAGGCATGACATGGTAGTGGGCGCGGTGATGATGCGGGCATGACACGGTACTGGGCACGGTTTTGGCTCGGTGAGTGGTGCGGTTGTGGCACGGCACGACACGGCACTGGACGCGATGCTGGTGTGGGAGTGGGGCACAGTGTGTGCACTGGACCGGGGCACGGGATGGCACAGATGCGGGTACGGTGTATCATGGAGGCGGGCACGAACCGTGACACGTCGGGGTACGTGGTGACACGTCGCGGTACGTAGTGACACGGGGCTGGCGTGGGACGGTGCGGTGTATCGTCGCCGGTGGTCGCGAAGCTTGGTTGGGCCCAGAGTTGCTCTGGGGTCATCGGTGATGGAGTGGGCACAGGCGGCGACGATGCACATAGGAGCTAAATGTCGCTGGCGGCAGCTCAGGCGGTGGGTGTCGGCTGTGGGTTGCAGAGGAGCTCGAGGCATGCACGGAGTGATGGGTGTTGAAGAAAGGGGTGGTGCAGAGAAGCTGTGGCGATGTCGCAGAGACAGGGCGACGTTGAGAGGGGTGCCCGGCGATGGAGTTGCAGCGGCGGTGCTGGTGTTGGTGGGAGTGGTGGTGGGTTTCGCCTTGAAGGGGAAGGAAGTGGAGGAGGCCTTGAGGAGGAAGGTGGTAGTGTAAGGAGCTGGGCCTCGACGGATGAGAGTTCGCCGGCGTTGGGTAGCGGTGGTGGCGATGAGCAGTGATGCTTAGTAGTGTTTGAGATGGAGAAGGTGGCGGCTGAAGGTTTTCTGGAGTGGGGAGCTCGGGGGTGTGAGGTGATGAAGGGAGCTTGAGTTCGTCGACGGAGGAGGCGATGGTGATAGGGCTCATCGGTGGAGGAAGCGGGATTTTGAGGAGTAAGTGATATAGTGAAAGAGAAAGAGAGATCGAGAGGGGGGAGAAAGAGTGTGAGGTGAAGAGTGAGATAGAAAGAGGTCGGTTGAGGGAAGTGGGGAGTTCGGTGAGGGGATCTCGAGGAGTAGTTGCGGGCGATAAAGAGGTCATGGGGAGCGAGTCGAGCTGAAGTAGCGTGAGAAGAGAGGAAAGAGCCGTTGGGGAGAGAGAGGATTTGAAGGAGAGGGTCTCGGGGTCCTTGACGAGCAGGAAACGGCGTCGACGAGTGTCGGGACGGGGTCGAGCGCGAGAATGGGAAGGGTCGTTGGGGGTGTGGCGGGAAAAAGAGAAAGAAGGAGAAGAAGAAGTGGGGGGTAACGGGTCGGGTTTGGGTCGGGTTCGGGCTGAGGCTAGGGATTAGGTTTGGATTTAGATTAGGAAAAAAATATAAAAATATGCAAAAGTAATAGGAAAAATTGGGGGGAGGGGGAATACGGGAAAATATATACATGGAACTGGGGATTTACATTCTCTCACACACATCTTTCTAAAAAATACAAAAGAACATCTAATCTCTCCTATCTTCCTAATAAATTTTAATGCATACAGAATATGATTATTTTTATTTTCTAAGGGTTACCAGCCCAACAATTTACCATGGAAATAACAACAAAACAATCGATTGAAGAAAAACATTTGGTTAAAAATAAATAACACCGAACAACAACATAATCTTCGTTAATCAAAGGAGAACTTTTTTTCATTTTAAAAACTATGGATATCTTTAGAAATTTTCATATATTGTCCAGGATAAAAAAATTACACATGCTTTCAGTGCGATATATGTATGTTGTTCAAAAGATACACACGTGCAATGTACGTGCAAAATACTAGTCTCTATTATTAGAAGCAGAACATATAGGGATATTCAAAAAAGTTTCTCCGTTTTTCCAATTAGATATTGCAAAATATAAGAAAATCTCCTTATGGAACTCTAACCCCAAAATGCATAAATTTACATTTTTACCCTTACACCATTCAAATGCAATAATGGTCAGCCAAATCGGTACAATTATTTTTTTTCAAAAAACCCCTAATAATTAACATATTTATGAGAAATAATTTAAACAAGTTTACACACATCCCATAATTATTTTTCTCAATATACACATGTGCCTGCAAAAATTCTAGTTATCATTTAATTAAAAAATGAATCCACTCATATGGTTACAATTTTTTATATTTAATGCAAAATTATTAGTATCACATGACCTTTCTTCACGTGGGGAAAGTTCTTGCAAGTTAATAACGTGATTCCTCTAATTTTTTGATATTTTATAATTTATCTTAATCCATGAGAATTAAGACGGTTAAACTAACCAAATGAGCCAAATTTGGGGTTGTTCGGCTTCACTCAATTATTTAAATGTGCTTATAAACTTATTCAAGTTTGGCTCGTTTATTTATCAAAAAAGCCCGAGCCGATCCTTCATAAAACCCGAGAGAGCCTCGAGCTTTATCGAGCCTACCTAAAATCCAGGGAAAAAAACTATAAATAATTGTATCAATACATAAAAAAACATCTTATCAATACTCAATATTATATAACAATGCGAGCAATAAGAAATGCAGTTATTATTATTAAATAAAATGAGTTTAAAACTCGTTTTTTACTTTGTCATCAAAAATTATAGTTATTGATTCAATTTTTATCATGATGTAAGTCGTAGCTAAAATCAGCAAGCTAAATTTAAAAATAAGTAATCATAAATTTCTTCGTAATTAATACTAAATAAGATACAAATTATCCAACTTTACACGAGCTTTACATAACGAGCTTGAACACAAGCCAAGCTCAAACCTGCCGTGTTCGTGTTCGTTCGTTTATTTCACCGAGCTTAGATTTTTGTTCAAGTCCGTCTCGTTTAGCGATCGAACGGGTCCGAGCCGAGCTTTTAACGGTCCGAGGCCGAACTCGAACCGAGAATTTTTTACAGCTCCGGAGAGAATCGCCAATCATTAGCCATGTGTACGGTCCCCATTACGACGTCATGCCCTTATCCTATCACGTCACCTCCCGCGTTCTCTTCGTGGCCATGAAACCGTCCAAATCTGCTACGCTACATTTCAGGCCACGTGTCAACATCCAACCAAACGGGTTTCGGGTTTGCGGACGTGTTCCGCTTAAGATACGAAACCCGCTTGTCTAATGGGCTGGGAACAAAGCGGGCCCACAAAAAGAAGACAGCAGGTGTCGGTTCCTCAGCATACATGTGCGGGTCCCATTTGGCCCGTGTGCGCAATCTCGAGCCACATTTTTCGAAACCGTAGGCCCCACCGCGATTCTCACCCACTGGCAAAACTTTACCAACTTTTCCAACCCGGCCCAGTTAAAATCGCAGAATTACTATTTCACCATTGCGGCGAATCAACGGTTGGGATGAACGGTGGCGCTGTTGCTCGCGTTGCGCGTGACTCTGTACACGTGTCCTAAATCTTGGCTGCATCCCTCGTGACTCGCATGTGCCGTGTGCTGCAAAGCGAGAAGCAGAGAAACCGCTGGATCCGCTGTCTAGCCCAGAACAGCAGAAGATCATACAATGAATACTTGACACGTATACTGTAAAGCGAAGGGATGGGGCCCACGTGCGGTAACCATAACGTGATTTACCGTATCCCCGCTACCATTAATACCGGTGCGGGGCCCGCGTGCTTTTCAATGGCCTCCCCCACTTAAAGCCCGACTTGGGTCAAAGGCCGAGCGATTAATTAATTCGATAAAATGAAACAATAAAAAATGCCCTGCCTGTTAATGGCGCGACAAAGCTCCTCCACCAGCCAAACGGTCAGGCCGTAACGCCGTCATTTGTTTCCATAACAAGGGATGGGGAAACTGACTGCGTTAGAGACGGCGTGAAGGGAAATGGACCGCGGTTGAAATGATTGCTTACGGAGACCTGGGGTCGAGTTAAATAAAACGAGCAGCTGCAGCGCTGTTTGAAGGATCCCTGTTTGAAGAGCAAGGGGCAGCCGTTTCTCGAGAGAAAAGCTAGAGAGAGAGAGAACGGGAATGGATAAAGCGAGAGAGGACGACGACGACTCGATCGATCGCTGCGTTTTCTTCGATTTTAGTTCTCCCTGATCGTAGATCTTGAGTTTTGTGGAATTTTTTGGGGGGTTTTAGGCGTTGGTGTTAGGGTTTTCTGGAGATTTTGTGCGATTGAGAGTGGATGAGTGATTTTGGGTGAGGTTTGGCAATGGCGTCGTCGGAGGTTTCGGTTAAAGGGAGCAATGGCAGAGCCGAGAGTATTTCGTCGGCTTCCAGCGATCAAAATGAGGCCATGGAGACGAATCGGAGGCTTTCCGGCAATCCTCGAGCGAGAAAAGGTTTGAATTTTGTCCAGTCTTCAGCTATTCAGCTGTTGTCATTTGAATTTTATGTGATTTTCGTCGATCTTTTAGGTTCAGAGGATGTGCTGTATGATGAGTTGTGGCATGCTTGTGCTGGGCCTTTGGTGACGGTGCCTCGAGTTGGAGAGAGGGTGTATTACTTCCCTCAAGGTCTCATAGAGCAGGCGAGGCTTCTAATTTCTTGAAATTCTCTTGTTTATGGTTTAATCTGGGTAGAGATTTAGAGTATTTATGGTTTAATTGGATGATTTGTAGGTGGAGGCGTCGACAAATCAGGTGGAGGATCAGCAAATGCCTGTTTATAACCTGCCGTCGAAAATACTTTGCCGGGTTATGAATGTTGAGTTGAAGGTACTCTACCTATTTACTTTATATTTGGTTTTCTAAAGGTTTGGTGGTATCTTGTTTTGCTAAAGTGATCTTAATTCTGTTTGATTAGGCGGAACCAGATACTGATGAGGTTTTTGCTCAAGTGACCTTGATCCCTGATCAAGTGGTATGTTTAGTTTTATTTGTAAAATTGGGAGTTACGAGGTGAAATTTTAATTTATGTCTTGATTTTCAGCAAGATGTGAATGCCGTAGAGAAAGAGACATTGCCTCCTCTTCCTCCCCGGCCAATTATTCACTCGTTCTGTAAGACTTTGACGGCTTCGGATACAAGCACTCATGGTGGGTTCTCTGTGTTGAGACGGCACGCTGATGAGTGCTTGCCTCCCTTGGTAAGAAATTTATGGCTGTTGGTCATTGCGGTTTCTGGAATTACAATTAATTACAACTTGCTTAGATATTTTGTTTATGGGTGATGTTTTGAAATGTGGTAGTGGTTAACTTACCTAACTATTCTGTGTTGGTTTTTATGAAACTTTCTGTGAGCTTATCTAGTTGAAATTTTTAGTTTGGGAGGGGTACTAAGACAAAGACAATTAATTTAATTGAGGTAGCCATTAACAAAGGTAAATGGAATAAAATGATTTATGTAGTCGATCACATAATTTTCGGATAAAATCTAATTTCTGTCAGTGGATTGACTCTTTGTAATCCTGTGTATGTATTAAATTATGTGTGGTTGGAACTATATTTAGTAACTACTTTGTTGAAACATTTGGCCTGCCTTATCATTGGTGTAGGATATGGGACGGCAGCCTCCAACTCAAGAACTAGTGGCAAAGGATCTTCATGGAGTGGAGTGGAGATTCCGACACATTTTTCGTGGTTACTTCCCCCTTCTAATGTTCTAAATATCTGATTCCTGCCTGATCTTGTTTTCTTTTTTAAACTCGCTATTTTATCAAGTCAATCGATGGGGTTTCTTAAAGATGCATGATATGTCTATCATAAGTATTGTCAAATGACGGGGTCGTAATCTTTGATGTGATATTTTCAAGAACCTATGAAATCCGAAATTCAGTTTTCACTTTCTAGTATTATGTGAACTCTGTACTTTTTTTTACGGGCAGGCTTCATTCAATGTGGTATCTTTAGCGTTTTCTAGTTGTCAACTAGGTAATTTTATACTTAATACTCTCCATAAACAGTTGTCAGGCTCCATTAAGCTGTACAAGCTGACTAATATCTGTATAAATCTGCTAAATTCTTTGGTGTACTTTTCTCGATAAGTGGTTCTATTTGTATTTTTTTATTGTTCTTACTTGAAGACCTATATGAAGATGACCATATAAAATAATTAGATAATATACTCAATTTACGATTAACTTAAATTGTTCGTATGTAAACTTAGGTTTAGCTATATCTTAACCAGCTTTCGTTTTTCTCCATCTAATGCTAATCTGGCTCTTTACCTGTTATCACTTATGCTCTTTTACTCGTCATCACTTACGGTACCTGTGCTCTTTCACTTGTTATCTTTTATAATTTGGCACTCTTATATGTATATTTTCATGTACATTTTATTTTATGCCGGCCTATCCTGAGTATAGGGCAACCAAGGAGACACCTACTGCAAAGTGGCTGGAGCGTGTTTGTTAGTTCCAAGTGGCTTGTTGCTGGCGATGCTTTTATTTTTCTTAGGTTAGTTAGCTATCAGTTGATTTATTAGATAACTGGATTTTAACATCCTAAACATTTACATTTTGGTAATAAACGCCTTCTGACCCTTAGAGGAGAAAATGGAGAGCTACGTGTCGGAGTGAGGCGAGCAATGCGACAACAGACGAATCTTTCGTCTTCTGTCATATCTAGCCACAGTATGCACCTTGGAGTCCTTGCAACTGCTTGGCATGCTGTCAACACAGGGACTATGTTTACAGTTTATTATAAACCGCGGTATGTGGTCATCAATAACAATTATCAATTATGTTTATGTGTAGATAATCTAATTGCACATTTTGAAGCATTGCATTTGGTTTTGTTCAAGTGTTATCTTATATTTCAATTATACTAACAGGACGAGCCCTTCTGAATTTATTGTCCCTTATGAGCAATACATGGAGTCTCTAAAAAACAGCCACTCTATAGGTATGAGGTTCAAAATGAGATTTGAAGGCGAAGAATCTCCGGAACAAAGGTACAACTTTGTTTGCTTTTCGATTGTTGCATTCTGTTTTTAGTAACTTGTGATTTTTGTTCCCATGCAAGGTTCACTGGAACTATTGTTGGCATAGGAGATGTTGATCCAAACAGGTGGGCTGGATCAAAATGGCGATGTCTAAAGGTAATTTCACATTATAGTATATCTAGTTTATTATAATATCTAGATTGTTATTATAGATTATAACGGTGGTTTTTGTTTTCCTGAACCTTAGGTAAGATGGGATGAAACCTCTTCAGTTCCTCGTCCCGAGAGAGTTTCCCCTTGGAAAATAGAACCAGCTTCGGCGGCTCCTCTAAATCCTCTTCCAGTGTCTAGACCCAAAAGGCCTCGTTCGAATGTCGCACCACCATTTCCTGATTCATCTGTCCTTACTAAAGAAGGTAATAATAGATTATTATCACACGAAATATGGTTTGTGGTATGACTACATCTCTGTTCCATTTTCAGTTGCATCTAAAGTCACTGTAGAACCCTCCCATGCGCATGGAACTCCGAGGGTCTTGCAAGGTCAAGAAATCACGACCTTTAGAAGCAATTTCGCTGAGAGTATCGATCCGGACACTGCTCAAAAGTCCAACATGTGGCTTTCCTCACACGATAAAGAGAGAAATAATGTTTTTATTCAAAGAAGATTGGGAGCAGAGAACTGGATGCAAGTGCAAATGCAGGAACCTACCTACATGCTGTCGGGTTTTAGGGCTCCCAGCAATTCACATGGGTTTTCTTCATCATTATTTGAACAGACACCAAGGGAGGAAACTCTTCTGAAGGGTGAAGATAAACTCAATATGGCTTCAGAAACATGGTCTCTAATGCCCTCAAACCCTTCAGTCGATATGGAGTCAAACTTGAGGATTGCTACACAATCTAGTGAGCTATATTTTCATAATGATGGAAATGGAAAATATACTGGCTTCGGTGCTTGTTCTCAAATTGGGGTCAATCAGCATTCAACCAGCTGGTTAGCTCATATGTTGCCACCTGCTCGAATGGAAAGCCAAACAACACACAAAATCTTAAAACCTCAACCTATGATGCCAGCTCAAAATGGATTGGCAAAACCGAAGGGAAGTGACGGTTACAAACTCTTCGGGATTCATCTTAACAGTTGCCCTGTGGCATCTGGCTCAGTAGTTCAACAAACACATTCGCCTAGGGAGGCAGAGAGACATCCAGAAACTGCATTGCACAAGTCAAAGGGCTTAGAAGTGGACCAGAATTGTGAGACACCCAATGGTGCAAAGTCTGATGCTACAGCTTTAGGTACTGAGCCAGAGAAACAGCTTCATTCTTGCATGCAGGCCTCCAAAGAAGCATCAGGCAAACTGCAGGGGGGTTCCACTAGGAGTTGCACAAAGGTTTTGTTCCTCCCATCTTTTCTTGTTGATATTTCTTATGCATTCATCCTCTGATAGCAAATATATGTTTAATTGGACGTTCTGATAGTAATAGCCTGGAAATGCCATTTCTCCAAAATTTGGCGTTGATTAATACTGAATGTAGTAAAATAATTTGCTGTTTCTGTAAATTTTAATAACAAAGATAAATTTAACTACACTAGAATATCCAAGTTATTGTCATTTCGAAGGGGGCCAGCTCCAACTTTTTCGTTTTCTTCCAGCTGTTTGATTGTGTAACCCATAAAACGATTTGTTCTGATGCCCCTTTACTTGTGTTTCATGATGTAGTAGAGCCATTGGTTCCAAGAAAAGTTGTAAATCACTAAAAGCCTGTTTATTTTTCTTAGGGTGAAAGAATGTGACACATTTTGTGTTCTAATTGCAGGTACATAAGCAAGGAATAGCCCTTGGGAGGTCTGTGGATCTTGCCAAGTTCAATGGTTATGAAGAACTTATGGCTGAATTAGACCAGATGTTTGAATTTGAAGGTGAACTGATATCCCCCAACAAGAGTTGGCTGGTTGTGTACACTGATAATGAAGGTGATATGATGCTCGTTGGTGATGATCCCTGGGGGTGAGCATTCTGTTTTCTATTGTTAATTAGGCTCTACTATACCAAGGCCCTTTCACTAACATAAAGCCGATTTCAACCAGGGAGTTCTGCAGCATGGTTCACAAAATTTACATTTACACTCGCGAGGAAGTCCAAAAGATGAACCCAGGCACCCTTAGCTCGAGTGCTGAAGAAACTCCAAATTTTTCAGAAGAAAGAGCGACCCCTAAAGGACCAAAGGAGACCATTCCTGACTCCGGAACTGATGAGGAAAAGGACTGCTAGGCTATCTTTCGCTATCACAATGTAAGTGGTTTAAATGAAAAATGTTCGATAATCAGGTGTATTGACATATATAAAACCTTGATTTTTCGTTTTTGGTTAAGAATATTTTCTTGCTACAATATAATATATATCCCGCAGAACAGTTTCAAATTTTAGCAGATTAATCTGTTTGTTCTTTTATTATGGAAGGAAAGTTCCTTTTTAATAGTGAAAACAAAAATGATGAATTGCAATGACAATATATTTTCATCCACAATATGCTTCCATCCGTTTCCACGTAATTTTTTCTTTCCATGCTCAATGATGAATGCAATGACGACAACGACAGTTACGCAAATGCAGACAGATTCTTCTGTTTCTTCTTATCCATAATATCTTCTGATTTCGATTTATGAAAAGATAATGCAGAAAGTGACTTGCCTTCCAACTTTGCCGTGGTCTTGTAGGTTTTCTTGAACAGGTATGGAAGCAAAAAGAGTGATGATTTGAGGAAAAAGCATTTTGGAAGTGGGCCTATCATAGGTGAGCCCCAACCTTATCTTGGGTGGGGTTGGCCACTGCCCCTCCATCTACTACAGTTTTGGTTGTGTTTGTAGTTTTATTTATGTCTTGATTCCTTAGTCTTATATAATTACTACCCTTTCTGTTCAGCTATGTAAATATCTCCCTTGTCTGCCCTATTGTTTCCCTTGTTTGCGTCCCTTTTTTATATATATATTTTAATCTATTTGTTTCAACCAGCGGCACTATTGTGTGAGCTCTGTTTGAAACTAACCTTGGGATATTAGATGTAAAAGAATACGTACCTATAGTTTTTACACTGTGTTCTCAATTGCCTGTCTACTGTTATTTTGGGGGATTCATGTTCATGGGCCATGTCCATTTGTTTGATATCTTCGTCTAAGTTGATACGAGTGAAAATTAGGCATTGGTATCAAATCATGTTGCAATGGGAATTAGGGCTTTTGTTTGTGCCAGTAGGTATGCAAATATATCTCCTCCTGGGTTTATGCTTGTGGCTTGTAGACTATCTATCGGAGATAAACTTGTTGGTGCTTGTTTTGTTGAATGACCATGTGATGAATGCGATGAAACGTTTGTAGTAGTTTGTAGTAGTTTGGTCGTATCTTTTTATGTGGCAGGGGATGATATGAAACAATAATAATGAGCATCAACGTCAAATCTCCTCGGCCATCATCATCCGCATTCAACTTTCTAAAGTTTATAGATAGAAGGATTCAGGGAAATGTGAATACTGTGTTGTATTATTCTCTAAGTAGAGGATGAGGCTGACCTCTCAACTGCTGAACCTCAATCTCTGTTTTGGGAACAAAGTACTTTTGGGCTCTGAATGAGTGAAGAAGCTCAAAAAGCAACCTGGCTTTTTCTTTCTTTTTCTTTGCTGAGTAGGTTTTTATCCTTTCGTGTAGATTAAATATAAAGTATCACTAGATAGAAAACGCAGGCTGTAGCATACAATTTAAGAGTAAGTAGCCAAAAAGAAGAGAAGAAACAAACATCTCAAGCAAAAGAGTTAAAAAGAACAAGATTAAGGAGCTTCCCCTTGAGTGTTCAAGGGAAAGTGCAGCTTTCACTGCTTATTTGTGTGACGGGGAGGCTCTGTCCTCAAAACGAATATTATTTCGATATTTCCATCAAATCCAGGTTGCAATAGCCATTGCCTTTTTGTCCCAAAAAACCTTACTGCAACACCCTCGCAAGCCTTTATCCAAAAGGGGCTCAAGCTGTTCAAAGTTTGATAACCAAATCTTCCTATTTATCAAGCTTTTATAGTCGGCAATAAATTCGAACAGTCATGAAGTCATGAAATAAGGGTGACATCGCCTTGGTAGCCACACTATTGCATAGTACACAAGTAGCCATTTCACTATGCATTCCTCGCTTTTGTAACCATTCCGTTGTTGGTCGCATCTTATTTTGTATTTGTGTGATGAACCATCATATCCGATTGGCGATGGCTGCTCTCCCAGGCTGTCGATAATCCAGATTTCGCTCTGTACCACGGCCCATGAGGAATGTAGCACATACCTCTCTAACCGAGGACTCGCAGTTAGTTCCTCGTCATACTAATCGATCCTCTCCTCCTCAAGGTTTTATTAAACTATTGCTATTAGCCACTTGAAAAGGTAGTTGGCCTAGCTCATCCTCATTCCACCGCCCGTTCAGCATTACAAACATGTCTGCCAACGCTTCGTTTTGTAGTCTGAATTCCATCGCAATTCTAACCGGGTAATCACAAAGGATTGACCGTAGACCCAGCAAGGCATCTGTCCAAACTTGGATGTGTTTGCCATCTCCAACTTCCCATCTCATTTCATTTCTCAAATTATTCATTTCTTTGTATATATGTCACCACTTTACCATTGATCTTGTTACTCGCCATTTACCTCCTCTTGTCTTGTATTTCGCTCTAATTGTATAATCAGCGTAGCGTATTTATTGCACATTTTTCACTAGTATTTTTCTATCTTTTATTAATTAATAAATAATAATTTAAGAACATTTATGGATTTATCTGTCAAAAACACATTTGTATGTATCTTAAATAATAAATGGATTATTATGAGTTAAAAGGTCTAAATATCCTCTTAAATAAAATAAATGCCACTGAAGATTTTTTTTTTTTTGAAATATTTTGCAGGTTTAAATTTAGCCATATCAATTTAAGAGATTAAATCAAATCAAGATCAGCAATCATTTCAGCCTAATCTGATAACAAATTGAGAATCTATGTAACTGCAGAGAGACAACAAAATAGTCAAAATATGATGTAATCAGAATTAACCAAACCAAGTCAAGAGATCAAACCAAGTCAAGAGACCACGGAAAAAATATGAGCGCAAACAGATGAAATACGACCGCTAAATCGCGGCCAATTGTTCTATGTTGACCGCAAAATAGCGGCCAAAGTTAAACAACAGCCGTTGATTTTTCACATGCGGCTTTGTTTTGTTTTAGGCTTAGGTTTTCTATTATTAGTGTATAAATATTATTTTTACAGAGCCCGAAAAGACTCCCACAATTTTTATTCTCTCTATAAACCTTATTTTTTATTTTGGATGATTGATAGAGAGCACATGTAGTATTTTCAGATTTGAACAGCACTAAGTTTTTATTAAATCTTTGTTTGCACTTTAATTTTATCATGCTTTTTATTTATTGTTTTGTTTTCTTTTTCATTATGTCTAGGTAATTTTCTTTATACGCACGATGTAGCTTGAATCTTCCATGTGTTTGATGCTTAATTCATCTTGATCTCTATTCGTGCTTAATTAGTAATTGGAGAGATCTAACATCAACTCTAATTTATTAATATTTTGATAGATTATGTAGCTGATGGATATAGCCTATATTTAGATCTTCTGGTTATTTTGCATGCATATAGTTTATTCTTAGGAAAAGTAATGTTGGGATGATAATAGATTTATTTAATTAATAAAAATTGCATCTTTTTAATAATTATGATTTATTTAGTTCGATAAATTATGTTGAGAATCGTTTAGTCCATTCTTCCTTAGAATTGATAGGTTAATATCAAAGTCATATAATTTATGATTATTAAAAAATTGTGATTATTAGCATGAGGAAGAGAAATGATGAGAAATAGATTAACTAGATTGATAACATATGTTTAGATCTAGCGAACTCGTAAATCCTAGACATGCTTTTCTTTGTATTAAAATTCTAAAGTTAATTAATAGTAATAATTTCTCAACCCTCTCTCATAACTTGATTGAATCGTTAATGAAATTAATCATTAGCACGTTATCCCTATGGATCGACTCGTAAATGCATACTACAACAAAATGTGCGCCTACGATAATTAAAATTTATCACAACAAGTTTTGGGTGCCGTTGCCGGGGATAACGGTAGTTAATTTTTAGTTTTCATGCCATTTTTTGAGTTATTTGAAAAAAAATCTCCTTGTTATTTTTGACCTTTTCGTTAAGTGAGTTGCAGACGCGGAAGAATCCGCAAAGTCAAACATTTTTCAAGGGAAACCAGAGAGGAGAACAAGTAAAATGGAGCCTTCCATACAAAATTGGGGAGTAGAAGCCGTAAGATGACCGCGAAAACGCGGTGTATACTGCTGTCATCACCGCTAAACCGCGTCCGAATTAAGGCTTCTCGTCTTCTTTCTTCTAGTTTGTACTTTTTTCCTCTCTCTCTTCTCAAATCTCAAATTCGATTCCATTGTTTCTTCTGCATGTTTTCTTTGTGCTGCTGCTATTAGGAATATATATGCCCTAGAGGCCATTATTGTATGATATAATGGATGATTGGATATATATATATATATATATATATATTTATATAGGACTTTCTTGCTCGACATGATAGTATGCTATATGGTTTCTCTTTATCTTTATATGTACACTTTTATTATTATACTTTCTTTCTGATACATGTTGATAAAACCCTTAGAATATTTGCTTGACTACCAGGACTATGATGCGGATCATACTACTGGGACTTGTGTAGTCCACAAGCACATCCTTTAACTGTTCCCAGTCGAGGGAGTATCGAGACAAGGCATCAATATTTCAGAGTAGACTAGTGGGTACGTTTCTTGACCCTGTAGGGGGCGATGGTTGATCCCATAACCATTGGTGTTTGACATCAAAGATTGTACACATATGCTCATTAGAGAATGGGTACACCGAACAGGACTCGCCGAGAACTCCTAGATGGTACTATACATATCGTCAGATAGCAGTTCTCTGTTGATACTGGTACAGGTTAGTCTGTAGACCCGATATCGTCATAGTGTCTTGTGTGGTTCCTACCGTGCTTTGATTTCCACCCTACCATGGCTCAAAGGAGTCATGCAAACAGGTGGATTTTGGGTACAGTCCCGAATCATATGGAGGCAGTGAGCGATAGGATGGATTTCGTCTCTCCCGGTATTGGGAGTTGATGTTGTGCTATACTCGATTGGTTATAATAGTAAGTCCCTGGTCAGGGCTGGTGAGATTTACTGGTAAGTATTATCAGTAGTTTCTCGAACCGTTATGAGCCACACATCGGCATGACTTATCAAGTTACTAGGGTCTGACGATTCCACCCCTAGACTCGATATACGACATATCAGACGAAGAGACCGAACTGTATGGTAAGTGTACTTATAGGTTTCATGGGAGTTTGAACAAGCTTGCTTGTTGATTTTCTAATCGCTCAATACCTGGGTAGCCATTACGTCCAGCTAGTACTGCTGACGGCTTGTGGGTGACTGATGTGATCATTACCTACTACTAGCGTATTGACGAGTCTTTAGAGTCCCACACAGAGATTTTCTAGTTCAAGCGAAACGAAGTAGGGCATATATGCTGATATGTGCGGGGGCCTGATTAAATACAAGTATGTGATACCGTATTCTAATCTGGTGATAAATGATATTAGTCGGTTATATGTAATATAATCGGATTATTGGATTAAGTGTTGATTAAATAATTTGATATATATTTATAGATATAATTATATATTAACTAATATTATTGATCACTAATTATTTTCTTCTCTTAATATATATATTAATATATGTATGTATGTATGTATATAAGAATAATGGAGGAAAGATGCCATAGGAGGGAATTTCCTTCTATGGCGTCGCAAAAATACAACCCCCATCGTTTTTTTGGACGATCGACACTCATCATCTTCATCGTTACCATCTAAGATATGGGTACACCAGATTTCATTTGATTCTACAACTTTTTCACTGTTGAATTAGTGGGTTCAAAATTAACGGTTTACCGACAATAGAACTTTTTACATTGCTAAATCAACGGTGAAAAAGTTGTAGAATCACATGAAATTTGGTGTACCCACATCTTAGATGATAACGATGAAGATGATGGAGTCCGATCGTTGGAAAACACGATGGAGGTTTTATTTTTTTGACGCCATAGGAGGAAATTCCCTCATATGGCCTCTTTTCTCCATTATTCTCTATGCACCTCAATATTCTATTTTCTAAAAGTAGAAAATCCAAATATATATATATATATATATATAGTTGGGTTTTCTATTTTGAGAAAATAGAATATTGAGGTGGAAAATGAGAGATATTTTCAGCATGGGGTTGCTGGGATCCTTAGCACTCTCATTAGGTTTCGGAAGGCATCAACCATGCCATTTAAAAAAATTCTAAGGTTCTAAAGAACTCTAACCAAGGATCTAACTAGAGGAATTAGGGTAAAGCAATATGTAATCAAACATTACATTAAGTGAATGATGAATACAACCTTTGTAGACCGGTCCTTCACTTCTAAAGCTCCGTGCAGTAGTCCTTTTGCTCCAAGTAATGATCTTCTGGACTCAAGTTAGGCTCCGCAAAGCGAAATGAACAAACTTGCTTGAAGTCTTCGAGGCCGAAGATGATCTACGTCGAGAAGACTCTAACTCAAGCTACCTCTTCACTAATTGGGAATTAGTAAAGCAAACAACCTAAACTAAATGGCTAATCTAGTGTAGTTTGATGAAGTAGGATTTTTGCTCACTTTAGAATAATTTTTCTCACTATATTTCTTCATCTCAAGAAAAGCTAGAGAGTTTTCTTGAGATGAAGAAGAAGATGAAGTGTAGAATGAATTGAGTGAGAATAGCAATCATGGGTGAGATAATATCTCATATTAACTCATGTAGAGACTTAATCATGGCTTAAGATAATGGTTGGGTTAATAAATATCTAGGATGAGACAAAATTAGTGGACTAAGTCAATGGTTCTACAAGCTTCCACTAAACTTCAAACCATGTGATTATTCCACTTAATTTTGTATTTACCTAAATAAATAAAACAAAACCTAATTATCTTTAGCATGGTGTGAGTCTCATACTGTTGGAGCTCCTAAGCACCCTCACTAGGTTTCCAATGCATCAAGCATGCAATTTAAAAAATTTCTAAGGTGCTAAAGAACCCTAGCCTAGGATTTAACTAGAGAATTAGACGTAAAACAAACATGTAATCAAACATTACATAACTGAACAAGGAATACAACCTTTGTAGACCGGTCCTTCACTTCAATAGCTCCGTGTAGTAGTCCCTTCGCTCCAAGTAGTGATCTCCCGGTCTCTAGTTAGGCTCCACAAAGCGAAATGAACAAACTTGCTTGAAGTCTTCGAGGCCAAAGATGATCTACGTCGAGAAGACTCTAGCTCAAGCTACCTCTTCACTAATTAGGAATTAGTGAAGCAAACAACCTATACTAAATGGCTAGTCTAGTGTAGGTTGATGAAGTAGGAATTTTGCTCACTTTAGAAATATTTTTCTCACTAATTATCTTCACCTTCTCAAGACCTAGAGAGCTCAAGGAGATGAAGAAGAAGATGAAGTGGAGAATGACTGAATGAATCCATGAGTGAGAATAGGAACCATGGGTGAGATAATATCTCATACTAACTTATGTAGAGACTTAAACCATGGCTTAAGGTAATAGTTGGGTAAATAAATATCTAATGTAAAACAAAACTAGTGGACCAAGTCAATGGTTCTACAAGCTTCCATTAAACTCAAACCATATGACTAATTTCAAACTAATTTTGATTTACTTTAAATAAATAAAACCCTTCATTATGATAAGCATGGTGTGAGTCTCATACACCCATGTAGCATATAGCAACAAGCATGACACAATAATATATATCACATATATATTAAGTGTACACAAGTGAGAAAAAGAAATGCTTAAGTGCGCTAATATTAGTTAATGTAAATTAATATATCAAATATATAATCATACATTAAATTATTAAATCAACACTTGATTTAATAATCCGGCTATATCACATATAACCGACTAATATCATTTGTATCAACTTATCGAATCAACACTTGATTCGATAACCCGACTATATCACATATAACCGAACGATATCATATATCGCGAGATTAGAATACGGTATTATATACACATATTAATCTCGGTCCCGCACATATCACATATACGCTCCTACTTCGTTTCGCCTGAGCCAGGAAATCTCTGTGTAGGACTCTAAAGACTCGTCAATATGCTGGCAGTAGGCAGTGATCATATCACATACCTGTTAGTTATATGTATGCCATAGAGGCCATTACTGTACATGTGATGTATATTGTAGTGGATACTTGGACATATATAGGGAGGACTTTCTTGCTCGACATGATAGCATGCTGTCTGGTTGCTCTTTATCTTAAGATGTACACTAATTGTCTCTCTATTACATATTGATAAAGCCCTTAGGATGAGTACTTGACTACCAGGATTATGATGCGGATCATACTAGTGGGGCAGAGGTAGTCGACAAGTACATCCATCAAATGTTCCTGGTCGTGGGAGTATCGAGACAGGGCATCGATACTCCAGAGTAAACTAGCGTATGTGCTTCTTGACCCATATGATGGGCGACGGATGATCCCATATCCATTGGTGTTTGACATCAGAGAAGGTATACGGGTGTTCAGTGGAGACTGGGTACACTGAACGGACTTGCCAAGAACTCTTAGATGGTATTATACCTATCGTCAGATAGCAGTTCTCTGGTGACACTGGTACAGATTAGTCTGTCGACCCGAGATCGTCATAGAGTCTTGTGTGATTCTCACTGTGCTTTGATTTCCACCATACCACGTTCAAGAGATCGTGCAAAAATGTGGTTTTTGGGTACAGTCCCGAGTCACATGGAGGCAATAAGCGATAGGAGGGGATTCGTCTCTCCCGGTATTGGAAGTTGATATTGCGCTATGCTTGATTGGCCATAACAGGAAATCCCTGGCCAGAATTGCTAAGATCTACTGGTAAGTGTTATCAGTAGTTTCTTGAACCGTTATGTACCTTGCATCGGCATGACTTATCAGGCTATTGGGGTCTGACGTTATACCACCCCAGGCTGCGATATACGACATATCCGATGAAGAGACCGGACTGTACGGTAGTGTTACTGATTGGATTCGCAGGAGTATGAGCAGGCTTGCTTGTTGATCTTCTGATCTCTCAATACCCGGGTGGCCGTTACGTTTAGCAGACCGCTTGCGGCTTGAGATCGTGCAAAAATGTGGTTTTTGGGTACAGTCCCGAGTCACATGGAGGCAATAAGCGATAGGAGGGGATTCGTCTCTCCCGGTATTGGGAGTTGATATTGCGCTATGCTTGATTGGCCATAACAGGAAATCCCTGGCCAAAATTGCTAAGATCTACTGGTAAGTGTTATCAGTAGTTTCTTGAACCGTTATGGACCTTGCATCGGCATGAATTATCAGGCTATTGGGGTCTGACGTTATACCACCCCAGGCTGCGATATACGACATATCTGACGAAGAGACCGGACTGTACGGTAGTGTTACTGATTGGATTCGCAGGAGTATGAGCAGGCTTGCTTGTTGATCTTCTGTCTCTCAATACCCGGGTGGCCGTTACGTTTAGCAGATCACTTGCGGCTTGTGGGTGTTTGATATGATCATCACCTACTTCCGGCGTATTAACGAGTTTTTAGAGTCCTACACAGAGGTTTCCTGGTTCATACGAAACGAAGTAGGAGCACAAAATTGATATGTGCGGGACCGAGATTAATTCGCGTATGTGATACCGCATTCTATTCTCGCGATATGTGATGTCAGTCGGTTATATGTGATATAACCGGGTTATCGGATCAAGTGTTGATTCGATAAGATGTTACATTTGATATTAGTCGGTTGTATGTGATATAGCCGGATTATTAAATCAAGTGTTGATTTAATAATTTAATGTATAATTATATATTTGATATATTAACTTACATTAACTAATATTAGCTCACTAAACATTTCATTTTCTCACTTGTGTACACTTGGTATATATGTGATATATATTAATGTACATTATATTTTGTCATGCTTGATGCCACATGCTACATGGGTGTATGAGACTTACACCATGCTTGATATAATGAAGGGTTTATATTTATCTAAGTAATTCAAAATTGGATGGATATTTGTCATGGCTACAAGCTTGTAGAAGCTTGTGGAACCATTGACCAAGTCCACCAATTTTGTTTCACTTGTAGATATTTATTAACCTAACCATTAACCTTAGCCATGGTTCATTCTCTACATGGGTTAGTGTATGACACTAACTCACCCATGGTTGGTATTCTCACCTCATGAGTTTCATTCTCATCTTCACTTCATCTTCTTCTTCCTCATGAAAAAGCTTTCTAGCTTTTGAAATGGTGAAGAAATATTGTGAGAAAAATAAATCTAAAGTGAGCCGAATTCCTACTTCTGTTAGTGTATATGCCCTAGAGGCCATTACTGTATCATTCTAGTTTGTATATTACTTAATGGAAGCTTGGGATATTCACCTTGTATATACAATCTTGCTCAAAATAGTAGTATGCTACTTGGTTTGTTTCTACTTCAATGTGTACATGTGTTTATTTTATTATATCACCTATACGCATTAGTGGAGCCCTTAGGATCTTTGCTTGATTACCAGCGTTGTGATGGCAGTCACACTAGTGGGGGCTGGGTAATCTATAAGCACATCCTTATGCAGGTCCCTAGTCGCAGGACTATCGAGACAGGGCATCGATACTCCAGAGTAGACTAGCGCATGCGCTTCTCATCCCAGTGTGGGAGATGGTCTGTCCCACAACCATCAGTACGTCGTACTGGAGATAGTATGCGGGTGCTCGTTAGGTTACGAGTACACTGGACAGGACTCGTCGGGAACTGACCGGTTGGTATTATACCTATCGTCAGTTATCAGTTCCCAGGTGACATGAGTACAGCTTAGTCCGCTGACTTGACACTGTCACTTCGCCTCGAATGTGTTCCCACTGTACTTAGATTACTACCCTACCACGGCTCA
Source organism: Agapanthus africanus (assembly GCA_030015575.1). Taxonomy (NCBI): domain Eukaryota; kingdom Viridiplantae; phylum Streptophyta; class Magnoliopsida; order Asparagales; family Amaryllidaceae; genus Agapanthus; species Agapanthus africanus. The sequence goes on from CM057349.1 coordinate 299,549,527, forward strand.
AAGGAGTCGTGCAAACAGGTAGTAGTTGGGTGCAGTCCCGAAACACTTGGAGGAAGTGACGGTTAGACAGGATTTGTCTCTCCCGGTATTGGGGGTTGACATCGCGCTGTGTCTAGGAGAGCCATTACACGGGTAGTCCCTGGCCAGGGCAAGCGAGATATACTGGTAGGCTTCCAGTGTTATCTCAGGGTGTTTTGGGCTTCACTCCGACACGACTTGTACCGCTATTAGGGAACTGATGTTTTCCGCCCCCCTAGGCCCGCCATGCGATGTATCAGACGAACAGACCGGACTGTACGGAGACTGTCACATTCAGGCTCAGTAGGAGTTCAGATGGGTTTCACCTCGTCAGTCTTCTTGTCGGCATCTACCTGGGGACCGTTACGCACAGCTAGTGCCGCTTGCGGTCTGTGGTTAAACCCACTGCCAGCGTAGTGTCGAGTCTTTAGAGTCCCACACAGAAAGCTATTCGCCTTTAGGCAAAAGAGTAGAGGTCGCATGGTTTTGCGACAGGTCGCATGGTTTTGCGACAGGGTCCGGTCACATCTGTGCACTTGTGCACGTACAGTGTCCGGACAGTTAACACTAGCGGGCTTTGGTTTAAGCCAGATCCTAGTGTACGTTTTGGGATTGATTTTATCTCGTTTGTATTCGTGTTCCTCGGAACGCGGATGCGGGTGTGTATGCACAGTTGACAGAGAGACAGAGGCAGAGTATTCTCATTGGGGTTGTTGACTGTTGACAGTTGACTGTTGACCATTGACTTTTGCTTAACCCTAATGAGAATAAGATATATGATTAACATTAATATTAATTAAGTAATATAGTGACATGGTTGTTGAGGGGTTGACTTTGTTGACCGGTTGACTAGGTTGGACTAGTTGACCATCATCATGACAATGGCTATCATTCCATGGCAAAGACTTTTGCTTGCTTGTTTATTTATGCAAAATGAGTGCATGAAATGATATAGCCATTTTGACTTAAACCATTTACACAATACTTGATTACTATTTTTGTTATGATGGCTTTTGGATTATGAGAGGTGAGAATGAGAAGAGTATGGTTCATTCTATCATTTGCTTTCTCTCTCTTGAGCTCTCTCATTCTCAAGCTCTCCCTCTTCCTCTTGCTCTCTCTACCTCAAGGCAAACCATTCTCATGTGTTGAGACTCATTGCCTTAGAGATAAAAGGACACCAAAACATTTCTCTACTCATTCTAGTTCACAAGGCCTAGCAAGCCAAGTGATCTAGTTTCTTCAAAGTTCGAAGAAGAAGCCAAAGGTAGAAGCTTTCGGGTGGATCCATCTTCGGCGCAAGGAGACGACGAGGTGAAGCCGATCCGGACAACCATCGAGACTTGAAGACGAAGGAGTTCAAGAAAGAAAGGTATAACCCCCTAACCGAGTAGTTAACAACTCCTAATTAGGTTGTTAGTTAGATGTTTAACAAAGATCCGGTTTTGAGTCCATGTTACCGCCTCTAGAAAAATTGTTTTTTACCAAATTCCGCAAGCCCGAAAGTACCGGGAGAGGTAGTATGGACTTACAGTGGTATCAGAGCCTACTTAAACTCTATCTAACATGTTAGCAAAGTAACTAGAAGATCGATCAAAGAAAAGGTCACGAAACGAACCCGATATGTCAAGTTTCTGCCGATTTTTTTCTGTTCAAAAATTGATAAATTTCATCTTAAAAATCGGCTCAGGATTTTTATTGAATAACCACAAAATTTGGTCGCACAAACCGATCAAAGCGCCGCGGAAACGCGGCGGGAGCACGCTCCCGCCGCGGTTCCGCGGCCAAGTTGACTCGGCCGAGGTCCAAATTTTGTGCAGTGTATTTCTGGGGTTGTTTTGGGATTTTTGAAATATGTCTTTTCAGCCCAGATTTTCCAGAACGAAAATTTTATGTTTGGGGCCTAAAAATCCGTATTTTTGATCGAACTTCTAAAGACTTAAGCTGACGGGTTTTTTATCTGTGATGTGACATTTGTATTGAACGTCTGCTAATCGCTATATGTCGATTAGTGGGAGTTATACAAATCTGTGATCTGTAATGTCATTGGAATGTGTATATGAATTCATTGGATTGTCGCGGGTGAATAGCCGGGGGTTGTGAGACGAGAGTTTTCTTTTCTTTCAATTCATGTAAATTTGTAAATTGATATAATAATTATTTGTATGGCCTCACAACCGGGTCGGGGTTGTAGCCGTCATTGTATAATTTCTTTTTACTGTTTTTGCTCCTAGGATAGACCCATGGAGGGGGTGTACAAACTACCGGGTATCCCGAAATGCCGAGTGGCCTACTCACGGAGTTGAGGGAGGTTGCTTCGCTTCGGGTACTTGGCGGGTAGTTTGCCGCACCCGTAGGGGTCTTGGGTGGGGTATTGGCTATTCACCGCGACCGTGTAATCTGCTTTTCGTTACAGGCTCGTACGAATTGCAGATTCCTAGTATATCCAATGTGTTCATCTGTGATCTGAAATGGCTATCATTGCAATATATCTATATATGATATTATTTAGGCGTTGCTTATGTTTTACAGCCGCGCTAGCCCAGCCCCCGCTCTGTCGTTAGTTAAGTAACCTAACGGGTAATGACGGGGCCCCGTGGCGAATGCGAATGGCATAAGCGTACGTCATATTTTGGTTGTTTTCTGCAATGGTAGGATTAAATGATGGGACGCATTAAAATAACTAATGCAAGAATATCACGCATTAAAAGAACTAATGCAAGAAAATAAACCAAGTAAAAGTCGTTGGAACACTTTCGAAAAACCACTCGGTTCTTTTCAAAACCAACTTTTAAATGCGGAGCTTGAGCCACTCCTTTTAAAAGCTATCTTGTTCCATCGATTATATTAAGTTCACTACGTTCACGGTTTCGCCAAAACCATTCGTAGCCCTCCGTCGTTTCACATGAATAGTCAATAGTATTCAAGCTATGTTTGTTGGCCAAAGTCAAGGCATAGTGATTGGTAGCTATTGGGTATTCATGTGCAGCATAGATAGATACGTTGGTTTGGAACAGTCGTACTGCCTTGTTGGCCAAAGTCAAGGGTAGGTGCGGGTAGATTCAAATTAACCTGGAGAACGACGGGTAGAACTTGACATGTGACTTATGATTTGTTGGCCAAAGTCAAGGTCATAAGAGCATGGGGCAAAAATCCACATCGGGAGTTTCAAAAGAACTGAAACTTGCTAGTGTTGCATACCATTTGGAGTGTGATGATTCTGGTAGGATTCCTTCAGTTTCGTCACGCGATGATATTTGGATCCCGATCCTACTGTGAGTATATGCTACTCCTCGGGAAATTTCCCACTTAACGATCAATGCTATAAACCTAGTAGGTGTCTAGAAAGGTGTTAGTGGGGCTACGCCCCCAGGGAAAAGAGGTTATTTAATTAAGGAACTTCGCGAAAGCGTTGGAAAACCTCCCTCGAAGTACCGACACTGGCCTGGCTGAACGGTTAAGCAAGTTTTGTGCGGTGAGATTGATCCCGACTAATTCTTCCTTTTTGGTTTGAGGAGGGATTCGAGAGACAATGGGAGCCATCCTGTTTAGATAAACTAAAAACCACTCTAAACCTGCAAGAGCATCATGCTGAGTGTTTCTTCTCTCTCTTAATTGCAGCGACCAATCGACATGACTGGACTTAAGTTACTTCTAGATAAAAACATACTGACAGGGCCAAACTACAAAGATTGGCTCAGGAATGTCAAGATGGCAATCACTTACGACAAGCTGGGGTATCTTCTTACCACCAAAGCTCCCCCTGTCCCAGGTCCCAAAACCAGCGTCGCAGATAAGGAAATCCGTAAGACCTGGGAACTAGACTGCGCGAAGGCCAAGTGCCTCGTGCTTGCCTCTATGGACAACGAACATCAGAGGAGGCACGAGAATATGGACCTCGAATCCATATTTCTTCATACAAAAGAACTGTATGGAGAGCAATCTCATATCGCAAGATACGAAGTGTCGAAGAAGTTATTTTCGGCAAGATTGGCCATCGGATCATCGGTAGCGGAACACGTGCTTAAGATGATTGGCTACATTGAGGAGCTCGCGGACCTTGGGACCACGTTGGAGAATGAGCTCTATACGGACTTGATTCTCCAGTCCCTTCCTTCCACTTACGCCCAGTTTATACTGAACTTCAACTTACAAGAAAAGGAAGTTGAACTTTCAGAACTCCTCAACATGCTGAGGACCGCAGAGGGCACCCTACAGAAAGGTAGGGAAACATCCACTTTGTTTGTAGGAGGATCTTCTTCTTCTAGGTCTAAGACGAAAGCCAAGGGAAAGAAGAAGAAAGCCCCCGCCAAACCAAGAGGCAGTGTTAGTAAAGTGGATACGAAGGGAAAGGCAAAAGCAACTAAGAAAGTGGGGAAGCTTGTGGATAAGGAAGAATGCTTCTATTGTCATAAGAAGGGACACTGGAAGAATGATTGCAGGGCTTGGAAGGCCAGAACACAGGAACTGAAGCAGGTTGCGGCTTCAGCTTCAGGTGTGTATTTTATTGAAAACTGTCTTTCAATAAACTCTACTTCCTGGGTATTGGATACCGGATCAGGATCTCATATCTGTAATTCTTTGTAGGCGTTGAGAAACCGTAGGTTTTTGAAGGCAGGTGACATGACCCTCAAAGTTGCAAACAGAGCTAGCATGGATGCTAAGGCCGTGGGGGACTATCATCTGGGAATGTCAGATGGACATGTTTTGGTTTTGCGTAATTGCTTTTTTGTACCCAACGCAACTTGTAATATCATTTCTGTATCTTTGGTTTCTAAAGAAGGTTATGAATTTGCGTTTGTAAGCAATGTTGTAAACATTCACCTTAATCAAGTTCTGATTGGGTCAGGTACATTGAGCAATGGTATATACGTATTAAACCAACCACAGATTTTCAATGTCCAGAATACACACAAAAGAAAGTCTCCAGAAATCAATCAGATTTTCTTATGGCATTGTAGACTGGGTCACATCAATGAGAGAAGATTGACTAAGTTACATACAGAAGGATATTTGAATCCGTTCGAATATCAATCGTATGCCACTTGTCAATCCTGTCTCAAAGGAAAGATGACAAAGACTCCGTTCACTGGACACGGAGTAAGAGCGAGCGAGCTCTTGGGACTCGTACATAGCGACGTGTGCGGTCCAATGTCTACACATGCGCGAAGAGGTTTTTCATACTTCATTACTTTTACGGATGACTTTTCAAGGTACGGTTATGTCTTCTTAATGAAACATAAGTCCGAAGCCTTTGGAAAGTTTCAGGAATATAAGAATGAAGTAGAAAAACAAACCGGCAAAAGTATCAAGATTCTAAGATCGGATCGAGATGGTGAATACTTGAGTGCCGAGTTCCTGGACTATTTAAAAGAGAACGGAATTCTCTCTCAGCTTACTCCTCTATATACTCCGCAACATAACGGTGTATCGGAGAGACGGAACCGAACCCTATTGGATATGGTGCGGTCCATGATGAGTAACGCTGAGTTACCGCGATCATTCTGGGGGTATGCGCTAGAATCAGCTGCATACCTTTTGAACCGAGTTCCCACTAAGACTATGCCTACCACACCATATGAGATGTGGTGTGGGAAGAAGCCCTGTCTTAAGCATATTAAGACATGGGGATGTCCAGCTTTTGTCAAAAAGCAGCATGCGGACAAACTCGAGGCACGCTCAGTACAGTGCAAGTTCGTGGGATATCCAAAAAACTCCAAGGGATATTTCTTCTACTGCGAAGAGGAACAAAAGGTTTTTGTTCTCGTCATGCCTACTTCTTGGAAACTGAATTTTTGGAAAACCAGATAAGTGGGAGCACAGTAGAACTGGAAGAAATTCCAGAACCACGAGCTATTACTGAAAGCTTAGTGGAACCAGAGGGTTCAAAAGAACAGGACATTCCTACGCCGCTCCGCAGGAGTAGTAGGCAGTCTCATCCGCCCGAGAGATACTACGGTTTTCTCATAGACGGGGATAGAGAGGATTGCATCATAGATTATGATGAGCCTACTAGCTTCCAGCAGGCCGTTCAGAGCGTTGACTCGGTAAAATGGATGGATGCAATGCGGATCGAAATGGAGTCCATGTACACTAACAAAGTATGGACGTTGGACATTGCTCCAGACGGGGTAAAACCCATAGGATGCAAGTGGATCTTCAAAAGGAAGATTGGTGTAGATGGACAGGTTGAGACCTATAAAGCTAGACTTGTTGCAAAGGGTTTTCGTCAAAGACCTGGTTTGGACTATGACGAAACCTTTTCTCCAGTAGCTATGCTGAAATCCATTCGGATCCTTCTTGCCATTGCTGCCTTCCACGATTATGAGATTTGGTAGATGGACGTAAAGACCGCTTTTCTAAATGGAAATTTAGAGGAGTGTGTCTACATGGACCAGCCAGAGGGTTTCATTCAGAGTGGGAGCAGCGGAAAAGTGTGCAAGTTGCTTAAGTCCATCTACGGACTAAAGCAGGCATCGCGGAGTTGGAACATCTGTTTTGATGAGACGGTCAAGGAATTTGGCTTTATCAAAAATCCAGATGAACCATGCATCTATAGTAGATTTGTAGCGAGAACTGTAGTATTCCTCGTTTTATACGTGGATGACATTCTCTTGATAGGAAATGACATTCCTATGCTACAATCTGTCAAGGGGTTCTTGTCATACAGGTTCTCCATGAAAGACCTGGGTGATGCCTCATACATCCTGGGGATCTGGATCCATCGTGATAGATCCAAGAGGATATTAGGACTTTCACAGTCCAGGTACATCGACACCATACTGAAAAGATTCAGTATGGAAGATTCCAAGCAAGGTAACCTACCGGCTTGTCACGGGATCACCCTCTCTAAAGAGATGTCTCCCAAGACTGATTTGGAGAGGGATCGCATGTCTATTATACCTACGCTTCTGCGGTAGGCTCTATAATGTATGCGATGTTGTGTACCAGACCAGATGTAGCTTATGCACTGAGTGTGGTAAGCCGGTATCAGTCAAACCCTGGGGAGAAACACTGGATAGCGGTAAAGAACATTCTCAAGTACCTAAGAAGGACTGAGGAGATGTTCTTGGTGTATGGCGGAAAAGACCTCCAGATCGAGGCCTTTGCTGACTCCAGCTTCCAGAGTGACAAGGATGATTCCAAGTCCATGTCGGGTTTTGTCTTTACCCTCAATGGAGGGACGGTGTATTGGAAGAGTTCCAAACAGGAAACCGTTGCAGATTCGACGATGGAAGCGGAATACATCGCTGCATCTGATGCCGCAAAAGAAGCTGTCTGGATGAGGAAGTTCTTGAAAGAACTTCAGGTGGTTCCGTCCATTGTTGATCCAATACCTCTGTATTGCGACAACAACGGGGCTATAGCTTTAGCGAAGGAACCCAGGTCCTATCAGAGATCCAGACACATCTTGAGGCGGTATCACCTGATCAGGGAGATCGTGGATCGCCAGGAGATCGTGGATCGCCAGGAGATCGAGGTTCGGAGGGTTGCTTCAGAAGATAACACTGCAGATCCATTCACCAAGGCCTTACCCCAGACTCAGTTCGAGCGGCTGATCGAGATGATAGGTCTTCGATACGCCAGTACATGGCCTTAGTGCAAGTGGGAGATTGTTAGTGTATATGCCCTAGAGGCCTTTACTGTATCATACTAGTTTGTATATTACTTAATGGAAGCTTGGGATATTCACCTTGTATATACAATCTTGCTCAAAATAGTAGTATGCTACTTGGTTTGTTTCTACTTCAATGTGTACATGTGTTTATTTTATTATATCACCTATACGCATTAGTGGAGCCCTTAGGATCTTTGCTTGATTACCAGCGTTGTGATGGCAGTCACACTAGTGGGGGCTGGGTAATCTATAAGCACATCCTTATGCAGGTCCCTAGTTGCAGGACTATCGAGACAGGGCATAGATACTCCGGAGTAGACTAGCGCATGCGCTTCTCATCCCAGTATGGGAGATGGTCTGTCCCACAGCCATCAGTACGTCGTACTGGAGATAGTATGCGGGTGCTCGTTAGGTTACGAGTACACTGGACAGGACTCGTCGGGAACTGACCGGTTGGTATTATACCTATCGTCAGTTATCAGTTCCAGGTGACATGAGTACAGCTTATTCCGCTGACTTGACACTGTCACTTCGCCTCTAGTGTGTTCCCACTGTACTTAGATTACTACCCTACCACGGCTCAAAGGAGTCGTGCAAACAGGTAGTAGTTGGGTGCAGTCCCGAAACACTTGGAGGCAGTGACGGTTAGACAGGATTCGTCTCTCCCGGTATTGGGGGTTGACATCGCGCTGTGTCTAGGAGAGCCATTACACGGGTAGTCCCTGGCTAGGGAAAGCGAGATATACTGGTAGGCTTCCAGTGTTATCTCAGGGTGTTTTGGGCTTCACTCCGACACGACTTATACCGCTATTAAGGGACTGACGTTTTTCGCCCCCCTAGGCCCGCCATGCGATGTATCAGACGAACAGACCGGACTGTACGGAGACTGTCACATTCAGGCTCAGTAGGAGTTCAGATGGGTTTCACCTCGTCAGTCTTCTTGTCGGCATCTACCTGGGGACCGTTACGCACAGCTAGTGCCGCTTGCGGTCTGTGGTTAAACCCACTGCCAGCGTAGTGTCGAGTCTTTAGAGTCCCACACAGAAAGCTATTCGCCTTTAGGCAAAAGAGTAGAGGTCGCATGGTTTTGCGACAGGTCGCATGGTTTTGCGACAGGGTCCGGTCACATCTGTGCACTTGTGCACGTACAGTGTCCGGACAGTTAACACTAGCGGGCTTTGGTTTAAGCCAGATCCTAGTGTACGTTTTGGGATTGATTTTATCTCGTTTGTATTCGTGTTCCTCGGAACGCGGATGCGGGTGTGTATGCACAGTTGACAGAGAGACAGAGGCAGAGTATTCTCATTGGGGTTGTTGACTGTTGACAGTTGACTGTTGACCATTGACTTTTGCTTAACCCTAATGAGAATAAGATATATGATTAACATTAATATTAATTAAGTAATATAGTGACATGGTTGTTGAGGGGTTGACTTTGTTGACCGGTTGACTAGGTTGGACTAGTTGACCATCATCATGACAATGGCTATCATTCCATGGCAAAGACTTTTGCTTGCTTGTTTATTTATGCAAAATGAGTGCATGAAATGATATAGCCATTTTGACTTAAACCATTTACATAATACTTGATTACTATTTTTGTTATGATGGCTTTTGGATTATGTGAGGTGAGAATGAGAAGAGTATGGTTCATTCTATCATTTGCTTTCTCTCTCTTGAGCTCTCTCATTCTCAAGCTCTCCCTCTTCCTCTTGCTCTCTCTACCTCAAGGCAAACCATTCTCATGTGTTGAGTCTCATTGCCTTAGAGATAAAAAGACACCAAAACATTCCTCTACTCATTCTAGTTCACAAGGCCTAGCAAGCTAAGTGATCTAGTTTCTTCAAAGTTCGAAGAAGAAGCCAAAGGTAGAAGCTTTCGGGTGGATCCATCTTCAGCGCAAGGAGACGACGAGGTGAAGCCGATCCGGACAACCATCGAGGCTTGAAGACGAAGGAGTTCAAGAAAGAAATGTATAACCCCCTAACCGAGTAGTTAACAACTCCTAGTTAGGTTGTTAGTTAGATGTTTAACAAAGATCCGGTTTTGAGTCCATGTTACCGCCTCTAGAAAAATTGTTTTTTACCAAATTCCGCAAGCCCGAAAGTACCGGGAGAGGTAGCATGGACTTACAACTTCATCATCCTCTACTGTATTAGCCATTTAGTTTAGGGTGTTTGCTTCTCTAATCTACCATTAGTGAAGAGATAGCATGAGCTTGAGTCTCTTCGACGTAGATCATCTTCGGCCTCGAAGACTTCGAGTAAGCTTGTTCATTTCTTCATGTGAACCCTTACTAAAGTTCGAGTGTTCACCACTTGGAGCGAAGGGACTACTACACGGAGCTTTAGAAGTGAAGGACCGGTCTACAAAGGTTGTATTCCTCATTCACTTAGATGTAAAGTTGTTTGCATTGCTAGTCCGTCTAAATCTCTAGTTAAGATTCTAGGGTTAGGGTTCTTTAGTACGGAAAAATTTTGAAATTGGCATGGATGATACCTCCCGAAACCTTGCTGCCGCGCTACGTAACCCTACAGTGGTATCAGAGCCAGGCTAGAGAATTTAACGATATTTGTTAGATTACGAAACCGAAAGAACTCCGAAACACCCGATATACAATCCTAGTTTCTGTCGTTTTTTAAATGGCCTCTAAAATTTTTTTAAGCAACTGCAGAATATTGTATGTGATATAACATGAACACCATAAAAATTTGAAGCAAATTGGTGGAAATATGGCCAGCCACATAGGCAGGAAATCCGAGCTCACCGGTTCTTTGGTGGGTTTTTGGCTTCAAATTTTTATGGTGTTCCGGTCTCTGGGTTTTGGTGTTTCAGGTGTTGCTTGTTTTTGCTAAATTTGCATATGATGTTAACTTTCTGCAATGGCAATTTAGAGTGTTTCGTAATCGTAATTCTAACATCTATTCGGGTTATTTAGACGACGTTAAAAAATTCGAACGGATATCGATAATCCAATTTTTCCCTCGCTGGAAATTTTTCCAAGAGTTGGATTTTTTCCAAGTTTAAAATCTTCAGAAAATCATGCAAGCGATTCTGTGGACCCTCTAGAAGAACGATACCCAAACTCGACCTTTTGGATCGCGGAACCGCTGTCATACCCTAGGGTTTGCAGCAATTCCGTGGTGACATGAGTGAGGCATGGGTCGGCCCTTCTACGGATGGTTCATAGGTGCTGTGGTATGTTCTGGGTACTTTTTAAACTCCGCTCAAGTGTTGAGCTCTTTAGAAAATTTTGAGTGTTTGTTTATTCGATCGAAAAGTTTAAAATCGTCTAGTTATCTATGATTGTAATACAATATTTGGAATCCACATAATTAGTTATGTGATAACTAATTTGAATTTTATAAATCTAGCAATTTAGTCTCATTTGATCGATTGCCACGGAATTTTGATGTGGATCAAAAGTCCGTCGCAATCACATAGCGTACGCGGATACTCGTCGGGTAACCTTAATAGATAGCCACACCCCATAGCCCCGACCAAGTGACTGTAGGAGAACCCCGTCGCCAAAAGTATCCGTTCGGGTGCTCGCGGCCACGGTGTTCCGCCTAAGTGCACTTCGTCGACGGTATCGGGGGTGCGGCCGTCTACTAAAGTTTCCGACGAGCATTCGATCAGGTTATCGGGAATCTTGTTGAATTACCCGACTGTTTATTGGAAATTGTTTTCAATATCGAGACTAAAATGCGGGGTTTATAATTGTTAGGTATGCGATGTCTAAGGAATTCATTTGGTTGGGCATGAAATCCAAAGTATGTGATACATTGGGTTTATGATGTCTAAAGTGGTTGCGGATTCCAATTGTTGTAGTTTTCACTTTCTTTTATGCGACCGTAAGTGTAATATGTGGTGTATCGCCGGTTTCGTTGCTATATGTCAACGACAATTGGGATACGCATATTTACTTACGTTGATGACATGCGATGTTATGTGTTGCTGTGATATGTTATATTGGATCGTCGTGTTTTGAATAACCGGGGTTTTTCATGTGAGATGAGAGTTTTTTATTTTCATTCATGTAAAAACTTGTATGTAATATTCTTTTTTTGGGGCACTTCCGGTTTGAGGATGATGTCACCATTGATGTATATTATTTACTTTTCCGTATTAGGTTAGGCCCACGGAGGAGAGCATAAGTAACCGGGTTCTAGGGCCTAGTGGGAGACCATCTCGAGGAGTCGAGACCGGGTCTCCTAACTCTAGAATTGGGAGGTTTGCTTGCTGCTATTGTAGGGGTCTAGGGATGTGGGTTTGGCTATTCATCGCGACCGTGGAATCCGCGTTTTTTTATTGGATTAAATAAAACACGGAATTCCTAGTATATCCAATATTTCATATGTGTTCTTCTGCTGCTGATATTCTGTGATGTGATTACTTGATATATTGAGACGATTGCTTATATTATATATATGAAATATAATAAATATTGATGCTTTCGTTTCTTATGTGATGCTTAGGAAGCATAATTTGATGGGACTTCATTAATGAGATTAATGAAAAATAAAAGAAACCTAAAGATATTGCAGAATCTTATTTTAAAAACTGGTAGCTCTAGTTCTTGCTTTGCATAGCGGTATTCCTTGTAGAATATCTAGCACCTTATTCGATAAGGAAAGAGCCGAGATCCCTTCACCGGGAGTGACCTCTTTAGCGAAACTAGCAGATGCTACAACCCACTCGGTTTTGTCTTTTGATTACTTTTTTAGTTCTTACTTTGCATAGTGGTATTTGTGAAATATCCTGCACCTTATTTGATATGGAAAGAGCCGAGATCCCTTCACCGGGAGTGACCTCTTTAGCGAAACTAGCAGATGCTACAACCTACTCGGTTTTGTCTTTTGGTTGCTTTTTTAGTTCTTACTTTGCATAGTGGTATTTGTGAAATATCCTGCACCTTATTCAATAAGGAAAGAGCCGAGATCCCTTCACCGGGAGTGACCTCTTTAGAAAAACTAGTAAAAGCCTAAAAAACACTCCTTTTCAAAATCACTCGATTCTAGAACGATATCATGTTCATTACGCAAAGGGTTTTCTTAAAAACCTGTCGTAGCCCTCCATCATTTCAGATAAGTAGTATTTAGTATTCGTGCTGCGTTTGTTGACCTTGTCAAGGCGTAGTGTGCGGTAGCTGATTAGTAATTATTTGCAAAGCATATGATGCGATTGGATTAGGGTAGTCGTGTGGCCTTGTTGACCTTGTCAAGGGTCGTGCGGGTGGGTTTAATTCAATCAGGAAATGACGGGTTGAACTTGACTTGCGGTCTATGGTTTGTTGACCTTGTCAAGGTCATAGATCGCTCAGGGCAGAATATTATCGGGAATTTCAAGTGTTGAAATTTGCAATGAGATTGCATACCTTCTATGAGATAGTTGGATCCCGATACCCGCTGCGAGTAAGAGTTACTCCTGGGAGAGTTTTACACATTACAATTAGCCGATCAAGTAGGTGTCTAGAAAGGTGTTAACGGGGTTACACCCCTGGGAAAATGAGGTTTATTTTAATTAGGTCCGTGCGAAAGCACGGGGAACCTCCCTCGAAGTACCGACACTGGCCTGGCCGAAAGATTGGCGAACTTGTAGGGTGTAATTAATCCCGGCTAGTCTTACCTTTTAGGATTTGAAGGAAGATTTGATAAAAACAGTGGGAGCCATCATGATTAGATAAAATAATAACCAATCTGATTTTGCAAGAGCGCACGCAGAGTGTTTTCTTCTCCCTCTCTCCTGGTAGCGACCATGTCACGCCTTAATCAAGATAATAATATGGATGCATTGACTGAACCTGCTTGTTATACTGAGCTGAGGAACGTTGGTTCCGCTCTATCTTATAATTGTTATAAGTCCGACCAGGAAATGGGGAATATCTGGATTCCTATGCCACCCATTCGATGAATAAGCATGTTGATGCATATTCTTCGGGTGTATTCGTTACTGAGAACTGTTTCTCAGTATCCTCTACGTCCTAGATATGAGATACCGGATAAGGATCCCACATATGTAATTTGTTACATGGGTTACAGAAAGGTAGAGAACTGAGATTGGGTGATATGTCTCTAAGTGTCAGAGAATGGTGCAATTGTTGCAGCCAAGTCAGTTGGCAAATATCACCTTGTATTACCAAATGGTAAATACATTGATTCTGAACAAATGTTATTAGATACCGAACCTGATATACAACATTACATCAGTTTTTATTAAGTTAAAGAAGGATGTAATTCTGTATTGAAGGATAATGTTGTGAACATTTTCCTGAATCAAGAGTTAATTGGATCAGGCACGTTATATAATAGCATATACGTTCTAAATCAAAACACAGTTCAAAGCATCTAGAACACACACAAGAGGAGTAGTTCAGAATTGAACGAATCCTTCTTGTGATATTGTAGACTAAGTCATATCAATGCGACACGACCAGCTAAGTTACATAAGGATGAATATGAGAATCTGTTCGAATTTTCATCTTATGATACTTGCCAGTTTTGTCTCAAAGGTAAAATGACCAATACTCCGTTTACTGGAAACAGAGAAAGAGTTACTGAACTCTTGGGACGGATACATGATGATGTATAATGTCCTATGTCTACTAATGCCAGGGTTGATTCTTTGTACTTCATTATGTTCACTGATCATCTCTCAGGATTCATACATATGTTCCTGTTGAAACACGAGTCTGAAACTTTTGAGAAATTCAAGGAATATAAGCTTGAAGTTAAGAACCAGACGGGTAGAAGTATTAAGTCCTTCGATGTGATTGGAGAAGGGAATACTTGGGCATGGAGTTCCTAGAGTTTCTAAAAGGAGAATGAGATTCTCTTTCAGCTTACTCCTTCTAGTACACCACATCACAACGGTGTATCGGGGTGGAGGTATCGCACCCTATGAGATATGGCGCACTCTATGATGAGTACTGCTGAGTTGCCTGTTTCCTTTTGGAGTTATGCACTTGAGAAGCTACATACCTATTGAATGGGGTTCCATCCAAATCAGTGCCTACCACTCCATATGAGATATGGAATGGGAAGAGACCATGTCTTAAACGAGTTAAGATTTGGAGTTGTCTGGCCTATGCTAAAAAGCAAAATCCGGACAAGCTCGAGGCAATGTCAGTTCTGTATAAGTTTGTTGGATATCCCGAACATTCATAAGGGGATATCTTCTACCACACTGAGGAGCAAAATATGTTTTGTTTCTCAGCATGCCACCTTTTTAGAAAAGGAATTTCTTGTAAAGAAATTAGTGGTCATGAGGTAGAACTGGAAGGAGTTCCAGCTAGATAAACTAACAGCTGATGATTTGGTGAAATCAAAGGATTCAATAGTCTCCAACGAACCTCAGCCTCTCCGCGAATCTGGTAGGGTTCCTCATCCACCTGAGAAATACTATGGTCTTCTCGGTGACAGTGGGAGCTAGGATTGCATCATGGTTGATGATGGCCCAACAAGGTTCAGGCAGGCCATCACGAGTGGGGACTCTGTGAAATGGCTGGATGCTATGCGATCAAAGATGGAATCCATATACACCAACAAAGTATGACTTTGAATGTTGCACCTAAAGGGGTAAAACCCATCGGGAGAAAATGGATCTTGAGAAGATTCTTGGTGTAAATAGAAAAGTTGAGACTTTCAAAGATATGCTTAAGTCCATCAGGATCAATGCAAGCATCGCGGAGTTGGAACATCTGTTTTGATGTGGCAGCCAAAGAGTTTGACTTCACCAAAATGGTAGATGAAACTTATATATACAAGAAGGTTTTAGAGAGTGAGGTTGTCTTACACGTATTGTACATAGATGACATACTATTGATAGGAAATGGTTTCCTATGCTGCATTCGGTCAAGCTCCTCTTATCATGAGGATTCTCCATGGAAGATCTGGATGATACCTACTATATCTTGTGGATTATGGTCTATGGTGATAGATCTAAGTGGATGTTGGGAGTGTCCCAAATCCAGGTACATTAACACCATACTAAAAGGGTTTAGTCTGGAGGATTCTAAGCGTGGTGGTTCGCCCACTTACTCAGGAATCACTCTCTCCAAAAAGATGTCTTCCAAGACTGATTTAGAGAGAGCTCGCGTACAAGGGATACCCTATGCTTCGGCAGTAGGCTCTATCATGTGTGCGACGTTATGTACCAGACCAGATGTAGCTGACTCACTAGGTGTAGTGATCAGGAATCAATTGAATCTTGGGAGAATCACTGGACAGCTGTGTAGGACATTCTTAAGTACTTGAGAAGCACTAAAAGAATGTTCTTGATTCAAGCTTCCAGAGTGATAAGGTCGACTGAAAGTCAGTCACAGGCATTGTCTTTACCCTCAGTGGAGGGACGGTATGTTGGAAGAGTTCCAAGCTATATACAGTGGCATACTAGACGATAAAGGCTGAATACATTGCTACCAACGATGCTGCCAAAGTGGATGTCTGGATAATTCTTGTTCATGAGATGAACATGGTTCCTACCATTGAGCGTCCAATAACTGTTATTGTAACAACAATGGAGTTGTGGCTTTAGCCTAGGAACACCGGTCCCATCAGCGTTCCAGACATATTCTGAGGCAAGTATCACCTGATCAGGGAGATGGTTGATCTCCCAGGGATCGAGGTCAGGAGAGTTGACGCGAAGGAAAACACGACGGATCCACTCACAAAGGCCTTTCCCTAGAGAGACTTCTAAAGGACGTTGAGTATGAGATACTGCAACAAATGGCCTTAGTGCAAGTGGGAGATTGTTAGTTATATGTATGCTCTAGAGGCCATTACTGTACATGTGAAGTATATTGTAGTGGATGTTTGGACATATATAGGGAGGACTTTCTTGCTCGACATGATAGTATGCTATCTGGTTGCTCTTTATCTTAACATGTACACTTATTGTTTCTCTATTATATGTTGATAAAGCCCTTAGGATGAGTACTTGACTACCAGGATTATGATGCAGATCATACTAGTGGGGCAGAGGTAGTCGGCAAGTACATCCTTCAAATGTTCCTAGTCGTGGGAGTATCGAGACAGGACATCGATACTCCATAGTAGACTAGCGTATGCGCTTCTTGACCCATATGATGGGCGATGGATAATCCATATCCATTGGTGTTTGACATCATAGAAGGTATACGGGTGCTCAGTAGAAACTGGGTACACTGAACGGACATACCGAGAACTCCTAGATGGTATTATACCTATCGTTAGATAGAAGTTCTCTGGTGACACTGGTACAGGTTAGTCTGTCGACCCGAGATCGTCATAGAGTCTTGTGTGATTCCCACTGTGCTTTGATTTCCACCATACCACGTTCAAGAGATCGTGCAAAAAGGTGGTTTTTGGGCACAGTCCCGAGTCACATGGAGGCTGTTAGTGTATATGCCCTAGAGGCCATTATTGTATCATACTGGATTGTATATTACTTAATGGAAGCTTGGGATATTCACAGTAGTATTGATAGTCTTGCTCAAAATGGTAGTATTCTACTTGGTTTGTTTCTACTTTAATATGTGCATGTGTTTCTTTTAACATATCGCTTATACATATTAGTAGATCCTTTAGGATATTTGCTTGATTACCAGCGTTGTGATGGCAGTCACACTAGTGGGGGCTGGGTAATCTACAAGCACATCCTTATACAGGTCCCTAGTCGTAGGATTGTCGAGACAGGGCATCGATACTCCGGAGTAGACTAGTGTATACGCTTCTCATCCCAGCAGGGGAGATGGTCTGTCCCACAGCCATTAGTACGTCGTACTGGAGATAGTATGCAGGTGCTCGTTAGGTTACGAGTACACCGGACATGACACGTGGGGAGCTGCTGGTTGGTACTATACCGATCGTCAGGTAGCAGTTCCTAGGTGACATGAGTACAGCTTAGTTCGTTGACTTGACACTGCTGCTTCGCCTTAAGTGTGTTTCCACTGTTCTTTGATTACTACCCTACCACGGCTCTATTGAGTCGTGCAAACAGGTAGTAGTTGGGTGCAGTCCCGAAGCACTTGGAGGCAGTGGCGGTTAGATAGGATTCGTCTCTCCCGGTATTGGGGGTTGATATCGCGCTGTGTTCGGAACGCTATTACACAAAGTCCCTGGATAGGGAAAGCGTGATTTACTGGTAGGTACTCCAGTAGTTTCTCAGGGTGTTTTGGACTGTACTCCGACATGACATACCGCTATTAGGGGTCTGACGTTTACCGTCCTCCTAGGCCCGATATGCGATACTCTTAGACGAATAGACCGGACTGTACGGAGATTGTCACATTCAGGCTCAGTAGGAGTTCGGATGGGTTTTCTTCATCGGCCTTCTTATCGACATCTACCTGGGGACCGTTACGTATAGCTAGTACCGCTTGCGGCCTGTGGTAAAACCCACTGCCAGCGTAGTGTCGAGTCTTTAGAGTCCCATACAGAGGGTTTCCCAGTTTCGGGCGAAACGAGTAGAGGTCGTATGGTTTTACGACAGGGTTCGATCACATACGTGTACTTGTGCGCGTGTGGTGTTCGAGCAGACAATACTATGGGCTTTGGTTTAAGCCGGATCCTAGTATTTGATTATTGGATTAGCTTCGTTTCATAGTATTCGTGTTTTTCGGAACACGGATGCGGGTATGTATATAAGGATGAGAGGGGGTATAGAAGGAGATATCTCATTAGGGTTTTGACCATTGACTTGGTCAAAACAAAAATGAGGTGGAGAAAAGATATTGTTATTTTTGGTAAATGATAATTTGTGGCATGGCTACTTGGATTGACCATTTGACCTGGGTTGACCTTTTGACTCTAGATATTTTGATGAGATATTTTTGACCTATATATTTTGAGGAGATATTTTTGTTGTGCCATGCTTGTGGTCATATCAAGCTAGCCATTCTATTTTCTATTATCATTATCATAAATACTTTCTCTTTCCTCAAGCTTGCTCTCTCCTTCTTCCTCTCAAAAACCCTAGTGTATCATGTGTTGATAATCAAGGGTTAATGAGACTTAGCTACCCAAAATCACACTCTACTCATTCTAGGTTATTTAGTTTAGCACACCAAGTGATCTAGTTTCCTCAACTTGGAGGTTTAGCTCAAGGTTGGAACTCTCGGGTGGATCTTCTACGACTTCGAGAAGCCGACGAGGAGGTGCTTTCCATTTCCACTCCAAGGAGCTTGTGAGGTGAACGAGGACAGCGGGAACGCAAGAAGGACTTGGAACTTTAGGTATAATCTTCTAACATAGTAGATAATACCTCTAGCTAGTTTGTTAGTTATGGTTTAGCTAAGATCTTGGTGTTAAAGTTGATGTTACCTTGTTGTAAAAATCGTTTTTTACCCGTTCTGCCTCCCCGAAAACCCGTGGGGTGTGTAACGTCGACTTACAGTGGTATCAAAGCCGACTAAACCATAGCTAACAGTTTAAACGACAAGTTAAACTACAAAACCGAAATAACCCGAAAATATCGAAGCGTAGATTCAAGTTTCTGTCGATTTTTCACGAGACACTAAAAATTATTTTAGCAACTGCAGAGTACTCTTTGAACTGTAAAAAGACCACTCACCAAAAACGAGACATTTCCACCTAAAAGTGGCCGGCCACAATGCCCAAAAATCCGGCGAGCTCGGTCCAATTTGAGGGAAATGCTTCGTATTTTGGTGTGTGGCTTTGTGACTTGGATTTAGGGCTTCAGGAGTTATTTGTTTTTGCCAATTTTGATTTTACTGTAAATTCTTTATTGTGGCAAATACCGGGTGTTTTGAAGTCGCAGTTTAATGTCGTTTAATGTTTCAAGTTCTGTTAACTATGTTTGTAAACTTCCGCTAATTGCTATATGTCGGTTAGTTGGGGGTTGCACATTTCTGTGATGATTACTTTGGTTTGTGTATATGAACTTGTTGGATCGTCGTGATGAATAGCCGGGGATGTGAGATGAGGGTTTTCATTCTTTCATTCGATGTAAAATTTGTAAAGTGATGTAATATTATTTTTGTGGGGAACATCCGGGTTGAGGTTGTAGCCACTGTTGTATTATTTCTTTTACTGTTTTTGCTCCTAGGATAGACCCAAGGTGGGGTACACAAACTACCGGGTATTTTGAAGTGCCGAGTGGCCTACTCACTTTTTTGAGGGAGGTTGCTTCACTTCGGGTATTTGGCGGGTAGTTTGCCGCACCCGTAGGGGTCTAGGGTGTGGTTTGGCTATATTCATCACGACCGTGGAATCCGTCTTTCGTTACAGGCTCAAAGGAAACGCAGATTCCTAGTATATCCAATGTGTTCATCTGTGATCTGGAATGCCTATCATTGCGTCTGACGAATGTGTGTGTGTGTGTGTATATATATATATATGATATCTAGTAGACGTTGCTTATGTTTTGCATCCGCGCTAGTCCAGCCCCCGCTCTGTCGTTAGTTAAGTAACCTAACGGGTGATGACGGGGCCCCGTGGCGAATGCGGATGGCATAAGCGTACGTTGTATTTTCGTTGTTTTCTGCAATGGTAGGATTAATTGATGGGACTGCATTAAATTAATGCTAAGCAAACAAACCAAAGTTGAATCGTTGGAACAATTTCAAAACTGCTCGGTTTTTTCAAAACAGCAAAATTTTTAAAATGCGGAGCTTAAACCACTCCGTTTAAAAGCTATCAGGTTCCTTCGATTATATCAAGTTCACTACGTTCACGGTTTTGCCAAAACCATTCGTAGCCCTCCGTCATTTCATATGAATATTCAATAGTATTCAAGCTATGTTTGTTGACCTTCGTCAAGGCATAGTGATTGGTAGCTGCTGGGTGTTCATATGTAGCATAAATAGATGCGTTGGTTTGAGACAGTCGTATTACCTTGTTGACCTTCGTCAAGGGTATATACGGATGGGTTCAAATTAACCTGGACAATGATGGGTAGAACTTGACATGTGACTTATGATTTGTTGACCTTCGTCAAGGTCATAAGAGCATGGGGCAAAAATCCACATCGGGATTTTCTAAAGAAACCGAAACTTGCTAGTGTTGCATACCATTTGGAATTTGATAATGTTGGTAGGATTCCTTCAGCATTATCACACAATGATATTTGGATCCCGATCCTACCGTGAGTATCCGCTACTCCTCGGGAGATTTTTTCACTTAACGATCAATGCTATAAACTAAGTAGGTGTCTAGAACGGTGTTACCGGGGCTACGCCTCCAGGGAAAAGAGGTTATTTAATTAAGGAACTTCACGAAAGTATCGTAAAACCTCCCTCGAAGTACCGACACTAGCCTGGCCGAACGGTTAAGCAAGAATTGTACGGTGAGATCAATCCTGACTAATTCTTCTTTTATGGTTGGAGGAAGGATTCGAGAAACAGTGGGAGCTATCCTGTTTAGATAAATTAAAAACCAATCTAAACTTGCAAGAGCATCATGTTAAAGTGTTTTCTTCTCTCTCTCCTACAGTGACCCAGTGACCAGACATATGTTACATCTAGAAAATAAAATGACTGAATCTGACTATAATGACTGGCAAAGGTCCGTCCAGATGTCCATTGCCTATGACAAGCTGGGACACCTCATTACTACTCAAGCCCCTGCCGTCCCAGGTCCAGTTTCCACCGTCACGGATATTGATATCCGTAAGACATCGGAAAAAGACTGTGCGAATGCCAAGTGTCTCATGTTGGGCTCAATAGATGGTGTAAACCAAAGGCAACATGAGAAGATGGACTTAGCTTCCATCTTCCTCCTTAACAAAAATTTATATGGAGAACAATCTCGTATCGCAAGATATGAGACCTCAAAGGAATTGCTTCAAGCGAAGTTGGATATCGGATCATCTGTAGGGGACAACGTCCTTACGATGACTAACTATATTGATGAGCTCACAGACCTGGAGACCACGTTGGGAAACGGGTCATATGCTGACTTGTTTCGACAGTCCTTACCATCTACCTTGGCCCAGAGGAAGAAAGTTATACTTTCAGTTGAGGGCACCCTGAAGGAAACTAGGGTGACACCCACTCAGCTTATTGGGGAATCTTCCTCTTCTGCATCCAAGGCGCAACGTTCGTCTCGACACAGCAGACGCAACGTCATCAAACAAACGGAGCCACGGCAAAATCCCTAGTTCCCACCATGACATTCGTCTCGATACAGAGGACGCAATGCCAGCAAACGAAGCAAAGGCCAAATTCCTAGTTTCAGGGTCTTAACGGCAAGTCATATAAAGCCTGAAAGACTATCGGAGATCATCCCACACCAGCGCGGAGTGGTTATGACTCATCGGGGCTCTCCAAAATGAGCCTAACCTCAAGTAAAAAGCGGCATGGCAAATTCCTAGCGCTTGCTCTTCCGACGGTCAAACTGCCAAGGAGGATTTCTTGAAGACGTCTTGTCCAGCCCCCGAAGGGATCAGAGACACGGCAGTCGCGGGGCTACTCGAACAGCACGATTGCCTATCGAGGACTATATCAGCTTATGCGACGGTACGATGGCCAAAACCCTAAGTACCACCGACCTTAACGAGCTTCTGTCGTAAAGAGCAGAGGTTAAATGCGACGTTAAGATGTTCTTGCGAGAAACGTTCGATTCGTCTCGACTTGTGAAAAATTGTCGAGGCGGCTCGACTCGTGAGATAAAGCCTTAGGCAGTGGGCATAAAAGAAGCCTGTTTCCTAAGCATTAGGACCCTGTAAGTTGGCCCAAAACGGTCTCTTGCATACCATCCACAGGTCTCACTCTCCAACGTCGAACTTCGACAAGGAGGGAAACAACCTCTTACAAGTCCTCTTGACTCGTAAGAGGGAAAAATTCTCTTGTAGGATCCTTACGACTTACAAGAGAAAACCACACTTAGGAATCCTCATGATTCTTAAGGAGAAAAACCACCTACGAGATCCTCTTGATCCGTAGGGAGAAAAGTCTCTATGAGACCCTCACGGCTCATAGAGTTGAAAAGTCTTAGGCAGCAGATCTGAACCTGCGGCCTAAGCTCTCGCTATCTCGTGAAGAAATCAAGAAGCTTACTCTATTACCTGCTAATCGTGACGACATGCTGAGAAAGAGGAAAAGCAACAGAAAGAACACCCGATTTACGTTTGATCAAGCGTTCAGGACGTATTCATTCATGCATGGGCAAAAAGACTCAGGACAAAGATATATAATAAAGACAAGCTGGGATAAAAAAAAATTCCATTAATATTGCCCGAAGTTCTTACAGTCATAAGAATAATAAACGAAAGTTACAATGAAATAACCTCAGATCCAGGGCATGGATTGAGGAATTCAAAAGCGATCCTATCTATGACTTTCCAAGCCTCGCAGACCATCCTAGTGTGCTTTCTTTCGCGAGCACAAACGTCAGGGTCCCCTCCGATATCTTCCACCCTCCGATAAGCAGCGAGTATGTCAGACTGTTGAAAGACCTTGTGCAAGAGGTCGATAAGACTGTCTTGCCGTCTCTTCGAGATAAAGTTCAATAGGTACACGGAGTACGCCTTGTCCTCAGCGGCATCCAACGCCCTAAGCGGCACGCCGGAACAGAATAGGGGAAGCGCTTTCCAGATAGCTCCCACGATAAGTTTAAGAAGAAAGGAACGTCGGGGATGCAGTGGACCGTTATATGCGTCGAAGCGACTCATTATTTCAGCACACTCCTCGTTTGTGAACTCCTGATTTTGAGAACGGCCAAGTCGGCGGATGTCCCCATGAGAGATGATCTCGTTAAGAGCATACATATGGGCGTCCATTGTTCCTGTGAAAGAGAATCAATAGAATTATCAGAAAGACTGATTAAGCAAAACGATATAATGCACTGAGAAATAAAATGCCATATTTAAGTTCCAAGATCCATTAAGAATCCTCAAAAGTTCTTTTATATGATTTGGGAGGAGCAAAGCTCCATTAATGAATTAATTCATTAAGAAAATCCAAGGAAAATCTTTTAGAGAGCAAAGCTCTATTAATGGAACTCTAATAGGGCTCTCCTTAGTCTTCTATAGACCCCCTTAGAGCAAAGCTCTACTAAGTGAAACCCTAAATGGGTCTTCTTTAGATCTGGGATTTATTGAGAGCAATGCTCTTAAAATTGATTTAATTTAATTAAAATTAATATTTTTACCTAAAATTCTCTAAAAGTTTGAACTTTTAAAAGTGTTTAAACAAGAGAGCAGGGCTCTGAAAGTAAAATTTTAGAGATGAGAATCATCTAAGGGACCAAAGGCCCTATTTATAGGCATCAAGTGCCCTTTCAGCTTCCAAAAGATGGCGCGACGGTTCGGAGTCTGCCACCGCTGCACTCACGTTAGGAGATCACGTAAGCGCAACGGTGGGGGGGCATTTGTTTACCTCAATCAGAGCAAAGCTCTGTTTAAATTCCAAGGTGGAAAAAGAAGCAATGCTTCTGTTTTTCTCCAATCAGAGCAAAGCTCTGTCTTGAAAATTAAAAAGAAAATTAAAGTTAAAATAAAAAATTAAAAAGAAAATTAAAGTTAAAATAAATGAAGTAGCGTACTCTATAAGAGCAAAGCTCTAAAAAAAAAAAATGCACTGTTTTGCGCGCAGCGCGCTGCGCGCTGCGCAGTGCGCGCACAGTGCGCGCTGCGCAGTAAAAAAAAAAAAAAAAAAAATAAAAAAAAAAAAAAAAATAAAAAAAAAAAAATAAATAAAAAAAAAATAAAATTTTTTATTGCAAAAACAGAATAAAGATTTGAGGAAATCTTTTCTGTTTTTGTTAAAACAATAAGATTTCTTCTGTAAAACAGAGACCTTTGGATTAAAGATCCGACGGTGGGGAAAATTCCCCAAATCACTTAAAAAATGATCTCTTTAACAAACTTTAACTAATTTATGGGCACTATAAAAAGGACCCTAGACCTCAATTCAAAAGGAGGAAGATCTTAAAAAAAAAAAGAGAGAAGAGAACTCTTGAGAACTCTTGAAGAATAAAAAAAAAGGTAAAAACTTTTAAAAGAAGAGAAATTTCTCTTATGAACAGATCATAGATCTAAAAAACAAGATCAATGATCTTTAATAAAAATAAAATAAAATAAAATAGTGCTTTGCACTTTTATGAACCTTTGGTTCTCTGAGATAAGAAAAACAAGAAAAACTTGTTTTTTCTTAGAAATAAATCAAATAGTGCCTTGCACTTGTTTTATGAACCATCGGTTCTTGAACCTAAAAGGTTCTTAAATTAATAGTGCTTTGCACTTCTTATGAACCACTGGTTCTCTAAAACAAGAAAAACAGAAATAAAAAAAAAAGATAGTGCTTTGCACTTTTATGAACCTTTGGTTCTTGAAATAAACAAACTTGTTTTTCTTTGATCTAAATTAGATCAAGAAATCAAATAGTGCTTTGCACTTCTTTTATGAACCATTGGTTCTTGAATCTAAAAGATTCTAAAATTAATAGTGCTTTGCACTTATAAATTTGCACTGTTGTGCTTTTTGATTGGCGCAAAGCGCTTGATAAATGCAATGCATTTTCTAAAGGGCCAGGCCCAAACCAAAATGACCTGACAGGCCAAAATAAATTGCAAGGCAATAAATGGGCAGAGCCCAAATAAATTGATGCTTTGCATCCTTTATACAAGGGCAGAGCCCAAATAAAATTGATGCCTTGCATCATTCCTAAAAGGGCAGAGCCCAAAACAAATTGATGCTCTGCATCCTTTCTGGGCAAGGCCCAAATAAAAAAAAAAAAATGCAATGCAAAAGCAAATAAAATGTTGAACATTTCAACTGGACTTAGCCCAATTTTGGCCATAAGTCCTTAAATTAAATTGATTGAGCAAAATTGCTCTTCTAAATCAATTTACATCCGGTTCGAGGGTACATCTCCGAACTCCTTTGACATCCGTCGTTGTAATTCCTCAACGACGTCAAAGAGGTGACGGGTCCCAACGACCACACATCGATATGGACTGCGGGGTCCTTAAACTCGTGGACCGAAATGTCCATAAACTAATGTTGGACCGAAACGTCCCTAAACTAATAATGGACCGAAACGTCCCTAAACTAATATCGGACCGAGACGTCCCTAAACTAATATCGGACCGAAACGTCCTTAAACTAATGATAGACCACCACGTCCCTAAACTGGAACATGGACCGAGACGTCCCTAAACTAATATTGGACCGAAATGTCCTTAAACTAATAATGGACCACTACGTCCTTAAACTGGCGACGGACCGAAATGTCCTTAAACTAATAATGGACCACCACGTCCCTAAACTGGCGACGGACCACCACGTCCCTAAACTGGCGCAATAGAGCCCGAACGCTCTTTTGCCGGATCTAAACGGTCCCGCCTAAGTTGATCTTAGCCCCAAATGCGGTTAATGTGTCCTTAGATATTTAAATAAACAATAAAACTCCAAATCAACTTTGGTTCAAGGGTACATCTCTGAACTCCTCTGACGCCTGTCGTTGTAATCCCTCAACGACGTCAGAGAGGGGACGAGTCCCGACGGCCAGATAATTAAATCAATCACTACGTCAAGTCGAATCTTAGTCCAAAACAGGACTAACGTATCATTGACGAACGTTTAAGTTGATCTTAGCCGCAACGCGACTAATGCATCCTTAAACGAAAAACACCAAACCCAAATCTAAGTAAATACGGATTTGGATTAATCCACGTCCTACGGGCGACGGCATTACTCAGTCTCCGTATACAATCCACGGGCAACCACAAACAAAACAAACACCCACGACACGAAGTGAAATTCTGGAGAAGGAGAAAGTTGTTACCGCGAAGCGGTAGCGTAATTAACTGCAGGGGCTTGCGTCTGCAGGGAAGAGTGTCCCCACAATCAAAAACCCCTCAAGCGAGGGGGAATCTGACAAAGTCTGCTACATCGGCCGCATCCGTCTAAACCTCCGATACACGGTGCCATAAATCAACTTGGCATCTTCGGAGAGGTGGACGGATAAAACCAAATAGCATCTGCCCCGAACCTCAGGCACGGACGCGAAGTCCAGGCCGCCGTTCGGAGGGGAACAGTGATATATATTTATTTGTGCTCTTTTTTGTATCATGGTTGTTGATACAAATATCATGGGTGTACAAGACTTATACCATACTAATTATAGGTTTAGGTTTTTATATTTAAAGTAATTCAAAAACAAATGGATAATGAACTAAAATGCATGAAGCTTCATGAAGCTTATGTTGCATTGACTTAGTCCACTTGTTTTGTTTTACTTAGGATATTAATAAACCTAACCACTATAATTAACCTATGGTAATGTCTCTACATGAGTTAGTATATGATACTCACTCACCATGGTTAACACTCTCTCTCTCTTGATCATTATCCATTCTCATTTTGAGCTCATCTTCTTCCTCCTTCACTTTGATTCTAAGGTTTGATAAAGAGAGAGGTACAAAGTGAGAAATGAAATTCTAAAGTGTACCCATTTCCTATCTCACCATCCTCTACTAGACTAGCACTTTAGTTTAGGGTGTTCGCTTTACTAAATCCTTGGTTAGTGAAGTAGAAGCTTGAGTTCGTATTCCCTCGACGTAGATCATCTTCGGCTTCGAAGACTTCAAGCGATCCCGTTGCAATTTCTCAAGGAGCCGTCTAAGAGTCCGGGAGTTGGATGATCGCAGCGAAGGGACGTCGTCACGGAGCTTTGGAAGTGGAGGACCGGATCTACAAAGGTTGTAGTCCCTTTCCTTTAGTGTAAAGTTGTTTTCTTGCTATTTGATTCGCCTAATATTTAGTTAACGATCTTGCTTAGGGTTGTTCGGCACCTAAAATTTTTAATCCGGCATGGTCCATGCCTTGTAGAGCCTTGTTAGTGTGCCTAGTAACCCTACAGTGGTATCAGAGCCTAGCTAGAGCATTAGGCGATGCGTTAACGAAGTTAAAACCCCGATCGAACCCGATATATCGCATTTTATACCCCTTTCTGTACTTTTTTCCAAAACTGGGATTTTCCAGAATTAAAAATTCCTAAAAAATTCAGCAGGGTTTTCTAGGTAAGACTGTGAAAAACGAAACAGTGATCTGTACAATTGGCCGCGGAACCGCAGCAATACCCTACTCATGCAGCGGATCCGCGGCCGTACAGATAGCTTACTGCTTCATTTTTACACAGTAATGACCGTAGGAAAAATTGCTATTTTCTGGGTATTTTTTAATCTGACTCAAGTGTTGAGTATTTTGGGGTTTATTTTGTAATAGTCGATTCGATCGGGAATTTTAAATTCGTTATTGTTTTCCGGATATTTAGAAAGTTTTAAAAGGTTCGAACGGATATCAATAACTCACTTTTTCCCGACCCGGAAAATTTCCAAGTGTTGGATTTTTCCGTTTGTTTAAGAACGTCTAGATCGTGCAAGTTACGCGATGGACCCTCTAGAAGACAACAAACCTTAACTCGATTATGTGACCGTCTTGAACTGCCCTTTGAACCTTAGGGTTTGGGGCAGTACGGCGTGCCACATGTGAGGCGTTGGCTTAACCCTTCTACGGCTGGACCGTTGGTACTGTGGCATATGATGGATGTTTTTAAACCCCCCTAAAGTGTTGAGAACCAATTGGAAAACTTGAGTGTTTTGATTATTCGATCGGAAAATTTAACACTGTCTATTTATCTGGAATGTGATACAATATTTGGAATCCACAAGTAGTTATGAGATAACTAATTTGATTGTTATAAACATAGCGGTTTAGTCTCATTTGATCGGTTGCCACGGGATTTTGATGTGATCAAAAGTCCGTCGCAATCACGTAGCGTACGCGGATACTCGCCGGGTAAACTTAATAGACAACCACGCCCCAAAACCCCGACCAAGTGACTGTAGGAGAACCTCGTTGCCAAAAGCATCCGTTCGGGTGCTCGCGGCAGCGGTGTTCCGCCTTAGTGCACTTCGTCGACGGCATCCGGGGGTGCGGCCGTCTACTGAAGTTTGCGACGAGCATTCGATCACTTATCGGGAATCTTGTTGAATTTCCCGACTTGATATTGAAAAGTGTTTTCGATATGGAGACTAAAATGCGGGGTTTATAACTGTTAGGCATGCGATGTCTAAGGAGGTTGCGGATTCCAACTGTTGTAGTTTTACACTTTTTTTTCTGCGACCGTAAGTGTAATATGTGATATCGCCGATTTCGTTGCTATATGTCAACGACAATTGGGATGCGCATATTTACTTACGTTGATGACATGTGATGTTATGTGTTGCTGGATATGTTATATTGGATCGTCGCGTTCTGAATAGCCGGGGTTTTTATGTGAGATGAGGGTTTTTATTTTTCATTCATGTAAAATTAAATGTATGTAATATTCTTTTATTGGGGCACTTCCGGGTTGAGGTTGATGTCACAATTTGTATATTATTTACTTTTCCGCACTAGGATAGACCCAAGGAGGGAAGCACAAGTAACCGGGTTCTAGGGTCCAGTGGGAGACCAACTCGAGGAGTCGAGTCCGGGTCTCCTAACTCTAGAATTGGTAGGGTTGCTTGCCGCTCTCGTAGGGGTCTAGGGGTGTGGGTTTGGTTATTCATCACGACCGTGGAATCCGTGTTTTATAGAGGCTCAAAATAAAACACGGACGTCCTAGTATATCCAATGTTTCATATGATTCTTCTGCTGCGATATCTGTGATGTGATCATGTGATGTTCTGTGATAGATACTATATATAGTATATATGATATATTATATAGACGTTACTTATGTTTTACACCCGCGCTAGCCCTGCCCTGCTCTGCCGTTAGTTACCTAACCTAACGGTGCACGAGAGGATATCGAGGCGAATGCGGATGGCATAAGTGTACGTCGTATTTATCTGTGATGTTTAGGTACTTAAATGATGGGACTTCATTAATATGATTAATGAAAGAAAAAGAAACCTAAAAGATGTTGTGGAATCGAATTTTCAAAAAAAACAGGTAGCTACAGTTCTTGCTTTGCATCGCGGTGTTCCTTGTAGAACATCCTGCACCTTATTCGATGAGGAAAAGGCCGAGATCCCTTCACCAGGAGTGACCCCTTTAGCAATAACTGGCAGATGCTACAATACTCGGTTTGTCTTCTGATTGCTTTTGGAGTTTTTGCTTTGCACGGTGATATATATGATATATCCTGCACCTCATTCGACGAGGAAAGGGCCGACGATCCCTTCACCGGGAGTGACCCCTTTAGCAAAACTAGAAAAGCCTAAAAAACACTCCATTTTAAAATCATTTGATTCTACAACGATATCAAGTTCATTACGCAATAGGTTTTCAGAAAAACCTGTCGTAGCCCTCCGTCATTTCAGATAAGTCCTACTTAGTATTCGTGCTACGTTTGTTGACCTCCGTCAATGCGTAGTGTGCGGTAGCTAACTAGTATTTATCTGCTTATGCATATGATGCAGATTGGATTAGGGTAGTCGTGCGACCTTGTTGACCTCCGTCAAGGGTCGTGCGAGTGGGTTTGATTCAATCAAGAAATGACGGGTTGAACTTGACTAGTAGCCTATGGTTTGTTGACCTCCGTCAAGGTCATAGGGTGCTAGGGGCAAAATTATCGGGAATTTCAAGTATTGAAATTTGCAATGAGATTGCATACCTTCTATGAGATAGTTGTATCCCGATACCCACTGCGAGTAATTGTTACTCCTGAGAGAGTTTTACACATTACAATTAGCCGATCAAGTAGGTGTCTAGAAAGGTGTCAACGGAGTTACGCCTCTGGGAAAATGAGGTTTACTTTAATTAGGTCCGTGCGAAAGCACGGGGAACCTTCCTCAAAGTACCGACACTGGCTTGGCTGAAAGATTGGCGAACTTGTAGCGTGTAATTAATCCCGGCTAGTCTTTCCTTTTAGGGTTTGAAGGAAGATTTGATAAAAACAGTGGGAGCCATCCTGATTAGATAAAATAATAACCAATCTGATCTTGCAAGAGCATACGCTGAGTGTTTTCTTCTCTCTCTCTCTCCAGGTAGCGACCATATCACGCCTTAATCAAGATAATAATACGGATGTATTGACCGAACCCGCTTGTTATACTGAGCTGGGGAACGTTGGTCCCGCTCCAACTTATAAATGTTATAAGACTGAGCAGGAAATTTGGGGAATACCAGATTTCCCATACCGCCCAAACGAAGAAAGTGCATACTGATGCATCTTCTTCGGGTGTGTTCATTATAGAGAACTGTTTCTCAGTATCCTTTACGTCCTGGGTATGTGATACTGGATCAGGATCCCACATATGTAATTTGTTATATGGGCTACAGATAACTAAAGAACTGAGAACGGGTGATAAGTTTCATATGATAGAAAACGGTGCAAGTGTTGCAGCCAAGTCTGTTTGTCACTATCACCCTGTATTACCAGAATACATTGATTCTGAACGAATGTTATTAGATACCGAACCTGATATACAAAATCATATCAGTCTCTTTATTAGTAAAGAAAGGATATAATTTTGTATTGTTGGATAATGTTTTGAACATTTCCTATATCAAAAGTTGATCGGTTCAGGCACGTTATCTAAAAGCATTGACGTTCTAAATCAAACTACAATTCTTAGTATACAGAACACACACAAGAGAAAGAGTTCAGAAATGAACGACTTCTTCTTGAGGCATTGTAGACTAGGTCATATCAATGCGACCCGGCTAGCTGAAGTTACAGGTAGATGCATATTTAAATTAGTTTAAATTTACATCTTATGAAACTTGCCAGTCATGTCACAAAGATATAATGAGCACAGCTCTGTTTATTGGAAACAGAGAAAGAGTTAGTAAGCTTTTGGGATTGATACATGCTGATGTATGAAAGGTCCCCTGTCTACACATGCCAAGACCGGTTCTTTGTACTTCATTACATTCTCTGATGATCTCTCAAGATTCAGACATATGTTCCTGTTGAAACACAAGTCCGAAACTTTTGAGATAATCACAGAATATAAGTTAGAAGTAGAGAACCAAAATACGGGTTTAAGTGTTATGTCCTTTGATAAGATCAAGGAGGAGAATACTTGAGCACGGAATTCCTGGACTATTCTAAAGGAGAATGAGATTCTCTCTCAGCATTACTCCTCCGAATACACCACAGCACGTCGGTGTATCGGGGCGGAGCAATCATACCCTATATGATAAGGTGTTCTCTATGATGAGTACTACTGAGTTACCTATTTCCTTTTGGGAGTTATGCACTTATGAAGTTGCATACCTATTGAATAGGGTTCCGATCAAATCAGTTGCCTACCACTTCATATGAGATATGGAAAGGGAAGAGCCCACATCTTAAGTTTGTTAAGATTTGGGATTGTCTGACCTATGTTTAAAAGCATAATCCGGACAAGCTCGAGGCAAAGTCAGTTCTGTAGAAGTTTGTTGGATATCCCAAGCATTCGCAAGGGAATATCTTCTACCAAACCGAGGAACAAAAGATGTTTTGTTTCTCACCATGCCACCTTTGTGAAAGGGAATTTCTTGTGAAGAAATTAGTGGACATGAGGTAGAACTGGAAGGAGTTCTAGCTATACAAACTGCAGCTGATGATTTGGTAGAACCAAAGGATTCAATAGTAACCAACGAATCTCAGCCTCTCCGCCGATCTAGTAGGGTTCCTCACCCACCTGAGAGATACTTCGGTTTCTCTATGACAGTGGGAGCGAGGACTGCATCATGAGATGATGACCCAACTATTTTCGAGCAGGCCATCAGGAGTGGGACTCTGTAAGAATGGCTGGATGCTTAGCGATCTGAGATGGAATCCTTATACACCAACAAAGTATGGACTTTGGTTGCTTTATCTGAAGGGTTAAATCCCCATCAGGAGCAAGTATATCTTGAGAAGATTACTTGGTGTACATGGAAAAGTTAAGACTTTCAAAGCTAGACTTGTTAAAGGTTTGCATCATTGACCAGGTATGGATTATGATGAAACCTTTTCTAAGTAGCTATGCTTAAGTCTATCCAGATCCTACTTGCCACGGCTACATACCATGACTACGATATTAGGCGGCTGGGTGTCATGACTGCTTTTCTAAAATGATGTTTTAGAAGAGAGCGTCTATAAGTACACAGCCAGAGAGCTTCGTAGACAGTGGGAGCAGCGGAAACGTGTGCAAGATATTTTATGTGATAAAGCAGGCATCGTGGAGTTGGAACGTCTGTTTTGATGTGGTAGTTAAAGGGTTTGACTTCATCAAAATGGTAGATGAACCTTGTATATACAAAAAGGTAGTAGAGAGTATGGTGGTGATCCTCGTAGAGTACGTAAATGACATACTCTTGATAGGGAAGGAGTTTCCTATGATACGCTCGATCAATCTTCGCTTATCACAATAATTCTCCACATAGGATCAAAGTGATACCTCCTAAATCCTGGGTTTAGGATCTATGAGATAGATCGAATTGGATGTTAGGACACTCACTAGTAGTAGTGGGATGGTATCAATCGATCCTGAGGAGAATCACTGGAAAGATTCCAGGGTGATAAGGACGACTGAGTGTCAGTCGCAGGCATTGTCTTTACCCTCAGTAAAGGGACGGTATGTTGGAAGAGTTCCAAGCTAGATACCATGGCATACTAGACGATAAAGGCTGGATACATCGCTACCAAAGATGCTACCAAAGAGGAAGTCTGGGTGTATATCAGTTTATGAGATGAACTTCGTTCCTACCATTGTGTGACAATGGAGTTGTGGCTTTTGCCTAGGAACGCCCGTCCCATCAGTGATCCAGACATATTCTAAGGTAGTGTCATCTGATCAAGGAGATGGTTGATCTCCAAGGGATCGAGGTCAGGAGAGTAGACTCAGAGGACAACACGGCGGATCCACTCACAAAGGCCTTTTCCCAGAGAGAGACTATTATGGGATGGTTGAGTATGAGATACTTCAACCACTGTTATCAGATGGCCCTAGTGCAAGTGGGAGATTGTTAGTTATATGTATGCCCTAGAGGCCATTACTATACATGTGATGTATATTGTAGTGGATGCTTGGACATATATTGGGAGGACTTTCTTTCTCGACATGATAGTATGCTATCTGGTTAACCTTTACCTTAACGTGTATACTGTTTGTCTCTCTGTCACATGTTGGTAAAGCCCTTAGGATGAGTACTTGACTACCTGGACTATGATGCAGATCATACTAGTGGGGACATGGTAGTCCATAAGTACATCCTTCAAGGTCCCTAGTCGTGGGTATATCGAGACGGGGCATCGATATACCAGAGTAGACTAGCGTATGCCTTCTCGACCCATATAGATGGGCGATGGATGATCCCATATCCATTGGTGTTTGACATCAGAGATGATATACGGGTGCTCAGTGGAGACTGGGTACACTGGACGGACTCGTCGAGAACTCCCAGATGGTATTATACCTTACGTCAGATGGCAGTTCTCTGGTGACACCGGTACAGGTTAGTCTGTAGACCCAAGATCGTCATAGAGTCTTGTGTGATTCCCACTGTGCTTTGATTTCCACCTTACCACGTCCAAGGGGGCATGCAAAACGGTGGTTTTTGGGTACAGTCCCGAGTCACATGGAGGCAATGAGCGATAGGAGGGGTTTCGTCTCTCCCGGTATTGGGGGTTGATGTTGCGCTATGCTCGATTGGCCGTAACAGGGAAGTCCCTGGCCAGGGCTGGTTTAGAGATTTACTGGTAAGTGTTACCAGTAGTTTCTCGACCCGTTATGCGCCTCATATCGGCATGACTTATCGTTTATTGAGGTCTGACGTTTACCACCCCTAGAACTGATATGCGACATATCAGACGAAGAGACCGGACTGTACGGTAGTGTCACTGTCAGGCTTTTTGCAGGAGTTGGAGTGGGCTTGCTTGCTGATCTTCTGATCGTTCAATACCCGGGTAGCCGTTACGTCCAGCTAGGACCGCTGACGGCTTATGGGTGTTTGATATGATCATCACCTACTGCCGGCGTATTGACGAGTCTTTAGAGTCCTACATAGAGGTTGTACTGGCTCAGGCAAAACGAAATAGGAGCGCATATGTGATATGTGCGGGACTGAGAATAATGCGTGTATGTGATACCGTATTCTATTCTCGCGATGTTTGTATCGATCGGTTGTATACGATATAACCTAGTTATCGAATCAAGGGTTGATTCGATAAATCGATACATTGAATGTTAGTCGGCTATATATGATATAACCGGATTATTAAGTTAAGTGTTGATTTAATAATTTAGTGTATAATTGTATATATGATATACTAATTTACATTAACTAACATTGGTTCACTTTAAGCATTTGTTTTTCTCACTTGTGCACAAGTTAATATATATGTGATATATATTTATTTGTGCTCTTTTTTGTATCATGGTTGTTGATACAAATATCATGGGTGTACAAGACTTATACCATATTAATTATAGGTTTAGGTTTTTATATTTAAAGTAATTCAAAAACAAATGGATAATGAGCTAAAATGCATGAAGCTTCATGAAGCTTATGTTGCATTGACTTAGTCCACTTGTTTTGTTTTACTTAGGATATTAATAAACCTAACCACTATAATTAACCTATGGTAATGTCTCTACATGAGTTAGTATATGATACTCACTCACCATGGTTAACACTCTCTCTCTCTTGATTATTATCCATTCTCATTTTGAGCTCATCTTCTTCCTCCTTCACTTTGATTCTAGGGTTTGATAAAGAGAGAGATACAAAGTGAGAAATGAAATTCTAAAGTGTACCCATTTCCTATCTCACCATCCTCTACTAGACTAGCACTTTAGTTTAGGGTGTTTGCTTCACTAAATCTTGGTTAGTGAAGTAGAAGCTTGAGTTCGTATTCCCTCGACGTAGATCATTTTCGGCCTCGAAGACTTCAAGCGATCCCGTTGCAATTTCTCAAGGAGCCGTCCGAGAGTCCGGGAGTTGGATGATCGCAGCGAAGGGACGTCGTCACGGAGCTTTGGAAGTGGAGGACCGGATCTACAAAGGTTGTAGTCCTTTTCCTTTAGTGTAAAGTTGTTTTCTTGCTATTTGATTCGCCTAATATTTAGTTAACGATCTTGCTTAGAGTTGTTCGGCGCCTAAAAATTTTAATCCGGCATGGTCAATGCCTTGTAGAGCCTTGTTAGTGTGCCTAGTAACCCTACATTTCTCTAGGTATGGACATGTCTTCATGATGAAGCATAAATCCGAGGCCTTTGAAAAATTCCGGGAATACAAGAATGAAGTGGAAAAACAAACAGGCAAAAGTTTCAAGACACTGAGATCTGATCGAGGTGGTGAATACTTAAGTGCCGAGTTCCTGGGCTACTTGAAAGAGAATGGAATTCTCTCTCAGCTTACTCCTCCATACACACCTCAACACAATGGTGTATCCGAAAGGTGGAATCGAACTCTATTTGATTTGGTTCGTTCCATGATGAGTAAGGCTGAGTTACTGCGATCCTTCTGGGGTTATGCACTAGAATCAGCTGCTTATCTTTTGAACAAGGTTCCAACTAAGTCTGTGCCTACCACACCATATCAGATGTGGAGTGGGAAGAAAACCTGTCTTAAGTACCTTAAGACATGGGGATGTCCAGCTTTTGTAAAAAAGCAGCATGCGGACAAGATCGAGGCACGCTCAGTGATGTGAAAGTTTGTGGGATACCCTAAGAACTCAAGGGGGTATATATTCTATTACGCAGAGGAACAAAAGGTTTTTGTTTCTCAACATCCCCACTTCTTGGAAGCTGAAATTTTAGAAAATCAGAAAAGTTGGAGCGCAATAGAACTGGAAGAAATTCTAGAACCACAAGCTATTACTGAAAGCTTGGTAGAACCAGAGGTTTCAGAAGAACCGGACATCCTAGCGCCACTCCGCAGGAGTAGTAGGTAGTCTCATCCGCCCGAGAGATACTACGGTTTTCTCATAAGACGAGGATCGAGATGATTGCATCATTGACAATGATGAGCCTACTAGCTTCCAGCAAGCCATTCAGAGCGGCGACTCGATAGAATGGCTAGATGCAATGTGGACCGAAATGGAGTCCATGTACACCAACAAAGTATGGACTTTGGACATTACTCCAGAAGGGGTAAAACCCGTAGGCTGCAAATGGATCTTCAGAAAGAAGATTGGTGTAGATGGACAGGTTGAAACCTATAAGGCTAGACTTGTTGCAACGGGTTTTCGTCAAAGACCTGGTTTGGACTATGACGAAACCTTTTCTCCAGTGGCTATGCTCAAATCCATTCAGATTCTTCTTGCCATTGCTGCCTTCCACGATTATGAGATCTGGCAGATCGACGTAAAGACAGATTTTCTAAATGGTAATTTGGAAGAGTGCGTCTATATGGATCAGCCAGAGAGTTTCATTCAGAGTGGGAGCAGCGGTAAAGTGTGCAAGTTGCTTAAGTCCATTTATGGACTAAAGCAGGCATCGTTGGTGTTAGTTATATGTATGCCCTAGAGGCCATTACTATACATAGGATGTATATTGTAGTGGATGCTTGGACATATATAGGGAGGACTTTCTTGCTCGACATGATAGTATGCTATCTGGTTGCTCTTTACCTTAACGTGTACACTGATTGTCTCTCTGTTACATGTTGGTAAAGCCCTTAGGATGTGTACTTGACTACCTGGACTATGATGCGGATCATACTAGTGGGGACATGGTAGTCCATAAGTACATCCTTCAAGGTCCATAGTCATGGGTGTATCGAGACGGGGCATCAATATACCAGAGTAGACTAGCGTATACCTTCTCGACCCATACAGATGGGCGATGAATGATCCCATATCCATTGGTGTTTGACATCAGAGATGATATACGGGTGCTCAGTGAAGACTGGGTACACTGGACGGACTTGCCGAGAACTCCCAGATGGTATTATTCCTTACGTCAGATGGCAGTTCTCTGGTGACACTGGTACAGGTTAGTCTGTATACCCGAGATCGTCATAGAGTCTTGTGTGATTCCCACTGTGCTTTGATTTCCACCTTACCACGTCCAAGAGGGCATGCAAAACGGTGGTTTTTGGGTACAGTCCCGAGTCACATGGAGGCAATGTGCGATAGGAGGGGTTTCTTCTCTCCCGGTATAGGGAGTTGATGTTACGCTGTGCTCGATTGGCTATAACAGGAAGTCTTTGGCCAAGGCTGCTTTAGAGATTTACTGGTAAGTGTTACCTGTAGTTTCTCGACCCGTTATGAGCCTCATATCGACATGACTTATCGAGTTATTGGGGTCTGACGTTTACCACCCCTAGGCGAGATATGCGACATATCAGACGAACAGACCGGACTGTACGGTAGTGTTACTAATTGGATTCACAGGAGTGTGAGCGGGCTTGCTCGTTGATCTTCTGATCGCTCAATACCCGGGTGGCAATTACGTTTAGCAGACCGCTTGCGGCTTGTGGGTGTGTAACATTTTGAAAATCGTTCCGGTGAAATTTCGTAAAATCGGTAAAATAAGGGGGTTTTCTGTAAAAAGTCAAAATACAAATATTTTTATTATAAAATTAAATATACATATTCTATCTATGTAATTACTAGTATTTAGTGTTTCTTGAGCCACTGGTGAAATTTCAAATTTTCTGAAAAAAATTTCCGAAATTAATTATTTTAATATTATTTTAAGCCGTCACTAATACATTTAATTAGGGAAAATTATAAATTGGAATGAGTTGAAACAAATTTTGTACATCATAACACATTAAACAAAATTTTAATATGTTGTTTTTGAAATGAAATGAATCTATAAAACGGTGTTAGAAAATATCAAAGAAAAAAAGGCTTTAATGGTGAAAAAATAAATTAAATGGAAAGTGGGGTTTTTTCTAAACTTGGAACTTTTTTTATATACCCACACCCACCCAAATTTCCCACATGGCCGAGCCCCCAAATTCTCATTTCATTTCCACACTTCAAGGCCAAAAGAAATGATATTAAATAGGAATTCAATAAACAAAGTTGTATGGGTTAATAAAGTGAGGCATGGGCTTTATTTTTCCTTGCTTCACAACACACCCACACATTTTCTCCCACCCTCTCCCATTTTAGCCGAGCCCTATGGCTGCAGCCCCCCTCATCTTCTCCTTCTCATTTCACTACAAAATTCATCACAAAATGCCTCAAAAATCCATATAAAACCTCATTAATCTCCTAATTTAAATCCTACCCATTATTCCTTGACCCATCTAGCTTGGATTCATGAAGCAAGAAGCCATTTTGGAGACCAAGATTTTCATGCTAGAACTCTAATTTTGTGAGGTACAATCTTACTTTAATTGTTATCTTGTTAATAATTGTTGTAATCCAAGCTAATTAGGTGTTTTATTATGGGTTTAATTGAAGTTGAAATCTAAAGAGAGGGTTTTGAAATTCAAGTGAGGGTTTTGATTTGGAGCTAGGGTTTGATCACTTGAGATTGGTTGTGATGTGTGGTTTCACATCTTAAGTATGCTAAAAACCTAACCTAATTGCTAAATTTCGAATTGTTACAACTAAATTGTCCAAATTGCTTAATTGTTGCAAACTAGGTTTTTAGATTTAATTTGAAAATATGAGATTAAAATATGGTTAGGGTTTTTATCACATTATTAGCTATATAATGTGTAGATTAACATTTTAGAGCATGCAAAATCTAGTCTAGTTGTGGATTTGTGTATTGTTGCTTTGAAATGGTTAAAATTGGGTTAATGTGCAAACTAAAAATTTTGGTTTAATACAAATTAGTGTGATAAAATCTAGTTAAAATTTATGTGGCCTAATTAAGCTAATTAGTGAACATTGCGGCCGCTAGATTTGTTTAAACAGCAAGTTTTGTACTAAAACGGTTAAATTTTGCTTACTAGAGTTTCGGGAAAATAGCTTTTAAAGCGAATTTGAAGTTTTGATGAAGTAAACCCTATTTTATATATATATTTTGTGGGTTGTGAAACCACGAATGGTGCGTTTGTGTTTTTCTCGATCACTCGGCATTTGTACGCCGATGTTGAGGGTTTTGGGTTGATTTGAGAGAGCGAACCATAGGTTTTGACCTATGTGAGATTCGTGTGTCGTTTTGGTCATGAGTTGGATTTTAATGCGATACGGTGCGTTATGATATGTAGGTACCCCATGTGGACTTCGAGACGACAATCAAGCGCGTGGCGACGTCGACACCGGCGAGCGACGACCAGGTGAGTAGATTTATATCTACGGGGAGAAGTCGGGTGGATGGCGTATAGCATCCCCGCAGTTCGTGGTGATGTATACGAATACGTATACACATATATATTGATTATATATTGTTTGAGTTTATTGATGATAAATATGGATATTTGGTGTGCTTGGATGATTTAGTGTCGCGAAACCCTAGAGTAGTGGTCGCACCACACATGCACACACCCACCCATACTTGCATACATTCTTCTTTCATAAGTGCATATATGGGATTATATATTTATGTGTTCACCTGGGTATAGGACTAGGTGTTCACATACTGGATTGAGGATGATACTTGGGATTGAGATGAGTCGATGAGATTTAAGTTGAGGCCGTGAGATCGGTGATACGGCAGGATTCGTACTTGAGATACGTCCTGATGTTATAGCGGATCTTTGGATGACAATGCCATGTGAATAGTGATATTAGTAGTGTACTAGACGTAGGTCAGTACCCCAGATGATGATCTTGATAAAGAGGATACTAGATAAACAGTGTGATGAGTATGATATTGACCCGTACCCAGATTTGGGGATGCCGTACGACGGATTTACGTACGAGCTATATATTGATGATTGATTCGCACTCTTGACTTGGGATGTCTGATTATAGATATGGTATCGGATATGATATTATTGAGGCGGGATCACCGACTAATATATATACAGGTATGTATATGTATCAACTCAGATGTTAGGCGGTTTCCTAACCTGTAGTTCAGCTTGTTAGTTCAGCCGTATAGTTTAGTGTAGTTGTTAGACTAGATTAGACTCCTACCTATTTCAAAAACTAACGAATCGTGGGTATTTTAAGAGACAGGTCAAGGGATTCTACGGATATTTAAAAATACGTATCTTTTCTTAAAAACACCGTAGCCCTTATTTTCAAAACATCGCGATTCGTGTTATTTCAAAAGGCACTATTGTAGGACTTATATTAGGGTAATGCAGTTTAGTTATCGTTGTGTCTGGTATTCAGCTCCCGCTCATTATTGCTGTTCGCTCTGCATCGCATACTTACATTGTTATTTCATATTGCATTGTTGATATTATGCTGTTAGGACACCAGCACCATTACCGATGATGCGTATGTACCACGTACACTTACTTGCCGGCTCACACACATCTTCATCGGTAATTGCCATGTCACGTACACCTTAGAAAATATTATGGCTTAACTTAGCTTGATAGCTAGTAGTTTGACATGATATTAGTGTACTTACCTTATATGCCAGCGTAGATATTGTAGTTATTACTTGTTACTTCATGCATACTGTTATTCATTGTTATGCCGTATTCATGGATTCTCATGCCTATATTCATGGTTTTATATGCTATTGATGATTTGGATTCGGATTTCCATGAGATTTTCTGGATTTGGGGGAAAACCGCAAAACTTGTATAAGCTTCTTTCCTCTCTTTTAAATAAAAAGTGCGGTTTTCCCATGATGTATGAGTCGTCCACCATGAGTTTGCTGATGGATTTCGAGACCCAATTCGAGGAGGTGGATGAACCGTTTTGGGTACATGGTGGGCCCGGTGCGGTACCCCGGGGCAAGAAGATCGTGTTGTTGACGTTGAGCCTGTGCAGGGGAGCACGACCGACCGGTGATATTTGTTAGTGTTTATGCCCTAGAAGGCCATTACTGTATCATACTAGTTTGTATATTACTTAATGGAAGCTTGGAATATTCACATGTATATAACAGTCTTGCTAAGCATGGTAGTATGCTACTTGGTTTTTCTATCTTAATATGTGAGTATACGTATTGATAGAGCTCTTAGGATCTTGCTTGACTACCAGCGTTGTGATGGCAGTCACACTAGTGGGGGCTGGGTAGTCTACAAGCACATCCTTATTTAGGTCCCTGGTCGTTGGATTATCGAGACAGAGCATCGATACTCCGGAGTAGACTAGTGTGTACGCTTCTCATCCCAGTTGGGGAGATGGTCTGTCCCACAGCCGTCAGTACGTCGTACTGGAGATAGTATACAGGTGCTCGTTAAATTACGGGTACACCGGACATGACTCACAGGGAACTGTTGGTTGGTTTTATACCAGTCGTCAGTGAACAGTTCCCAGGTGACATGAGTACAGCATAGTCCGCAGACTTGACACTGCTACTTCGCCTCGAGTGCGTCCCACTGTTCTTAGATTGCTACCCTACCACGGCTCAAAGGAGTCGTGAAAACAGGTAGCAGTTGGGTGCAGTCCCGAGCACTTAGAGGCAGTGGCGGTTAGACAGGATTCGTCTCTCCCGGTATTGGGGGTTGATATCGCGCTGTGTCAGAGAGCCATTACGCAAAGTCCCTGGCCAGGGCAAGCGAGATTTGCTGGTAGGTTCCAGTAGTTTCTCAGGGTGTAATGGGCTTCCCTCCGACATGACTTATACCGCTATTAGGGGACTGACGCTTGCCGCCCCCCTAGGCCCGATATGCGATAGTCTAAGACGAACGGACCGGACTGTA
The DNA here is from genome assembly GCA_030015575.1 of Agapanthus africanus. Lineage (NCBI taxonomy): Eukaryota > Viridiplantae > Streptophyta > Magnoliopsida > Asparagales > Amaryllidaceae > Agapanthus > Agapanthus africanus. The sequence continues at coordinate 299,591,747 of CM057349.1, forward strand.
TGGAGATTGTCACATCAGACTCAGTAGGAGTTCGGATGGGTTTCCTCATCGGCCTTCTTATCGACATCTACCTGGGGACCGTTACGTACAGCTAGTGCCGCTTGCGGTCTGTGGTTAAACCCACTGCCAGCGTAGTAGTCGAGTCTCTAGAGTCCCACACAGAGAGTTTCCCTACTCCAGGCGAAACGATATAGAGGTCGTATGGTTTTACGACAAGGGTTCGGACGCATACGTGTGTTTACGCACGTACGACTTTCGGACAGTTTTTACCAGTCGGCTTTGGTTTAAGCCAGTTACTGGTATCCGGTTATTGGATTTATACAGTCTAAAGTTTTTCCGTATTTTTTGCGGAAAGGAGGGGCGTTCTCGTAATTGCGCGAGAAGCTTCTAGAAGATGGTGACTAAGGAGGTTTAGGTGGCATATGCAATGAATGTGATTAGTGAGTCATATGGATGATTCATCCATGTCATTAATGCATGATAAATGCTTAATGACTCATGGAGTGAATCATCACTAGATATTATCAAGCATGGTTGCTAAATTCATTTATTATTCTTTTCTTGATAAAAGAAATGCTTGATATATATCATGTTATCTCACTATTCACATTTCATTATCTTTATCATCTTCTCTCTCCTCAAGCTCTCCCTCTTCAAACACTAATCCTCCCCTCTCATGAGTTGAGTACAAGGATTAGTAAGACTACTTAATCCATAACCCTCTCTATATTTCACCTAGCTTCTTTGATTAGCACTTAAAGAAGTTTAGTTGCCTCAAGTTTAGAGGCTAAGCTTGGAGTAAAGCTCTCGGGTGGATCGTCTACTACTTCGAGAAGGCCGAGGAGGAAGAGGAGTTCACAAAGACGAAGGACACGATTCGTTAGGTATAATCCCTAAACATAGTAGCATAGAAACTCTATGTTTTAAGTTAGTTATCGTTTAGCTTCGATTCAAGCGGTTAGTCGATGTTTGTTCACTAAACAAGTTCGTTTTTGAAAATTCCGCCTCCCCATAAGAATTGGGGTGTTGTACATCGACTTACAGTGGTATTAGAGCCTCGCTAAACAATAAATAAGTTACTTGCAAATTTGTATGAATTTCGAACGGAAAAAACGAAACCGGAAAAGCCCGAAAATATCAGTTTCTGTCGATTTTTAAATGAAGTCCAAAATTTTTTCAGGGAGGTTCAGAAAGCTTAAAAAGACAGTAGAAGAACACCCAAGAAAATTGGGCACATGATTCGGCTAAAGCGCCGCGGAAACGCGGCGGATCCCACCGATCTGCCGCGGTTCCGCCGCCGAGTTGCCGAGTCATGAACCCAATTTTCCTGTGTTGGTTCTGTGTGATATTTGGGATTTTCTGGAATATTTAATTTTTGCTCAGGTTTCAGATTTGCAGAGCAGTATTGGAGCAAAATTAAAAGTGTTTAATCGATCGAAATTATACAGTATTTGCTTGTTGGATTATATCTGTGTTTGTATAATGTGTTCGTAAACCTCCCCTAACTGCTAGTATGTCAGTTGGCAGGGGGTTGCACATTTCTGAAATGGATTTTATCTGTTTGTGCATATGAACTGTGTTGGACTGTTGTGATGTATAGCCGAAGTTATGTGATGGGTTATCATTTAATTCATTTGATGTAAATGTAATTTGTTGTAATATTATTTTGCGGGGCACATCCAGGTTGCGGTTGTAGCCACCGTTGTATTATTTCATTTTACTGTTTTTGCTCCTAGGACAGACCCAAGGTGGGGTGCACAAACTGCCGGACGGGTAGTTTGCCGCACCCGTAGGGGTCGAGGGTGTGGTAATGGCTATTCATCACAACTGTGTAATCCGTCTTTTGTTGCAGGCTCAAAACAAACACGGATTGCTTGCAAATCCAATAAAGTTCATCTGTGATCTGGAATGCCTATTATTGCGTCTGACGAATGTACAATATCTATATATGATAGCTATTTAGACGTCACTTATGTTTTACACCCGCGCTAGCCCAGCCCCCGCTCTGTCGTTAGTTAAGTAACCTAACGGGTGATGACGGGACCCCGTGGCGAATGCGGATGGCATAAGAGGACGTTGTATTTTCGTTGTTTTCTGCAATGATAGGTTAATGATGGGACGCATTATTTATAATGCAAAGAAAACAAACCAAAGTTTAAATCGTTGGAACAATTTAAAAGAAACCACTCGGTTAATTTTAAAACAGATATTTTTAAATGCGGAGACTTAACCACTCCTTTTAAAAGCTATCAGGTTCCTTCGGTTATATCAAGTTCACTACGTTCACGGTTTCGCCAAAACCATTCGTAGCCCTCCGTCATTTCATCTGGGTATTCAGTAGTATTCAAGCTATGTATTTTGACCAACGCCAAGGCATAGTGTTTGGTAGCTGCTGGGTATTCATTTGTTGCATAGATAGATGAGTTAGTTTGGGACAGTCGTATGATCATTTTGGCCAACGTCAAGGATATGTACGGATGGGTTCAAATTAACAAGATAATGATGGATAGAACTTGACATGTGACTTATGATATTTTGACCAACGCCAAGGTCATAAGAGCATGGGGCAAAAATATATATCTGGAATTTCTAAAGAAATTAAAATTTGCAAAGAGATGCATACCATTTGGAGTTTGATGAATGTTGGTAGGATTCCTTCAACATTATCATACGATGATATTTGGATCCCGATCCTACTGTGAGTATATGCTACTTATCAGGATATTCGTCACTTAACGATCAATGCTATAAATCTAGTAGGTGTCCAGAAAAGTGTCAGCGGGGTTACGCCCCCAGAGAAAAGAGGTTATTTAATTAAGGAACTTCGCGAAAGCGTTGGAAAACCTCCCTCGAAGTACCGACACCAGCCTGGCTGAACGGTTAAGCAAGTATTGTACAGTGAGAATAGTCCTGGCTAATTCTTCTTTTATGGTTTGAGGAAGGATTTGAAAAACAGTGGGAGCCATCCAGTTTAGATAAACTAAAAACCACTCTAAACTTACAAGAGCATCATGCTAAAGAGTTTTCTTCTCTCTCTCCTAGTTGCAGCGACCCTGAAAATGACTGGACTTAAGTTACTTTTAGAGAAAAATATACTGACAGGGCCAAACTATAAAGATTGGCTGCGGAATGTCAAAATGGCTTTGACCTATGACAAATTGGGGTACATCCTCACCGCTACGGCACCTGCTGTCCCTGGTCCCAAATCCAGCAATGCGGATAAGGAAATCCGCAAAACTTGGGATTTAGATTGCGCGAAAGCCAAGTGCATCGTGCTTGCCTCAATGAACAATGAACATCAGAGGAGGCACGAGGATATGACCCTAGATGGCATATTTCTCCATACAAAGGAACTTTATGGAGAGCAATCTCGTATAGCAAGATACGAGACCTCTAAGAACTTGTTTCGAGCGAGGTTGGCTGTCGGGTCATCAGTAGGAGAACATGTCCTAAAGATGATTGGCTATATTGAAGAGCTCGCAGACCTTGGGACGACTTTGGATAATGAGCTATATACAGACCTTATTCTCCAGTCCCTTCCTCCCACCTACGCCCAGTTTATCCTGAACTTCAACCTTCAAGGAAAAGAAGTTGAACTTCCGGAACTCCTGAACATGTTAAGGAGTGCAGAGGGCACCTTGCAGAAGGCAAGAGAAACACCCGCTATGTTTGTTGGCGGTGCATCTTCTTCCGGGTCCAAGGCTAGGGCCAAAGGAAGGAAGAAGAAGGCCGTCCCCAAACCTAGAGGAGGTGTTAGTAAGGTAGGAGGGAAGGGAAAGAAAAAGTTTGCGGTACCGGTAGTTGGCCAGGATGAGTGCTTCCATTGTCACAGGAAAGGGCACTGGAAGAAGGATTGCAAGGCGTGGAATGCCAAGAACCAGGAACCGAAGCAAGCTGTGGCTTCGACTTCAGGTGTGTTTGTAATTGAGAATTGTCTGTCGATCAACTCTACTTCCTGGGTATTGGATACCGGATCAGGATCTCATATTTGCAATTCATTGCAGGCACTGAGAAACCGTAGAGTGCTAAAGGAAGGTGATATGACCCTAAAGGTGTTAGTTATATGTATGCCCTAGAGACCATTACTGTACATTGGATGTATATTGTAGTGGATGCTGGGACATATATAGGGAGGACTTTCTTGCTCAACATGATAGTATGCTATCTGGTTACCCTTTACCTTAACGTGTATGCTGATTGTCTCTCTGTTACATGTTGGTAAAGCCCTTAGGATCTGTACTTGGCTACCTGGACTATGATGCGGATCATACTAGTGGGGACATGGTAGTCTATAAGTACATCCTTCAAAGTCCCTAGTCGTGGGTGTATCGAGACGGGGCATCGATATACCAGAGTAGACTAGCGTATACCTTCTCGACCCATACAGATGGGCGATGGATGATCCCATATCCATTGGTGTTTGACATCAGAGATGATATACGGGTGCTCAGTAGAGACTGGGTACACTGGACGGACTCGCCGAGAACTCCCAGATGGTATTATACCTCACGTCAGATGGCAGTTCTCTGGTGACACTGGTACAGAGTAGTCTGTTGACCCGAGATCGTCATAGAGTCTTGTGTGGTTCCCACTGTGCTTTGATTTCCATCTTACCACGTCCAAGAGGGCGTGCAAAACGGTGGTTTTTGGGTACAGTCCCGAGTCACATGGAGGCAATGAGCGATAGGAGGGGATTCGTCTCTCCCGGTATAGGGGGTTGATGTTGCGCTGTGTTCGATTGGCTATAATAGGAAATCCCTGTCCAGGGTTGCTGAGATTTACTGGTAAGTGTTACCAGTAGTTTCTCGAATTGTTATAGACCTCATATCGACACGACTTATCGAGTTATTGGGGTCTGACGTTTACCACCCCTAGGCGAGATATGCGACATATCAGACGATCAGACCGGACTGTACGGTAGTGTTACTGGTTGGATTCACTGGAGTGTGAGCGGGCTTGCTCGTCGATCTTCAGATCGCTCAATACCCGGGTGGCCGTTACGTTTAGCAGACCGCTTGCGGCTTGTGGGTGTTTGATATGATCATCACCTGCTGCCGGCGTATTGACGAGTCTTTAGAGTCCTACACAGAGGTTTCCTGGCTCAAGCGAAACGAAATAGGAGCGCATATGAGATATGTGCGGGACTGAGAATAATGCGTGTATGTGATACCGTATTTCATTCTCTCAATCAATGCGTCGAATGGTTGTATGCGATATAACCTAGTTATCGATTCAAGCGTTAATTCGATAAGCCGATACATTGGATACTAGTCGGTTATATCCGATAGGACCGGATCGTTAAATCAAGTGTTGATTTAATGATTTAATGCATAATAATATATTTGATATATTACTTTGCATTAACTAGTATCGGTTCACTTTAAATGGATTTTCTCGCTCAGATGTGCGCATTGCATATGCGATATGATTTGTGCACTTGCTTGTATCATATTTGATGGTGCATGCAAAAATGGTTAAGTATAAAGAATTAAACCTTGGTTAAAGGAATGGTTAGGGTTTATTATTTGTTATTCATTTATCTTATTTAATTATCTATTTATTTTTGATAAATGAATAAATGAAAAGATAATGAGGAAAATGGTTGCTTTCTTTTGACCATTCATGAATCTTCATGAAGACTTTGACCATTTTGTCTCATGCTTAACCCTAACCACTTCTATTAACTCAAGTTAATTCTCTACACCTAACCATGGTGAGAATTATGATAAGAATGGTTTTTTCCTTTTATTTTAATTCTTATCATAATATTTATCTTCTTCTTGCTCTTCTTCTTCTTCATGAAGAAGCTTGTCTTCATCAATGGCATATTGAGCATATGAGTGAGAAATCCAATTCTAAAGTCTACCCACTTCCTATTTCTTCATCCTCTACCTCTTGAAAAGTAGTAGAGTGTGTTTCCTTCATAAGTTTTTAGGGCTTGGTGAAGGTGGAGCTTGTTTTAGCGATGCCTCGACGTAGATCATCTTCGGCATGGACATCGACGACCTAGCTCGCTTTTTCTCCGACGAAGCCGACTCTAGAGCCCGGATTCCTTTTGGACAGCGGAGACGAATTCGTTGCGGAGCTATGGAGGTGGAGCACTGGATCTACAAAGGTTGTATTTCCGATATCCCATTAGTTAAGTGTTAACTAGTTAACTTTTTCGCCTAAACTTCTAGCCGACGATCCGTAGTCGGGTCTCTCGGCACCTAGAATCCTTGAAATTGGCATGGTTGATGCCTTGTGAGACCTCACTAGTGTGCCTAGGAACCCTACAGTGGTATCAGAGCCTAGCTAGAGCCTTAGGCGAAGTCCAGACGGAATTTGAAACCCGAACGAACCGAAACCCGACCCAAAAATAGCTCTCTGGACATTTTCTGTTTTTCTGGATTTTTGTCAATTAAAAATGCTTAAAAAATTCAGCAATGAAATCCAAGAATTACTGTGCAAAACGTTTCCAATGAACAGTGCAAACGGCGGCGGAACCGCGGCAGAAGCCTGGCTTCTGCGGCGGTTCCGCGGCACGTTGGTGACGTCAGCCCTTGGTTTTTCCACAGTAATTCCTGATAAATTCTTCTGAGTTTTCTGGGAATTTTAAATTGATTCCAGAGTTTTATTTTCTGGGTTGGATTGGGGACTCGATGAATCGATCGGATTTTTAACTTTGTCTATGTGGCTTTCCGGATAAATTTTAGAATATGTTAAAAAGTTCGACCGGATATAAATACCCAATTTTTCCGCTGTTGGGAAATTTCCAAGTGTTGGATTTTTCCGTAGTTTAACGACGTTCTAAGTAGTGCAAGTAACGCGATGGACCCTCTAGAAGACAACAAACCTTAACTCGATTATGTGACCGTCTTGAACTGCCCTTTGAACCTTCGGGTTTGGGGCAGTACGGCGTGCCACATGTGAGGCGTTGGCTTGACCCTTCTACGGCTGGACCGTTGGTACTGAGGCACGAACTGAATGTTTTTAGACTTGTTTCATGTGATGAGCTGTATCGGGAAAACTTGGGTGTTCGATTGTTCGATCGGAAAGTTTGACATTTTCTATTTATCCGGAATGGGATACAATAATTGGAATTCACAATAAGTTATGAGATAACTGAATGAATGTTATAAACATAGCACTTTAGTCTCACTTGATCGGTTGCCACGGAATTTTGATGTGATCAAAAGTCCGTCGCAATCACGTAGCGTACGCGGATACTCGCCGGGTAAACTTAATAGACAGCTACACCCCATAGCCCCGACCAAGTGACTGTAGGAGAACCACGTCGCCGAAAGCATCCGTTCGGGTGCTCACGGTAGCGGTGTTCCGCCTTGGTGTACTTCGTCGACGGTATCGGGGGTGCGGCCGTCTACTGAAGTTTGCGACGAGCATTCGATCAGGATGTCGGGAATCTTGTTGAATTGCCCGACTTGATATTGAAAAGAGTTTTCGATTTTGAGACTAAAATGCGGGGTTTATAATTGTTAGGCATGTGATGTCTAAGGAATTCATTTGGTCAGGCATGCGATGTCTGAGTAGGTTGCGGATTCCAACTGTTGTAGTTTTACACTTTCTTTTCTGTGACCGTAAGTGTAATATGTGATATCGCCGGTTTCGTTGCTATATGTCAACGACAATTGGGATGCGCATATTTACTTACGTTGATGACATGTGATGTTATGTGTTGCTGGATATGTTATATTGGATCGTCGTGTTTGAATAGCCGGGGTTTTTTATGTGAGATGAGTGTTTTTCATTTTCATTCATGTAAAAACTTGTATGTAATATTCTTTTATTGGGGCACTTCCAGGTTGCGGAAGTTATCACCGTTTGTATATTATTTACTTTTCCGCACTAGGATAGACCCAAGGAGGGGAGCATAAGTAACCGGGTTCTGGAGTCCAGTGGGAGACCAACTCGAGGAGTCGAGTCTGGGTCTCCTAACTCTAGAATTGGCAGGGTTGCTTGCCGCTCTCGTAGGGGTTTAGGGGTGTGGGTTTGGCTATTCATCACGACCGTGGAATCCGTGTTTTATACTGGCTCGTATTGAAAACACGGACGTCCTAGTATATCCAATATTTCATATGTTTCTTCTGCTGCGATATCTGTGATGTGATCATGTGATGTTCTATAATAGATACAGTATATAGTATATATGATATATTATATAGACGTTACTTATGTTTTACACCCGCGCTAGCCCTGCCCTGCTCTGTCGTTAGTTACCTAACCTAACGGTGCACGAGGGGACATCGAGGCGAATGCGGATGGCATAAGTGTACGTCGTATTTATCTGTGATGTTTAGGTACTTAAATGGTGGGACTTCATTAATATGATTAATGAAATAAAAGAAACCTAAGATGTTGTAGAATCGAATTTCAAAATAAAACAGGTAGCTACAGTTCTTGCTTTGCACAGCGGTATATACGATATATCCTGCACCTTATTCGATAAGGAAAGGACCGAGATCCCTTCACCGGGAGTGACTCCTTTAGCAATAACTGGCAGATGCTACACACTCGGTTTGGTTTTTGATTGCTTTTAAGAGTTTTTGCTTTGCACAGTGATATATATGATATATCCCGCACCTCATTCGACGAGGAAAGGACCGACGATCCCTTCACCGGGAGTGACTCCTTTAGCAAAACTAGAAAAGCCTCAAAAGCACTCCATTTTAAAATCATTTGATTTTGCAACGATATCAAGTTCATTACGCAATAGGTTTTCAGAAAAACCTGTCGTAGCCCTCCGTCATTTCAGATAAGTACTAGTTAGTATTCGTGCTGCGGTTGTTTGGCATGCGTCAAGGCGTAGTGTACAGTAGCTAACTAGTGCTTATCTGCTAGCATACGATGCGATTGGATTAGGGTATTCGTACGGCGTTGTTTGGCATGCGTCAAGGGTCGTGCGGGTAGGTTTAATTCAATCAAGAAATGTACGGGTTGAACTTGACTAGCAGACTATGGGTTGTTTGGCATGCGTCAAGGTCATAGCGAGCTAGGGGCAAAATATTATCGGGAATTTCAAGTGTTGAAATTTGCAATGAGATTGCATACCTTCTATGAGATAGTTGGATCCCGATACCCGCTGCGAGTAAGAGTTACTCCTGGGAGAGTTTTACACATTACAATTAGCCGATCAAGTAGGTGTCTAGAAAGGTGTTAACGAGGTTACGCCTCTGGGAAAACGAGGTTTACATTAATTAGGTTCGTGCGAAAGCACGGGGGACCTCCCTCAAAGTACCGACACTGGCCTGGCTGAAAGATTGGCGAACTTGTAGTGTGTAATTAATCCCGGCTAGTCTTTCCTTTTAGGGTTTGAAGGAAGATTTGATAAAAAGCAGTGGGAGCCATCCTGATTAGATAAAATAATAACCAATCTATTCTTGCATGAGCGCACGCTGAGTGTTTTCTGCTCTCTCTCTCCAGGTAGCGACCATATCACGCCTTAATCAAGATAATAAAACGGATATTTGACCGAACCCGCTTGTTATACTGAGCTGGGGAACGTTGGTCCCGCTCCAACTTATAATTGTTATAAGGCAGAGCAGGAAATTTGGGGATTACCAGAATTCCCATACCGCCCAAACGAAGAGAGTGCATGCTGATGCATCATCTTCGGGTGTGTTCATTACAAAGAACTGTTTCTCAGTATCCTCCTGGGTATATGATACCGGATCAGGATCCCAGATATGTAATCTGATTACATAGGGCTACAAAAGGTAGAAAAACTGAGAACGGGTGATAAGTTTCATGAGGCAGAAAACGGGGCAAGTGTTGCAGCCAGGTCCGTTGGTCACTGTCACCCTGTATTACCTGAATACATTGATTCTGAACAAATGTTATTAGATACCGAACCTGTTATACAAAATCATATCAGTCACTTTATTAGTAAAGAAATGATATTATTTTGTATTGTTGGATAATGTTTTGAACATTTCCTATATCAAATGTTGATCGGTTCAGGCACGTTATCTAAAAGCATTAATGTTCTAAATCAAACTACAGTTCTTAGTATGCAGAACACACACAAGAGGAAGAGTTCAGAAATGAACGAATCCTTCTTGAGGTATTGTAGACTAGGTCAGATCAATATGACCCGACTAGCTAGAGTTACATAAAGATGCATATTTAAATTAGTTTGAATTTACATCTTGTGAAACTCGCCAGTCATGTCACAAAGATAAGATGACCATAGCTCTGTTTACTGGAAACAGAGAAGGAGTTAATAAACTCTTGGGACTGATACATGATGATGTATGTAAGGTCCCCAGTCTACACATACCAGGACTGGTTCTTTATACTTCATTACGTTCTCTGATGATCTCTCAAGATTCAGACATATGTTCCTGTTGAAACACAAGTCCGAACCTTTTGAGATATTCACAGAATATAAGTTAGAAGTAGAGAACCAAAATACGGGTATAAGTATTATGTCCTTTGATGAGATCAAGGAGGAGAATACTTGAGCACGGAATTCTTGGACTTTTCTAAAGGAGAATGAGATTCTCTCTCAGCATTACTCCTCCTAATACACCATAGCACGATGGTATGTCGGGGCGGAGCAATCTCACCCTATATGATAAGGTGTGCTCTATGATGAGTACTACTGAGTTACCTATTTCCTTTTGGGAGTTATGTACTTGAGAAGTTGCATACCTATTGAATAGGGTTCGAATCAAATCAGTTGCCTACCGCTTCATATGTGATATGGAATGGGAAGAGCCCATATCTTAAGCTAGTTAAGATTTGGGGTTGTCCGGGCTATGTCTGAAAAGCAAAATCCGGACAAGCTCGAGGCAAGATCTGTTATGTAGAACTGGAAATGTTCCAGCTATACAAACTGCAGCAGATGATTTGGTACAACCAAAGGATTCAGTAGATACCAACGAACCTCAGCCTCTCCGCCGATCTAGTAGGGTTTCTCACCCACCTGAGAGATACTTCGGTTTCTCTATGACAGTGGGAGTGAGGATTGCATCATGAGATGATGACCCAACTAGTTTCGAGCTGGCCATCAGGAGTGAGACTCTGTAAGAATGGCTGGATGCTTAGCGATCTGAGATGGAATCCATGTACACCAACAAAGTATGGACTTTGGTTGCAATATCTGAAGGGTTAAATCCCCATCAGGAGCAAGTAAATCTTGAGAAGATTACTTGGTGTAGATGGAAAAGTTGAGACTTTCAAAGCCAGACTTGTTAAAGGTTTTCGTCATCAACCAGGCGTGGATAATGATGAAACCTTTTCCAGTACCTATGCTTAAGTCCATCCAGATACTACTTGCCACGGCTACATACCATGACTACGATATCTGGCGGTTGGGTGTCATGACAGCTTTTCTAAATGATGTTTTGGAAGAGAGCGTCTATAAGTACACAGCCAGAGGGCTTCGTAGACAGTGGGAGCAGCGGAAACGTGTGCAAGATGATTTATTGGATAAAACAGGCATCGCAGAGTTGGAACATCTATTTTGATGTGTTAGTCAAAGAGTTTGACATCATCAAAATGGTAGATGAACCTTGTATAAACAAAAAGGTGGTAGGGAGTATGGTGACGATCCTCGTAGAGTACGTGGATGACATACTCTTGATAGGGAAGGAATTTCCTATTCTACGCTCGGTCAATCTCCGTTTATCACATTGATTCTTTATATAGGATCATAATGATACCTACTAACTCCTGGATTTTGGATCTCTGAGATAGATCTAAATGGATGTTAGGATTCTCACTAGTTGTAGTGAGATGGTATCAATCGATCCTGGGGAGAATCACTGGAAGGGTTCCAGGGTGATAAAGACGACTGGATGTCAGTCGCAGGCATTGTCTTTACCCTCAGTAAAGGGACGGTATGTTGGAAGAGTTCCAAGCTAGATACCGTGGCATACTAGACGATAAAGGATGGATACATCGCTACTTAAGATGCTACCAAAAGAGGATGTTTGGGTGTATATTGGTTCATGAGATGAACTATGTTCCTCCCATTGTGTGACAATGGAGTTGTGGCTTATGCCAAGGAACGTCCGTCCCATCAGTAATCCAGACATATTCTAAGGCAGTATCACTTGATCATGGAGATGGTTGATCTCTAAGGGATCGAAGTTAGGAGAGTAGACTCAGAGGACAACACAGTGGATCCACTCACAAAGGCCTGTTCCCAGAGAGAGACTTTTATGGGATGGTTGAGTATGAGATACTACGACCACTGCTACAGATGGCCCTAGTGCAAGTGGGAGATTGTTAGTTATATGTATGCCCTAGAGGCCATTACTGTACATTGGATGTATATTGTAGTGGATGCTGGGACATATATAGGGAGGACTTTCTTGCTCGACATGATAGTATGCTATCTGGTTACCCATTACCTTAACGTGTATGCTGATTGTCTCTCTGTTACATGTTGGTAAAGCCCTTAGGATCTGTACTTGGCTACCTGGACTATGATGCGGATCATACTAGTGGGGACATGGTAGTCTATAAGTACATCCTTCAAAGTCCCTAGTCGTGGGTGTATCGAGACGGGGCATCGATATACCAGAGTAGACTAGCGTATACCTTCTCGACCCATACAGATGGGCGACGGATGATCCCATATCCATTGGTGTTTGACATCAGAGATGATATACGGGTGCTCAGTAGAGACTGGGTACACTGGACGGACTCGCCGAGAACTCCCAGATGGTATTATACCTCACGTCAGATGGCAGTTCTCTGGTGACACTGGTACAGAGTAGTCTGTTGACCCGAGATCGTCATAAAGTCTTATGTGGTTCCCACTGTGCTTTGATTTCCATCTTACCACGTCCAAGAGGGCGTGCAAAACGGTGGTTTTTCGGTACAGTCCCGAGTCACATGGAGGCAATGAGCGATAGGAGGGGATTCGTCTCTCCCGGTATAGGGGGTTGATGTTGCGCTGTGTTCGATTGGCTATAACAGGAAATCCCTGGCCAGGGTTGCTGAGATTTACTGGTAAGTGTTACCAGTAGTTTCTCGAATTGTTATAGACCTCATATCGACACGACTTATCGAGTTATTGGGGTCTGACGTTTACTACCCCTAGGCGAGATATGCGACATATCAGACGATCAGACCGGACTGTACGGTAGTGTTACTGGTTGGATTCACTGGAGTGTGAGCGGGCTTGCTCGTCGATCTTCAGATCGCTCAATACCCGGGTGGCCGTTACGTTTAGCAGACCGCTTGCGGCTTGTGGGTGTTTGATATGATCATCACCTGCTGCCGGCGTATTGACGAGTCTTTAGAGTCCTACACAGAGGTTTCCTGGCTCAAGCGAAACGAAATAGGAGCGCATATGAGATATGTGCGGGACCGAGAATAATGCGTGTATGTGATATCGTATTTCATTCTCGCGATCAATGCGTCGAATGGTTGTATGCGATATAACCTAGTTATCAATTCAAGCGTTGATTCGATAAGCCGATACATTGGATACTAGTCGGTTATATGCGATATGACCGGATCGTTAAATCAAGTGTTGATTTAATGATTTAATGCATAATAATATATTTGATATATTACTTTGCATTAACTAGTATCGGTTCACTTTAAATGGATTTTCTCGCTCAGATGTGCGCATTGCATATGCGATATGATTTGTGCACTTGCTTGTATCATATTTGATGGTGCATGCAAAAATGGTTAAGTATAAAGAATTAAACCTTGGTTAAAGGAATGGTTAGGGTTTATTATTTTTTATTCATTTATCTTATTTAATTATCTATTTATTTTTGATAAATGAATAAATGAAAAGATAATGAGGAAAATGGTTGCTTTCTTTTGACCATTCATGAATCTTCATGAAGACTTTGACCATTTTGTCTCATGCTTAACCCTAACCACTTCTATTAACTCAAGTTAATTCTCTACACCTAACCATGGTGAGAATTATGATAAGAATGGTTTTTTCCTTTTATTTTAATTCTTATCATAATATTTATCTTCTTCTTGCTCTTCTTCTTCTTCATGAAGAAGCTTGTCTTCATCAATGGCATATTGAGCATATGAGTGAGAAATCCAATTCTAAAGTCTACCCACTTCCTATTTCTTCATCCTCTACCTCTTGCCAAGTAGTAGAGTGTGTTTCCTTCACAAGTTTTTAGGGCTTGGTGAAGGTGGAGCTTGTTTTAGCGATGCCTCGACGTAGATCATCTTCGGCATGGACATCGACGACCTAGCTCGCTTTTTCTCCGACGAAGCCGACTCTAGAGCCCGGATTCCTTTTGGACAGCGGAGACGACTTCGTTGCGGAGCTATGGAGGTGGAGCACCGGATCTACAAAGGTTGTATTTCCGATATCCCATTAGTTAAGTGTTAACTAGATTGTTTTTCGCCTAGTTTTCTAGCAAACGATCCGTAGTCGGGTCTCTCGGCACCTAGAATTTTTGAAATTGGTATGGTTGATGCCTTGTGAGACCTCACTAGTGTACCTAGGAACCCTACAAAAGGTTGCTAACGGAGCTAGCGTGGGAGCTGCGTCCGTCGGGGATTATCACCTAGGATTGACGAGTGGACACATTTTGGTTTTACATAACTGTTATTTTGTACCACGCTTAACGTGCAATATCATATCAGTTTTCTTGTTATCAAATAAAGGTTATGATTTCACGTTTGTAAGAGATGTTGTTAACATCCACTTTAATCATGGTTTGATTGGGTCAGGTACACTAAATAACGGTATATATGTTTTAAACCAACTCCAAATTTTCAACGTCCAGAACACACTAAAAAGAAAGTCTCCAGATTTAAATAAAGCTTTCTTATGGCATTGTAGACTGGGTCACATCAATGAGAGAAGGTTGACTAAGTTGCATAGAGAAGGATATTTGGACTCGTTCGAATATCAAACTTATGACACTTGTCAATCTTGTCTCAAAGGAAAGATGACAAAGACTCCATTTACTGGACAAGGAGTAAGAGCGAGCGAGCTCTTAGGACTCATACACAGCGATGTATGCGGTCCAATGTCTACACATGCAAGAGGTGGTTTTTCATATTTCATTACTTTCACGGATGATTACTCAAGATACGGATTCATTTATCTGATGAAATATAAATCCGAGGCTTTTGAGAAATTCCAAGAGTATAAGAATGAAGTAGAAAACCAAACCGGCAAAAGTATTAAGACACTGAGATCTGATCGAGGTGGAGAATACTTAAGTGCCGAGTTCCTAGGTTACCTAAAAGAGAAAGGAATTCTCTCTCAGCTTACTCCTCCATACACTCCACAGCATAACGGTGTATCGGAGAGACGGAATCGAACCCTATTGGATATGGTACGATCCATGATGAGTAATGTTGAGTTACCGCGATCTTTCTGTGGTTATGCGCTAGAATCAGCGGCATATCTTTTGAACAGGGCTCCTACCAAGACTGTGCCTACCACTCCATATCAGATGTGGACTGGGAAGAAACCCCATCTTCAACATATGAAGATTTGGGGATGTCCAGCTTTTGTTAAAAAGCAGCATGTGGACAAGCTCGAGGCACGATCAGTAAAATGTATGTTTGTGGGATATCCAAAGAACTCCAAGGGATATTATTTCTATTACGCAGAGGAACAAAAGGTTTTTGTTTCTCGTAATGCCCATTTTCTGGAAAATCAGTTTTTTAGAAAAGGAAATAAGTGGGAGCGAAATAGAACTGGAAGAAATTCCAGAATCACAAACTGCTACTGAAAGTTTGGTAGAACCAGGAGTTCAAGAAGAACAGGACATTCCCGCACCCCTCCGCAGGAGTAGTAGGCCGTCTCATCCGTCTGAGAGATACTACGGTTTTCTCATAGATGGGGATAGAGAGGATTGCATCATAGATGATGATGAACCTACTGACTTCCAGCAGGCCATCCAGAGCGGCGACTCGGTACGATGGCTAGATGCAATGCGGACCGAAATGGAGTCCATGTACACCAACAAAGTATGGACTTTGGACTTTGCTCCAGATGGGGTAAAACCCATAGGATGCAAATGGATCTTCAAGAAAAAGATTGGTGTAGATGGACAGGTAGAAACCTATAAGGCTAGACTTGTTGCAAAGGGTTTTCGTCAAAGACCTGGTTTGGACTATGACGAAACTTTTTCTCCAGTGGCTATGCTCAAATCCAT
Source organism: Agapanthus africanus (assembly GCA_030015575.1). Classification (NCBI taxonomy): domain Eukaryota; kingdom Viridiplantae; phylum Streptophyta; class Magnoliopsida; order Asparagales; family Amaryllidaceae; genus Agapanthus; species Agapanthus africanus. The sequence continues at coordinate 299,607,859 of CM057349.1, forward strand.
TCGGGTCCTTCTTGCTATTGCTGCCTTCCATGATTATGAAATATGGCCGATGGACATAAAGACGGCTTTTCTGAATGAAAATTTAGAAGAGTGCGTCTATATGGATCAGCCAGAGGGTTTCAATCAGAGTGGGAGCAGCGGGAAAGTATGCAAGCTGCTTAAGTCCATTTATGGACTAAAGCAGGTATCGCGGAGTTGGAACATCTGTTTTGATGAGACAGTCAAAGAATATGACTTTATCAAAAATCCAGATGAACCGTGCATATATAGTAAAGTTGTAGCCAGAAGTGTCGTATTCCTCGTCTTGTACGTGGATGACATTCTATTGATAGGAAATGACATTCCTATGCTACAATCTGTCAAATGATTCTTATCACACAGGTTCTCCATGAAAGACCTGGGTGATGCCTTTTACATTCTGGGGATCCGGATCTATCGTGATAGATCCAAGAGGATGTTGGGACTTTCGCAGTCCAGGTATATCGATACTGTACTGAAAAGATTCAGTATGGAAGATTCTAAGCGTGGTAATCTACCGGCTTGTCACGGAATCACCCTCTCCAAAGAGATGTCTCCCAAGACTGATTTGGAAAGGGAACGCATGTCAATTATACCCTACGCTTCTGCGGTAGGCTCTATAATGTATGCGATGTTGTGCACCAGACCAGATGTAGCTTACGCACTGAGCGTGGTAAGCCGGTATCAGTCAGACCCAGGGGAGAAGCACTAGATAGCAGTAAAGAACATTCTCAAGTACCTGAGAAGGACTAAGGAGATGTTCTTGGTTTACGGCGGAAAAGACCTCAGGTTGGAGGCCTTTGCTGATTCCGGCTTCCAGAGTGATAAGGACGATTCCAAGTCCATGTCGGGTTATGTCTTTACCCTCAATGGAGGGGCGGTGTGCTGGAAGAGCTCCAAGCAGGACACCGTTGCTGACTCGACGATGGAAGCGGAGTATATAGCTGCTTGCGATGCCGCAAAAGAAGCAGTCTGGATGAAGAAGTTCCTAACAGAACTTCAGGTGGTTCCTACCATTGTTGATCCAATACCTCTGTATTGCGACAACAACGAAGCTATTGCTTTAGCGAAGGAACCAAGGTCCCATCAGAAGTCCAGACACATCTTAAGGCGGTATCACCTGATCAGGGAGATCATTGATCGTCAGGAGATCGAGGTTCGGAGAGTTGCTTCTGAAGAGAACATTGCTGATCCATTCACGAAGGCCCTACCTCAGATTCAGTTCGAGAGGCTACTCGAGATCATCGGTCTGCGATACGCCAGTACATGGCCCTAGTGCAGGTGGGAGATTGTTAGTGTTTATGCCCTAGAAGGCCATTACTGTATCATACTAGTTTGTATATTACTTAATGGAAGCTTGGGATATTCACATGTATATAACAGTCTTGCTAAATATGGTAGTATGCTACTTGGTTTTTCTATCTTAATATGTGAGTATACGTATTGATAGAGCTCTTAGGATCTTGCTTGACTATCAGCGTTGTGATGGCAGTCACACTAGTTGGGGCTGGGTAGTCTACAAGCACATCCTTATTTAGGTCCCTGGTCGTTGGATTATCGAGACAGAGCATCGATACTCCGGAGTAGACTAGTGTGTACGCTTCTCATCCCAGTTGGGGAGATGGTCTGTCCCACAGCCGTCAGTACGTCGTACTGGAGATAGTATACAGGTGCTCGTTAGATTACGGGTACACCGGACAGGACTCACAGGGAACTGTTGGTTGGTTTTATACCAGTCGTCAGTGAACAGTTCCCAGGTGACATGAGTACAGCATAGTCCGCAGACTTGACACTGCTACTTCGCCTCGAGTGTGTCCCACTGTTCTTAGATTGCTACCCTACCACGGCTCAAAGGAGTCGTGCAAACAGGTAGCAGTTGGGTGCAGTCCCGAGCACTTAGAGGCAGTGGCGGTTAGACAGGATTCGTCTCTCCCGGTATTGGGGGTTGATATCGCGCTGTGTCAGAGAGCCATTACGCAAAGTCCCTGGCCAGGGCAAGCGAGATTTGCTGGTAGGTTCCAGTAGTTTCTCAGGGTGTAATGGGCTTCCCTCCGACATGACTTATACCGCTATTAGGGGACTGACGCTTGCTGCCCCCTAGGCCCGATATGCGATAGTCTAAGACGAACGGACCGGACTGTATGGAGATTGTCACATCAGACTCAGTAGGAGTTCGGATGGGTTTCCTCATCGTCCTTCTTATCGACATCTACCTGGGGACCGTTACGTACAGCTAGTGCCGCTTGCGGTCTGTGGTTAAACCCACTGCCAGCGTAGTAGTCGAGTCTCTAGAATCCCACACAGAGAGTTTCCCTACTCCAGGCGAAACGATATAGAGGTCGTATGGTTTTACGACAAAGGTTCGGACGCATACGTGTGTTTACGCACATACGACTTTCGGACAGTTTTTACCAATCGGCTTTGGTTTAAGCCAGTTACTGGTATCCGGTTATTGGATTTATACAGTCTAAAGTTTTTCCGTATTTTTTGCGGAAAGGAGGGGCATTCTCGTAATTGCATGAGAAGCTTCTAGAAGATGGTGACTAAGGAGGTTTAGGTGGCATATGCAATGAATGTGATTAGTGAGTCATATGGATGATTCATCCATGTCATTAATGCATGATAAATGCTTAATGACTCATGGAGTGAATCATCACTAGATATTATCAAGCATGGTTGCTAAATTCATTTATTATTCTTTTCTTGATAAAAGAAATGCTTGATATATATCATGTTGTCTCACTATTCTCATTTCATTATCTTTATCATCTTCTCTCTCCTCAAGCTCTCCCTCTTCAAACACTAATCCTCCCCTCTCATGAGTTGAGTACAAGGATTAGTAAGACTACTTAATCCATAACCCTCTCTATATTTCACCTAGCTTCTTTGATTAGCACTTAAAGAAGTTTAGTTGCCTCAAGTTTAGAGGCTAAGCTTGGAGTAAAGCACTCGGGTGGATCGTCTACTACTTCGAGAAGGCCGAGGAGGAAGAGGAGTTCACAAAGACGAAGGACACGATTCGTTAGGTATAATCCCTAAACATAGTAGCATAGAAACTCTATGTTTTAAGTTAGTTATCGTTTAGCTTCGATTCAAGCGGTTAGTCGATGTTTGTTCACTAAACAAGTTCGTTTTTGAAAATTCCGCCTCCCCACAAGAATTGGGGTGTTGTACATCGACTTACAATATTACCAGACGTGTCGGATATCCGGAGGATACCGTCGTGGTCATGAGATGGATGGTCGGGGCCGGCCTGGACTGACGGCGCCCTCGTCATTGTGATTGAGACATTGAGATTTTGAGATATTGAGGCACAGAGACCGTGATAGATATCGAGATATTGGGATTACGTTTTGTGCCGATGCTAGGCACTGTTTTATGTTGATTTCATTATGATACCTCATTTTAAAAATACAGAAATCTCACTAATTTATGAAAGCAGTTTTCTTCAGTTTCATATATTCTGTTTTCATGCATTCATACCGCATCCATATGATACATTGCTACCTGAGGCACTGACACGGGCACATGGGATTACACTTGGGTTAGATATTTGCCCTAGCCATGGTTATGGGTTGCTGGTTATATATTTAAGGATTATATATTATGATCGTATGACCTAGGATTGCGTCATACATGCGATTTCTATTCGTAGATGTTTTTCTTTTCACGAGTTGGCAACTCACCCCCGTTGTGCCCCAGTTTCTTGCACGTTTGCCGTACAGGTTTCATTACGGCTTTGCGGGCACAGTTTCGTTCGGGTGACTTGCTAGTAGGTGGGGTGGGTTTTTTTTGGTATCGTACCCATCATATTACCTTGTATAATATTATTCAGTTGTATCTAGTAAATTCCATCAACCAAACATGTATTTATTTCAGAGATAGAGACCAGTGATGTTATTCTTTCGACCTTAGAGTCGCGCGTTATATTTCTGTGGATTTCTTGTGGTTTTGAGTTTCCTTTTGAGTTTTGATCCTCGCCCTTGGCGTTGTATATTATATTGCTTGTGTGGTTGTGACCGTAGATTGACGAAGAGCTAGCTCCCACTTGGGGATGCCTTTTATTGATTTCGTATACTATTCATGTTGTATCCCATTTGGGAGCCAGTATTTACAAAGGAGACACTGCCGAAATTTTCAGGAAATATTTGATGTTTTTTTAAAACCGCATAATTCGGCTTATGCTATTAAAACTACTTGATTTTAAATTGTTTTTCCTTCACTCTACTACTTTTCCTGGTTTGGATTTCTGGGTTTTCGGCTTACTTAGATTACGTACGCCTAGAGACGTTTTGTAGTTTAAATGCCGGTCATGTTCCGTACTTTCGGGGCGTGATAGGGTGTTTGATATGATCATCACCTACTGCCGGCGTATTGACGAGTCTTTAGAGTCCTACACAGGGGTTTCCTGGCTCAAGCGAAACGAAATAGGAGCGCATATGAGATATGTGCGGGATCGAGAATAATACGAGTATGTGATACTGTATTCTATTCTCGCGATTTGTGACATTGATCGGTTGTATGCGATATAGCCGGGTTATCGGATCAAGTGTTGATTCGATAAGTTGTTACTATTGATATTAGTCGGTTATATGTATATGACCGGATCGTTAAATCAAGTGTTGATTTAACGATTTAATGTATAATTATATATTTGATATATTACTTTACATTAACTATAATTGGTTCACTTAAGATTGATTTTCTCACTTGATGTGCACATTGTTTATATGTGATATATGCAAGTGTACATGTTTGTATCATGCTTGATGATACAAACAAGTTGTGTGTATGAGACTTGAACCAAATCAAGGTTAAATTAGGGTTTACTATTTTCCTAGCATATAACAAAAGAGTGTGACTTTGGTCAAAGTTATCAAGCTTCATGAAGCTTGATAAACATTGACAAAGTCAACTCTTTTGTCATTTGTATAAGATATTAGTTAACCCAACCCTTAACCTAATGCTTTGGTTAATTCTCTACATGAGTTAAGCATGAGGGCTTAACTCAACCATGGTGCCATAATTGAAAGGATAAGTTTCATTTGGATTGATTTTATTATTCATATGATTCTTTTTTTTCTTCTTCTTCTTCATCAAGCTCCACAAAAGCTTGCTACCTCCAATGGTGCCATGAGAAAAAGAGTGAGAAATCCAATTCTAAAGTGAACCCACTTCCTATTTCTTCATCCTCTACTACTTGCCATGTATTATAGGGTATTCTCTTCACAAAGTTTTTGACCAAGTGAAGAAATTGCTTGAGTTTGAGTCTCCTCGACGTAGATCATATTCGGCCTCGAAGTCAACGACCTAGCCCGATTATTTCTCCGACAAAACCATCACTAGAGTCCAGGATTCCGATGATCGCAGCGGAGGGACGTCAACACGGAGCTAAAGAAGTGGAGGACTGGATCTATAAAGGTTGTAATCCCTTTCACTTGTTAGTAAAGTTGTTTGCTAGCTTATAGTTTCGCCTATCCACTAGTTAACAATCTATATTAGGGTTTCTCGGCACCTAAATTTTTGAATTTGACATGGTTGATGCCTTGTGGAACCTCTTGAGTGTGCCTAGTAACCCTATAGTGGTATCAGAGCCTAGCTAGAGCATTAGGCGATGTGTTTGCAAAGTTAAAACCCCGATCAAACCCGAAAACAACAAATTAACCCCCTCTCTGGAAATTTTTTGAAATCTGGGATTTTTCTATATTAAAAATACCTAAAAAATTCAGCAGGGGTTTTCTAAGAATTACCATGAAAAACGAGCCCCTAATTCGTCTACATGGCCGCGGAACCGCGGCAATAAGCCCCTTTTGGCGGCGGTTCCGCGACAAGGTGTTGGTATTAGTGACGGTTTTTTCAACAGTAATTCTAGTTGCTGCTTATATATTTTCTGGCTATTATTATTTCTGACTCAAGTGTTGAGTGTTCTGGGGATTATTTTGTATTCGTTGATTCGATCGGAAATTTTAAATTCGTAATGTTTTCCGGATATTTTTAGAACATGTTAAAAAGTTCGACCGGATATAAATACCCACTTTTTCCCCTGTCGGGAAATTTCCAAGTGTTGGATTTTTCCGTAGTTTGAGAACGTTCTAAGTAGTGCAAGTAACGCGATGGACCCTCTAGAAGACAACAAACCTTAACTCGATTATGTGACCGTCTTGAACTGACCTTTGAACCTTAGGGTTTGGGGCAGTACGGCGTGCCACATGTGAGGCGTTGGCTTCTGTAAGTCCATGCTACCTCTCCCGGTACTTTTGGGCATGCGGAATTTGGTGAAAAACAATTTTCTAGAGGCGGTAACATGGACTCAAAACCGGATGTTTGTTAAACATCTAACTAACAACCTAACTAGGAGTTGTTAACTACTCGGTTAGGGGGTTATACCTTTCTTTCTTGAACTCCTTCGTCTTCGACTCCTTCCGGTGTACGGATCGGCCTCACCTCGTCGTCTCCTTGCGCCGAAGATGGATCCACCCGAAAGCTTCTACCTTTGGCTTCTTCTTCGAACTTTGAAGAAACTAGATCACTTGGCTTGCTAGGCCTTATGAACTAGAATGAGTAGAGGAATGTTTTGGTGTCTTTTTATCTCTAAGGCAATGAGTCTCAACATATGAGAATGGTTTGCCTTGAGGTAGAGAGAGCAAGAGGAAGAGGGAGAGCTTGAGAATGAGAGAGCCCAAGAGAGGGAAAGCAAATGATAGAATGAACCATACTCTTCTCATTCTCACCTCTCATAATCCAAAAGCCATCATAACAAAAATAGTAATCAAGTATTGTGTAAATGGTTTAAGTCAAAATGGCTATATCATTTCATGCACTCATTTTGCATAAATAGACAAGCAAGCAAAAGTCTTTGCCATGGAATGATAGCCATTGTCATGATGATGGTCAACTAGTCCAACCTAGTCAACCGGTCAACAAAGTCAACAAGTCAACAAAGTTAACCCCTCAACAACCATGTTACTATAATACTTAATTAATATTATTGTTAATTACATATCATATTCTCATTAGGGTTGAGCAAAAAGTCAATAGTCAACAGTCAACGGTCAACAACCCTAATGAGAATCCTCTGCCTCTGTCTCTCCGTCAACTGTGCATACACACCCGCATCCGCGTTCCGAGGAACACGAATACAAACGAGATAAAATCAATCCCAAAACGTACACTAGGATCTGGCTTAAACCAAAGCCCGCTAGTGTTAACTGTCCGGACACTGTACGTGCACAAGTGCACGGATGTGACCGAACCCTGTCGCAAAACCATGCGACCTGTCGCGAAACCATGCGACCTCTACTCTTTTGCCTAAAGGCGAATAGCTTTCTGTGTGGGACTCTAAAGACTCGACACTACGCTGGCAGTGGGTTTAACCACAGACCGCAAGCGGCACTAGCTGTGCGTAACGGTCCCCAGGTAGATGCCGACAAGAAGACTGACGAGGTGAAACCCATCTGAACTCCTACTGAGCCTGAATATGACAGTCTCCATACAGTCTGGTCTGTTCGTCTGATACATCGCATGGCGGGCCTAGGGGGGCGGTAAACGTCAGTCCCCTAATAGCGGTACAAGTCGTGTCGGAGTGAAGCCCAAAACACCCTGAGATAATACTGGAAGCCTACCAGTATATCTCGCTTGCCCTGGCCAGGGACTACTCGTGTAATGGCTCTCCTAGACACAGCGCGATGTCAACCCCCAATACCGGGAGAGACGAATCCTTTCTAACCGTCACTGCCTCCAAGTGCTTCGGGACTGCACCCAACTACTACCTGTTTGCACGACTCCTTTGAGCCGTGGTAGGGTAGTAATCTAAGTACAGTGGGAACACACTCGAGGCGAAGTGACAGTGTCAAGTCAGCGGACTAAGCTGTACTCATGTCACCTGGGAACTGATAACTGACGATAGGTATAATACCAACCGGTCAGTTCCCGACGAGTCCTGTCCAGTGTGCTCGTAACCTAACGAGCACCCACATACTATCTCCAGTACGGCGTACTGATGGCTGTGGGACAGACCATCTCCCACTCTGGGATGAGAAGCGCATGCGCTAGTCTACTCCGGAGTATCGATGCCCTGTCTCGATAGTCCTGTGACTAGGGACCTGCATAAGGATGTGCTTATAGATTACCCAGCCCCCACTAGTGTGACTGCCATCACAACGCTAGTAATCAAGCAAAGATCCTAAGGGCTCCACTAATGCGTATAGGTGATATAATAAAATAAACACATGTACACATTGAAGTAGAAACAAACCAAGTAGCATACTACTATCTTGAGCAAGATTGTTTATACAAGGTGAATATCCCAAGCTTCCATTAAATAATATACAAACTAGTATGATACAGTAATGACCTCTAGGGCATATACACTAACAATCTCCCACTTGCACTAAGGCCATGTACTGGCGTATCGAAGACCTATCATCTCGATCAGCCGCTCGAACTGAGTCTGGGGCAAGGCCTTGGTGAATGGATCTGCAGTGTTATCTTCTGAAGCAACCCTCCGAACCTCGATCTCCTGGCGATCCACGATCTCCCTGATCAGGTGATACCGCCTCAAGATGTGTCTGGATCTCTGATGGGACCTGGGTTCCTTCGCTAAAGCTATAGCCCCGTTGTTGTCGCAATACAGAGGTATTGGATCAACAATGGACGGAACCACCTGAAGTTCTTTCAAGAACTTCCTCATCCAGACAGCTTCTTTTGCGGCATCAGATGCAGCGATGTATTCCGCTTCCATCGTCGAGTCTGCAACGGTTTCCTGTTTGGAACTCTTGCAACACACCGCCCCTCCATTGAGGGTAAAGACAAAACCCGACATGGACTTGGAATCATCTTTGTCACTCTGGAAGCTGGAGTCAGCAAAGGCCTCGATCTGGAGGTCTTTTCCGCCATACACCAAGAACATCTCCTTAGTCCTTCTCAGGTACTTGAGAATGTTCTTTACCGCTATCCAGTGTTTCTTCCCAGGGTTTGACTGATACCGGCTTACCACACTCAGTGCATAAGCTACATCTGGTCTGGTACACAACATCGCATATATTATAGAGCCTACCGCAGAAGCGTAGGGTATAATAGACATGCGATCCCTCTCCAAATCAGTCTTGGGAGATATCTCTTTAGAGAGGGTGATCCCGTGACAAGCCGGTAGATTACCGCGCTTGGAATCTTCCATACTGAATCTTTTCAGTATGGTGTCGATGTACCTGGACTGTGAAAGTCCTAATATCCTCTTGGATCTATCACGATGGATCCGGATCCCCAGGATGTATGAGGCATCACCCACGTCTTTCATGGAGAACCTGTGTGACAAGAACCCCTTGACAGATTGTAGCATAGGAATGTCATTTCCTATCAAGAGAATGTCATCCACGTATAAAACGAGGAATACTACAGTTCTCGCTACAAATCTAATTTAGATGCATGGTTCATCTGGATTTTTGATAAAGCCAAATTCCTTGACCGTCTCATCAAAACAGATGTTCCAACTCCGCGATGCCTGCTTTAGTCCATAGATGGACTTAAGCAACTTGCACACCTTTCCGCTGCTCCCACTCTGAATGAAACCCTCTGGCTGGTCCATATAGACACACTCCTCTAAATTTCCATTTAGAAAAGCGGTCTTTACGTCCATTTGCCAGATCTCATAATCGTGGAAGGCAACAATGGCAAGAAGGATCCGAATGGATTTCAGCATAGCCACTGGAGAAAAGGTTTCGTCATAGTCCAAGCCAGGTCTTTGACGGAAACCCTTTGCAACAAGTCTAGCTTTATAGGTCTCAACCTGTCCATCTACACCAATCTTCCTTTTGAAGATCCACTTGCATCCTACGGGTTTTACCCCGTCTGGAGCAATGCCCAACGTCCATACTTTGTTGGTGTACATGGACTCCATTTCGGTCCGCATTGCATCCAGCCATTTTACCGAGTCAACGCTCTGAACGGCCTGCTGGAAGCTAGTAGGCTCATCATAATCTATGATGCAATCCTCTCTATCCCCGTCTATGAGAAAACCGTAGTATCTCTCGGACGGATGAGACTGCCTACTACTCCTGCGGAGTGGCGTAGGAATGTCCTGTTCTTTTGAACCCTCTGGTTCTACTAAGCTTTCAGTAATAGTCTGTGCTTCTGGAATTTCTTCCAGTTCTACTTCGCTCCCACTAATTTCCTTTTCCAAGAACTGGTGTTCTAGAAAGTGGGCATTACGAGAAACAAGGACTTTTTGTTCCTCTGCGTGGTAGAAAAGATACCCCCTGGTGTTCTTTGGGTATCCCACAAACTTGCACAGTACTGAGCGTGCCTCGAGTTTGTCCGCATGCTGCTTTTTGACAAAAGCTGGACATCCCCAGATCTTCAGATATTGAAGATAGGGTTTCTTCCCACTCCATAACTCATATGGTGTGGTAGGCACAGTCTTAGTGGGAACTCGGTTCAAAAGGTATGCAGCTGATTCTAGCGCATACCCCCAGAATGATCGCGGTAACTCAGCGTTACTCATCATGGACCGTACCATATCCAATAGGGTTCGGTTCCGTCTCTCCGATACACCGTTATGTTGCGGAGTGTATGGAGGAGTAAGCTGAGAGAGAATTCCATTCTCTTTTAAATAGTCCAGGAACTCGGCACTCAAGTATTCACCATCTCGATCCGATCTTAGAATCTTGATACTTTTGCCGGTTTATTTTTCTACTTCATTCTTATATTCCTGGAACTTTCCAAAGGCTTCGGATTTATGTTTCATTAAGAAGACATGTCCGAACCTTGAAAAATCATCCGTAAAAGTAATGAAGTAAGAAAAACCGCTTCGCGCATGTGTAGACATTGGACCGCACACGTCGCTGTGTACGAGTCCCAAGAGTTCGCTCGCTCTTACTCCGTGTCCAGTGAACGGAGTCTTTGTCATCTTTCCTTTGAGACAGGATTGACAAGTGGCATACGATTGATATTCGAATGGATTCAAATATCCTTCTGTATGTAACTTAGTCAATCTTCTCTCATTGATTTGACCCAGTCTACAATGCCATAAGAAAGTCTGATTGATTTCTGGAGACTTTCTTTTGTGTGTATTCTGGACATTGAAAATCTGTGGTTGGTTTAATACGTATATACCATTGCTCAATGTACCTGACCCAATCAGAACTTGATTAAGGTGAATGTTTACAACATTGCTTACAAACGCAAATTCATAACCTTCTTTAGAAACCAAAGATACAGAAATGATATTACAAGTTGCGTTGGGTGCAAAATAGCAATTACGCAAAACCAAAACATGTCCATCTGACATTCCCAGGTGATAGTCCCCCACGGCCTTAGCATCCATGCTAGCTCCGTTTGCAACTTTGAGGGTCATGTCACCTGCCTTCAAAACCCTACGGTTTCTCAACGCCTGCAAAGAATTACAGATATGAGATCCTGATCCGGTATCCAATACCCAGGAAGTAGAGTTTATTGAAAGACAGTTTTCAATAACATACACACCTGAAGCTGAAGCCGCAACCTGCTTCAGATCCTGTGTTCTGGCCTTCCAAGCCCTGCAATCATTCTTTCAGTGTCCCTTCTTATGACAATAGAAGCATTCTTCTTTATCCACAAGCTTCCCCACTTTCTTTGTAGCTTTTGCCTTTCCCTTCGTATCCACTTTACTAACACCGCCCCTTGGTTTGGCGGGGGCTTTCTTCTTCTTTCCCTTGGCTTTCGCCTTGGACCTAGAAGAGGAAGATCCTCCTACAAACAAAGTGGATGTTTCCCTACTTTTCTGTAGGGTGCCCTCTGCGCTCCTCAGCATGTTGAGGAGTTCTGAAAGTTCAACTTCTTTTTCTTATAAGTTGAAGTTCAGGATAAACTGGGCGTAAGTGGAAAGAAGGGACTGGAGAATCAAGTCCGTATAGAGCTCATTCTCCAACGTGGTCCCAAGGTCCGCGAGCTCTTCTATGTAGCCAATTATCTTAAGCACGTGTTCCGCTACCGATGATCCGACGGCCAACCTTGCCGAAAATAACTTCTTCGACACTTCGTATCTTGCGATACGAGACTGCTCTCCATACAGTTCTTTTGTATGGAGAAATATGGACTCGAGGTCCATATTCTCGTGCCTCCTCTGATGTTCGTTGTCCATAGAGGCAAGCACGAGGCATTTGGCCTTCGCGCAATCGATTTCCCAGGTCTTACGGATTTCCTTATCCGCGACGCTGGTTTTGGGACCTGGGACAGGGGGAGCTTTGGTGGTAAGAAGATACCCCAGCTTGTCGTAAGTGATTGCCATCTTGACATTCCTGAGCCAATCTTTGTAGTTTGGCCCTGTCAGTATGTTTTTATCCAGAAGTAACTTAAGTCCAGTCATGTCGATTGGTCGCTGCAATTAGGAGAGAGAAGAAACACTCAGCATGATGCTCTTGCAAGTTTAGAGTGGTTTTTAATTTGTCTAAACAGGATGGCTCCCACTGTTTCTCGAATCCCTCCTCAAACCAAAAAGGAAGAATTAGTCAGGATCAATCTCACCGTACAATACTTGCTTAACCGTTCAGCCAGGCCAGTGTCGGTACTTCGAGGGAGGTTTTCCAACGCTTTCGCGAAGTTCCTTAATTAAATAACCTCTTTTCCCTGGGGGCGTTTCCCCGCTAACACCTTTCTAGACACCTACTAGGTTTATAGCATTGATCGTTTAGTGAGAAATTTCCCGAGGAGTAGCATATACTCACAGTAGGATCGGGATCCAAATATCATTGCGTGACGAAACTGAAGGAATCCTACCAGAATCATCACACTCCAAATGGTATGCTACACTAGCAAGTTTCAGTTCTTTTGAAACTCCCGATGTGGATTTTTGCCCCATGCTCTTATGACCTTGGCGTGAGGTCAAAATGTCATAAGTCACATATCAAGTTCTTCCCATCATTATCCAGGTTAATTTGAACCCACCCGTACCTACCCTTGACGTAGGCCAAAATGGCAGTACGACTGTCTCAAACCAACGCATTCTATCTATGCAACAGATAAATATCTGGCAGCTACCAATCACTATACCTTGGCGCGAGGTTAAAATACATAGCTTGAATACTACCGAATATTTAACTGAAATGATGGAGGGCTACGGATGGTTTTGGCAAAACCGTGAACGTAGTGAACTTGATATAATCGATGGAACGAGATAGCTTTTAAAAGGAGTGGCTCAAGCTCCGCATTTAAAAGTTGGTTTTGAAAAGAACCGAGTGGTTTTTCGAAAGTGTTCCAACGACTTTTACTTGGTTTATTTTTCTTGCATTAGTTCTTTTAATGCGTGATATTCTTGCATTAGTTCTTTTAATGCGTCCCATCATTTAATCCTACCATTGCAGAAAACAACCAAAATATGACGTACGCTTATGCCATTCGCATTCGCCACGGGGCCCGTCATTACCCGTTAGGTTACTTAACTAACGACAGAGCGGGGGCTGGGCTAGCGCGGCTGTAAAACATAAGCAATGCCTAAATAATATCATATATAGATATATTGCAATGATAGCCATTTCAGATCACAGATGAACACATTGGATATACTAGGAACCCGCAATTCGTACGAGCCTGTAACGAAAAGCAGATTACACGGTCGCGGTGAATAGCCAATACCCCACCCAAGACCCCTACGGGTGCGGCAAACTACCCGCCAAGTACCCGAAGCGAAGCAACCTCCCTCAACTCTGTGAGTAGGCCACTCGGCACTTCGGCATACCCGGTAGTTTGTGCACCCCCTCCATGGGTCTATCCTAGGAGTAAAAACAGTAAAAAGAAATTATACAATGACGGCTACAACCCCGACCCGGTTGTGCGGCCATACAAATAATTATTACATCAATTTACAAATTTACATGAATTGAAAGAAAATAAAACTCTCGTCTCACAACCCCCCGGCTATTCACCCGCGACAATCCAATGAATTCATATACACATTCCAGAGACATTACAGATCACAGATTTGTATAACCCCCACTAATCGACATATAGCGATCAGCAGACGTTCAATACAAATATCACATCACAGAAATACCCGTCAGCTTAAGTCTTTAGAATTTCGATCAAAAATACGGATTTCTAGGCCCCAAACATAAAATTTTCGTTCTGGAAAATCTGGGCTGAAAAGACATATTTCAAAAATCCCAAAACAACCCTAGAAATACACTGCACAAAGTTTGGACCTCGGCCGAGTCAACTCGGCCGCGGAACCGCGGCGGGAGCGTGCTCCCGCCGCGTTTCCGCGGCGCTTTGATCGGTTCGTGGGACCAAATTTTGTGGTTATTCAATAAAAAGCCTGAGCCGATTTTTAAGATGAAATTTATCAATTTTTGAACAGAAAAAAAAATCGGCAAAAACTTGACATATTGGGTTCGTTTTGTGACCTTTTCTTTGATCGATCTTCTAGTTACTTTGCTAACATGTTAGATAGAGTTTAACTAGGCTCTGATACCACTGTAAGTCCATGCTACCTCTCCCGGTACTTTCGGGCATACGGAATTTGGTGAAAAACAATTTTCTAGAGGCGGTAACATGGACTCAAAACCGGATCTTTGTTAAACATCTAACTAACAACCTAACTAGGAGTTGTTAACTACTCGGTTAGGGGGTTATACCTTTCTTTCTTGAACTCCTTCGTCTTCGACTCCTTCCAGTGTACGGATCGGCCTCACCTCGTCGTCTCCTTGCGCCGAAGATGGATCCACCCGAAAGCTTCTACCTTTGGCTTCTTCTTCGAACTTTGAAGAAACTAGATCACTTGGCTTGCTAGGCCTTGTGAACTTGAATGAGTAGAGGAATGTTTTGGTGTCTTTTTATCTCTAAGGCAATGAGTCTCAACACATGAGAATGGTTTGCCTTGAGGTAGAGAGAGCAAGAGGAAGAGGGAGAGCTTGAGAATGAGAGAGCTCAAGAGAGAGAAAGCAAATGATAGAATGAACCATACTCTTCTCATTCTCACCTCTCATAATCCAAAAGCCATCATAACAAAAATAGTAATCAAGTATTGTGTAAATGGTTTAAGTCAAAATGGCTATATCATTTCATGCACTCATTTTTCATAAATAGACAAGCAAGCAAAAGTCTTTGCCATGGAATAATAGCCATTGTCATGATGATGGTCAACTAGTCCAACCTAGTCAACCGGTCAACAAAGTCAACAAGTCAACAAAGTCAACCCCTCAACAACCATGTCACTATAATACTTAATTAATATTATTGTTAATTACATATCATATTCTCATTAGGGTTGAGCAAAAAGTCAATAGTCAACAGTCAACGGTCAACAACCCTAATGAGAATCCTCTGCCTCTGTCTCTCCGTCAACTGTGCATATACACCCGCATCCGCGTTCCGAGGAACACGAATACAAACGAGATAAAATCAATCCCAAAACGTACACTAGGATCTGGCTTAAACCAAAGCCCGCTAGTGTTAACTGTCCGGACACTGTACGTGCACAAGTGCACGGATGTGATCGAACCCTGTCGCAAAACCATGCGACCTGTTGCAAAACCATGCGACCTCTACTCTTTTGCCTAAAGGCGAATAGCTTTCTGTGTGGGACTCTAAAGACTCGACACTACGCTGGCAGTGGGTTTAACCACAGACCGCAAGCGGCACTAGCTGTGCGTAACGGTCCCCAGGTAGATGCCGACAAGAAGACTGACGAGGTGAAACCCATCTGAACTCCTACTGAGCCTGAATGTGACAGTCTCCGTACAGTCCGGTCTGTTCGTCTGATACATCGCATGGCGGGCCTAAGGGGGCGGTAAACATCAGTCCCCTAATAGCGGTACAAGTCGTGTCGGAGTGAAGCCCAAAACACCCTGAGATAATACTGGAAGCCTACCAGTATATCTCGCTTGCCCTGGCCAGGGACTACTCGTGTAATGGCTCTCCTAGACACAGCGCGATGTCAACCCCCAATACCGGGAGAGACGAATCCTTTCTAACCATCACTGCCTCCAAGTGCTTCGGGACTGCACCCAACTACTACCTGTTTGCACGACTCCTTTGAGCCGTGGTAGGGTAGTAATCTAAGTACAGTGGGAACACACTCGAGGCGAAGTGACAGTGTCAAGTCAGCGGACTAAGCTGTACTCATGTCACCTGGGAACTGATAACTGACGATAGGTATAATACCAACCGGTCAGTTCC
Source organism: Agapanthus africanus (assembly GCA_030015575.1). Taxonomy (NCBI): domain Eukaryota; kingdom Viridiplantae; phylum Streptophyta; class Magnoliopsida; order Asparagales; family Amaryllidaceae; genus Agapanthus; species Agapanthus africanus. Next base: position 299,624,023 of record CM057349.1, read on the forward strand.
CGACGAGTCCTGTCCAGTGTGCTCGTAACCTAACGAGCACCCGCATACTATCTCCAGTACGACGTACTGATGGCTGTGGGACAGACCATCTCCCACTCTGGGATGAGAAGCGCATGCGCTAGTCTACTCCGGAGTATCGATGCCCTGTCTCGATAGTCCTGCGACTAGGGACCTGCATAAGGATGTGCTTATAGATTACCCAGCCTCCACTAGTGTGACTGCCATCACAACGCTGGTAATCAAGCAAAGATCCTAAGGGCTCCACTAATGCGTATAGGTGATATAATAAAATAAACACATGTACACATTGAAGTAGAAACAAACCAAGTAGCATACTACTATCTTGAGCAAGATTGTTTATACAAGGTGAATATCCCAAGCTCCCATTAAGTAATATACAAACTAGTATGATACAGTAATGGCCTCTAGGGCATATACACTAACAGCTTGACCCTTCTACGGCTGGACCGTTGGTACTGTGGCATGAAGTGGATGTTTTTAAACTTATTTCATGTGTTGAGCTGTTTCGGGAAAACTTGGGTGTTTGATTGTTCGATCGGAAAGTTTAACATTTTCTATTTATCTGGAATGTGATACAATATTTGGAATTCACAAGTTGTTATGAGATAACTGATATGAATGTTATAAACATAGAACTTTAGTCTCACTTGATCGGTTGCCACGGAATTTCGATGTGATCAAAAGTCCGTCGCAATCACGTAGCGTACGCGGATACTCGTCGGGTAAACTTAATAGACAGCCACACCCCATAGCCCCGACCAAGTGACTGTAGGAGAACCCCGTCGCCGAAAGCATCCGTTCGGGTGCTCACGGCTGCGGTGTTCCGCCTTGGTGCACTTCGTCGACGGTATCGGGGGTGCGGCCGCCTACTAAAGTTTGCGACGAGCATTCGATCAGCATATCAGGAATCTTGTTGAATTGCCCGACTCGATATTGAAAAGTGTTTTCGATATAGAGACTAAAATGCGGGGTTTATAACTGTTAGGCATGCGATGTCTAAGGAGGTTGCGGATTCCAACTGTTGTTGTTTTACACTTTCTTTTCTGCGACCGTAAGTGTAATATATGATATCGCCGGTTTCGTTGCTATATGTCAACGACAATTGGGATGCACATGTTTACTTACATTGATGACATGTGATGTTATGTGTTGCTGGATATGTTATATTGGATCGTCGCGTTCTGAATAGCCGGGTTTTTTTTATGTGAGAAGAGTGTTTTTCCATTTTCACTCATGTAAAAACTTGTATGTAATATTCTTCTATTGGGGCACTTCCAGGTTGCGGAAGATGTCACCGTTGATGTATATTATTTACTTTTCCGCACTAGGATAGACCCAAGGAGGAGAGCACAAGTAACCGGGTTCTAGGGTCCAGTGGGAGACCAACTCGAGGAGTCGAGTCCGGGTCTCCTAACCCTAGAATTGGTAGGGTTGCTTGCCGCTCTCGTAGGGGTCTAGGGGTGTGGGTTTGGCTATTCATCGTGACTGTGGAATCCGTGTTTTATACTGGCTCGTATTGAAAACACGGACGTCCTAGTATATCCAATGTTTCATATGTTTCTTCTGCTGCGATATCTGTGATGTGATCATTTGATGTTCTGTGATAGATATTGTATATAGTATATATGATATATTATATAGACGTTACTTATGTTTTACACCCGCGCTAGCCCTGCCCCGCTCTACCGTTAGTTACCTAACCTAACGGTGCACGAGGGGATATCGAGGCGAATGCGGATGGCATAAGTGTACGTCGTATTTATCTATGATGTTTAAGTAATTTAAATGATGGGACTTCATTAATGTGATTAATGAAAGAAAAGAAACCTAAGATGTTGTGGAATCGAATTTTCAAAAACAGGTAGCTACAGTTCTTGCTTTGCATCGCGGTGTTCCTTGTAGAACATCCTGCGCCTTATTCGATAAGGAAAGGGCCGAGATCCCTTCACCGGGAGTGACCCCTTTAGCAATAACTGGCAGATGCTACAACCCTCGGTTTGTCTTTTGATTGCTCCTATAGTTCTTGCTTTGCACAGCGATATATATGATATATCCCGCACCTCATTCGACGAGGAAAGGGCCGACGATCCCTTCACCGGGAGTGACCCCTTTAGCAAAACTAGAAAAAGCCTTAAAAACACTCCATTTTAAAATCATTTGATTCTACAACGATATAAAGTTCATTAGGCAAAAGGTTTTCTTTAAAAACCTGTCGTAGCCCCCCGTCATTTCAGATAAGTAATAGTTAGTATTCGTGCTGCGTTTGTTGACTTAGTCAAGGCGTAGTGTGCGGTAGCTGATTAGTGCTTATCTGCAAAGCATATGATGCGATTGGATTAGGGTAGTCGTGCGGCCTTGTTGACTCAGTCAAGGGTCGTGCGGGTGGGTTTAATTCAATCAAGAAATGACGGGTTAGACTTTACTTGCGGTCTATGGTTTGTTAACTCAGTCAAGATCATAGATCGCTTGGGGCAAAATATTATCGGGAATTTCAAGTGTTGAAATTTGCAATGAGATTGCATACCTTCTATAAGATAGTTGGATCCCGATACCCGCTGCGAGTAAGAGTTACTCCTGGGAGAGTTTTACACATTACAACTAGCCGATCAAGTAGGTGTCTAGAAAGGTGTTAACGAGGTTACGCCTCTGGGAAAACGAGATTTACATTAATTAGGTTCGTGCGAAAGCACGGGGGACCTCCCTCAAAGTACCGACACTGGTCTGGCTGAAAGATTGGCGAACTTATAGTGTGTAATTAATCCCGGCTAGTTTTTCCTTTTAGGGTTTGAAGGAAGATTTGATAAAAACAGTGGGAGCCATCCTGATTAGATAAAATAAAACCAATCTGATCTTGCAAGAGCGTACGCAGAGTGTTTTCTTCTCTCTCTTTCCAGGTAGCGACCATATCACGCCTTAATCAAGATAATAATACGGAATATTGACCGAACCCTCTTGTTATACTGAGCTGGGGAACATTGGTCCCACTCCAACTTATAATTGTTATAAGACAGAGCAGGAAATTAGGGAATACCAGATTTCCCGTGCCCCCCAAACGAAGAAGGTGCATGTTGATGCATCATCTTTGGGTGTGTTCGTTACATAGAACTGTTTCTCAGTATCCTTTACGTCCTGAGTATGTGATACCGGATCAGGATCCCGCATATGTAATCTGTTACATGGGCTACAGATAGGTAGAGAACTGAGAACGGGTGATAAGTTTCATGAGACAGAAAACGGTGCAAGTGTTGTAGCCAAGTCTGTTGGTCACTGTCACCCTGTATTACCAGAATACATTGATTCTGAACAAATGTTATTAGATACCGAACCTGATATACAACATCATATCAGTCTCTTTATTAGTAAAGAAAGGATATAATTTTGTATTGTTGGATAATGTTTTGAACATTTCCTATATCAAAAGTTGATCGGTTCAGGCACGTTATCTAAAAGCATTGATGTTCTAAATCAAACTACAGTTCTTAGTATATAGAACACACACAAGAGGAAGAGTTCAGAAATGAACGAATCCTTCTTGAGGCATTGTAGACTAGGTCATATCAATGCGACCCGACTGGCTGAAGTTACATTTTAGATGCATATTTAAATCAGTTTGAATTTACATCTTGTGAAACTTGCCAGTCATGTCACAAAGATAAGATGACCATAGCTCTGTTTATTGGAAACAGAGAAAGAGTTAGTGAACTCTTGGGACTGATACATGATGATGTATGTAAGGTCCTCTGTCTACACATGCCAAGACCGGTTCTTTGTACTTTATTACATTCTCTGATGATCTCTTTAGATTCAGACATATGTTCCTGTTGAAACACAAGTTCGAACCTTTTGAGATATTCACAGAATATAAGTTAGAAGTAGAGAACCAAAAACGGGTATAAGTATTATGTCCTTTGATGAGATCAAGGAGGAGAATACTTGAGCACGGAATTCCTGGACTATTCTAAAGGAGAATGAGATTCTCTCTCAGCATTACTCCTCCGTATACACCATAGCACGATGGAATATCGGGGCGGAGCAATAGCACCCTATTTGATATGTTGTGCTCTATGATGAGTACTACTGAGTTTCCTATTTCCTTTTGGGAGTTATGCACTTATGAAGTTGCATACCTATTGAATAGGGTTCCGATCAAATCAGTTGCCTACCACTTCATATGAGATATGGAAAGGGAAGAGCCCATCTCTTAAGTCAGTTAAGATTTGGGGTTGTCCAGCCTATGTCTAAAAGCATAATCCGGACAAGCTCGAGGCAAAGTTAAGTCTGTGGAAGTTTGTTGGATATCCCAAGCATTAGCAAGGGAATATCTTCTACCAAACCGAGGAACAAAAATGTTTTGTTTCTCAACATGCCACCTTTGTGAAAGGGAATTTGAGGTAGAACTGGAAAGAGTTCCAGCTATGCAAACTACAGCAGATGATTTGGTAGAACCGAACGATTCAATAGTAACCAACGAACCTCTGCCACTCCGCCGATCTAGTAGGGTTCCTCACCTACTTGAGAGATACTTTGGTTTCTCTATGACAGTGGGAGCGAGGATTGCATCATGGGATGATGACCCAACTAGTTTCGAGCTGGCCATCAGGAGTGGGAGTCTGTAAGAATGGCTGGATGTTTATCAATCTGAGATGGAATCCTTATACACCAACAAAGTATGGACTTTGGTTGCTTTATCTGAAGGGTTAAATCCCCATCAGGAGCAAGTATATCTTGAGAAGATTACTTGGTGTACATGGAAAAGTTGAGACTTTCAAAGCTAGAATTGTTAAAGGTTTGCATCATAGACTAATTGTGGCTAATGATGAAACCTTTTTTCTGGGGCCTATGCTTAAGATCCATCCAGATCCTATTTGCCACGGCTACATACCATGACTACGATATCTGGTGGTTGGGTATCATGACAGCTTTTATAAAATGATGTTTTAGAAGAGGGCGTCTACAAGTACACAGCCAGATGGCTTCGTAGACAGTGGGAGCAGCGGAAACGTGTACAAGTTACTTTATAGGATAAAACAGGCATCGCGGAGTTGGAACGTCTGTTTTGATGTGGTAGTCAAAGAGTTTGACTTCATCAAAATGGTAGATGAACCTTGTATATACAAAAAGGTAGTAGGGAGTATGGTGGAGATCCTCGTAGAGTACGTGGATGACATACTCTTGATAGGGAAGGAGTTTCCTATGCTACGCTCCGTCAATCTCCGCTTATCACAAGGATTCTCCATATAGGACCAAAGTGATACCTCCTAAATCCTGGGTTTTGGATCTATGAGATAGATCTAATTGGATGTTAGGATACTCAATAGTTGTAGTGAGAAGATATCAATCGATCCTGGGGAGAATCACTGGAAGGGTTCCAGGGTGATAAGGACGACTGAATGTCAGTCACAGGCATTGTCTTTACCCTCAGTAAAGGGATGGTATGTTGGAAGAGTTCCAAGCTAGATACCGTGGCATACTAGACGATAAAGGCTGGATATATCGCTACCAAAGATGCTACCAAAGAGGCAGTCTGGGTGTATATTAGTTCATGAGATGAACTTCGTTCCTCCCATTGTGTGACAATGGAGTTGTGGCTTATGCCTAGGAACGCCCGTCCCATCAGTGATCCAGACATATTCTGAGGCAGTGTCACCTGATCATGGAGATGGTTGATCTCCAAGGGATCGAGGTCAGGAGAGTAGACTCAGAGAACAACACGGCGGATCCACTCACAAAGGCCTTTTTCCCAGAGAGAGACTTTTATGGGATGGTTGAGTATGAGATACTACAACCACTGCTATCAGATGGCCCTAGTGCAAGTGAGAGATTGTTAGTTATATGTATTACCTAGAGGCCATTACTATACATAGGATGTATATTGTAGTGGATGCTTGGATATATATAGGGAGGACTTTCTTACTCGACATGATAGCATGCTATCTGGTTGCTCTTTACCTTAACGTGTACATTGATTGTCTCTCTGTTACATGTTGGTAAAGCCCTTAGGATGTGTACTTGACTACCGGACTATGATGCGGATCATACTAGTGGGGACATGGTAGTCCATAAGTACATCCTTCAAGGTCCCTAGTCGTGGGTGTATCGAGACGGGGCATCGATATACCAGAGTAGACTAGCGTATACCTTCTCGACCCATACAGATGGGTGATGGATGATCCCATATCTATTGGTGTTTGACATCAGAGATGATATACGGGTGCTCAGTGAAGACTGGGTACACTGGACGGACTCGCCGAGAACTCCAAGATGGTATTATACCTTACGTCAGATGGCAGTTCTCTGGTGACACTGGTACAGGTTAGTCTGTATACCCGAGATCGTCATAGAGTCTTGTGTGATTCCCACTGTGCTTTGATTTCCACCTTACCACGTCCAAGAGGGCGTGCAAAACGGTGGTTTTGGGTACAGTCCCGAGTCATATGGAGGCAATGAGCGATAGGAGGGGTTTCGTCTCTCCCGGTATAGGGAGTTGATGTTGCGCTGTGCTCGATTGGCTATAACAGGAAGTCCTTGGCCAAGGCTGCTTTAGGGATTTACTGGTAAGTGTTACCAGTAGTTTCTCGACCCGTTATGAGCCTCATATCGACACGACTTATCGAGTTATTGGGGTCTGACGTTTACCACCCCTAGGCGAGATATGCGACATATCAGACGAACAGACCGGACTGTACGGTAGTGTTATTGATTGGATTCACAGGAGTGTGAGCGGGCTTGCTCGTTGATCTTCTGATCGCTCAATACCCGGGTGGCCATTACGTTTAGCAGACCGCTTGCGGCTTGTGGGTGTTTGATATGATCATCACCTACTGCCGGCGTATTGACGAGTCTTTAGAGTCATACACAGGGGTTTTCTGGCTCAAGCGAAACGAAATAGGAGCGCATATGAGATATGTGCGGGACCGAGAATAATACGAGTATGTGATACTGTATTCTATTCTCGCGATTTGTGACATTGATCGGTTGTATGCGATATAGCCGGGTTATTGGATCAAGTGTTGATTCGATAAGTTGTTACTATTGATATTAGTCGGTTATTTGCATATGACCGGATCGTTAAATCAAGTGTTGATTTAACGATTTAATGTATAATTATGTATTTGATATATTACTTTACATTAACTAGTATTAGTTCACTTAAGATTGATTTTCTCACTTGATGTGCACATTGTTTATATATGATATATGCAAGTGTACATGTTTGTATCATGCTTGATGATACAAACAAGTTGTGTGTATGAGACTTGAACCAAATCAAGGTTAAATTAGGGTTTACTATTTTCCTAGCATATAACAAAAGAGTGTGACTTTGGTCAAAGTTATCAAGCTTCATGAAGCTTGATAAACATTGACAAAGTCAACTCTTTTGTCATTTGTATAAGATATTAGTTAACCCAACCCTTAACCTAATGCTTTGGTTAATTCTCTACATGAGTTAAGCATGAGGGCTTAACTCAACCATGGTGCCATAATTGAAATGATAAGTTTCATTTGGATTGATTTTATTATTCATATGATTCTTTTTCTTCTTCTTCTTCTTCATCAAGCTCCACAAAAGCTTGCTACCTCCAATGGCGCCATGAGAAAAAGAGTGAGAAATCCAATTCTAAAGTGAACCCACTTCCTATTTCTTCATACTCTACTACTTGCCATGTATTATAGGGTGTTCTCTTCACAAAGTTTTTGACCAAGTGAAGGAATAGCTTGAGTTTGAGTCTCCCCGACGTAGATCATCTTCGGCCTCGAAGTCAACGACCTAGCCCGATTATTTCTCCGATGAAACCATCACTAGAGTCCAGAATTTCGATGATCGCAGCGGAGGAACGTCAACACGGAGCTAAAGAAGTGGAGGACCGGATCTACAAAGGTTGTAATCCCTTTCACTTGTTAGTAAAGTTGTTTGCTAGCTTATAGTTTCGCCTATCCTTTAGTTAACGATCTATAATAGGGTTTCTCGACACCTAAATTTTTGAATTTGACATGGTTGATGCCTTTTAGAACCTCTTGAGTATGCCTAGTAACCCTACAGTTGGAACATCTGTTTTGATGAGACGGTCAAAGAATTCGACTTTATCAAAAATCCAGATGAACCATGCATTTACAGTAAGATTGTAGGGAGAACTGTGGTATTCCTCGTCTTGTACGTGGATGACATTCTCTTGATAGGAAATGACATTCCTACACTACAGTCAGTCAAAGGATTCTTGTCACAGAGGTTCTCCATGAAGGACCTGGGTGATGCCTCCTACATTCTGGGGATCCAGATCTATCGTGATAGATCTAAACGGATAGTGGGACTTTCACAGTCAAGGTACATCGACACCATACTGAAAAGATTCAGTATGGAAGTTCCATGCGCGGTAACCTACCGTCTTGTCACGGAATCACCCTCTCCAAAGAGATGTCTCCCAAGACTGATTTGGAAAGGGCTCGCATGTCATCTATACCCTACGCATCTGCGGTAGGCTCTATAATGTATGCGATATTGTATACCAGACCAGATGTAGCATACGCATTGAGCGTTGTAAGCCAGTTTCAGTCGAACCCAGGGGAGAAGCACTGGATAGAAGTAAAGAACATTCTCAAGTACCTGAGAAGAACTAAAGAGATGTTCTTGGTTTATGGCGGAAAAGACCTCCAGATCGAGGCCTTTGCTGACTCCAGCTTCCAGAGTGACAAGGATGACTCCAAGTCCATGTCGGGTTATGTCTTTACCCTCAATGGAGGGGCGGTCTGTTGGAAGAGCTCCAAACAGGACACCGTTGCTGACTCAACAATGGAAGCAGAGTACATAGATGCTTGCGATGCCGCAAAAGAAGCAGTCTGGATGAAGAAGTTCCTCACAGAACATCAGGTGGTTCAGACAATTGTTGATCCAATACAGCTGTATTGCGACAACAACGGTGCTATAGCTTTAACGAAGGAACCCAGGTCCCATCAGAATTCCAGACAAATTTTGAGGCGGTATCACCTAATCAGGGAGATCGTGGATCGCCGGGAGATCGATGTTCGGAGAGTTGCTACTGAGGAAAACACTGCAGATCCATTCACAAAGGCCATCCCTCAGATGCAGTTCGAGAGGCTATTCGAGATGATAGGTCTGCGATATGCCAGCACATGGCCCTAGTGCAAGTGGGAGATTGTTAGTGTATATGCCCTAGAGGCCATTATTGTATCATACTGGATTGTAAATTACTTAATGGAAGATTGGGATATTCACAGTAGTATTGACAGTCTTGCTCAAAATGGTAGTATGCTACTTGGTTTGTTTCTACTTCAATATGTGCATGTGTTTCTTTTAACATATCGCTTATACATATTAGTAGAGCCCTTAGGATCTTTGCATGATTACCAGCGTTGTGATGGTAGTCACACTAGTAGGGGCTGGATAATCTACAATCACATCCTTATACAGGTCCCTAGTCGTATGATTTTCGAGACGGGGCATCGATACTACGGAGTAGACTAGTGGATACGCTTCTCATCCCAGCAGGGGAGATGGTCTGTCCCACAGCCATTAGTACGTCGTACTGGAGATAGTATGCAGGTGCTCGTTAGGTTACGAGTACACCGGAAAGGACTCGTGGGGAACTGCTAGTTGGTACTATACCTATCGTCAGGTAGCAGTTCCCAGGTGACATGAGTACAGCTTAGTCCATTGACTTGACACTTCTGCTTCGCCTCAAGTGTGTTCCTACTGTTCTTTGATTACTACCCTACCACGGTGTCACGACCCGAAAATAGCACGTGATGGCCCTTAAACTACGCAACGTCTACAGGCGTAACGCAATTTAAGTAAGCCGAAATCCCAGCAATCTAAACCATCAAAAGTAGTAAGAATTAAGAACATTTCTAAAACTTTTGAAATCGCAAACCAAATTCTTTAAAGTCCCACTTTTCTTCCTTTAAAATTTTGACAGCACCTCCTTTGTAAAACAAGCCCCCAAAAACGGGTACAACATAAATATAAGTAAAGCATCCCAAACGGGATCAAAATCCACGCCCAACGGCGGAAAACAACCACCACAACAGATATACGATGCCGTAGCGAAAAAAGTGACGATATAAATAAAACTGCATAAAAGACCTCCAAGTCATAATATGAAAATACAATATCGTCCTCACACCAAATCTCTAAGTCATACAAGATAATGATAGATGGAGAGTACAGGATACAACGAATATACAACAAGCAACATCGGATAACCGCAAAACCTACCTAAGCAAAACTGCACACTGTCAGGCGAAGCGGTATCCGCAGCAAAAGATGATACGATGGATGAAAATAGCCCTGCCTCTGACTACTCTGGGGAACACCTACAAAACACTGTGGCACAACAGGGGTGAGTTGCCAACTCGTGAATAGTAAATAACATATGCATGTAATCGCAAGTATGCACATACAACGCGAATCTAACATATGCTAACTAATAGCAATAAAAGGTCATATGAATGCAACAGTCATGAAAGGTACACCAGCAGGTACAACTAATACATGAAGCAATAATATGACAATCTGTATGAAACAATCATGTAAGGTACTCTATCAGGTACTACTAATACACGAAGCAATGCAGATACAATAAATGCGGAGTATGGGATAAAACATGTCATTCCCACGGAAATCCTGACCTCGTGGTAGGACCAAAATCCATCAAGACAATCCAAATCCCAATTTCCCCAAATCAGCCCCCAAATTGGCTCTCATATCATCTAAGTCTCAATATGTCCTGAATGTACAATATCAAGTAAATCTCATATATCCTGAATGTACCACATCAAGTAAGACTAAAATATCCTGAATGTCCAATATCAAGTAAATCTCATATATCCTGAATGTACCACATCAAGTAAGACTCAAATATCCTGAATGTCCAACATCAAGTAAATCTCATATTTCCTGTAGTGTCCAAAAATCGAGTATGTCTCATGAAACCTGAGTATCCTACATCAACACCGAAAACATCATGAAAACCAGTGCCTAGCAGAGACACAAAAAAAAGGTTTATATGTCCTTCGAATCTTAAGTGCCAAACATCGACACTCTCGATCCCCGTATCGGTTTATACGTCCTTCGAATCTTAAGTGCCAAACACCGACACTCTCGATCCCCGTATCGGTTTATACGTCCTTCGAATCTTTCGATCCCCGTATCAGTTTATAACAAAACTCAGAGTAGATGCATCAAAATATCAAGTAAGGATTAAGAATACTTGCATAGATCAATACATATATATATTAGCGTCCCACTCTACTAATATATATATATATATATATATATATATATATATATGCACATATAACAGCGTCCCACTCCACTGTTATATATACTTAGGAGTATAATATCAGAGAACATCATATGAAATCCATGAATGTAATATATGCAACAGAAAACCGTAATGTAAGCATATAAAGGAAAAGCCGCTATTTAACTGCAACAAGTTAAAATATAAATCATGCAGTTCCTAATTCTCTAAGTCTATAAAACATCAAAGTAAAGGTAAACATGTAGCTATAACCAAATATATACGTAAACATAAAGGTATAGCATGGTATATGTATCTACCTATCAGTAATGGTACAATACCCTATAGGTAATACAGGTAACTAGCATGTAAGCATGTCACGGCATATGTGTAAGCATGTAGGTATACAGGTATGCTATAAGTCATATGCATAAAGAAATATGAATCAATGTCTCAATATCCCTAACCAACAATATCATATCAATAAGGGTGATGTGCGTAACATGGCAATTATTGACGGTGTGTGTGGCATACAATGAGTGCTTGTGCAACATAAGCCGTCAATAATATGTGCAGTGTCCTAAGGATACTAGTCCAAGCTCAACAAGTAACTAAGCAATAGGGTGTATGCGCAACTCTAAATATGAAATAGAATATGCGACAAGGTAAAGTCATTTCTAGCCCAGACGTATAACGCCATGCGGGCGATTCCCCTGTAGATGTTAAATCTACTCACCAACCGTCCTGGCAAAGCAAAGCCAACCACCTGTTTCCCCTTCTTCGCAGCGTCCGAAGTCCTCGCCTGCGAACCTAAAACAACAAAATGATAACACAAGTGTATATCAGCAAATGACCAAAAACACGTACAAACTACGTTTTATCGACACACCAACTCCAAACCTACTCCCAAGTGTTCATATTGTGGCTAACGTACGTAGCGACACGACGAAACCAACCCAAGAGCAAAACCAGCACGAAGTGCACAGACCGTGTCGGATAACGTATCGCGCGTAGTTGTAACACTAGCAACTACCTATGTGATCCCAGATTTTTCATACAGAGAAAACTCAACAATCAAACAGAACCAGATACACCTAAACAAAAGCATAGAGCTACCCTAAAAAACCCAAACCCCAACTCCACTGGAAAACCGATGTCGTCGGAATTCCTTTGTATCGTCGCCGGCCGAGTCCGAGCTCCTTGGGTTCATGCTCCAGGTGAGGTCCTATGGTCACTGGTACAACACAACTATATTGTTTGGTTTGCTAATAAAATCTCGGGGTCACAGCAGGTCACAGATATCACAAATCGACACTAAAATACGATATTATGCATAAAGTTTAACTTTAAACATTCTAAACTGAAACTAAAAGTCTACATAACACAAAAACTATATAAAGAACAGATAGGGATCATTACCTAACCAAAAGAACTCAAGGATCCAAGCTATCCAAGCTCCTAGGCATCCAAAAGGCAAAACTAGATCAAAGATGTGATTTTTGTGAAGTTGTGATGGATTTTGTGTGATGGAAGCTCAAGTGTTCAGTTTGAGTGATGAGGAAATAAAAAAGAATAGAGAAAGTAATAAGTGAGAGGATGAGCGTAACATTTCAAAAAAAAAAAAATTATTTTTGGGAATTTTTATAATTAAATAATAAAATATTGAATATTTTAATAAGGCGGTATAATTAAATACCGATAAATTGGAAAAAAATTTGGAAAATTATGGAAATTACTAAAAGAGGGTGTTCTATGTGAATTATGCAAATTTAAAGTTTTTATGATTAATTATATGCTAATTTAGTGCTAATCGCGATTAAAAATCGCTATTCGGGCTTTAAGCGTGTTTTGTGCAAGACATGCACCATGTCTTTTTTTTCACTTGTTACCTTTTTCCTACATGATTTTGGGTATATGGTTATTTGTTTTGGGTTTACTATTGAGAAGAGAATAAAAGAAAAGGAAAAGAAAAGAAAAGGATAAAGGATTAGAATATTGGGTATGGGTGAGAAAGAGAAAGGTGAGGGGTTAACTTTGACATGCCATTATCTCATCTCACCATTGTTGGATATAGTGCCCTCAGAGTCAATTATTGGATTGCAGGCACGTGATTGCAATGATTGAGGGAGGACCAATGCCGGTAGGACATTCTTACTCAAGATGATAGTATGCTATCTGGTTTATCTTTATCATCGTGTACATGCTTTAGGTGATATTACAGATTACTATTACACGTTGATAGAGCCCTTAGGATTCTTGCTTGACGGCCAGCAGTATGATGGCGATCATATATGTGGGAGCTGGGGTCTATAAGCACATCCTTAAAAGGTCCCTAGTCGTGGGAGTTTCGAGACTGGGCATCGATACTCCATGAGTAGACTAGTGTATACGATCGAGACCCCGACGAGGGGCGGTAGCTGGTCTCACAAGCCATTGGTGTCAGTTGGTTCACCTGAGACGTATACAGGTGCTCATTGGGATATGAGTACACCGGACAGGACTCGCCGGGAACATGCTAGTTGGTATTATACCTGACGTCAGATAGCAGTTCCCTGGTGACATGTGTACAGGTTAGTTCATCGACCTGAGATCGTCATTTGTCTCGTGTGAGTTCCCACTGTGCTTTGATTACTACCCTACCACGGCTCAAAAGAGTCGTGCAAACAGGTTTTAGTTGGGTACACTCCTGAGCCACATGGAGGCAGTGAGCGGATCGGCAGGGGTTTCGTCTCTCCCGGTATTGGGGGTGAGATCGCGCTGTGTCTAGGAGAGCCATTACACGAAGTCCTTGGCCAAGGCAGGAGATTTACTGGTAGGTATTCCAGTAGTATCTCAGGGTGTTCTGGGCTACACTCCGACACGACTTATACCTCTTTTGGGGGTCTGACTTTTACCAACCCCCTAGGCCCGACATGCGATACTCATAGACGAACGGACCGGACTGTACGGATATTGCCACCGACAGGCTCAGTAGGGTGTCAGGATGAGTTCGCTCATCGACCTCCCTTTTGGTCAATACCCGGTAGCCCGTTACGTACAGCTAGTACCACTGACGTGCTAGTGGTTAAATCCACAGCCAAAGTATTGACAAGTCTTTAGAGTCCGCCACAGACAGTTTCTCAAGTTTCGGGCGAAACGTTGTAGAGGCCGTATGACATATGGCAGGGTTTGATCATATACGTGCAGTAGTGCACGGATCATGATCGGACGGATCATACTAGTGGGCTTTGGTTTAAGCCGGATCCTAGTATTAGATTTGTTGGATTACTTTAGTCTCATTGCATTCGTGTTCAGTCGGAATGCGGATGCAGGTATGTATATACAGGTGGGGGGTATCCTTGTGATCCATCACGAGTTTACTTTAGATGATGCGGTTATTTTTATTGTCATAAACATTTGGGTTAATGTTTATTTTGGTGGAAAATGTGAGTGGATTTCATGATGAGGTGCATTTAATTTGACATGGACATGCTTAGTGACTCATGGTCTCTTTTCTGGTGCTAATGTCATATTAGGATTGATTTATTTGTTGAAATGATAAGAGAAGAGAGAGAGGGAAGCCATATGGCTTGAGTTTGCTCTTGTGTTTATTGATTCTTACTCTCATTTTATCATAGCAACACATAAGAAAAAGAAAGGCACTTCTTCTTCTTCTTCCTCTTGCTTCTTGAGCTAACCATTTCCACCAATGGCATCACCTTCAACCTCCATCCATACACTCTCATGTGATGAGAATCAATGGATGCTTGAGACAAAGTTATCACACACATTCTCTACATCGTCTTGGACACGTCGGCTAGCGAACTTCATGCCCGAGTTGCTTCGGATGAAGCGGGAGCTGTAAAAAGACTCATTAATGTGGTGCCCTTCCGACGAGGAGATCGGAGATCGGAGATGCCGCGAGGAGCTTGGGATGGTGGCTAAAGACCGAAGGACACGGATCGATCGGTATAGCCACTTTCTAACCTTTCTCTAGTTGCTAATTATAGGTTAATGGTTCGATCCGGGTTTATAGTATACGTTAGCGCCAGTTTCAAGTTTTGAAAAAGTCTTGTTTCCGCATTTTGGCCTCGGATCGACGGCCGGGGCGCTACCGTAGACTTACAAAAATCTTTTCCACTTTCTCTCCTCTCCCAACCCCTTGCTGCTGCTGCTGCCCCCTCTCTTCCTCCTCCACTACAACCCCCAAAACTCCATTAAAAACACCTCAAAACCCTATCTCCATTTCATAAAAAATGTGCATGAGCTCACTAGCAACACATTAGACCAAGAAAGCTTGCATTTTGGATACTCGGGGCAACTCAAGAAAATTCTTGAGTTGCTAAATGAGGTATTCTCTTAACCATTAGCCTTGTATTTCTATTACTTTTACATCCATATTAACTTTAAACCGATATTGTGTGGTTTTGGGAAGTTTAAAAACTTGAGTTGAGGATTAGGGTTTTAGTTGAACCCAAAGGTGAAATTAAGGTTACTAGAGGCTATACAACCCCTGTGGTGATTGATTGGAGACCCAAACCAGAGACTAGAACCCCGGAATACGGATTTAGAAAACCCGATATCGGAAAATTATGGATTCTGTGAGAGTATATTGAAATCTGCTAACACCCGGGTAACCTAAAAATTATTTTGCAAACACAGAGAGATGTGCAGGTGATTTAAAGCATACCCTAAAGACCCGAGACCCCACTTCTACCTTTGGGCCGCAGATTTATTCAATCTGGCCGCAATTTGCGGCCAGGATGGGTTTTTTTTGGTTCGAGCTTCGTCTGTAGCTCCATCTCCTGTAAACTAGACCCCTGGCATATGCAAAATTGACCAATTTGACCTAGGGTAAAATCTGGGACCATTTTCAAGAGTTGCTGTTTTGATTCGGGGTTTCGTTTTGCGTATTTTGAATTCTGGACTTTTGTGATTTGTGTCGTATTCGATCGCTTGATGTTTGTACGTCGAAATCGAGTATTATTTGGTGGTTTTGAAAGCGCAGTCCATAGGTTCTAACCTATAGGCTTTTAGCGTGTCATTTTGATTTTGAATTGGGTTTTAATGCGACGCGATGCGTTATGATGTGTAGGTACCCCATGAAGACTTCGAGACGACAAGCAAGCACATGGTGACATCGGCAACGGAAAGCGAAGAGCAAAGTGAGTAGATTATATCAACGGGGGAAGTCGGGTGGATGGCGTATAGCACCCCCACAGTTCGTTGTATAGTATGCTATATATATACTATATGTATGATATCGTTTATGTGTGACATGGATATTCAAGATATGTTTAGGTGTTCAATGGTTATATTAGGGTTTTTAGAAGTAAACTAGTATAGCTTCTTAGTTGCGAACCCTAGAATAGGTTTACACCCACACGCACACACATGCTTTCTTTTTATACTTGTGCGTATATGGGGATACGTATATACACACACACATATGTATAGGACGATGTATCTATACACGTATACCTACACTTGGATGATGAGGATAGTGGACGATATTTGGAGATGAGTCGATGAGATTGGGCATGGTGCCATGAGGTCGGTGATATGATGTGGTTCGTATTATGAGATACGACATGAGATTTTACCGGGCCTTTGGACGTGTGTTTTACATACGCATTCATATTTATATAGATGGTATCGGTTATATTAAACTTAGATCAGTACCCCAGTTCATGAGATATGATGATAAGGATACCAGATAAATGATAAGATGAATGTGATATTTTGACCCGTACCCATCTTGGGATGCCGTACGATGGATTTACCGTACGAGCTGTATATATTGATGATAGATCCGCACTCTTGACTCGAGGATGTCGTATGGTTCATTGTATCGTATGTGATACTATTGAGGCGGGATCACCGACTATTATATTTATATATATATCGACTCAGATTTAGGTGGTTTCTATACCCTTTCGATTAGCTTTTTAGTTAGATCTGTAGTTTACTTAGTAGATGTTAGACTAGACCCGAGTTGTACCTATTTCTAAACTAACGAATCGTGAGTATTTTTTTAAGTCAGGTCAAGAGATTCTACGGATATTTTCAAAAGACGCATCTTTTCTTTAAAACACCGTAGCCCTTATTTTTCTAAACCCCACGATTCGTGTTATTTCAAATGGCAAACTGTATGATATATGTATGTATTGATGTAGATTCTTCACCGTTGTGTTTATCATTCATTTTCCGCATATTCTGCTGTTCGCATCGCATTGCATGTTTAAATGTGTTTATTGTTATATTAAAACCATGCTGTCAGGATACTAGCACCATTATCGATGATGCGTATGTTCCACGTACACCTGCGTGCCGGCTCACACACTTCATCATCGATAATTGCCATGTCACTACACAGTAGGATTGTTGCATCAGGATATGACCCCTTGCATGACATACTTGCGTACATACATATTGTACACTCTTACTTGCGTACATACATATTGTACACTCATACTTGCGTACATACATATTGTACACTCATATTTGCATACATACATAGATGATTCTGGTTTTGATTTGGAGATTTGGGAACTGCAAGATATATTTTAAAACTGGATTCATTTTAAAAGAGCGGTTTTCCCTCAATATGTGCATATTACTGTTTTATGTCGCACGATATACTGATATTCTTACATTTCTTTTATTTGTCGCATACAACATGCTTTACGCTTATACGCATTGAGATATGTTGCTTCCATGATATTTCTGGATTTGGGAACCGCGGGTATTTCAAAAGAGAGTATGATTGTTTTAAAGACCCGGTTACCCTTGATATGATATTTCAGTGCGTCCACCATGGGTTTTATCGGTTCTGATGTATATATATACCACATGCGAGGAGGAGCCGTGGGCCGTGTGCGGGTACATGGTGGGGCCCTGTATGGTACCCCGGGGCAAGAAAGGGATGCTGTGTATACAGACGGTGAGCCTAGCAGAAGGACTACTACCTACCGGTGATAGTGTTTGGGCTCGGCGGATATCCGGAGGATACCTACCGGAGTCGAGAGATGATATGGGCCGATCCGGACTGACGGAGCCTGTGGGCCGATCCAGACTGACGGAGCCCGATATATGAGGATTTATGTGCCGATGCTGGGCACAGGTTTTATGATGTTTTCGAGTGTCGATGCTAGACACTCAGGTTCCATGATTTTGATGTGTCATGAGGGACACACGTTGATTTATATCCTCATACTTTCATGCATATGCTTTTATGACTTTTACATGCATGATGTTGTTATGTCATTGGTTGACACGTGGACGAGATCCACATGCATACAGACATTGATTTCATAGTTGGATGATATCCATATATTTAGACTTCATGATATAGTTGACATTGATTCATGTTGATTACATTGATCATACCTCATACTTATGATATGTCGCTACCAGAGGCACTGGCACAAGCACTTGGTACTACACTTATGTATAGATGTTTACCCCTGCCACCTTATCATGCTTCAGACTTATTCATATTGAGGATATATTATTACTGATTGTTTGACCTAGGATGAGTCATACATACGATTTCTGCTCTGTGATGTTTTCTACTCACGAGTTGGCAACTCACCCCCGTTGTGCCACAGTTCTTGCAGGTTTTGCCGTACAGGTTTCTTTGCGGCTTTTCTGGCACACTGCTTCCTTTCTGGGTGATTGCTTTGGTAGGTGGGTTCACTCGCATCATAACCACCCTTGTATTTATTTTAATCAGTTGTATCTAGTAATTCCATCAACCAAACTTGTATATTTATTCAGACTTAGAGACCAGTTTTCTATTATTTCGACCTTAGAGTCGCGCGTTGTATTATTATGGATTTCATGCTGTTTGAGTTTTCTTTTCAGTTTTGATCCTCGCCCTTCGGCATTGTATATTATTATTGCTTGCGTGGTTGTGACTGTCGATTGACGAAGAGCTAGCTCCCGCTTGGGGATGCCTTTAATCATTATATATGCTTTTATAATGTTGTACCCTATTCGGGGCCAGTATTTACAAAGGAAACTCTGCCGAAATTTTCAGAAAGGACTAGAGGATTTAAAAATGCATATTCGGCTTACTTATTTAAAAACCTTGTTTTTTAAAACATGCTTTCTTCACTTCTTTAAAACTAGTTTTCCCTCATTTATTATTTAAAATGGTTTTAGATTTCTAGGCTTTTGGCTTACTTGAATTAGATGAGGTCCTATAGACTTCATATGATTCAAAGGCCAGTCACGTGCTATTTCGGGTCGTGACAAAGTTGGTATCAGAGCGCTAGGTTAACCTTGGTTCGAGTCTAAGTTTGACTATGCGGAGCCTAGAGCGTTTGTATATATACGGAACTTAGGCTTGACCTTACGGAACTTAGACTTAGTTGAGGGAGTATTAGACCCAAACTTTCATCGTATAGGTTGACCTTGGTTGATGGAGTAGGTGACTTCAGTAGAGTGACGTACCGTGTGTATGTTCCGCGGCATACTTACGATATGTTACTCCGCTTAAGGAGCCTTAGGATGTACATTTCCTTGCACAGTATTATATTCATTCCTATGATCTATCCTCATCGATACGGGTTATGATTTTGTTGCCACGATTACACGGGCAGAGAGAGCTACGGCTAGAGTTGCGGTCAGCACGAGCTCGTCACGAACGAGGACTGACCAGGGCGTGATTCCAGAGACATACGATTGCATAGAGGCGTCGTTTTATTGCGTTTTCGCGCCATGAGCGTTTGACGGATCACTTTTATGAGATTTCTCGGACGTGCAGATCAGCACCAGAGGATTGAGCCACTGATAGAGGCCAGCCAAAATGTGATAACTATTGATGTATCGCTTATTCATGATGATTGAGGCACTGTTCAGCATGCGGACAAATGAGCCAGTTGTTGCTGCGAACGATGAGATATTGCCTTAGATGTTAGAGCTATTGCAGTACGAGTTGTACTTAGATATATGATAGAAGGTCGCTAGTCACCGAGGATGAATGACTAGGACATGCGGTTCATTCGCTTACCCCGATACGAGGTCACCAGATAGATTGTTTCCAGCTAGAGACGACTTCACGCAGGTACGTTGAGAGTCGATGGAGACGGTCGAATGTCAGAAACCCATATTCCAAGTTTAAAGTATTCGGAAAGACATGCAAGCGATTCTATGGACCCTCTAGAAGAATGAAACCCTAACTCGACATAATGACCGTGTGAAATCCTTTGA
Source organism: Agapanthus africanus (assembly GCA_030015575.1). NCBI lineage: Eukaryota > Viridiplantae > Streptophyta > Magnoliopsida > Asparagales > Amaryllidaceae > Agapanthus > Agapanthus africanus. Next base: position 299,644,497 of record CM057349.1, read on the forward strand.
ACCTTAGGGTTTGCGGCAGTTCCACGGTGCCATTAGTGAGGCTTGGGTTTGCCCTTCTACGGCTGGTCCACCAATGCTGTGGTATGTACTCGATACTATTAAACTGTACCCAAGATGTTGAGCTCTTGGGGTATTATGAGGTTTTGACGAATCGATCGAATGGTTCGACTTCATTCGGATGCTATGTGATGGGATGCATTGCTTGGGAAATTCCAGATACGATTATAGCCGTTGGAGCACAGTCCATGCAGCCACGATGAGACGAGTCCGAAGCAGTCGATAGCAGAGAAAAGTAGAGTAAGAGGTTCGTACGAGATCTTGATGAGATGACGTCCACTCTGCTGACATCAGAGATGCGATATGCATGCAGAGGCGTTGATTATTGATATATCTTCCAGAGGGAGTCGCGATGAGTATGTAGCCATTCCGGAACAAGAAACAGATATAGTAAGGGTGGTAACTTCCCGGCAATTCGGAAGAGACGAGATTTGAGAGAGACCTCGACATGACCTTTCTGGAATACTATACGAGAAGACTTGGACCCAGGAGCGGTCATATTGCGCACACCCAGCAGGCCAGAGTTCTGCATCGTCGACGAGATAGTAGGACAGAGATCTGTAGAGGATGTGCCAGAGCGGGACTGTTTCCGTTGTTATTCCATATTGGGCCGTTGAGCCGAGGAGCTATATATCTAGCAATGCACAGTGAGAGACAAGAGCCTAAAAGCCTCAGGGTGCCAGACGACAGACCATGAACAGGAGGCAAGTAGATATCTTGCTTTGCTGGCATTGGATGCACCTTCTCGACTTTGAAGGAGGACATATCGAAGACAGTATTTATGATTTGTGATTTGGTGATTCGATTATCACGTATCCGTCATCTTGGATTTCGGTATTTTGGGCGATCTATTCGCATGATTTAGTCTTGATGACTGAGTTTCATGATATTTGTTTTTGTGCACCACAGTTGCACCTGACTTCGGTTTGATGTCATTCGATATGTTGATTTTGATTTTATGCCTATGTTATGCATGTGATTTGACTTATGCTTTCGGCATAGTTTTCATGCACTTTTAGTGTTTTGATTTGATTTGTGCACGCTGATGCACATGGTTGCGAGATTATATACTGCGATATACCTAATTTGGATTGAGGTTTATTATATACCGTTGATTTCGATTATGATATTGATGTTGATTTCGTGCACTCTGTGCATTTGATTTGGATTTTTGCACATATTTGGCGTGCTTAGATTTGGGATTTTCGCGCATGTTGGGCGCATGTTATGAGATGCGATTTTGGTGCACACCAGATGTACCAAATCGAGATTCTTCGTGCATATCAGATATACATGATTTTGCTGTCAGGCACACCCGTTGCCTTTGACAGGTGTTTCGTGCACACCCGTTGCACTCAGATGTTGTTTCTGTGCACATGTATGGCACATATATGGATTTTGATTTTCGTGCGCACCAGACGCACGTATCACTCATATGCACATTTTTGTGATTGATTTCTTATGGAGCAGTACGTTTCTATGATATTTGCTGTTTGTTTTCGTTCTGGGCAGGACTAGTCAGAGGACAGTACCTGCATATATTTTGCATGCATTGATAGTTGTCACGACCCGAAAGAGCACGTGACTGGCCCTTGAACCATATGAAGTCTATAGGACTCCATCTGATCCAAGTAAGCCAAATGACCAGAAATCTAAAACCATTTTAAGGATAGATAAACAAACAAGCAATATACTATACAACGCCGAATGGCGAGGATCAAAATTCAAAAGAAACCCAGATAAGCATGAAAACTGTAACACTACTAAGCGCGACTCTAAGGTCGAAATAATACATCACTAGTGTCTGAGTCTGAAACAATATACAAGTTTTGGTTGATGGAATTTCTAGATACAAAAGAATAATACATCAACAAGGGTGGTCCTGATACAAAAGAACCTACCTACCCAAGCAAGTCACCCATATGGAAGCAGTGTGCCAGAAATACCGCTACGGAATCTGTACGGCAAAACCCTGCAAGAACTGTGGCACAACGGGGGTGAGTTGCCAACTCGTGAATAGAAAATATCTACAAGAAGAAATCGAATGCAAGACAAAATCCTAGGTCAATACGATCAGTATATACTATAACCCTCAAGAGTAAGTCTGAAGCATGAAAATGTGGCAGTGTAACATCTAATCATGTAGGTAGTGTCAAGTACCCGTACCAGTGCCTCAGATAATAACATGTCATAAATGTAAGGTATGTCTGCATTAAGTAAACATGATGAAGTATCAAATGGATATCAATACACATATATTAGCGTCCCATTCCACTAATATTGGTGTAAGGATATATATAACAACGCCTTCGTACCCTGTTATATATACAAATGAAGTATGATCAATGTAGTCAAGGTCTGTATGTAATCAATGTCTGTATGTATATGTGGATCCCGTCCACCTGTCACCCAATGTCAATAAGTAGTCAAGGTCTGTATGTAATCAATGTCTGTATGTATATGTGGATCCCGTCCACCTGTCACCCAATGTCAATAAGTAGCAAACATGCAAATATGAGGATATAATCAAAATCATGGGGATCATCATGAAACCCGTGCCTAGCATCGACACGTAAATCCTTATCTATCAGGCTCCGTCAGTCCGGATTAGCCCACGGGCTCTGTCTGCGGAATCGGCCCTCGGCCCCGGAAGTACGCCCATATCCATCTATCGACTCTGGTCAGTATCCTCCGGATAACCGCCAGGTCCAACCAATCACCGATAGGTAGTAGTCCCTCTGCCAGGCTCACCGTCTACTACAAAGCGAAACCGTTTTCGCCCCGGGGTACCATACCGGGTCTACCATGGACCCGTAATCGGACTCATCCAACTCCTCGATTCGGGTTCACATATATCACTCTCGCACCGAGAAAACACATGGTGGACGCACCAAAATATCATATCAAGGGAAACCGGGTTTTTAAATGATTACATATTCTCTTTGAAATAGCCACGGTTCCCAAATCCAGAAATCACATGTAATCCAAAACCAACATACAAGTCAATGCGATGTGATATATGCATCAAGTATGAATATCATGTCAAGTCACATAAAAGATGAGCTACGTCATAATGATCATGGAAATTCTACAGAGTGAGTGTCATGGCAATTACTAACGGTGTGTGTGTAACATGCAGAATAGTGCTCGTGCAACATGAACCGTTAGTAATGGTGCAGTGTTCTATCAATTCTAGTTTATATACATATAATAGGGAATGCGGTATGCACAAAATAGTAGCCATGAACATTCAATGTATGTAAATGTAATATGGAATTAATAGTATGCACATACAAGGTCATATCCTGATGCAACAATGCTACTGTGTAGTGACATGGCAATTATCGATGATGAAGTGTGTGAGCCGGCAAGCAAGTGTACGTGGAACATACGCATCATCGATAATGGTGCTAGTGTCCTAGAAACATGGTAGTAATATAGCAATAAACATATGCAAAGAAATGTGAATAACATGAATATGCGGAAATCAAATAATCAACACTACAGTAAAGAAGCTACTATGCAAACTACAGATCCAAGTATCAAGTAAATCAGGAGGGGTATGGAAACCACCTAAATCTGAGTCGATATATATGTATAGTAGTCGGTGATCCCGCCTCAGCAGTATCGCGTACGATACAGTATATCATATGACATCCTCCAGTCATGAGTGCGGATCTATCATCAATATAAGGCTCGTACGGTAAATCGTCCTACGGCATCCCAATAGCTGGGTACGGGTCAGTATCACGTTCCTCTCATCAAATATCAGGTATCATTATCATCATATCACATAATCTGGGGTACAGATCTAAGTCTAGTACAAATCAATACCATCTATATAAGTATGAAAGCGGGGGTAAAACACATGCCCAACGGCCCGCTAAGATCACATGTCGTATCGCAAGTACGAATCACATCACATCACCGATCTCACGGCACAATGCCCAAAATCATCGACTCATCTCCAATGTCATCCAATATCATCATCAACACAGTGTAAGTATAGTGAATATGCAAGGGTGCACGTGTGGGTGTAAACCTATTCTAGGGTTCGCGACAATGAACTATACTAGTTTACTTCTAACCCTAAGCTATCCATAATACACCTAACACCATATCCATGACACACTATAACTATCAAACATAATATATATTATAAACTACGGACTGCGGGGGTGCTATACACCATCCACCCGACTTCCCCCAGTAGATATAATCTACTCACCTTGCGTCTTCATTTGTCGATGTCACCACGCGCATTGCTTGTCGTCCCGAAGTCTTCATGGGGTACCTACACGTCAAAGTATCGTAATGCGTATTAAAACCAATTCAATGCTAAAACGGCACACGAAACCCAAAACGATACGATAAGGGGCCTATAGGTTAGAACTTATGGGCACGCCTTCAAAACCATCAATCAATCCTCGATATCGTCGTATAAACGCCAAATAGTCGAGGTAAAACACAATACACAATTTCAGAACTAAAAATACGGAATACGGAAACACGAATCCAAAACAGCAACTAAGGGAATAGGCTCCAGATTTTACCCTAGGTCAAACTAGACAAATCTACACATACCAGGGGCCTAATCTACTGATGAGGGAACACCAAAACCAAGGCGAACCAAAATTGGGCAGGTCTGGCCGCAAATTGCGGCCAAACAGAATAAATCTGCGGCCGGGAAAATGAGTTAGGGGCTGGGGTCTTGTGTGGTGATTCTAGGGTGCCTGGACATCTCACTGTCCAGTCAATTTAATTTTCAGAGTCTCGGGGTAAAAGCAGATTCAATGTAACCATCACATATTTCACAATTTCTCCGATATCGGTTTCTAAATCCGTAATCCAGGTCTTAAGTCTCAGGTTTGGGTCTCAATTTAAGCACTAGGGTATTTATATAACCTCTACTGAGCTCAATTTCATATTACAACACAAAATTTCCTCAAACCCTAACTAGGTTTTCCTCAAGTCCACACAATCAAACAATATCGGTTCAATCTAAACATGGGGTATAAGTAACACTAAAACTAAGATAAGGGTTCAGGAAATACCTCATTTGGCAACTCAAGAATTTTCTTGAGTTGTCCCTAGTGGCCAAAATCCTTGCTTTCATGGTCCAATGTGTAGATCTTGAGCTTGTGCACACTTTTAATGAAATGAGAGTGGGGTTTTGGAGTTGTTTTCATGGTGATTTGAGAAGTTGAAGAGGGGAGGGAGATGAGGAGCAGGAGCAGCAGCAGCAACAAGAGGGAGAGGGAGAGAAATGAGTGAAGGTTGAAGAGGAAATGGCTAAGTCTTTGGTCAAAGAAGCCCATACCTCTCTCTCACACACCATACCTCATATAATAACCCTTTTCCATTTTCTTTTCTTTCTCTTTTCTATTTCCTTCTCACTAGAAAAGTAACCCCAAAGAAACAAGGTGGAAAAATGCACAAGTGTAAGAAAATATGATATGTGCATGTTTTGCACAAAAAGCTAAAAAAATGATTAGTGATTTTTAATCGCGATTTACACTAAATTAGCATATAACTAATCATAACAACTTAGAAATGGCATAGTTCTCTAAATTACCCTATTTTAGAATTTTCCATAATTTTCCAAAAATAATATTTTATTATTTTGAAGTGTTACAATCTACCCCCCTTACATAAATTCGGTCCCCGAATTTAAATTTAAACCCCCAACTACTAAAACATTCAGTAACAATCCAAGTTGTTGGATGCGTGATAATCGAATCACAAAATCAAAAATCATAAATACCGTCGTCGGTAGTCCCTCCTTCAAAGTCGAGAAGGTGTCGGTGCATCCAATACTAGCAGCGCAAGATATCTACTTGCCTCTTGTTCACTGTCTGGCGTCCTCTATCTTTGGGTTCTTATCTTCTCTGTGGATTACCAATCTCACAATCGATCGGCTCATCGGCCCTGTTAGGTGTGCTAACGGGGACGATTCCGTTCTGGCACTTCTCTGGTCATCCCTCGGTCAATCCTCACGACCACTCGCAAAGCAGCATGTCACTGGCGTCGGCCTCTGGCTCTCTTAATGCCCGTGACACATCTGATCCTGGGTGCAATTATCACTGCAGCAGTGTCCTGGAAGGAATCCTGCTCAAGGTCTCTTCCGATCTTTCCTATGCTGAACTGTACGGAGGCTGGCTCTCTTGCATAATCTCTTCTCACTCGATGGACATCTGTGTCCTCAGCATAACATTTTCTCGGAAATTGGTCGCATCCCAACACCTCTGTAAGCATATCAGGTCTCTAGCCTCGACAGAAAGTAATGACAGCTCGTCAGCGTCTCGCACGGACTTAAAATCGCGTACTCTGTAGCTTCATCATTCGGTAGAAGATGTGTGGCCGAACTGGTCCTCGGGAACGCGTCCTAACCATCGGAGGAATACTCAATACTCGTCCATCCTCGATCAACTCACAACGCATCTGGTAAGGTCCTTTATCCGAACCTGGTCAACTATCTCATCGACGATGCCGAACTCTGGCCTGCTGGGTGTGCACAATATGACCCCTCTTGGGTCCGGGTCTTCTCGTATAGTATTCCAGAAAGGTCCTGTCGAGGTCTCTCTCTCAAATCTCATTCCTGCCGAGTTGCCTAGAAGTCATCATCCATTGCTGAAGCTAATTCTTATTCCGGAACGGCTTCATACTCATCACGCCTCTTTCTGAAAGATATATCCATACACAAGGCCTCTGCGTGCGTATCGCATCTCTGATGTCAGCGGAGTGGGAATGTCATATCGTCGAAATCTCTTACGAACTCTTTACTTCACTCTGCTTCAATGTCGAGTAATTCGGACTCGTCTCATCGTGGCTGCACGAACTGTGCTCCAACGGCTATCCTCGTATCTGGAGTCTCCCAAGAAATGCATCTCACCACCTAGCATCCGAAGGAAGTCGAACCATTCGATCGATTCATCAAAACCTCATAATCCTCCAAGAGCTCAACATCTTGGGTACAGTTTAACAGCATCGAGTACATACCACAGTATCAATGGTCCAGCCGTAGAAGGGCAAACCCAAGCCTCACTAATGGCGCCGCGGAACTGTCGCAAACCCTAAGATTCAAAGGATTTCACACGGTCATTAAGTCGAGTTAGGGTTTCATTCTTCTAGAGGGTCCATAGAATCGCTTGCATGTCTTTCCGAATACTTTAAACTTCGAAAATGGGCTCCTGACAATCGATCGTCTCAATCGACTCTCAACGAACCTGCATGAAGTCGTCTCTAGCTGGAATCAATCTATCTGATGACCTCTCATCTGGGTAATCGAACGAATCACATGTCCTAGTCATTCATCCTCGGTGACTAGCGACCTTCCATCATATCTCTAAGTATATACTCATGCTGCAGTAGCTCCAATCATCTGGGCGACATCTCGTCTTTTGCAGCATCAACTGACTCATTCGTCTGTACGCTGAACAGCGTCTCAATCCTCCAGGAAAGGCAATACATTGGCGGTCCTCTCTAAATCAGTCTTCTCTAGATCTGAGTAAGACACTCCATACTGAAAATCTTCAACTCAACTGGGCCTTGCTCCGGCGCACAAATCGGACGAATCACCTTCGTCCCTCAAATCGGGTAGACAAGCTATCATCTGTCTCATATTTTCCTGGAAGCTCCGGCGATCTCAGCTCGAAAGCTCCGGAAGCGACATCCTATGAATCTCAGCAACAGCTGGTCCATCTGTCTGCACGGTAGGCGACATCATAATCTCTGAGGTATGCTGTACATCAACAGTCCTCTGTCAACTGGCAGCTCTAACAATGGCTCGATCATCCGGTGCAAAACCAAGCACTCGCCTCCACTAGAGGTCACAATCACCAATACTAACTCGAGACGTTCTCATGTCACCAGAAAACACAATGGTCGGCCCTCGTACCAGACGAGCTCGCACTGACTGTTACCCTAGCAGCAGCCCAAACTGTGCTCAAACATGGCGACAGGAACCTCAATCGAGTATCGAAGAGAGCAGATCAATGGCAAGAAAGAGAACAACAGATCCAGAGTGGATACATGATCATAAGAAGGAACAACATCAATGAAGGTATGATCATGAAACTAATAGAATCGAGGATCTCAAATGGATGTATAATCATGGATATGAAGAGAATCACTGATCTCGAAAATATGTACATCCTAAGGTTCCTTAAGTGGAGTGGCATGTCGTAAGTATGCCGCGGAACATACCCACGGTACGTCACTCTACTTTAGTCACCTATTCCATCAACCAAGGGTCATCCTACGCGACGAAAGTTCGGGTCTAATACCCCCTCGACTAAGTCTAAGTTCCGTAAGGTCAAGCCTAAGTTCCGTATATATATAGACGCCCTAGGCTCCACATAGTCAAACTTAGACTCGAACCAAGGTTAACCTAGCGCTCTGATACCAACTTTGTCACGACCCGAAAGAGCACGTGACTGGCCCTTGAACCATATGAAGTCTATAGGACTCCATCTGATCCAAGTAAGCCAAAAGCCCAGAAATCTAAAACCATTTTAAAGATAGATAAACAAACAAGCAATATACTATACAACGCCGAATGGTGAGGATCAAAATTCAAAAGAAACCCAGATAAGCATGAAAACTGTAACACTACTAAGCGCGACTCTAAGGTCGAAATAATACATCACTAGTGTCTGAGTCTGAAACAATATACAAGTTTTTGGTTGATGGAATTTCTAGATACAAAAGAATAATACATCAACAAGGGTGGTCCTGATACAAAAGAACCCACCTACCCAAGCAAGTCACCCATATAGAAGCAGTGTGCCAGAAATACCGCTACGGAACCTGTACGGCAAAACCCTGCAAGAACTGTGGCACAACGGGGGTGAGTTGCCAACTCGTGAATAGAAAATATCTACAAGAAGAAATCGAATGCAAGACAAAATCCTAGGTCAATACGATCAGTATATACTATAACCCTCAAGAGTAAGTCTGAAGCATGAAAATGTGGCAGTGTAACATCTAATCATATAGGTAGTGTCAAGTACCCGTACCAGTGCCTTAGATAATAACATGTCATAAATATAAGGTATGTCTGCATTAAGTAAACATGATGAAGTATCAAATGGATATCAATACACATATATTAGCGTCCCATTCTACTAATATTGGTGTAAGGGTATATATAACAGCGCCCTCGTACCCTGTTATATATACAAATGAAGTATGATCAATGTAGTCAAGGTCTGTATGTAATCAATGCCTGTATGTATATGTGGATCCCGTCCACCTGTCACCCAATGTCAATAAGTAGTCAAGGTCTGTATGTAATCAATGTCTGTATGTATATGTGGATCCCGTCCACCTGTCACCCAATGTCAATATGTAGTCAAGGTCTGTATGTAATCAACGTCTGTATGTATATGTGGATCCCGTCCACCTGTCACCCAATGTCAATAAGTAGTCAAGGTCTATATGTAATCAATGTCTGTATGTATATGTGGATCCCGTCCACCTGTTACCCAATGTCAATAAGTAGGAAACATGCAAATATGAGGATATAATCAAAATCATGGAGATCATCATGAAACCCGTGCCTAGCATCGACACGTAAATCGTCATCTCTCGGGCTCCGTCAGTCCGGATCAGCCCACGGGCTCTGTCTGCGGAATCGGCCTACGGCCCCGGCAGTACGCCCATATCCATCTATCGAATCTGGTCAGTATCCTCCGGATAACCGCCAGGTCCAGCAAATCACCGGTAGGTAGTAGTCCCTCTGCCAGGCTCACCGTCTACTACACAGCGAAACCGTTCTCGCCCTGGGGTACCATACCGGGTCCACCATGTACCCGTAATCGGACTCATCCAACTCCTCGATTCGGGTTCACATAAATCACTCTCGCACCGAGAAAACACATGGTGGACGCACCGAAATATCATATCAAGGGAAACCGGGATTTTAAATGATTACATATTCTCTTTGAAATAGCCACGGTTCCCAAATCCAGAAATCACTTGTAATCCAAAACCAACATACAAGTCAATGCAATGTGATATATGCATCAAGTATGAATATCATGTCAAGTCACATAAAAGATGAGCTACGACATAATGATCATGGAAATTCTACAGTGTGAGTGTCATGGCAATTACTAACGGTGTGTGTGTAACATGCAGAATAGTGCTCGTGCAACATGAACCGGTAGTAATGGTGCGGTGTTATATCAATTCTAGTTTATATACATATAATAGGGAATGCGGTATGCACAAAATAGTAGCCATGAACAGTCAGTGTATGTAAATGTAATATGGAATTAATAGTATGCACATACAAGGTCATATCCTGATGCAACAATGCTACTGTGTAGTGACATGGCAATTATCGATGATGAAGTGTGTGAGCCAACAAGCAAGTGTACGTGGAACATACGCATCATTGATAATGGTGCTAGTGTCCTAGCAACATGGTAGTAATATAGCAATAAACATATGCAAAGCAATGTGAATAGCATGAATATGCGGAAATCAAATAATCAACACCACAGTAAAGAAGCTACTATGCAAACTACAGATCCAAGTATCAAGTAAATCAGGAGGGGTATGGAAACCACCTAAATCTGAGTCGATATATATGTATAGTAGTCGGTGATCCCGCCTCAGCAGTATCGCGTACGATACAGTATATCATATGACATCCTCTAGTCATGAGTGCGGATCTATCATCAATATAAGGCTCGTACGGTAAATCGTCGTACGGCATCCCAATAGCTGGGTACGGGTCAGTATCACGTTCTTCTCATCAAATATCAGGTATCATTATCATCATATCACATAATCTGGGGTACAGATCTAAGTCTAGTACAAATAAATAACATCTATATAAGTATGAAAGCGGGGGTAAAACACATGCCCAACGGCCCGCTAAGATCACATGTCGTATCGCATGTACGAATCACATCACATCACCGATCTCACGGCACAATGCCCAAAATCATCGACTCATCTCCAATGTCATCCAATATCATCATCAACACAGTGTAAGTATAGTGAATATGCAAGGGTGCGCGTGTGGGTGTAAACCTATTCTAGGGTTCGCGACTATGAACTATACTAGTTTACTTCTAACCCTAAGCTATCCATAATACACCTAACACCATATCCATGACACACTATAACTATCAAACATAATATATAGTATAAACTACGGACTGCGGGGGTGCTATACGCCATCTACCCGACTTCCCCCAATAGATATAATCTACTCACCTTGCGTCTTCATTTGTCGATGTCACCACGCGCATTGCTTGTCGTCCCGAAGTCTTCATGGGGTACCTACATGTCAAAGTATCGTAATGCGTATTAAAACCAATTCAAAGCTCAAACGGCACACGAAACCCAAAACGATACGATAAGGGGCCTATAGGTTAGAACCTATGGGCACGCCTTCAAAACCATCAATCAATCCTCGATATCGTCGTATAAACGCCAAATAGTCGAGGTAAAACACAATACACAATTTCAGAACTAAAAATACGGAATACGGAAACACGAATCCAAAACAGCAACTAAGGGAATAGGCTCCAGATTTTACCCTAGGTCAAACTAGACAAATCTACACATACCAGGGGCCTAATCTACTGATGAGGGAACACCAAAACCAAGACGAACCAAAATGGGGCAGGTCTGGCCGCAAATTGCGGCCAAACAGAATAAATCTGCGGCCGGGAAAATGAGTTAGGGGCTGGGGTCTTGTGTGGTGATTCTAGGGTGCCTGGACATCTCACTGTCCAGTCAATTTAATTTTCGGAGTCTCGGGGTAAAAGCAGATTCAATGTAACCATCACATATTTCACAATTTCTCCGATATCGATTTATAAATCCGTAATCCTGGCCTTAAGTCTCAGGTTTGGGTCTCAATTCAAGCACTAGGGTATTTATATAACCTCTACTGAGCTCAATTTCATATTACAACACAAAATTTCCTCAAACCCTAACTAGGTTTTCCTCAAGTCCACAAAATCAAAGAATATCGGTTCAATCTAAACATGGGGTATAAGTAAAACTAAAACTAAGCTAAGGGTTCAGGAAATACCTCATTTGGCAACTCAAGAATTTTCTTGAGTTGCCCCTAGTGGCCAAAATCCTTGCTTTCATGGTCCAATGTGTAGATCTTGAGCTTGTGCACACTTTTAATGAAATGAGAGTGGGGTTTTGGAGTTGTTTTCATGGTGATTTGAGGAGTTGAAGAGGGGAGGGAGGTGAGGAGCAGGAGCAGCAGCAACAACAAGAGGGAGAGGGAGAGAAATGAGTGAAGGTTGAAGAGGAAATGGCTAAGTCTTTGGTCAAAGAAGCCCATACCTCTCTCACACACACCATACCTCATATAATAACCCTTTTCCATTTTCTTTTCTTTCTCTTTTCTATTTCCTTCTCACTAGAAAAGTAACCCCAAAGAAACATGGTGGAAAAATGCACAAGTGTAAGAAAAGATGATATGTGCATGTTTTGCACAAAAAGCTAAAAAATACGATTAGCGATTTTTAATCGCGATTTACACTAAATTAGCATATAACTAATCATAACAACTTAGAAATGGCATAGTTCTCTAAATTACCCTATTTTAGAATTTTCCAAAAATAATATTTTATTATTTTGAAGTGTTACAATAGTTTTCGAAGGGACTTCCAAAAAGGGAGCTATAGTCTCAGTATTTACCTACGTGTCTGATATGATACGAAACGTTTAAAACAAGGAAACCCTTCTAAATTGTTTTCAAAACGGCGGAGCGTACATATTAAACAAAGGATATATACATATATGGTTATTTTCTTACAATAGACATACGCCACTGTGCCGCGATATGCGCATCGCACAGCGATTTAAAACGGTTTGGCATGCATTCCCTTCAGATATTTACATGTATAAATTGATGTTTACATGTATAGTTTTGAAGTATATCATGTTGGGTTTCGTATTGGATTTGACATTTGTGTCTTCACCATGACTCCGATGATTGCGGGATGCTTGACGGAGTGTTGTTTTTGAGTTATCTGCTCATTGTTCGTGCGCACGCATTGCGCTACGACGTGTTTTATGTATTGATGATTTCGGAGCCCCGACGACTTGGACTTTTTACTGAAATGTTTTACTATTGAAGGGTTTAAATTTAAATTCGGGGATCGAATTTCTTTAAGGGGGGAAGATTGTAACATTTCAAAAAAAAAAAAATATATTATTTTTGGGAATTTTTATAATTAAATAATAAAATATTGAATATTTTAATAAGGCGGTATAATTAAATACCGATAAATTGGGGAAAATTATGGAAATTACTAATAGAGGGTGTTCTATGTGAATTATGAAAATTTAAAGTTTTTATGATTAATTATATGCTAATTTAGCGCTAATCGCGATTAAAAATCGTTATTGGGGCTTTAAGCGTATTTTGTGCAAAACATGCACCATGTCTTTTTTTTTCACTTGTTACCTTTTTCCTACATGATTTTGGGTGTATGGTTGTTTGTTTTGGGTTTACTATTGAGAGGAGAAGAAAAGAAAAGGAAAAGAAAAGAAAAGGATAAAGGATTAGAATATTAGGTATGGGTAAGAGAGAAAAAGGTGAGGGGTTAACTTTGACAAGCCATTCTCTCATTTCACCATCTTCTCCACTTTCTCTCCTCTCCCACCCCCTTGCTGCTGCTGCTGCTGCCCCCTCTCTTCCTCCTCCACTACAACCCCCAAAACTCCTTTAAAAACACCTCAAAACCATATCTCCATTTCATAAAAAATGTGCATGAGCTCACTAGCAACACATTAGACCAAGAAAGCTTGCATTTTGGACACTTGGGGCAACTCAAGAAAATTCTTGAGTTGCCAAATGAGGTATTCTCTTAACCATTAGACTTGTATTTCTATTGCTTTTACATCCATGTTAACTTTAAATCGATATTGTATGGTTTTGGGAAGTTTGAAAACTTGAGTTCAGGATTAGGGTTTTAGTTGAACCCAAAGGTGAAATTAAGGTTACTAGAGGCTATACAACCCCTATAGTGATTGATTGGAGACCCAAACCAGAGACTAGAACCCCGGAATACGGATTTAGAAAACCCGATATCGGAAAATTGTGGATTCTGTGAGAGTATATTGAAATCTGCTAACACCCGGGTAACCTGAAAATTATTTTGCAAACATAGAGAGATTTGCAGGTGATTTAGAGCATACCCTAAAGACCCGAGACCCCACTTCCACCTTTGGGCCGCAGATTTATTCAATCTGGTCGCAATTTGCGGCCAGGGTGGGTTGTTTTTGGTTCGTGCTTCGTCTGTAGCTCCATATCCTGTAAACTAGACCCCTGGCATATGCAAAATTGACCAATTTGACCTAGGGTAAAATCTGGGACCATTTTCAAGAGTTGCTGTTTTGATTCGGGGTTTTGTTTTGCGTATTTTGAATTCTGGACTTTTGTGATTTGTGTCGTATTCGATCGCTTGACGTTTGTACGTCGAAATCGAGTATTATTTGGTGGTTTTGAAAGCGTAGTCCATAGGTTCTTGTTGGATATAGTGCCCTCAGAGTCAATTATTGGATCACAGGCACGTGATTGCAATGATTGAGGGAGGACCTGTACCGGTAGGACAGTCTTACTCAAGATGATAATATGCTATCTGGTTTATCTTTATCATCGTGTATTGCTTTAGGCGACCTTACAGGTCACTATTGCACGTTGATAGAGCCCTTAGGATTCTTGCTTGACGACCAGCAGTATGATGGCGATCATATACGTGGGAGCTGGGGGTCTATAAGCACATCCTTAAAGTGGTTCCTAGTCGTGGGAGTTTCGAGACTGGGCATCGATACTCCATTAGTAGACTAGTGTATACAGTCGAGACCCCGACGAGGGGCGGTGGCCGGTCTCACAAGCCATTGGTGTCAGTTGGTTCATCTAAGATGTAGACAGATGCTCATTGGGTTATGAGTACACCGGACAGGACTCGCCGGGAACATGCCAGTTGGTATTATACCTGACGTCAGATAGCAGTTCCCTGGTGACATGTGTACAGGTTAGTTCATCGACCTGAGATTGTCATTTGTCTCGTGTGAGTTCCCACTTTGCTTTGATTACTACCCTACCACGGCTCAAAGGAGTCGTGCAAACAGGTTTTAGTTGGGTACAGTCCCGAGCCGCATGGAAGCAGTGAGCGGATCGACAGGGGTTCGTCTCTCACGGTATTGGGGGTGAGGTCGCGCTGTGTCTAGGAGAGCCATTACACGAAGTCCTTGGCCAAGGCAGAAGATTTACTAGTAGGTATTCCAGTAGTATATCAGGGTGTTCTGGGCTACACTCCGACACGACTTGTACCGCTTTTGGGGGTCTGACTTTTACCAACCCCTAGGCCCGCCATGCGATACTCATAGACGAACGGACCGGACTGTACGGATATTGTCACTGACAGGATCAGTAGGGTGTCAGGATGAGTTCGCTCATCGACCTACCTTTTGGTCAATACCTGGTAGCTCGTTACGTACGGCTAATACCTCTGACGTGCTAGTGGTTAAATCCACAGCCAAAGTATTGACGAGTCTTTAGAGTCCCCAACAGACAATTTCTCAGTTTTGAGCAAAACGCTGTAGAGGCCGTATGGATTTATGGCAGGGTTCGAACGTACGCGTGCACTTGTGCACGTGTCATGGTTCGGACCGATAATACTAGCGGGCTTTGGTTTAAACCGGATCCTAGTATTATACTGTGTAGATTTTGTCTCATTGCATTTGTATTCGGTCGGAATACAAATGCGAGTATGTATATACAGTCGCGGGGTTATCCTGTAATTTATTACGGGATCGCTTTTTGAAGTTACCAGTTTGCATTCCGTTTCGGCCATTTTTCTTTCTAACCTTTCATGGGTGATTTTTGCATTGAGGGGGTATTTTTGTAAAAGTGGCTTTTACAAAATGCAAGAGGGTTTTTGTGGCACATGGATGCTTCATGAGGTTCTAGATGTGCTTTGTTTCAAGATTTGCATTAAATGAGATTGGATTTGGAAAGGATATGAGGGTGACATCTTTTTCTTGTGATCATTCATTTTCTTTTGCTTTTGATTATCCCTTTTTCCTCCTCCATTATACATGGCCGGCCACAAGAGAGGGAGCAAGGTTCTTTTTGGGGTGAGGAATTTTTGGTTCATTTCATTGCAAAAGAAAACTCCTTAGCTCCATCTTTCCATTGCTCATTTCATCTCCACCTCCAAAATGGAAACTTCATTAACCCTTGAGACAAAGTGATCTACATATATTCTACAGCAATCTTGGACACGTCGGCTAGCAAACTTCGTGTCCGAGTTGCCTCGGTTCATAGGTGGGAGATCGTAAAAAGTCTTCTCGATGTGGTGCCCTTTTCGACGAGGAGACCGAGACCGGAGATGCTGCGGGGAGCTTGGGATGGTGGCCGAAGACCGAAGGACACGGATCGCTCGGTATAGCTTTCTGTCCCTTCTCTAGATAGCTAGTTTATAGGTTAATGGTTCGATCCGGGAAAAAAGTATACGATAGCGCCAGTTTCTAGTTAAAAAAAAGTTTTTGTTTCCGCATTTTGGCCTCGGACAGACGGCCGGGACGCTACCGTAGACTTACATGGTATCAGAGCCACGCTATTAATCTTTTCTAGCTTGCTCTAACGTGTTTAGAACTTCGATGGGACGAAATTTCCAAAAACCGCGTTTCCAATTGTTCAGTTTCTGTCGAAATTTTTCTGTTGTCAAAAAATTATTTGGTGTATTGCAGAAATATGTTCAGGCTTTTCTAAGACATCTGGGAAAATTTGGTGAAGTGATGTTACTGTTGCGCCGTGGAACCGCGGCCTTACCCATGCTTTGGCCACGGTTCCGCCGCCATTTTGTCTCCTCAGTGCACCAAATTTTGTACAGTGTTCTCTAAGTTGGAAATGGGGTTTCTGGTAATTTTATTTTGGGCCCAGATTTGTTTGAGTACTGGGTATTGTGCTTGGGGCCCACTTTGGGAAATTTAGTCGATTGAAAATTTTAAACATGTTAGTTCACAGTATTTACATTATATCTGCGACCGTGAATGTCATTTGATCGGTAAATCCTGTTTAATTGCTATAGCCCTTTTAGACGGATTTGCGAACGTGACATTCACATTGATGTTTTGTATTGTGCTGTGATGTTGCGGATTTGTCATGGTGGATATCCTGGATGCAATGTTAGTACAGTTTGGTTGTATTTGTACATTTGATATTGCGGGACGAGCGTCCGACATGTGGACTGCCGTCACTGCCTGTTTGTATATTATTCTTTTGGGGAACGACCGAGCTGAGGTCGATGTACCCGTTGTGTATATTTTTACTTTCTGTACTAGGATTACCCCACGGTGGGGTGCACGGATAGCCGGGTTCTAGAGGGCAACGAGCCCGCATCTCATGGATTTGAGACGGAGGGGGCTTCACTCTAGAATTGGCGGGCTATTCGCCGCACTCGTAGGGGGTACAGGTTGACCCAAGGAGGGGTGCTCAAGTTACCAGATTCCGTGAAGTGCTGGGTGGTCCATTCACTGTGATGAAGGGGGCTGCCTCGCTTCAGGTTTTGGCGGGTAACTTTCCGCGCCCGTAGGGGTCTAGGATTTCATTGCACAGGCTATCCACACGACCAGGGGAACGTCGGGTTTCAGTAGCGGCTCTATGAAACCCGGGGATCCCAGATTATCTATATTGTTCTGTGATACTTATTACATTTCTGTGATGTTGCATTTTATCACGCCATAAGCGAATATTATATATTGATATATATACTAGTAGATGTTGTATATGTTTTACACCCGCGCTAGTCCAGTCCCCGCTCTGTCGTTAGTTAAGTAACCTAACGGGTGATGACGGGACCCAGTGGCGAATGCGGATGGCATATACGTACATCGTATTTTCGTTCTTTTATGGTGTGATTAATTGATGGGACTGCATTGATTCGGATCAATGCAAGCTAAACAAACCCATTCTGATGTTGTTGGAACATTTTTCCAAAAGCTGTTATTGCAAGGACGTTCTCTTTTGTTTTGCACAGTGGTATTCGGTTATGAATATCCAGCACCTCATTCGACGAGGCAAGGGCTGAGATCCCTTCACCGGGAGTGACCCCTTGGACAGAAATTTGCGTCAGGGTAATAACTTCACTATAGCCGATTGCCTTTTTGCTTTGCATCGTGGTATTCAGTTGGAATATCCTGCACCTTATTCTACGGGGAAAGAGCCGAGATCCCTTCACCGGGAGTGACCTCTTTAGCAAAGGTTTTCGTCACTATATTTTTATAAAAAGCTATCCGGTTCCTTCAACGATATCAAGTTCATTACGTTAAAGGTTTACAGTTTAGCCCTCCGTCATTTCAGAAAGGTAGCACTTAGTATTCATGCTATGTTTGTTGGCCAAAGTCAAGGCATAGTGTATGGTAGCTATTTGTTACTTTTCTGTTGCATAGATAGATGCGTTGGTTTGGGACAGTCGTACTGCTTTGTTGGCCAAAGTCAAGGGTAGGTACGGGTGGGTTCAAATTAACCTAGATAATGACGTGCAGAACTTGACATGTGACTTATGATTTGTTGGCCAAAGTCAAGGTCATAAGAGCATGGGGTAAAAATCACATCGGGAGTTTCTAAAGAAACTGAAACTTGCCAGATATGCGCATACCTTCTGGAGTGTGGTAACGTGAGTGGATTCCATCACGTTATCATGCGATGATAGTTGGATCCCGATTCCCACTGATGAGTTGGTTTACTCCTCGGGTGATCCCGACTAATTCTTCTTTCAGGTTTGGAGGAGAATTTGAGGTTATAGTGGGAGGTTTCCTGATTAGATAAAGTGATAACCATTCTGATCTAGGTTAGAGTGCACGCTGACTGTTTCTTTTCTCTCTCTCTTTGGCAGCGACCATGACCCGACCCTTGACTATGACTCAGTGACCAAGTTAACCGAACCTTCTTAAAACACTGGCTTTTGGATTGTCTGAGTTGCAAACCCCATTGCCACTCCTACTTTTACCCTTTTCTCCAGAACACCCCGTATTACTACGAACATCCACTTCCATTGGATAAAACCATCGTATGGTTATATATGAACTCGAAGGAACTTGTTCCAGATTCGAGGATGGTTTCCGGTTCTGGAGAAAATGAATAGGACTATTCAGTTGTCTTTTCCTTTTACCTTCTCTCAGGTTACGAGTGCTTCTTGGATTAGGACAGTATACCTATTATGCTAATTGGATAGTCTCCTTCCAAACCATAGGCAGGTGCCGAAAGGTAGGGAAGGAAGAAAACCATTTATCCTAACGATAGTGTACAGAAGGTAATAAGTTAAGACAAATAAAGGGATTAGTAAGAGGGCAAAGTAAATTGCGACTGCTATTCACGACCAAACCAAGTATTTCTTCGTCAATCCTACTTCACCTTTGTATTTCTCCAGGACACTCCGTATCACTACGAAGATCCACAGTTTATTGGATACTCCATCGTATGGTTATATACGAACTCGAAGGGACTTGTTCCAGTTCGGGGATGGATTCTGGTTCAGGAGAAATAAGAATAAGGTTTTATTCAGTTGTCTTTTATCTTTACCTTCTCTCGGGTTGCGAGTGTTCCTAGGATTAGGACAGTACACCTATTACGCTTATTGGATAGTCTTCTTCCAAACCATAGGCTGGTGCCGAACGGTAGGGAAGGAAGAAAAACATTTAGCCTAAAAGGGTGTACAGAAGGTAATGACTAAAGACATATAAAAGGATTTGGAGAGATGGCAAAGAAATATACGGTTACAGTTGTGAATCTGATAATGGAAGAGGCATTACTAAGAATACCCGGATACCCCTTCGAAACATTTACATGTTTCAGTTTCACTGTGTATTGTTAAAGAAAACTGATTTCCCAATTAGCCCTTGCTCCAGGGTATGTATTTACCAGGTTTGATTCTCACATCTGTATGGTTTTACAGATGATGAGTGGGAGTAAGTTATTGGGAATTGGGTGATCAGCCTCATTATATCGGGATTCATTGTAATTGGTGATATTTGAGGAAATCGCCTGGGTTGTTTGCCGGACGGCAAATATTTGGTTTTGAATATCCGTTGTTATGCACCAATTTCAAATTGATATATCTGTACGTTTATTTTAATAAAGTGAGATATAACCTTTTGAAATTATGTCCATGACATTTACCTATATCAGTCGATGGTTAGGTAAGGAGCATTACACAACGGTGTAATTCTTCTTAACCATAAGTACTGTTTTCAACCTACGACACACAGGGAATGTGTTATTAGACTCAGGGGACTTATTCAGAGTATTGTATGTTGTCCAGTGTCCATGAGGACAGAGGGGTTGGTACTCGTACTATATTCTGTTTACTTGTGACTTCTCTAGTTCTTAGACATGTGTTTCGTAGAAATACAAGGTCTAAGTTTTGAGAAGTTAAAGGTATAAGAATAAAGTAGAGAACCAAGTATTGCAAGTAACGGGATTTTTCAAGGTGATCGAAGATGTAGATACTTGCGTATGGTACTCAGTTGATAGTAATGGTTTTGAGAAACTTGTTTCTCTTTCAGGTTACTCATATCTGGACGCATTCCTAAGTTGAGTAACGCTGATCGGCTTCCTTCCATTTAGTTGACATGCACTGGAGACAGTTACATGATTTGAATCTGGTTTCAATTAAATCAGTGCCTCTGTTCTATATTGGATATAGAACGGTTCATATCTTAACGATGTTAAGGTACGGGGAGTTGTCCGGCTTATGCTTAAAACCAGACTCTGAATAACTCAAGGCACGTTTCTGTAATGGCTGTTTGTGGGTTAACCCGGGCTATGATGAGGGTTGACTTTCTACCATCTGGAAGATCAATAGTGATATTGTTCTAGACTCACCACAGTTTTGATAAAAATGGATTTTTTCAGAAAACAGTAGCAGGAGTATGGTAGAACTGGAAGTGATTCCAGAATCACAAACGATTACTGAAAATTTAATAAGAACCTAAAAATTCAATCTGGATTGACATTCCATTGGCCACTCCGCAGATATGGTGGGTAACCTCAGGCACTCGAGAGGTACTTTGGTATGCTCAAAGACGGTGACAAGGAGGTTCTTGTTTACCCAGACTTGACACTACTGTTGTTCCAGGCTATGAAACCGGCAGGAGGATGAGTATCGCGTCGTTCTGAACTGGCTTTAGAGGTGTACGTGTATATGACTCTGCCAGAGGGTTGTCATAGTCAGTGGGAGCAGCGGAAGCATAGTGGACAAGTAGCTTATGTCTATTTATAGACTAAAGAAGATATAGCGGAGATAGATCATCTATTTCTGATGTGACAGTCATAGGTTTGACTTCATCAGAATAGGGTATGGATCTGTTAAGAAGGTAGTAGGGTGTGATGTCCTGGTACTTGGATGACATACACAGAGTAGGAAGTTAAATTCCTATACTACGATCGGTTATACTTTGGTTGTCACACAGTGGTTTCTCCACATAAGGCTTGGATATTATATCAGACATTCTGGTTACTAGATCTATTGTTTTAGATCTAGATTTGGGTAGTTTCCCAATCTGGATACTTAGACCGCATTCTAAAGGTGTTTTTAGAATGGACGACTCCTAGCATGGTAGTATACCTGCAGGTGATGGAGTCACCCTCTCTAAAGGTGTCTTACAGACTAAAGAGGAGAGGGATGTGCATGATTGGAAGATCACTTTCTTAGGCAATTGAGTCAATCATGAGATGTCAAGTACCACACCAGATGTTGTTTTTGCACGAGATGCAATATGTTGATATTGATCCAATCCTGAAGAAACGATCGGAAGCAGTTTTAGAATATAAGTGGATGTTCTAGGGATATGATAACGGCGGCCTCTTTTGTGAGACAGTTATCATTCCAGGTTTCCAAGGTGACCTGGATGACAGAGTGACTGTCAGATTTGTAGTTTTCCCTCTGACGAGAGGCAGTATTTTGGACAGGTGGTCCAAGCGGATACTGAGGGAGGTGTGGCGCAGAATACTGATTAATTTCAGTTGACAATATAGTCTAAGAAGTTTGGATTTGGAGTTTATTTATAAACTAGGTCCCATCAGATATCCAAACATATTCTAAGACAGGTATTGCTCATTTCGGGAGATGGCTTTCTCCGCGAACTTGAGATAAAGAGAGTCCTAGAAAGAAACATCAGGGAGGATCCACTCACTGAGGCTATTTCTCGAACGAAATAGTTTCGCAAACGGGTTTTGTGAAACTGATTAGTAGAGGAGTTGGGTGCTCGGTATCACACGGGCTGTGAGTATGCGACATCTCAATAATTAGCCTTGAGTGCAAGTGGGAGATTGTTGGATATAGTGCCCTTAGAGTCAATTATTGGATCACAGGCACGTGATTGCAATGATTGAGGGAGGACCTGTACCGGTAGGACAATCTTACTCAAGATGATAGTATGCTATCTGGTTTATCTTTATCATCGTGTACTGCTTTAGGAGATCTTACAGGTCACTATTGCACGTTGATAGAGCCCTTAGGATTCTTGCTTGACGACCAGCAGTATGATGACGATCATATACGTGGGAGCTGGGTTCTATAAGCACATCCTTAAAGTGGTCCCTAGTCGTGGGAGTTTCGAGACTGTGCATCGATACTCCATTAGTAGAATAGTGTATACAGTCGAGACCCCGACGAGGGGCGGTGGCCGGTCTCACAAGCCATTGGTGTCAGTTGGTTCACCTAAGATGTATACAGGTGCTCATTGGGTTATGAGTACACCGGACAGGACTCGCCGGGAACATGCCAGTTGGTATTATACCTGACGTCAGATAGCAGTTCCCTGGTGACATGTGTACAGGTTAGTTCATCGACCTGAGATCGTCATTTGTCTCGTGTGAGTTCCTACTGTGCTTTGATTACTACCCTACCACGGCTCAAAGGAGTCGTGCAAACAGGTTTTAGTTGGGTACAGTCCCGAGCCACATGGAGGCAGTGAGCGGATTGGCAGGGGTTCGTCTGTCCCGGTATTGGGGGTGAGGTCGTGCTGTGTCTAGGAGAGCCACTACACGAAGTCCTTGGCCAAGGCAGGAGATTTACTGGTAGGTATTCCAGTAGTATATCGGGGTGTTCTGGGCTACACTCCGACACGACTTGTACCGCTTTTGTGGGTCTGACTTTTACCAACCCCTAGGCCCGCCATGCGATACTCATAGACGAACGGACCGGACTGTACGAATATTGTCACTGACAGGCTTAGTAGGGTGTCAGGATGAGTTCGTTCATCGACCTCCCTTTTGGTCAATACCTGGTAGCTCGTTACGTACGGCTAATACCTCTGACGTGCTAGTGGTTAAATCCACAGCCAAAGTATTGATGAGTCTTTAGAGTCCCCCAAAGACAGTTTCTCAGTTTCGGGCGAAACGCTGTAGAGGCCATATGGATTTATGGCAGGGTTCGAACGTACGCGTGCACTTGTGCATGCGTCATGGTTCGGACGGATAATACTAGCGGGTTTTGGTTTAAGCCGGATCCTAGTATTATACTGTGTAGATTTTGTCTCATTGCATTTGTATTCTGTCGGAATACAAATGCGGGTCTGTATATACAGTTGCGGGGTTATCCTATAATTTATTATGGGATCGCTTTTTGAAGTTGCCAGTTTGCATTCCGTTTCGGCCATTTTTCTTTCTATCCTTTCATGGCTGATTTTTGCATTGAGGGGGTCTTTTTGTAAAAGTGGCTTTTACAAAATGCAAGAGGGTTTTTGTGGCACATGGATGCTTCATGAGGTTCTAGATGTGCTTTGTTTCAAGATTTGCATTAAATGAGATTGGATTTGGAAAGGATATGAGGGTGACATCTTTTTCTTGTGATCATACATTTTCTTTTGCTTTTGATTATCCCTTTTTCTCCTCCATTATACATGGCCGGCCACAAGAGAGGGAGCAAGGTTCTTTTTGGGGTGAGGAATTTTTGGTTCATTTCATTGCAAAAGAAAACTCCTTAGCTCCATCTTTCCATTGCTCATTTCATCTCCACCTCCAAAATGGCAACTTCATTAACCCTTGAGACAAAGTGATCTACATATATTCTACAGCAATCTTGGACACGTCGGCTAGCAAACTTCGTGTCCGAGTTGCCTCGGTTCATAGGTGGGAGCCCGTAAAAAGTCTTCTCGATATGGTGCCCTTTCCGACGAGGAGATCGAGACCGGAGATGCCGCGGGGAGCTTGGGATGGTGGCCGAAGACCGAAGGACACGGATCGCTCGGTATAGCTTTCTATCCCTTCTCTAGATAGCTAGTTTATAGGTTAATGGTTCGATCCGGGGAAAAATTATACGATAGCGCCAGTTTCTAGTTAAAGAAAAGTTTTTGTTTCCGCATTTTGGCCTCGGACAGACGGCCGGGGTGCTACCGTAGACTTACAGTTCTAACCTATAGGGTTTTAGCGTGTCATTTTGATTTTGAATTGGGTATTAATGCGACGTGATGCGTTATGATGTGTAGGTACCCCCACGAAGACTTCGAGATGACAAGAAAGCACGTGGCGACGTCGGCAACGGAAAGCGAAGAGCAAAGTGAGTAGATTATATCTACGGGGGAAGTCGGGTGGATGGCGTATAGCACCCCCGCAGTTCATTGTATAGTATGTTATATATATATATGTATGATATCTTTTATGTGTGACATGGATATTCAAGATATGTTTAGGTGTTCAATGATTAGATTAGGTTTTTTAGAAGTAAACTAGTATAGCTTCTTAGTTGCGAACCCTAGAATAGGTTTACACCCACACGCACACACATGCTTACTTTTTTATACTTGTGCGTATATAGGGATACGTATATACACACACACACATAGGTATGGGATGATATATATACACACACACACACACACACGTATACCTACACTTGGATGATGAGGATAGTGGACGATATTTGGAGATGAGTCGATGAGATTGGGCATGGTGCCATGAGATCGGTGATATGATGTGGTTCGTATTATGAGATACGACATGAGATTTTAGCGGGCCTTTGGACGTGTGTTTTACACACGCATTCATATATATATAGATGGTATCGGTTGTATTAGACTTAGATCAGTACCCCAGTTCATGAGATATGATGATAAGGATACCAGATAAATGATGAGATGAATGTGATATTTTGACCCGTACCCATCTTGGGATGCCGTACGATGGATTTACCGTACGAGCTATATATATTGATGATAGATCCGCACTCTTGACTCGAGAATGTCATATGGTTCATTGTATCGTATGTGATACTTGTTAGTTATATGTATGCCCTAGAGGCCATTACTGTACATGAGATGTATATTGTAGTGGATGCTGGGACATATATAGGTAGGACTTTCTTGCTCGACATGATAGTACGCTATCTGGTTGCTCTTTATCTTAACATGTATACTTACTGTCTCTCTGTTACATGTTGATAAAGCTCTTAGGATGTGTACTCGACTTGCAGGACTATGATGTAGATCATACTAGTGGGGCCTGGGTAGTCCATGAGTACATCCTTCAATGTTCCTAGTCGTGGGAATATCGAGACGGGGCATCGATATTCCAGAGTAGACTAGAGTATATCTTCTCGACCCATGTGATGGGCGATGGATGATCCCATATCCATTGGTGTTTGACATCACAGATGGTATGCGGGTGCTCAGTGGAGACTGGGTACACTGAACGGACTCGCCGAGAACTCCCAGATGGTATTATACCTTACGTCAGATGGCAGTTCTCTGGTGACACTGGTACAGCTTAGTCTGTTGACCCGAGATCGTCATAGAGTCTTGTGTGTCTCCCATTGTGCTTTGATTTCCACCCTACCACGGCTCTGTTGAGTCGTGCAAACAGGTGGTTTTTGGGTACAGTCCCGATTCACATGGAGGCAATGAGCGATAGGAGGGTATTCGTCTCTCCCGGTATTGGGAGTTGATGTTGCGCTATGCTCGACTGGCCATAACTGGAAATCCCTGGCCAGGGTTGCAGTGATTTACTGGTAAGTGTTATCAGTAGTTTCACGCTTGTTATGGACCTTACATCGGCATGACTTATCAAGCTATTGGGGTCTGACGTTTACCACCCCTAGGCGAGATATGCGACATATCAGACGAACAGACCGGACTGTGCGGTAAGTGTTACTGATTGGATTCGCAGGAGTGTGAGCAGGCTTGCTCGTTGATCTTCTGATCTCTCAATACCCGGGTGGCCGTTACGTTTAGCAGACCGCTTGCGGCTTGTGGGTGATTGATATGATCACCACCTACTGTCGGCGTATTGACGAGTCTTTAGAGTCTTACACAGAGGTTTCCCGGCTCAAGCGAAACGAAATAGGAGTGCATATGAGATATGTGCGGGACCGAGAATAATACCAGTATCTGATACTGTATTCTATTCTCGCGATTTGTATCATCGGTCGGTTATATGAGATATAGCCGGGTTACTGAATCAAGTGTTGATTCGATATATTGATACACTAGATATTAGTCGGTTATATTTAATATGACCGGATCATTAAATCAAGTGTTGATTTAATGATTTAATGTATAATTATATATTTGATATATTACTTTACATTAACTAGTATTGGTCCACTTAAGATTGATTTTCTCACTTGATGTGCATAAGTTGTATATGTGATATATGTTTGTGCACTAGTTTGTATCATGATTGATGATACATGCAAACTTGGGTGTGTGTATGACTTACACCATATTTAAGATAATGGTTTAGGTTTTTATTTATTTTGGTAAAACAAAATGGTGGCTTTCTTTGTCTTGGATTGAAGCTTCATGAAGTTTTTAAGCATCTTTGACAAAGTCCACTCATTTTGTTTTGCATAAGATTTTTATTAACCAAACCATTAACTTAAACTATAGTTTAGTCTCTACAAAGGTTAATTATGATAGACTTCACTTGATTATTCTTTTTAGACAATTCATTATTGATATTCTTTCATCTTCTTCTTCTTCAAGAAGAAGAAAAGCTTGCTAGAAATTTTCAAGTGAAGAAATTGAGTGAGAAATCCAAATCCAAAGTTAACCCACTTTCTATTTCATCATCCTCTACTACTTGCCATTTAGTTTAGGGTGTTCTCTTCACAAAGTTCATGACCTAGTGAAGATGGAGCTTGAGTTTGAGTCTCCTCGACGTAGATCATCTTCGGCCTCGAAGTCAACGAGATAGCCCGTTCATTTCTCCGAGGAAACCGTCACAAGAGTCTGGGATCTCGATGATCGCAGCAAAAGGACGTCAACATGGAGCTTTAGAAGTGAAGGACCGGATCTACAAAGGTTGTAATCCCTAACTCTTAAAAGTAAAGTTGTTTGCTTGCTATTAGTTTCGCCTAATCTCTAGTATACGATCTTGGTTTGGGTTGTTCGGCACGTCTAATTTTTGAATCGGGCATGATTGATGCCTTGTAGAACCTTGTTAGTGTGCCTAGGAACCCTACAATATTATTGAGGAGAGATCACCGACTATTATATTTATATATATATCGACTCAGATTTAGGTGGTTTCCATACCCTTTCGATTAGCTTGTTAGTTAGATCTGTAATTTACTTAGAAGATGTTAGACTAGACCCGAGTCATACCTATTTCTAAACTAATGAATCGTGAGTATTTTTTTAAAGACAGGTTAAGGGATTCTACGAATATTTTCAAAAGACACATCTTTTCTTAAAAACACCGTAGCCCTTATTTTTCTAAACCCCACGATTCGTGTTATTTCAAATTGCAAACTGTATGATATATATATATATGTATTGATGTAGATTCTTCACTGTTGTGTTTATCATTCATTTTCCGCATATTCTGCTGTTCGCATCGCATTGCATGTTTAAATGTATTTATTGTTATATTAAAACCATGCTGTCAGGACACCAGCACCATTATCGATGATGCGTATGTTCCACGTACACCTGCTTGCCGGCTCACACACTTCATCATCGATAATTGCAATGTCACTACATAGTAGGATTGTTGCATCAGGATATGACCCCTTGCATGACATACTTGCGTACATACATATTGTACACTCTTACTTGCGTACATACATATTGTACACTCTTACTTACGTACATACATATTGTACACTCATACTTACGTACATACATATTGTACACTCATACTTACGTACATACATATTGTACACTCATATTTGCATACATATATATTTGCACATACATAGATGATTCTGGTTTTGATTTGGAGATTTTGGAACCACAAGATATATTTTAAAACTGGATTCATTTTAAAAGAGTGGTTTTCCCTCAATATGTGCATATTACTGTTTTATGTCGCACGATATACTGATATGCTTACATTTCTTTTATTTGTCGCATACAACATGCTTTATGATTATACGCATTGAGATATGTTGCTTCCATGATATTTCTGGATTTAGGAACCGTCGGTATTTCAAAGAGAGTATGTATTGTTTTATAAACCCGGTTACCCTTGATATGATATTTCAGTGCGTCCACCCTGAGTTTTATCGGTTCTGATGTATATATATACCCCATGCGAGGAGGAACCATGGGCCGTGTGCGGGTACATCGTGGGGCCCGGTATGGTACCCCGGGGCAAGAAAGGGATACTGTGTATACAGACGGTGAGCCTGCCAGAGGGACTACTACCTACCGGTGATAGTATTTGGGCTCGGCGAGTCGAGAGATGATATGGGCCGATCCGGACTGACGGCCGTGGGCTGATCCGGACTGACGGAGCCCGATATATGAGGATTTACGTGCCGATGCTGGGCACAGGTTTCATGATGTTTTCGAGTGTCGATGCTAGACACTCAGGTTCCATGATTTTGATGTGTCGCGAGGGACACACGTTGATTTATATCCTCAAACTTTCATGCATATGCTTTTATGACTTTTACATGCATGATGTTGTTATGTCATTGGTTGACACGTGGACGGGATCCACATGCATACAGACATTGATTTCATAGTTGGATGATGTCCATATATTTAGACTTCATGATACAGTTGATATTGATTCATGTTGATTACATTGATCACACCTCATACTTATGATATGTCGCTACCAGAGGCACTGGAACGAGCACTTGGTACTACACTTATGTATAGATGTTTACCCCTGCCACCTTATCATGCTTCAGACTTATTCATATTGAGGATATATTATTACTGATCGTTTGACCTAGGATGAGTTATACTTACGATTTCTTCTCTGTGATGTTTTCTACTCACGAGTTGGCAACTCACCCCCGTTGTACCACAGTTCTTGCAGGTTTGCCGTACAGGTTTCTTTGCGGCTTTTCTGGCACACTGCTTCTTTTCTGGGTGATTGCTTTGGTAGGTGGGTTCACTCGAATCGTGACCACCCTTGTATTTATTTTAATCAGTTGTATCTAGTAATTCCATCAACCAAACTTGTATATTTATTCAGACTTAGAGACCAGTTGTCTATTATTTCGACCTTAGAATCGCGTGTTATATTATTATGGATTTCATGTTGTTTGAGTTTCCTTTTCAGTTTTGATCCTCGCCCTTCGGCGTTGTATATTATTATTGCTTGCGTGGTTGTGAGCGTCGATTGACGAAGAGCTAGCTCCCGTTTGGGGATGCCTTTAATCATTATATATGCTTTTATCATGTTGTACCCCGTTCGGGGCCAGTATTTACAAAGGAAACTCTGCCGAAATTTTCAGAAAGGACTTGAGGATTTAAAAATGCATATTCGGCTTACTTATTTAAAAACCTTGTTTTTTAAAACATGTTTTCTTCACTTCTTTAAAACTAGTTTTCCCGCATTTATTATTTAAAATGGTTTTATATTTCTGGGCTTTTGGCTTACTTGAATTAGATGAGATCCTATAGACTTCATATGATTCAAGGGCCAGTCACGTGCTATTTCGGGTCGTGACAATGAGAGAGTGTGAGGTTATGAGAGAGGGAGGTGAGTGTAGGGTGAGAGTGAGAGGTGAATGCACCTTGCATTAAAACACCATTAATGCCTTCACACTACCTCCTTTCTCCAAAACAAATATCTCTCTCTCTCACCAACAATTATCAAGAGGATTTAAACTAGGTTAAAGCAAGAAATTAGATTAAAGCAAAGGATTGGATTAGGGTTAAGTGTCATGGTTGCTAATACTAGTTTAGCACAAACAAACCCTCACATTTACGTGCACACGTGCGTGCATGCCCATAACAAATAATATTAAAATAATAATTAAATATTATAAAATGTGAGGAATCCGAATTGGTAAACTTTTTACAGTAAACCCGCATTAACATCTAAACTCACACTAACCGAAATCTAAGGCGTTACAATCTTCCCCCTTATAAAAATTCATCCCCGAATTTAAAATTCTCACTAAGCGTACCTTCAAAGAGATGAGTACAAAACTCCCAAATCTCGCTCGCAGCCTCCTAAGTGATCACCTCACTATACGGCTACGCCAAAGAAAAACCCTCCACAGATGGCAAGACCCTTGACCGAAGTTTCTCTACCTGCCGAGCCACTAACATAAATGGCTGCCGGTGAACGAAAAGATCGCGTCCAAGCTAAATGGTCTGGTGCTGAATCATGTGAAAAAGGTCAAGAAGGTATTTGTAAAGTATCGACACAAGCAATATGGGGTGAATACTCAATAATCGGGGCGGAAGTTCCAAACTATAGGCAACGGAACTAACTTGCTTGAGGATCTTAAAAGGACCTACAATCCTGGGATAAGCTTCCCAAAACTCAACACGTTATTCATCGAAAAATCCTTAGGAATACATGATCTCCCACTGCGAACTTAAGTCTGCGACCACCACGGTCGACATAAGACCTATGTCTGCACTGGGCTGTCCTCATCCTGACCTGAACCAACTGGATCATTTCTGAAGCCTCTAGACTAGCTGGGGTCCAAAAATCCTACTCACGCAGAGTCAGAAAAACAGAATGGCGATCGACACAACCTAACAACAAAACCTAAAGGTTGCCAATTAGAGTGTCTCCTGATAACAGCTATAGAAGGAGAACCCTAACAATAGCAAGTGATGATCCCAACTGCCAACAACAACAAGTACGTACGTACAAGCCTATCCTCCAGAGTCTGTATAGCCCACTCTCACAACCCTCGTCCTGCGGATGGAAAAGCGGAGCTAAAGCTCAACCAGTACCCAAAGCTTCCTGAAGCTTCTGCCCAAGACGGCAAACGAATAGGGTGCCTCAATTGGATACAACGCGTGAAGGAACTCCATGCAAACGCACAAACTTAACAAAGAACAACTGAGCAAACTGAGCATAACCGGACAACAAACACCCAAATGGAGTCACACTCTGTCTAGACCTGGGTAGACGCCACAACGAAAATTCATGGAGATCTGCTCCCATTCCCACTCCGGAACGGTTAAAGGTTGCAACTCTCCAGCCGGTCTAAATGCTCAACCTTAGATCACAACAAGACCGACACCTTGAAACGAAATCCGAAACTTCACTCTTCATCCCTGCCCACCCGTAACTATCTCACAAGTTACGTCATATAATGGCGAACTTGAATGAATACAGAAAGCTGATTGATGTGCCTACTCTAGGATTTCGCGTCTCTACCCATCAGTAACAGGTACACACAAACGCGTCCTTAAACGTAGCACACCCTAGTCACAAATCAAGGACTCCGAATCATTACCCTGCCGAACACGCTCAAGAAACTCTGACAACCGAGCATCGGCGGGCTGTGCCTCGCGAAAGCGATTAAGGAAAAGTGGACGGGCGCGGACATGAGCAAGCTGTCCCCTCAGTAGAGGCGAACCTAACTGTACTCCACGATCACACAAGAACTGTAAATCTGCAGAAGACTGTTTCTGATCTGTGCACAACTGGAACAAGCTATCCCCGGGCCTACGACTCAAGCATCAGCTACCACAATCGCCTTGCCACGGGTAATGAGGATCTCACAAACACAATCCTCCGCAAGCTCCATCCAACGGCGCTGTCTCAACAATCAAAACCCGCTGCAGGAAGATGTACGTTAGGCTCTGGTGGTCCGTGAAAATCTGACACAACTTTCCGAACAAATAGTGTCTCCAAATCTCCAACGCACGACCACCGCGGCCATCTCCAGATCATGAGTGGGATATCCTGCTCGTACTTCCTCCAACTGTTGGAAGCATGAGCGATAACTCTATCGTACTACATCAGTACACAATCGAGCCCCACTCGCGAAACATCACAGTTAAACAACAAAGTTGCCCGATCCCGAAAGCAAAGAAAGAACTGGTACAGTTGTCAACCGAATCTCCAACTGCTGAAAACTCCGCACACATGCCTCAGTCCACAGAAAAAGAACCTCCTTCCCGGTCAGTTCAGTCAACGGTGTAGCGATACACAATCAATCCTGCACGAAACGGCGGTAAAAACCTGCTAAGTCCAAAATCTGCGGACCTTTGTCCCGGATATAAATATGGGCTAAAGATGTACGACCTCGATCTTCCTCGGGACCATACGAAAACCGTCTCCCATAACTACAAGACCTAGGAGTCAACACAATCAAGCCTGAAGGAACACTCCGAGAAATTTAGCAAACATCTGGTGCTCTCCCAGTATCTGCAAAACAAATCCTCAAGTGCTGCTCACGTTCCTCACGACTCTTGGAAATAGACCAGAATGTCATCAATAATACAACAATCAACTGGTCGAGGAACGGCCTGAAGAAATCTGGTTCATCATATCCACGAATGCTGCTAGGGCATTGGTGAGTCCAACGACACCACCCAAAACTCATACTGCCCGTAGCGCACACAAAGCAGTCTTCGGAATGTCATCATTCCGAACCCGCAACCAATGATGACCTGATCCCAAACAAACTTAGAAAATGTCTCGCACTGTGAAGCAAGTTGAACAAATCGTCAATGCGAGGTAAAGGATACCCATCCGCACTGTAACTCGATTCAATTGACGATCAATCAACACACAACCTCCAACTGCCGTCTTTCTCCCTGACGAACAGAATAGGAGCTCCCCAAAGCGAAACACTAGGACAAGCAAGTCCCCCAACAAACAACTCTGCAGCAGATCCTAAAGCTCCCTAAGCTCTGCCGGCTCATCTAGAACTGTAAGTCCACGTTGCCCACCCCGGTGATTGCGGGGAGGCGGAAAACGGAATAAAAATCAAATTTTTATCAACTTTGGCAACATGGACTAGACAAAGAAGGATCTTTGCTAAACAAAAACAAGCTAAAGCTAACTAGAAACTAGCTAAGTGTTAGAAAGGTTATACCTTGGGCTTTATGTCCTTCTCTCCTTGCTCCTTGGAGTGGTGGAAGGAGGTCACCTTTGTCGTCTTCTCACGTCGAAGAAAGATCCACCCGAAAGCCTCGACCTTTGGCTTCAACTCCAAGCTAGAAGTAACTAGGGTGCAAGAAGTGCTAATCCTTGAACCCTAGATGAGAGTAGAGATTATCAAGAAAGGGTTTTTCTCAAGCTCAAGTGTTTCTCAACACATGAGAGGGGAGAGCTTGAGGGAGAGGAATAACAAGAGATAGAAAATGAATGATAGAATGAGAATAAAATAAACCATTCTCACATATATGTGTTTATTATTTTAATTAGATAATTAGTAAGATAATTGTCATGGCTTAATCAAGACATGACCATTATCATTTCATTTTTAATGCAAATTGCAAGGATCAAAAAGCATCTTCCAAATGAAATGATGATAGTCAAAGTGTCAACCAAGGTCAACAATGTTAGTGTATATGCCCTAGAGGCCATTACTGTATCATACTAGTATGTATATTACTTGATGGAAGCTTGGGATATTCACAGTTGTGCAGACAATCTTGCTCAATATAGTAGTATGCTACTTGGTTTGTCTCTGCTTTAATGTGTACTTGTGTGTTTATTTATTCACTTATACGCATTAGTAGAGCCCTTTGGATCTTTGCTTGATTACCGGCGTTGTGATGGCGATCACACTCGTGGGGGCTGGGTAATCTACAAGCACATCCTTATACACGTCCCTAGTCATGGGAGTATCGAGATAGGGCATCGATACTCCGGAGTAGACTAGCGTATGCGCTTCTCATCCCAGCACGGGAGACGGTCTGTCCCACAACGGTCAGTACGTCGTCCTTGAGATAGTATGCGGGTGCTCGTTGGGTTACGAGTACACTGGACAGGACTCGTCGGGAACTGATGGTTGGTATTATACCTATCGTCAGTTATCAGTTTCCAGGTGACATGAGTACAGCTTAGTCCGCTGACTTGACACTGTCACTCCGCCTCGAGTGTGTTCCCACTGTTCTTTGATTACTACCCTACCACGGCTCTTCTGAGTCGTGCAAACAGGTAGTAGTTGGGAGCAGTCCCGAAGCACTTGGAGGCAGTGACGGTTAGACAGGATTCGTCTCTCCCGGTATTGGGGGTTGACATCGCGCTGTGTCTAGGAGAGCCATTACACAAGTAGTCCCTGGCCAGGGCAAGCGAGGTATACTGGTAGGTTCCAGTGCTATCTCAGGGTGTTCTGGGCTTCACTCCGACACGACTTGTACCGCTATTAGGGGTCTGACGCTTGCCGCCCCCCTAGGCCCGACATGCGATGTATCAGATGAACAGACCGGACTGTACGGAGAATGTCACATTCAGACTCAGTAGGAGTTCAGATGGGGTTCACCTCGTCAGCCTTCTTGTCGGCATCTACCTGGGGACCGTTACGCACAGCTAGTGCCGCTTGCGGTCTGTGGTTAAACCCACTGCCAGCGTAGTGTCGAGTCTTTAGAGTCCCACACAGAGGGTATTCGCCTCTGGGCAAAACAGAGTAGATGTCGCATGGTTTTGCGACAGGGTTCGTTCTCATCCGCGCACTTGTGCACGTTTTGGAGTCCGGACGGATTATACTGGCAGGCTCTGGTTTGAGCCAGATACTGGTATATGTTTTGGGGTTGCTTTTATATCTCGGTATTCTTGTTCCTCGGAACGAGAATGCAGGTGTGTATGCACAGTTGCTTGAGGCGGAGGATGAGGTTTTTCATTAGGGTTTCGGAACGGGTGCGTATGCACAGTTGACAATCATCATTTTCCAAACCCTAATGGATTTATAAATTATCTATTAATAATAGTAATTAAATGAGAATTATGTTATGGTTGATTTTGTTGACTTGTTGACCATGGTTGACTTGTTGACCATGGTTGAATGTTGACCACCATCATGCTTTGAAAGATACTCTTTGATTCATGCTTACATTTCATTTAATGAAGCATGATAGTGGTCATTCCAAAACTACCATCAACTATTCTCATTTTGAATTATTATTATTTAGATAATTCTTTTTCTTTTGGCATTATGGTTGCAAGAAAGAAAAAGATAGCTCATTCTATCATAACCTCTCTCTCTCCTCATTTCATCTTCTTCTTCCTCAAGCTCAAGGTGATTCCTTCTCATGTGTTGAGAATCCATCACCTTGAAAAGAAAGCACTCCATAGATACTCTCTACTCTCTCTAGGGTTCAAGGTTTAGCAAGCCGGAGATCCTAGTTCACTCAAAGTTCGAGGAAGAGCCCAAAGGTCGAACCCTCGAGGTGGATCCATCTTCGACGGAAGAAGGCGACAAGAAGAGAACCATCAACCTCTACAAGGTTTAAAGAAGAAGGAGTTCAAGTTTAGGTATAACCATCTTCCATAGTAGCTAACTCTCTTTAGCAAGTTTGCTAGTTTAGTTTAGCAAAGATCCGGCTTTTACGGTCCATGTTACAAAGTTTAGAAAAAATTTGATTTACTGTTTCCGCAACCCCGAAAGTACCGGGAGAGGTAACGTGGACCTAACAGTGGTATCAGAGCCTAACTAAACTTAAACTAGCTTTGTAGTGAAGTGTAACGAAGTTCGGAACCGAAAAAACCACAAAACCGGAAAAACTAAAACCCTAAGTTTCTGTTAAAATTTTTTCTGCTCTAAATGAAAAATTTTATACTTGAAAATTCGGCTCAGGGTTTTGTGTGAACACCCATGAAAAACGATCCACTGTTTCGTTCAAACCGCCGCGCTTCCGCGGCACGAGGTAGGCATGTGCCGTGGAACCGCCGCCGTTTGTCGTCTTCTCTGCATCGTTTTTCGTGCAGTGTGTGTCTGTGTTGGTTTTGGGATTTTTAAAATATATTATATGTGCCCAGATTTTCCAGAACTGAAATTCACTTTTGGGGTCCTATAATTCCGTATTTTTTCCGAACTTCACTGCACTTTGGCTATGTTGGTTATATCTGTGTTGCTTGCATGTATTGAACGTCGGCTAATCGCTATAAGTCGATTAGTCGGGGTTATACATGATCTGTGTTTGATATTGGAATGTGTATATGAATGTGTTGGACTGTCGCGGGTGAATAGCCGGGGTGGATGTGAGATGAGCTTTTGTTTTTCTTTCATTCATTGTAAATGTAAATTGATGTAATAATATTATTTGTTTGGCCGCACAACCGGGTCGGGGTTGTAGCCGTCATTGTATAATTCTTTTTACTGTTTTTGCTCCTAGGATAGACCCATGGAGGGGGTGCACAAACTGCCGAGTACTTGGCGGGTAGTTTGCCGCACCCGTAGGGGTCTTGGGTGGGGTATTTGGCTATTCATCGCGACCGTGTAATCCGCTTTTCGTTGCAGGCTCGAAAGGATTGCGGATTGCTAGTATATCCAATGTATTCATCTGTGATCTGTAATGTCTATCATTGCTTTCTATTTAGGCGTTGCTTATGTTTTACAGCCGCGCTAGCCCAGCCCCCGCTCTGTCGTTAGTTAAGTAACCTAACGAGTGATGACGGGACCCCATGGCGAATGCGAATGGCATAAGCGTACGTCATATTTTGGTTGTTTTCTGCAATGGTAGGATTAAATGATGGGACGCATTAAAAGAACTAATGCAAGAATATCACGCATTAAAAGAACTAATGCAAGAAAATAAACCTAAAAGACGTTGTTGGAACAAGTTTTTCAAAAAGCTGTTATTACAAGGACGTTCATCTTTTTGTTTTGCATCGAGGTATTCGGTTATGAATGCCCAGCACCTCAATCGACGAGGCAAGGGCCGAGATCCCCTCATCGGGAGTGACCCCTTGGACAAAAGGTTTTGCGTCAGGGTAATAACTTCACTATAGTCGATTATTCTTGTTTTGCATCGAGGTATTCATCTTACGAATGCCCAGCACCTCACTCGACAAGGAAAGAGCCGAGATCCCTTCACAGGGAGTGACCTCTTTAGCAAAAAGTTTTCGCCACTATTTTTTCAAAAGAATACCAGGTTCCTTCAACGATATCAAGTTCATTACGTTAACGGGTTTTTCGCCAAAAACCCAGCCGTAGCCCTCCGTCATTTCTTACAAGTAACACTTAGTATTCGTGCTGCGTTTGTTGACTCCGTCAAGGCATAGTGTACGGTAGCTAAGTGCTGCTTGTTTGTATCGGTATATGGGATTGATTAGGACAGTCGTATAACCTTGTTGACTCCGTCAAGGGTTATGCGGGTGGGTTTAATGCAATCCAGATAATGACAGGTTGAACTTGACTAGGACTTTTTGATTTGTTGACTCCGTCAAGATCACTTGGGTCCTAGGGGCAAAAACCACATCGGGAGTTTCAAAAGTACTGAAACTTGCAGATTTAGCATACCTTCTGGAGTATGGTGACTAGAGTGGATTCCATCTAGGTTATCACACAATGACAGTTGGATCCCGATCCCACTGATGAGTTGGATTACTCTCGGGAGGTTATTTCACTTAACGATCAATGCTATAAACCTAGTAGGTGTCAAGAAAGGTGTTAGCGGGGTTACGCCCCCAGGGAAAAGAGGTTCTTTAATTAAGGAACTTCGCGAAAGCGTTGGAAAACCTCTCTCGAAGTACCAACACTAGCCTGGCTGAAAGGTTAAGCAAGTATTGTGACGTGAACTAAAACCCGGCTAGTTCTTCTTTTAAAGAGGTTTTAAGAAGAATTTGAGTAAACAGTGGGAGACATCCTGGTTAGATAAATTAATAAACCAATCTAATCTTGCAAGAGCATACGCTGAGTGTTTCTTTTCTCTCTCTCTCCAGGCAGCAACCTTTTCACGCCCTAATCAAGATAATAAAATGTATCGCTTGACCGATCCGAATTCTTATTCGGGACTGGGGAAAGTTGGTTCAGCTCTAACTTATGACAAAAGTCATGAGTATGAGATTGGGAAAGGGGATTGTATGGATTTCCAGGATACCCAGTCGAAGAAGAAGCATGGTTTTGCATCTACTTCAGGTGTTCTTGTAATTGAGAACTGTTTTACGGTCAGCCCTACCTCCTGGGTACTTGATACCGGATCAGGATCTCATATCTGTAATTTATTGCAGGGACTGAGAAAAAGTAGGAAAGTTGCACCGGGTGATATGTCGCTCAGAGTAGCGAACGGAGCACAAGTTAATGCGGCAGCCGTCGGTGAATATCACCTAGTATTGCCAAATGGCAAGACTATGATTTTGAACAATTGCTACTATGTACCCTCCATGGTTTGCAACATCATATCAGTTTCTTTACTCGATAAAGATAGATATAACTTTGTTCTTGAAAAGAATATCATGAACATTTACCTTGATAAGGTACTGGTTGCAGAGGGTACACTGTGTAATGGTATCTACGTTCTAAATCAGAATACAGTTCTCAACGTACAAAACACACGCAAGAGGAAGAATTCAGATACGAATGAATCCTAATTGTGGCATTGTAGACTTGGTCATATCGGAGAGAAAAGACTGAGTAAGTTGCATAAAGATGGACTGTTGGATACGTTCGAGTTTTCATCTTATGAAACTTGTCAGTCTTGTCTCAAAGGGAAGATGACCAAATCTCCGTTCACCGGACATGGAGAAAGAGCAGCAGAGCTCTTGGGACTCGTACATAGTGATGTATGTGGTCCGATGTCTATACATGCAAGGGGTGGGTTCTCGTACTTCATCACATTCACTGACCATCTCTCTAGGTTCGGATATGTGTATCTGATGAAACACAAATCTGAAGCTTTTGAGAAATTCAAGGAATTCAGAAAGGAAGTAGAGAACCAGATTGGCAAAAGTATCAAGATCCTCCGGTCTGACAGGGGAGGGGAGTACTTAAGCACGGAATTCCTAGATTACTTAAAAGAGAATGGTATTCTCTCTCAGCTTACTCCTCCTTATACACCACAGCACAACGGTGTTTCGGAGCGGAGGAATCGTACCCTATTAGATATGGTTCGCTCCATGATGAGTAGTGCTGAGTTGCCTCTTTCATTTTGGGGACATGCGCTTCAGACAGCGGCGTACCTATTGAACTATGTTCCATCCAAATCAGTGCCTAAGACTCCATATGAAATATGGAGCGGAAGAAATCCGTATCTTAAGCGATTTAAGATATGGGGTTGTCCAGCCTATGTGAAAACACAGAAACCGGACAAGTTAGAGGCACGATCAGTTCTCTGTAAATTTGTGGGATATCCTAAAGACTCACTAGGATATCTGTTCTACCACACTGAGGAACAGAAGGTGTTTGTATCTCGCCACGCCACCTTCTTAGAAAGGGAGTTTCTTGCAAAAGAAACTGTGGGAGTTCGGTAGAACTGGAAGAAATTCAGCGACCACAAAATGTAACTGAAAATTTGGAGGAACCGCTAGATTCTATAACCCCAGACGAACCTCAGCCACTCCGCAGATCTGGTAGGATTTCTCATCCGCCCGAGAGATACTACGGTTTTCTCATAGACGGGGATCGAGAGGATTGCATCTTGGAAGAAGATGACCCTACCAGTTTCAGGCAGGCCATTATCAGTAGGGACTCTGATAAGTGGCAGGAAGCAATGCAATCTGAAATGGAGTCCATGTACGCCAATAAAGTGTGGACCATGGATATTGCTCCACCTGGGGTAAAACCCGTTGGATGCAAATGGATCTACAAAAGGAAACTTGGTGTAGATGGGCAGGTGGAAACCTATAAAGCTAGACTCGTTGCAAAAGGTTTTCGTCAAAGACCTGGTTTGGACTATGATGAAACTTTTTCTCCGGTGGCTATGCTCAAATCCATTCGAATCCTACTTGCCATTGCTGCCTTCCATGACTATGAAATCTGGCAGATGGATGTTAAAACGGCTTTCCTAAACGGTTGTTTGGAAGAGTGCATTTACATGGATCAACCAGAAGGTTTCGTAGACAGTGGGAGCAGCGGAAAGGTGTGCAAGTTGCTTAAATCCATTTATGGATTAAAGCAGGCATCGCGGAGCTGGAACATCTGTTTTGATGAGGCAATCAAGGAATTTGATTTCATCAAGAGCGAAGATGAACCCTGTGTATATAAGAAGATTGTAGGACGAACTGTCGTATTCCTAGTCTTGTACGTGGACGACATTCTTTTGATAGGAAATGATACTCCTATGCTACAATCGGTCAAGCTATTTTTTTCACAAAGGTTCT
Organism: Agapanthus africanus; assembly: GCA_030015575.1. Classification (NCBI taxonomy): domain Eukaryota; kingdom Viridiplantae; phylum Streptophyta; class Magnoliopsida; order Asparagales; family Amaryllidaceae; genus Agapanthus; species Agapanthus africanus. Next base: position 299,684,971 of record CM057349.1, read on the forward strand.
CCATGAAGGACCTGGGTGATGCCTCGTACATTCTGGGGATCAAGATCTATAGAGATAGATCCAAGAAACTGTTGGGACTTTCGCAGTCCAGGTACATAGAGACCGTACTAAAGAGATTTAGTATGGAGGATTCCAAGCGCGGTAACATACCCGCATTGCACGGAATTACCCTCTCCAAGAAGATGTCTCCTAAGACTGACGAGGAGAGGGTTCGCATGAGCACTATACCCTACACTTCGGCGGTAGGATCTATAATGTATGCGATGCTATGTACAAGACCAGATGTAGCTTACGCGTTGAGCACAGTAAGCCGGTATCAGTCAGACCCAGGGGAGGACCACTGGACAGCAGTGAAGAACATTCTCAAGTACCTGAGAAGGACTAAGGAGATGTTCCTGGTTTACGGTAATGGAGACCTCAGGGTCGAGTCCTTTACCGATTCAAGCTTCCAGAGTGACAAAGATGACAGCAAGTCTGTCTCGGGTTTTGTGTTTACCCTCAACGGAGGGGCGGTATGTTGGAGGAGTTCCAAGCAGGATACCGTCGCAGACTCGACGATGGAGGCTGAATACATTGCTGCAAGCGATGCCGCAAAAGAGGTGGTCTGGATAAAGAAGTTCATTTATGAACTTCAGGTGGTTCCGTCCATTGTTGACCCAATACCTTTGTATTGCGATAACAATGGGGCTATAGCTTTAGCAAAGGAACCAAGGTCCCATCAGAAATCCAGGGACATCTTAAGGCGGTATCACCTGATCAGGGAGATCATTGATCGACAGGAGATCGAGGTGCGGAGAGTGGATACAAAGGACAACACTGCGGACCCATTCACAAAGGCTTTACCCCAGACTCAGTTCGAGCGGCTGATCGAGATGATAGGTCTTCGATACGCCAGTACATGGCCTTAGTGCAAGTGGGAGATTGTTAGTGTATATGCCCTAGAGGCCATTACTGTATCATACTAGTATGTATATTACTTGATGGAAGCTTGGGATATTCACAGTTGTGGAGACAATCTTGCTCAATATAGTAGTATGCTACTTGGTTTGTCTCTGCTTTAATGTGTACTTGTGTGTTTATTTATTCACCTATACGCATTAGTAGAGCCCTTTGGATCTTTGCTTGATTACCGGCGTTATGATGGCGATCACACTCGTGGGGGCTGGGTAATCTACAAGCACATCCTTATACACGTCCCTAGTCGTGGGAGTATCGAGATAGGGCATCGATACTCCGGAGTAGACTAGCGTATGCGCTTCTCATCCCAGCACGGGAGACGGTCTGTCCCACAACGGTCAGTACGTCGTACTTGAGATAGTATGCGGGTGCTCGTTGGGTTACGAGTACACTGGACAGGACTCGTCGGGAACTGATGGTTGGTATTATACCTATCGTCAGTTATCAGTTCCCAGGTGACATGAGTACAGCTTAGTCCGCTGACTTGACACTGTCACTCCGCCTCGAGTGTGTTCCCACTGTTCTTTGATTACTACCCTACCACGACTCTTCTGAGTCGTGCAAACAGGTAGTAGTTGGGAGCAGTCCCGAAGCACTTGGAGGCAGTGACGGTTAGACAGGATTCGTCTCTCCCGGTATTGGGGGTTGACATCGCGCTGTGTCTAGGAGAGCCATTACACAAGTAGTCCCTGGCCAGGGCAAGCGAGGTATACTGGTAGGTTCCAGTGCTATCTCAGGGTGTTCTGGGCTTCACTCCGACACGACTTGTACCGCTATTAGGGGTCTGACGCTTGCCGCCCCCCTAGGCCCGACATGCGATGTATCAGACGAACAGACCGGACTGTACGGAGAATGTCACATTCAGACTCAGTAGGAGTTCAGATGGGGTTCACCTCGTCAGCCTTCTTGTCGGCATCTACCTGGGGACCGTTACGCACAGCTAGTGCCGCTTGCGGTCTGTGGTTAAACCCACTGCCAGCGTAGTGTCGAGTCTTTAGAGTCCCACACAGAGGGTATTCGCCTCTGGGCAAAACAGAGTAGAGGTCGCATGGTTTTGCGACAGGGTTCGTTCTCATCCGCGCACTTGTGCACGTTTTGGAGTCCGGACGGATTATACTGGCAGGCTCTGGTTTGAGCCAGATACTGGTATATGTTTTGGGGTTGCTTTTATATCTCGGTATTCTTGTTCCTCGGAACGAGAATGCAGGTGTGTATGCACAGTTGCTTGAGGCGGAGGATGAGGTTTTTCATTAGGGTTTCGGAACGGGTGCGTATGCACAGTTGACAGTCATCATTTTCCAAACCCTAATGGATTTATAAATTATCTATTAATAATAGTAATTAAATGAGAATTATGTTATGGTTGATTTTGTTGACTTGTTGACCATGGTTGACTTGTTGACCATGGTTGAATGTTGACCACCATCATGCTTTGAAAGATACTCCTTGATTCATGCTTACATTTCATTTAATGAAGCATGATAGTGGTCATTCCAAAACTACCATCAACTATTCTCATTTTGAATTATTATTATTTAGATAATTCTTTTTCTTTTGGCATTATGGTTGCAAGAAAGAAAAAGATAGCTCATTCTATCATAACCTCTCTCTCTCCTCATTTCATCTTCTTCTTCCTCAAGCTCAAGGTGATTCCTTCTCATGTGTTGAGAATCCATCACCTTGAAAAGAAAGCACTCCATAGATACTCTCTACTCTCTCTAGGGTTCAAGGTTTAGCAAGCCGGAGATCCTAGTTCACTCAAAGTTCGAGGAAGAGCCCAAAGGTTGAACCCTCGAGGTGGATCCATCTTCGACGGAAGAAGGCGACAAGAAGAGAACCATCAACCTCTACAAGGTTTAAAGAAGAAGGAGTTCAAGTTTAGGTATAACCATCTTCCATAGTAGCTAACTCTCTTTAGCAAGTTTGCTAGTTTAGTTTAGCAAAGATCCGGCTTTTACGGTCCATGTTACAAAGTTTAGAAAAATTTTGATTTACCGTTTCCGCAACCCCGAAAGTACCGGGAGAGGTAACGTGGACCTAACAAACAAGTCAAGAAGGTCAAATGGTCAACAACCATAACCATGCACAATTATTAAACTAATATCAATTAACCATAATACACACATAAGCATTAGGGTTAATAAAATGACAATAGTCATTAACCCTAATCAAAGTCCTCTCCCTCTGTCTCAAGCAACTGTGCATACGCACCCGTATTCGTGATCCGAGGAATACGAATACAATGAGAAAAACTAATCCCAAATCATATACTAGGATCCGGCTTAAACCAAAGCCCGCTAGTATAAGCTGTCCGGACAGCAAACGTGCACAAGTGCGCGGATGTGAACGAACCCTGTCGCAAAACCATGCGACCTCTACTCATTTTGCCTAAAGACGAATAGCTCTCTGTGTGGGACTCTAAAGACTCGACACTACGCTGGCAGTGGGTTTAACCACAGACCGCAAGCGGCACTAGCTGTACGTAACGGTCCCCAGGTAGATGTCGATAAGAAGACTGACGAGGTGAACCCCATCTGAACTCCTACTGAGCCTGTATGTGACAGTCTCCGTACAGTCCGGTCTGTTCGTCTGATACATCGCATGGCGGGCCTAGGGGGGCGGTGAACGTCAGTCCCCTAATAGCGGTATAAGTCGTGTCGGAGTGTAGCCCAAAACACCCTGAGATAACACTGGAAACCTACCAGTATATCTCGCTTGCCCTGGCCAGGGACTACTCGTGTAATGGCTCTCCTGGACACAGCGCGATGTCAACCCCTAATACCGGGAGAGACGAATCCTGTCTAACCGTCACTGGCTCCAAGTGCTTCGGGACTGCACCCAAAAACTACCTGTTTGCACGACTCCTTTGAGCTGTGGTAGGGTAGTAATCAAAGTGCAGTGGGAACACACTCGAGGCGAAGTGACAGTGTCAAGTCAGCGGACTAAGCTGTACTCATGTCACCTGGGAACTGATAACTGACGATAGGTATAATACCAACCAACAGTTCCCGACGAGTCCTGTCCAGTATACTCGTAACCTAACGAGCACCCGCATACTATCTCAAGTACGACGTACTGACGGCTGTGGGACAGACCGTCTCCCACACTGGGATGAGAAGCGCATACGCTAGTCTACTCCGGAGTATCGATGCCCTGTCTCGATAGTCCAATGACTAGGGACCTGTAAAAGGATGTGCTTATGGATCACCCAGCTCCCACGAGTGTGAGCGCCATCACAACGCTGGTAATCAAGCAATAATCCTAAGGGCTCTACTAATATGTATATCAGCAATATGCTAAAAGAAACACATGCACATATTAAAGCAGAGACAAACCAAGTAGCATACTACCATTTCGAGCAAGATTGTATATACAACTGTGAATATCCCAAACTTCCATTAAGTAATATACAAACTAGTATGATACATTAATGGCCTCTAGGGCATATACACTAACAATCTCCCAGTTGCACTAAGGCCATGTACTGGCGTATCGAAGACCTATCATCTCGATCAGCCGCTCGAACTGAGTCTGGGGCAAGGCCTTAGTGAATGGATTTGCTGTGTTATCTTCTGAAGCAACCCTCCGAACCTCAATCTCCTGGCGATCCATGATCTCCCTGATCAGGTGATACCGCCTCAAGATGTGTCTGGATTTCTGATGGGACCTGGGTTCCTTCGCTAAAGCTATAGCCCCGTTGTTGTCGCAATACAGAGGTATTGGGTCAACAATGGACGGAACCACCTGAAGTTCTCTCAAGAACTTCCTCATCCAGACAGCTTCTTTTGCGGCATCAGATGCAGCGATGTATTCCGCTTCCATAGTCGAGTCAGCAACGGTTTCCTGTTTGGATCTCTTCCAACACACCGCCCCTTCATTGAGGGTAAAGACAAAACCCGACATGGACTTGGAATCATCCTTGTCACTCTGGAAGCTGGAGTCAGCAAAGGCCTCAATCTGGAGGTCTTTTCCGCCATACACCAAGAACATCTCCTTAGTCCTTCTCAGGTACTTGAGAATGTTCTTTACTGCTATCCAATGTTTCTCCCCATGGTTTGACTGATACCTGCTTACCACACTCAGTGCATAAGCCACATCCGGTCTGGTACACAACATCGCATACATTATAGAGCCTACCGCAGAAGCGTAGAGTATAATAGACATGCGATCCCTCTCCAAATCAGTCTTGGGAGACATCTCTTTGGAGAGGGTGATTCCGTGACAAGCCGGTAGATTACCGCGCTTGGAATCTTCCATACTGAATCTCTTCAGTATGGTGTCGATGTACCTGGACTGCGAAAGTCCTAATATCCTCTTGGATCTGTCACGGTAGATCCGGATACCTAGAATGTATGAGGCATCACCCAGGTCTTTCATGGAGAACCTTTGTGACAAGAACCCCTTGACAGATTGTAGCATAGGAATATCATTTCCTATTAAGAGAATGTCATCCACGTATAAAACGAGGAATACTACAGTTCTCGCTACAAATCTACAATAGATTCATGGTTCATCTGGATTTTTGATAAAGCCAAATTCCTTGACCGTCTCATCAAAACAGATGTTCCAACTCCGCGATGCCTGCTTTAGTCCATAAATGGACTTAAGCAACTTGCACACCTTTCCGCTGCTCCCACTCTGAATGAAACCCTCTGGCTGATCCATATAGACACACTCCTCTAAATGTCCATTTAGAAAAGCTGTCTTTACGTCCATCTGCCAAATCTCATAATCGTGGAAGGCAGCAAAGGCAAGAAGGATCCGAATGGATTTCAGCATAGCTACTGGAGAAAAAGTTTCGTCATAGTCCAAACCAGGTCGCTGACGAAAACCCTTTGCAACCAGTCTAGCTTTATAGGTCTCAACCTGTCCATCTACACCAATCTTTCTTTTGAAGATCCACTTGCATCCTACGGGTTTTACCCCATCTGGAGCAATGTCCAACGTCCATACTTTGTTGGTGTACATGGACTCCATTTCGGTCCGCATTGCATCCAGCCATTTTACCGAGTCGACGCTCTGAATGGCTTGCTGGAAGCTAGTAGGCTCATCACAATCTATGATGCAATCCTCTCTATCCCCGTCAATGAGAAAACCGTAGTATCTCTCGGGCGGATGAGACTGCCTACTACTCCTGCGGAGTGGCGTGGGAATGTCCTGATCTTTCGAACCCTCTAGTTCTACTAAGCTTTCAGTAATAGCTTGTGGTTCTGGAATTTCTTCCAGTTCTATTGCGCTCCCACTTATTTCTTTTTCTAAGAACTGATGTTCCAGAAAATGGGCATTACGAGAAACAAGGACTTTTTGTTCCTCTGCGTAATAGAAAAGATACCCCCTGGAGTTCTTTGGGTATCCCACAAACTTGCACAGTACTGAGCGTGCCTCGAGCTTGTCCGTATGCTGCTTTTTGACATAAGCTGGACATCCCCAAATCTTCAAGTATTGAAGATAGGTTTTTTCCCACTCCATAGCTCATATGGTGTGGTAGGCACAGTCTTAGTGGGAACTCGGTTCAAAAGGTATGTAGCTGTTTCTAGCGCATATCCCCAGAATGATCGCGGCAACTCAGCGTTACTCATCATGGACCGTACCATATCCAATAGGGTTCGGTTCCGTCTCTCCGATACACCGTTATGTTGCGGAGTGTATGGAGGAGTAAGCTGAGAGAGAATTCCATTCTCTTTTAAGTAACCCAGGAACTCGGCACTCAAGTATTCACCACCTCGATCAGATCTCAGTGCCTTGATACTTTTGCCTGTTTATTTTTCTACTTCATTTTTATATTCCTGGAACTTTTCAAAAGCTTCGGATTTATGCTTCATCAAGAAGACATGCCCAAACCTTGAGAAATCATCCGTAAAAGTAATGAAGTAAGAATAACCGCTTCGCGCATGTGTAGACATTGGACCGCACACGTCGCTGTGTACGAGTCCCAAGAGCTCGCTCGCTCTTACTCCGTGTCCAGTGAACGGAGTCTTTGTCATCTTTCCCTTGAGACAGGATTGACAAGTTGCATACGATTGATATTCGAACGGATCCAAATATCCTTCTGTATGTAACTTAGTCAACCTTCTCTCATTGATGTGACCCAGTCTACAATGCCATAAGAAAGTTTTATTGATTTCTGGAGACTTTCTTTTGCGTGTATTCTGGACATTGAAAATCTGCGGTTGGTTCAACACGTATATACCGTTGTTCAATGTACCTGACCCAATCAAAACTTGATTAAGGTGAATGTTCACTACATTACTTACAAATGCAAATTCATAACCTTCTTTAGATAATAAAGATACAGAAATGATATTACAGGTTGCATTTGGTACATAATAACAACTACGCAAAACCAAAAAGTGTCCATCCGACAATCCCAGGTGATAGTCCCCCACGGCCTCAGCATCCATGCTAGCACCGTTTGCAACTCTGAGGGTCATGTCACCTGCCTTCAAAACTCTACGCTTTCTCAACGCCTGCAAAGAATTACAGATATGAGATCCTGATCCGGTATCCAATACCCAGGATGTAGAATTTATTGATAGACAGTTTTCAATAACATACACACCTGAAGCTGAAGCCGCAACTCGCTTCAAATCCTGTGTTCTGGCCTTCCAAGCCTTGCAATCCTGTTTCCAGTGACCACTTTTGTGACAATAGAAGCATTCTTCCTTCCCCACCAGCTTTCCTTCTACCTTTGTTGCTTTTCCTTTTCCCTTCGTATCCACTTTACTGACACCGCCTCTTGGTTTGGCGGGGGCTTTCTTCTTCTTACCCTTGGCTTTCGCCCTGGATCTAGAAGAGGAAGATCCTCCTACAAACAAAGTGGATGTCTCCCTACCTTTCTGTAGGGTGCCCTCTGCACTCCTCAGCATGTTGAGGAGTTCTGAAAGTTCAACTTCTTTTTCCTGTAAGTTGAAGTTCAGGATGAACTGGGCGTAAGTGGAAGGAAGGGACTGGAGAATCAAGTCCGTATAGAGCTCATTCTCCAACGTGGTCCCAAGTTCTGCAAGCTCCTCTATGTAGCCAATCATCTTAAGCACGTGTTCTGCTACCGATGATCCGACGGCCAACCTTGCCGAAAACAACTTCTTCGACACTTCGTATCTGGCGATACGAGACTGCTCTCCATATAGTTCTTTTGTATGAAGAAATATAGACTCTAGGTCCATATTCTCGTGCCTCCTCTGATGTTCGTTGTCCATCGAGGCAAGTACGAGGCATGTGGCCTTCGCGCAATCTATTTCCCAGGTCTTATAGATTTTCCTATCTACGACACTGGTTTTGGGACCTGGGACAGGGGGAGCTTTGGTGGTAAGGAGATACCCCAGCTTGTCGTAAGTGATTGCCATCTTGACATTCATGAGCCAATCTTTGTAGTTTGGCCCTGTCAATATGTTTTTATCTAGTAATAACTTAAGTCCGGTCATGTTGAATGGTCGCTGCAATTAGGAGAGAGAAAAGAAACACTTTAGCATGATGCTCTTGCAAATTTAGAGTGGTTTTTAGTTTGTCTAAACTGGATGGCTCCCACTGTCTCTCGAATTCCTTCTCAAACCGTAAAGAAAGGATTAGTCAGGATCACTCTCACCGTACAATACTTGCTTAACCGTTCAGCCAGGCCAGTGTCGGTACTTCGAGGGAGGTTTTCCAACGCTTTCGCGAAGTTCCTTAATTAAGTAACCTTTTTTCCCTATGGGCGTAGCCCCGCTAACACCTTTCTAGACACCTACTAAGTTTATAGCATTGATCGTTAAGTGAGAGTTTTCCCGAGGAGTAGCATATACTCACAGTAGGATCGGGATCCAAATATCATCGCGTGATAAAACCGAAGGAATCCTACCAGAATCATCACACTCCAAATGGTATGCAGCGCTAGCAAGTTTCAGTACTTATGAAACTCCCGATGTGGATTTTTGCCCCATGCTCTTATGACCTTGGCGTGAGGTCAAAATGTCATAAGTCACATGTCAAGTTCTTCCCATCATTATCCCGGTTAATTTGAACCCACCCGTACCTACCCTTGACATAGGCCAAAATGGCAGTACGACTGTCTCAAACCAACGCATTCTATCTATGCAACAGATAAATATCCGGCAGCTACCAATCACTATGCCTTGGCGTGAGGTCAAAATACATAGCTTGAATACTACCGAATATTTAACTGAAATGATGGAGGGCTACAGATGGTTTTGGCGAAACCGTGAACGTAGTGAACTTGATATAATCGATGGAACGAGATAGCTTTTAAAAGGAGTGGTTCAAGCTCCGCGTTTAAAAGTTTAGTTTTGAAAAGAACCGAGTGGTTTTCAAAGTGTTCCATTCGAGTTTTACTTGGTTTATTTTCTTGCATTAGTTCTTTTAATGCGTCCCATCATTTAATCCTACCATTGCAGAAAACAACCAAAATATGACGTACGCTTATGCCATTCGCATTCGCCACGGGGCCCCGTCATCACCCGTTAGGTTACTTAACTAACGACAGAGCGGGGGCTGGGCTAGCGCGGCTGTAAAACATAAGCAACGCCTAAATAGTTATCATATATAAATATATAGCAATGATAGACATTACAGATCATAGATGAATACATTGGATATACTAGGAATCCGCAATCCGTTCGAGCCTGCAACGAAAAGTGGATTACACGGTTGCGGTGAATAGCCAATACCCCACCCAAGACCCCTACGGGTGTGGCAAACTACCCGCCAAGTACCCGAAGCGAAGCAACCTCCCTCAACACCGTGAGTAGGCCACTCGGCACTTCGAGATACCCGGTAGTTTGTGCACCCCCTCCATCGGTCTATCCTAGGAGCAAAAACAGTAAAAAGAATTATACAATGACGGCTACAACCCCGACCCGGTTGTGCGGCCAAACAAATAATAATATTACATCAATTTACATATTACAATGAATGAAAGAAAAAGCAACACTTATCTCACATCCACCCCGGCTATTCATCCACGACAATCCAACCCATTCATATACACATACCATCATCAATCACAGATCACAGATATGTATAACCCTGACTAATCGACATATAGCGATTAGCCGACATTCAATACATATAAACAACACAGATATAACCTTTTAGTCAAAGTGCATTGAAGTTCGATAAAAAATACGGATTTATAGGCCCCCAAAAACAAATTTCTATTCTGGAAAACCTGGGCACATATAAACCATCTTAAAAATCCCAAAACCAAGCCAGAAATACACTGCACCAAACTCGACCCAGTGAAGAGCCAAGACGGCCGTTGTTGCGCGGCAATAGCTTGCTATTGCCGCGGAACCGCGGCTCTTTGGTCGAATCACTGGATCGTTTTTGGTGGCTTTCTTCACAAAACCCTAAGATGATTTTTGGAGTATGATTTATTTTGTTTTGAGCACAAAAAATTTTAACAGAAACTTAGGGTTTTGAAAACTCGGTTTTTCGATTTTTCCGATTCGAACATCGATACACTCTACTACCTAGCTAGTTTATGTTTAGTTAGGCTCTGATACCACTGTAAGTCCACGTTGCCCACCCCGGTGCTTGCAGGGAGGCGGAAAACGGAATAAAAATCAAATTTTTATCAACTTAGGCAACATGGACTAGACAAAGAAGGATCTTTGCTAAACAAAAACAAGCTAAAGCTAACTAGAAACTAGCTAAGTGTTAGAAAGGTTATACCTTGGGCTTTATGTCCTTCTCTCCTTGCTCCTTGGAGTGGTGGAAGGAGGTCACCTTTGTCGTCTTCTCACGTCGAAGAAAGATCCACCCGAAAGCCTCGACCTTTGGCTTCAACTCCAAGCTAGAAGTAACTAGGGTGCAAGAAGTTCTAATCCTTGAACCCTAGATGAGAGTAGAGATTATCAAGAAAGGGTTTTTCTCAAGCTCAAGTGTTTCTCAACACATGAGAGGGGAGAGCTTGAGGGAGAGGAAGAACAAGAGAGAGAAAATGAATGATAGAATGAGAATAAAATAAACCATTCTCACATATATGTGTGTATTATTTTAATTAGATAATTAGTAAGATAATTGTCATGGCTTAATCAAGACATGACCATTATCATTTCATTTTTAATGCAAATTGCAAGGATCAAAAAGCATCTTCCAAATGAAATGATGATGGTCAAAGTGTCAACCAAGGTCAACAAGTCAAGAAGGTCAAATGGTCAACAACCATAACCATGCACAATTATTAAACTAATATCAATTAACCATAATACACACATAAGCATTAGGGTTAATAAAATGACAATAGTCATTAACCCTAATCAAAGTCCTCTCCCTCTGTCTCAAGCAACTGTGCATACGCACCCGTATTCGTGATCCGAGGAATACGAATACAATGAGAAAAACCAATCCTAAATCATATACTAGGATCCGGCTTAAACCAAAGCCCGCTAGTATAAGCTGTCCGGACAGCAAACGTGCACAAGTGCGCGGATGTGAACGAACCCTGTCGCAAAACCATGCGACCTCTACTCATTTTGCCTAAAGGCGAATAGCTCTCTGTGTGGGACTCTAAAGACTCGACACTACGCTGGCAGTGGGTTTAAACACAGACCGCAAGCGGCACTAGCTGTACGTAACGGTCCCCAGGTAGATGTCGATAAGAAGACTGACGAGGTGAACCCCATCTGAACTCCTACTGAGCCTGTATATGACAGTCTCCGTACAGTCCGGTCTGTTCGTCTGATACATCGCATGGCGGGCCTAGGGGGGCGGTGAACGTCAGTCCCCTAATAGCGGTACAAGTCGTGTCGGAGTGTAGCCCAGAACACCCTGAGATAACACTGGAAACCTACCAGTATATCTCGCTTTCCCTGGCCAGGGACTACTCGTGTAATGGCTCTCCTGGACACAGCGCGATGTCAACCCCCAATACTGGGAGAGATAAATCCTGTCTAACCGTCACTGGCTCCAAGTGCTTCGGGACTGCACCCAAAAACTACCTGTTTGCACGACTCCTTTGAGCCGTGGTAGGGCAGTAATCAAAGTGCAGTAGGAACACACTCGAGGCGAAGTGACAGTGTCAAGTCAGCGGACTAAGCTGTACTCATGTCACCTGGGAACTGATAACTGACGATAGGTATAATACCAACCAACAGTTCCCGACGAGTCCTGTCCAGTGTACTCGTAACCTAACGAGCACCCGCATACTATCTCAAGTACGACGTACTGATGGCTGTAGGACAGACCGTCTCCCACACTGGGATGAGAAGCGCATACGCTAGTCTACTCTGGAATATCGATGCCTTGTCTCGATAGTCCAACGACTAGGGACCTGTATAAGGATGTTCTTATGGATCACCCAGCTCCCACGAGTGTGAGCGCCATCACAACGCTGGTAATCAAGCAATAATCCTAAGGGCTCTACTAATATGTATATCAGCAATATGCTAAAAGAAACACATTCACATATTAAAGCAGAGACAAACCAAGTAGCATACTACCATTTTGAGCAAGATTGTATATACAACTGTGAATATCCCAAGCTTCCATTAAGTAATATACAAACTAGTATGATACATTAATGGCCTCTAGGGCATATACACTAACAAGAACAACGTCGGAAAACTCTCGCACGGTAGGAACCCGGTCCAACAAACCCACTGTGGCTCCGGTATCACGAATGAAAGCCAAGAATCCTCGACATCCTCTCCCCAAAAGCCGACTAGCGAAAAGGCTGAATTCAAGTTGTGCGAGGCGGCACTACTGCCCTCCCATGCACAATAAGAACCGACTCTCCGGGAAAACAAAACCTGACTGTTTTCTCACGGTAGTCCACATACGCCTACCACGTAGCTAACCAGTCCGTGCCCAGGAGAACGTCAGATCCAACATCTCTAGAAGGATCAAAACGACGGACGAAACTCAATCTCCTATCCGATTGGCACACGACTGAAATATGTGCCGCGCAACAAAAGAATCGCTGACAGAAATTAACACAACAACGGTAGATCTTGCTACACGACTCTCCTCGTCCTAAGCCTCTGCTACTCCCGCGACGGTCACGAAATCTGTCTCGACGACTGAAGCTCTGTCTCGGGGCTGACACACCTGTACTAGCCCTCCTCGGTCCTCGAATTCCTAAAGTCTCAGGAAGACATGCCTCGTCAACTATGGCTGCAAATGCTGAGTGCCGTATAAGTGACGAAAATGCTGAGTGCCGATCGAAAGGAACAACTGGGTAACAGGGGTGACAACCTCCTGTCGCCGCGCCCTACTGGCCTTGATTGATAGTTATCTTCGTGTGTATAGAAAAATGTAAAATATATCACAACCAAAGAAATTTATAATACCGCAATCAATTAACGGTGTCGGTGTAGCGCGTTAATGAATACGGATCGTCCACAGGGAAAGTGTGATTTGATCGATCTTGTTTTAGTTAAGTTGGAAATTAAAATAGAAAAGAAAATTGTGAAGTTTAGTTTCAAGAATCATCAAGAATTAGGTCTAAAATCAAGAAATGGTAGAAATCAAGAAAATATCCAAATTGTTTGAGTTATCAAGATTTGAAGAATGGCTTGTAGGATCCGATTGATTTAATAGCTAATGATGAATCTAATTATTCCTAATCTTATCTATTGATAATTTGTAACTAGATTAATGATGATGATTGAAGATTAGGGATCATTTGAAGAAACTAGGGTTTCTCCTTCACCATCCCTTGTCTTTTCAATCATAATCATTCGGATCTAGTCTCTAGCATAAAAAAATCACCGATAATTCGATCCCTAATTTGCAACGAAATAATCAGGAAGTTATTTCGCTCCAAATTAGGTCATCAATGATTCAATTTGCTAAGGTTCAAAAATCTCATAAGACTTAAGAATTAGTATATGGATTCGATCATCATTAAATCTATCAATTCTTTCGGATCCTCCACAAGAGGAGAATTTACTCACGCATCATCATAAAACAATCAAGAATGAAGAATATCATAATGCGAGAATGAATAGAAAGCAAGAATCAAGATCTTCACCTTTTATTATTCGATGTTTCGTTACAATACACTCAAAGAATACAAGATTTGAGGAGGAACTAAATCATCGAACTAGCTTCGCATCGTCTTCTTGAGTCGCGGATCGACGTGGATCTCTTGCTCGGATGAAGATCGGCGTCGCTTCAAAAGGCTCATTGGATGCTTGCTCGAATTGGTACTCGATGAATCTTGATTTGGCATTTTGAAATGGACTTGGGGCTAGGGTTTTGAAATGCAAGTTGTGTCACTCAACTTGTGGAAATTTTGCTCAATATTCAACAACCGAACAACCTCTTCAATGAAGCCTTAGATGCCTTTTTATAGTCTTTTCCTTTGGCTTCCCCTAGAAGCTAGGTATAGCTTCCCTTGGAAGCTAGGTTGTTATGAGAAGTTTCTAGAAGAAGTTTGTTGGCTAGCTTGCATGAGAAGCTTGGCTGTTAGAAGGGAAGCTTCTAGAGAAATCTACACAATTCAAAGCGTCTTGGAGAAGCTTGGCCGTTAAAAGGAGGTCTCTGGAAATAGTTGTCACCGCCGATGAGTCAACTCGGCCGCGGATCCGCCGCGGATCGGCCTGACTCGGCCGCGGATCCACGGCCGTTTGATTGACTCTGTGAATGGAAATTGCTGTGCTGAATTGTGTTGGCCTGATGGTACTTTCCTGATGTCTGAAATCTTATAATTCTTTCTAGTTTACTGCCAGATTCCAACTCTTGGACTTGGTGTATTTTTATCAGCACTTTTGTGATTCCGGCTTTTTAATCTGGAGAATTTCCTGCACAAAATATCTCGAGACAAGGATTGATATATACAGATCAATGCAATTAGTAATAAAACACGTAATTTCCCTTTAGAATGTCGATTATAATTATAACACAGGTTATTTGGTATTTTCCAGATAAATTCGTAATCTGTGTTATAATTACAATAAACACCTATATATGAATGATAAGAGTAGGGAAATTAACGTGTTGAGAATGCACTATTTTCGACTGATCAAATTCCCCCAAACTTAATTTTGGTCGTCTCGAGCAAACGTCTTTATTTTTATTTAAGAGAAGGAGAAAATAAAGAAAGAGAAAAACTAACTAGCACACTTTCGTAGGCAAACACGATTGCACTGAGCACGTGCAACAAGCCTTTAAACCTCTAGGTGTCCCTGGTAGGAGTGTTGTCTCCTGAGGGTTTTCAGCGGATTGCACCCACAAAATCCCATAATAAAAGGAAGACTGTGAAAACTACACATAAAGATAAGAATTGTAAAAGAAAGACTTTGAAAATTTAGAGTTTCCAACTAATACTAGCTTTTCGGTTGCTATGAGCCCTATCTTAATAGTCATGAAAAGATGTTAGAAATCACATCATCCCTCAATAAAACATCGTCTTTATTCTTCATTCCTACCTTTGTTCCAAACACCGATCATATACCCCTACGTGTGTGTAAAGGACGTCCCTACACTCGGAGAATTCAATTCAAGCTATCATACTCTTGTCCATCTACCTCAGTACTTTTTAATCGATGAATATTTAGACGGAATTGCTCACACATTTTTCATGCGACCGTTAATACCTCATGAGGTACTAACCGACCGATTACTCATGTGCTTGCTAAATAGGTGTATTTAATATTTTCCTTGTCTTGCACCGCCTAAGGCTTAGCAGTGACTCCCAAACCAGTTGGTCTAAGGCACTAGGTGATAAAGCACCCTTGCTATATTTTTTTATTACCGCCTTGGTGATAACAAAAATAGTGTTCATTTTTCTTTTCACCATTTTATCTTTTATTTTCCATTTATTATTTCTTTCATACTTTGGCTTTTAGACAAGAGCATTTCAAGGTATCCTCTACTATCCCGAGTTTCAAGACGTGTGTAAGTGCATATAGTAGGGTATCAACATTCAAATGTTTGGCTTCCAGAATAGGAACTATTTTTCAGACTTATTTTTATCCTTAGATTAGTGACTTCTTTCATCTTACTAACCCTTGGGACAACGGCTCATAACTACTTATTACTAGTTTCGTTTAAGAAAACTTCTAACTTTCTTGGTTTTCTTAAACTGTTCTAATATTTTGGATGTAATTTTTCACTATCTAATCTTTTATTATAAAATTAAATATTAAATATTTTTATCTTTTAAATTTTTTCAAATTTTTATATGTTTTAAAAGTTTTGTGCTTATGCAAAGTATGATGCAAATGATGCGAAAATAAGCACAAAGCTCCCCCAAACTTGTTTTCAACAGTGTCCTCACTGTTGCTATCTGGTAAAGCTCAGAAACTTATAAACTTGGGAGGAAATTTGTTAAAGGGGACATGTAATATGATTATGGAAATTTTCCCCCAAACTTATTTCTTATTCCTGTACAATTTTTTTTTATGATTTTTTTAAATATTTTTTTATATTTATTTTTCTAAAATTTATTTACAAATTGACTCACCTCCATTCTAAAGATGTAACAAAATTACCAAGTCATGGAGGTGAGGTGGAGGAAAATTAGTCATTATAATGCGGCTCTTGTAAAAACAGGAGCTCCTCCGAGAGGTCAGTGGAAAAATAAGGTTTAAGTCTATGACCATTTACTTTGAAAATTGTACCGTTTTCAACATTTTCTATCTCAACTGCCCCGTGCGGGTATACATACCGCACAACAAAAGGTCCTTTCCACCGAGATTTTAGCTTACCCGCATGAAGGTGGAGTCGTGAATCATAAAGAAGGACTTGTTGACCAGGTGTAAAAGTTTTTCTCAAAATGTTTTTATCGTGAACTACCTTAGTCCGATTCTTTACAATTACAGCATTATCGTAAGCTTCATCGCGGAGTTCACTTAGCTCGTTTAATTGCAGCTTCCGAAGTTGTAGGCTTGATTCAAATCAAAGTTAAGTTCTCTAATGGCCCACATTGCTTTGTGCTCAATCTCGACCGGAAGGTGACAAGCCTTACCAAACACTAGTCTGTAAGGAGACTGTTAGTTATATGTATGCCCAAGAGGCCATTACTGTATATGCGTTGTATATTGTAGTGGATGCTTGGACATATATAGGGAGGACTTTCTTTCTCGACATGATAGTACGCTATCTGGTTACTCTTTATCTTAACATGTACTCTGATTGTCTCTATGTCACATGTTGATAAAGCCCTTAGGATGAGTACTTGACTACCAGGACTATGATGCGGATCATACTAGTGGGGACAGAGTAGTCGCAAAGTACATCCTTCAAATGTTCCTAGTCGTGGGAGTACCGAGACAGGCCATCGATACTCCAGAGTAGACTAGCGTATGCGCTTCTTGACCCATATGATGGGCGATGGATGATCCTATATCCATTGGTGTTTGACATCAGAGAAGGTATACGGGTGCTCAGTGGAGACTGGGTACACTGGACGGACTCGCCGAGAACTCCCGAATGGTATTATACCTCACGTCAGATGGCAGTTCTCTGGTGACACTGGTACAGGTTAGTCTGTAGACCCGAGATCGTCATAGAGTCTTGTGTGATTCCCACTGTGCTTTGATTTCCATCATACCATGTCCAAGAGGGCGTGCAAAAAGGTGGCTTTTGGGTACAGTCCCGAATCACATGGAGGCAATGAGCGATAGGAGGGGATTCGTCTCTCCCGGTATAGGGAGTTGATGTTGCACTGTGTTCGATTGGCTATAACTGGAAATCCCTGGCCAGAGTTTCTGAGATTTACTGGTAAGTGTTATCAGTAGTTTCTCGAACTGTTATAGACCTCATATCGACATGACTTATCAAGCTACTGGGTCTGACGTTTACCACCCCTAGGCGGGATATGCGACATATCAGACGAAGAGACCGGACTGTACGGGAGTGTTACTGATTGGATTCACGCGAGAAAGTACAGGCTTTCTTGTTGATCTTCTGATCGCTCAATACCCAGGTGGCTGTTACGTTTAGCTGACCGCTTGCAGCTTATGTGTCACGACCCGAATTTTGGCCCGTGACCGGCACTTAACCACGTAACGTCTACAGGCGTAACGCGACTAAGTGAACCGAAAACCCAGAAATCAAACCAGTGAAAGTATAGAGTGTTAGAAGTTTTAAAGAAAGCACTAACTAAAACATGATAAGAAACCTAAGTAAACAATCTCCAAGAAAACAATATACGACGCCGTAGCGAAGATCAAGATCCACAAGTGGGAACATCACAGATAGAATAAACTGCAAGTACAGCCGGCTCACAACGAGCTTGACACCAGAATACAAAATAATACAACATCGTCCTCACACTGTTTCTAAGTCAAATACATACATGGTAGATGGAGAATACTAGATACAACAATGTGCATACTGAAAGATAAACAGATACCGCACAAAACCCACCTATCAGCAAAAGAGCTAGTACACCAACTGTGGGGGTATCTGTGCCAAAAGATGCAAAGCAGCCTGCCGCGACTACTCCGAAGGGCAACCTGCAAACGCTGTGGCACAACGGGGGTGAGTTGCCAACTCGTGAATAGAGATAACATATAAAGGTAATCGCGAGCATGTACGTACTACACTACTCTATCATATGCCAACAGATGATATCAATATGGGATGAGCAGTATGTGCAATAATCATGCAAGTGCTCTATAGGGTCCTGTACTACCATATGAGGTACAAATGCTCTAACAGGTTATGCATCTACAGGATGAGGTACAAAAGTAATGCTGAGCAGGGGCAATATAATATCTACACGGAATGTCAACGTGGAACATATATGATCGGCTTCTCAATGCACCCAGATCTCCCAAAACTAGCTCATGCGCCGGCACTCTCCTCGGCCCTCAATCCTGTACATCTCTGAGAATCCCGAGTGCCCAACATCGGCACCCAAATATCATAAATACTCGTGTCTAGCATCGACACGCAAAACATCCTGTATCGGGCATCCGTCAATCCGGGTCAGCCCTCTCTCAAAGTATATATCGGGAATCCGTCAATCCGGGTCATCCCTCTCTCAATACATCGGGCATCCGTCATTCCGGGTCAGCCCTATATCAATCCATCGGGCATCCGTCATTCCGGGTCAGCCCTCTCTCAAAGTATATATCGGGAATCCGTCAATCCGGGTCATCCCTCTCTCAATACATCGGGCATCCGTCATTCTGGGTCAGCCCTATATCAATCCATCGGGCATCCGTCATTCCGGGTCAGCCCTCTCTCAAAGTATATATCGGGAATCCGTCATTCCGGGTCATCCCTCTCTCAGTACATGTCTCTAGCACCGAGAAAACACGGGGCGGTGCCCCAAAATATCATATCAAGGGAACCGGGTTTTTAAATGATTACTTATTTGAAAAGGCCACGGTTCCCAAATCCAGAAATCACATGAAATCTCAACCAATAATACAAGTAAATGTGATGTGATATGTGCATCAAGTATGAGTATCAAGTCATGTCACATATAGATAAGCTACAATGCAATGATCCAATGTGATATGGGTATCAAATATGAGTATCAAGTCATGTCACATATAGATAAGCTACAATGCGATGATCCAATGTGATATAAGTATCAAATATGAGTATCAAGTCATGTCACATATAGATAAGCTACAATGCGATGGTCCAATGTGATATAAGTATCAAATATGAGTATCAAGTCATGTCACATATAGATAAGCTACAATGCAATGATCCAATGTGATATAGGTATCAAATATGAGTATCAAGTCATGTCACATATAGATAAGCTACAATGCGATGATCCAATGTGATATAAGTATCAAATATGAGTATCAAGTCATGTCACATATAGATAAGCTACAATGCAATGATCAATGTGATGTGTGTAGTAGGTATGCAATGCACTAGCTAGTAACCATGAACATGCAATATATATATAAGGAACGCTATAAGGTCCTATCAGCCCTGACGTAGAACGCCATGCGGGCGATATCCCCGTAGATGTGAAATCTACTCACCGTAGCCTTCCACTAGGTATAGCCAACAACCTGTTTCCCCTCCTGCGCGGCGTCCGCTGTACTCGCCTGCGAACCTATAATTACACAATATATCACACGTAAGCTTGAAATCACAGAAACGCGACATTTAAGCCGAACTAGTAACTCGTGTCGCGAACCAAGCGCGCGTGTGTGCGATACGCTAAAACGTGTGGTTACGTGTCTGAAATCACTCCGACGCGTCGCGATACGCAGAAACCAAAAACCCACACACACGTATCACGCGTGTCGCGAAAGTTTGAAAATACGGGAAAATAGGTATTCTACCCCAGATTTTGATACAGGAAAGATATTTCAAAACTATATATACCAAAATAACCCACATACAAGCAGAGACCTACACCCCAAACCCCAACCCATGGCTCCCCAATCTGGCCGCAAATTGCGGCCAGAATGCAATATTTGGCGGCCTCACTTGGGAATTGGGCTCCCAGGTTTGGTGTGTGCACTATATACCCCCCATAAATGCTACAGTAACATCTAGATTTACACTGAAAAGTCTCGGGTAACAGCAGATCCTACAGTGCCCAAGTTCTAGTTAAAATCACACATTTTGCCCAAAAATGGAACTTTATGGTATTTTTCTGAAATCTGAAACAAACCCTAGTTAAAATAGCTCTAATACCACTTAAAGGAGCTAACTAAACTATGAGAACACCAATCTAATTTATACATTACAAATATCCTATAAATTCACTAAAAATGCACAAAAAGGGATTTTTGCTAAACAAAACTACAAGTTATGGAAAAAGAGGTTAAGACCAGAGTTTATACCTTCTAGAGACCTTGCAAAACACCAAAGTCTCAGCTTTTCCCCTTGTGTATGCAGATTTGCCTTAAACACCCTAAAAAGCTCACTTTTCCTAAGGTTATGTGATGAAAAGGTGTAGTTTTTTTGTAGGATTTGTTTGGGGATTGAAGGGAATGAAAAGAAGTTGAAGAAGTAAAGAGAATGAAAGGTTTTTCTCAGCTGGAGCTCCAGAATTTCTGAAGTGGGAAGAGGAGAGAGAGAGAAGAGAAGAAAAGGGTCTCAAGGTCAACCTTCACCTAACCCCCATACCTCATTGTTTAATGGTATTTTGAATTATGTAAAAGGTTTAGAAAAGATCAAAATGGTGGGGGGGGGGGGAAATAAGTTAGCAACCATGCACAAGGAATGGTTAACAAGTCACAAAATGTCTAAGTATGCTAGGTGCACACTACAAAGGAAAGTTTCCAATATGCTAACACTACCTATAACAACTACAAATCCTATGAACACACAAATATAAAAACATGCACGACTTCTAATTATCACCAACACCATCAATCGAAAATTTCAAAGTGTTACAATCTACCCCCCTTAAAGAAATTCGGTCCCCGAATTTCAAAAATCTAACTAAGGTTACCTTCAAAAAGATGGGGATACGTCTTCATCATCTCGCTTTCGGTCTCCCAAGTGACCTCCTCACGGTTCTGACCACGCCAAAGTACCTTAACTGATGGAATGTCCTTCGATCTCAATTTCTTCACTTGCCGATCCAAGATCATCACCGGCTGCTCTGCGTAGGCAAGGTCGCGCTCAAGCTGGGTCGTCGGATGCTGAATCGCATGCGAAGGATCATAAATATATCTGCGGAACATCGAGACATGAAATGCGGGATGCACGTCTGGAAAACGGGGCGGAAGGGCTAGTCGATACGCAACTGCACCAATTCGCTCAAGGATCTCCAATGGGGCCCACATATCTGGGACTGAGCTTCCCCTTCTTCCCAAACCTCATCACACCCTTCATTGGGGAGACCCTCAAGAAAACATGATCACCAACAGAAAACTCAAGTCTGCGTCGTCGACGGTCTGCATAAGCTCTCTGCCTACTCTGCGCTGCTCTCATCCTATCGCGAATCAACTGGATCTTCGCTGTCGTCTCCTCACGACCTGTGGCCCTAAGATACTGTTCTCTCTGAGCTCCGTCCAACAAGTAGGCGACCTGCATCTCCTCCCATAAAGAGCCTCAAAACGGTGCCATCTGAATGGTCTCCTGGTAGCTGTTGTTGTAGGAGAACTCTACTAAGGGCAAATGGTGATCCCAGCTACCTCCGAAGTCTAAAATGCATGCTCTGAGCATGTCCTCGAGAGTCGGAATAGTCCGCTCCGACTGTCCGTCGGTCTGCGGATGGAACGCTGTGCTGAAACTCAAACGAGTGCCCAAAGCCTCCTGAAGCCTCTGCCATAGCCGGCTGATAAACTGGGTGCCCCTATCGGACACAATGCATGTCGGAACTCTGTGCAGTCGTACAATCTCATCAATGTAAATCTGGGCATACCGAGTAAATCCGAAAGTCGTCTTTACTGGTAGGAAGTGAGCTGCTTTCGTCAAACGATCCACGATCACCCAGATGGGGTCATACTCCCGACTAGTCCTGGGTAGACCCACCACGAAATCCATCGAAATCTGTTCCCATTTCCACTCCGGAATGGGTAACGGCTGTAGCTCTCCCGCGGCCTCTGGTGCTTAGCCTTGACTTGCTGACAAGTCGGGCATCTCGATACAAAATCTGCAATGTCCCTCTTCATTCCGTCCCACCAGTAAACATCTCTCATCTCATGATACATCTTGGTGGAACCGGGATGGACGCTATTTACCGATCGATGTGCCTCCTCAAGAATCTCGCGCCGCAATCCCTCAGCATCTGGTACGCACAGTCTAGCTCCAAATCGTAGTATCCCCTGATCATCGATCACGAACTCGGAAAATCTGCCATGTCCCATCTGTGTCCTGATCTCTGAACAGCGGTCATCGCTGTGCTGTGCCTCTTGTATACAGTCAAGCAACTGTGGGCGTGCACGAACATGCGCAATCTGTCCTCCGGTCGGCGTAAACTCGAACTGCACCCGGCTGTCGCATAAGATCTGCCAATCTTCCGACGACTGCCTCTGTACTGTGCTCAAACAGGATAGACTATCCCCGGGCCTCCTGCTCAAAGCATCAGCCACAACGTTAGTCCTGCCGGGTGATACAAGATCTCACAATCGTAGTCCTTCACTAACTCCATCCATCGGCGCTGTCTAAGGTTCAGGTCTCGCTACTGAAATCTGTACTTTAAGCTCTTGTGGTCGGTGAATATCTGGCACGACTCTCCATACAGATAATGTCGCCAGATCTTGAGTGCAAAGAACACTGCAGCCATCTCCAGATCATGAGTAGGGTAATTCTGCTCATGTCTCTTTAATTGCCGTGAAGCATACGCAATCCCCCTGCCATGCTGCATCAAAACGCACCCCAACCCTACTCGTGAAGCATCGCAGTAGGCCACAAATCCGTCTGATCCCGAAGGCAATGATAACACTGGTGTCGTAGTCAGTAGAGCCCGTAGCTGCTGGAAACTGTGCTCACGCTCCTCCGTCCAATCGAAGCGAACTCCCTTTCCGGTCAACCCGGTCAAAGGTGTAGCAATGCGAGAGAAGTCCTGTACAAATCGCCGGTAGTAGTCCGCCAGCCCTAGAAAGCTGCGAATCTCCGTCACTGACGTGAGTCTAGGCCAACTCCGAACTGCCTCGATCTTCCTCGGGTCGACACCTATACCATCTCGTGTAATCACGTGCCCCAAGAAGTCTACGCTGTCTAGCCAAAAGGCACACTTGCAGAATTTGGCGAAAAGCTGATGCTCCCTCAAGGTCTGCAGCGTAGTCCGCAGGCGCTGCTCGTGCTCCTCTCTACTCCGAGAATACACCAAGGTATCGTCAAAAACCACCATAATGAACAGATCAAGATACGGCCGGAAATACGGTTCACCAAACCCATAATGCTGTTGGCGTGTTGGTGAGTCCGAACGACATCACCAAAACTCATAATGGCCGTAGCGCGTACGGAAGGCTGTCCGGGGAATGTCCTCCTGTCGAACCCGCAGCTGATGATAGCCCGATCGTAAATCGATCCTCGAAAAGTATCCTGCAACTGACCCTTCAACTCTCTAAGTTCCGCCGGGGCCATCCACTAAAGCGGTACCGAAATAGGTCCCGTGCCAGGAACCAAATCAAAGCAGAAAGAATTATCACGCTCGGGCGGTAGCCCAGGAAGCTCGCCAGGGAACACATCAGGGAACTCGCTACCAACCGGAACCTGATCCAAAAGAACCTCTATAGCCCTAGTATCGCAAACATATGCGAGAAATCCCTGACATCCCTTCCGCAAAAGCTGTCCAGCGCGAACCGAAGAAATCACACTGTGAGGGGTGGCACTACGGTCCCCCTAACACAACAACAACCGACTTGCCGGGAAAACAAAATCGAACTGTCTTCTCGCGGCAGTCAACAGAAGCATAGCACGTGGCTAACCAATCCATGCCCAAAAGAACGTCGAAGTCCAACATCTCATGAAGGATCGAAACGACCGGCAACTCTCTCTCGCCGATACGGACGGTACAGGATCGGAACACGAGCCTAACAACAAACGACTCTCCCGCAGGAGTAGTCACAACTAGCGGTTGACCAAGCAAACCGGACTCTCTACTCAAACTCAGCACAAAGGGTGTGGATACATATGAGCACAAGGATCCGGATCAAACAATACGTGTGCAACAAAGGACAAACTAAAAGAGTACCTGAAACCACAGCATCGGATACCCGCACGTCCCGATGAGTCGAAGCAAAAACTTGTGCCTGACCTTCATTTGCGACTGACCGAGCTCCTCCTCTACTAGCCTGACCCCTCTGTGCAAACCTTCCGCGTCCACGACGTCTCAGAACACGACCCTGACGTGCTGTGAAGAAACACTGCCTGATGAGGTGTTGAAGGCTTCCGCATCGTAAACACCTACGCACTGAATGCTGTCCTGCCTGGGGATGGAAGCCAAACGGCTGTCCTCGTCCTAAGCCTCTGCTCTGGGCTGGTATACCGGTATGATTCCTCAACTGTTCCGGAATTCTCACGGTCTCTAGAAGACGTGTCTCGTAAACGGGAGCTGCCTCCACCGGTGCTATGTAGGGGATGGAATACTGCATGATGATCGCCAGGAACAACTGGGTAACAGGGGTGGAAACCATCTGTCGCTGCGCTCGAACGACCTCTACCAATGAGCTCATCGCCTGGCATAGGCCCTGCATCTCTACCACTAGTCTAACGACCTGAGCTGCTGTAGGGGAAACAATCTGTCCTGGTGCAACAGGAGTACTACTCGAATTAGTCCTTGTCTCAGATGAATCAACTCGAACCTCGGCCCTCGCGGCCGCTCTCTGTGCCCTCGTAGTCCTTGGCGGCATATTGGCTATCAAAAACAACAGGATTCGATAAGGATACGGAAATCGAATCGCAAGAATGTATATACTCAAGGAGGAATTTTAAATCAACAAGTCCTAAGGTCGCGTAGGCGGAGTACCGTGTCGTGAGTATGCCGCGGAACATACACACGCTACGCTACCCTGCCGCAGCTACCTACTCCATCATACCAGGGTCGTCCTACACTCTGAAAGGTAAAACCTACGCTCTGATACCAACTTTGTCACGACCCGAAGTTTGGCCCGTGACCGGCACTTAACCACGTAACGTCTACAGGCGTAACGCGACTAAGTGAACCGAAAACCCAGAAATCAAACCAGTGAAGTATAGAGTGTTAGAATTTTTAAAGAAAGCACTAACTAAAACATGATAAGAAACCTAAGTAAACAATCTCCAAGAAAACAATATACGACGCCGTAGCGAAGATCAATATCCACAAGTGGGAAAATCACAGATAGAATAAACTGCAAGTACAGCCGGCTCACAACGAGCTCGACACCAGAATACAAAATAATACAACATCGTCCTCACACTGTTTCTAAGTCAAATACATACATGGTAGATGGAGAATACTAGATACAACAATGTACATACTGAAAGATAAACAGATACCGCACAAAACCCACCTATCAGCAAAAGAGCTAGTACACCAACTGTGGGGGTATCTGTGCCAAAAGATGCAAAGCAGCCTGCCGCGACTACTCCGAAGGGCAACCTGCAAACGCTGTGGCACAACGGGGGTGAGTTGCCAACTCGTGAATAGAGATAACATATAAAGGTAATCGCGAGCATGTACGTACTACACTACTCTATCATATGCCAACAGATGATATCAATATGGGATGAGCAGTATGTGCAATAATCATGCAAGTGCTCTATAGGGTCCTGTACTACCATATGAGGTACAAATGCTCTAACAGGTTATGCATCTACAGGATAAGGTACAAAAGTAATGCTGAGCAGGGGCAATATAATATCTACACGGAATGTCAACGTGGAACATATATGATCGGCTTCTCAATGCACCCAGATCTCCCAAAACTAGCTCATGCGCCGGCACTCTCCTCGGCCCTCAATCCTGTACATCTCTGAGAATCCCGAGTGCCTAACATCGGCACCCAAATATCATAAATACTCGTGTCTAGCATCGACACGCAAAACATCCTGTATCGGGCATCCGTCAATCCGGGTCAGCCCTCTCTCAAAGTATATATCGGGAATCCGTCAATCCGGGTCATCCCTCTCTCAATACATCGGGCATCCGTCATTCCGGGTCAGCCCTATATCAATCCATCGGGCATCCGTCATTCCGGGTCAGCCCTCTCTCAAAGTATATATCGGGAATCCGTCAATCCGGGTCATCCCTCTTTCAATACATCGGGCATCCGTCATTCCGGGTCAGCCCTATATCAATCCATCGGGCATCCGTCATTCCGGGTCAGCCCTCTCTCAAAGTATATATCGGGAATCCGTCATTCCGGGTCATCCCTCTCTCAGTACATGTCTCTAGCACCGAGAAAACACGGGGCGGTGCCCCAAAATATCATATCAAGGGAACCGGGTTTTTAAATGATTACTTATTTGAAAAGGCCACGGTTCCCAAATCCAGAAATCACATGAAATCTCAACCAATAATACAAGTAAATGTGATGTGATATGTGCATCAAGTATGAGTATCAAGTCATGTCACATATAGATAAGCTACAATGCAATGATCCAATGTGATATGGGTATCAAATATGAGTATCAAGTCATGTCACATATAGATAAGCTACAATGCGATGATCCAATGTGATATAAGTATCAAATATGAGTATCAAGTCATGTCACATATAGATAAGCTACAATGCGATGGTCCAATGTGATATAAGTATCAAATATGAGTATCAAGTCATGTCACATATAGATAAGCTACAATGCAATGATCCAATGTGATATAGGTATCAAATATGAGTATCAAGTCATGTCACATATAGATAAGCTACAATGCGATGATCCAATGTGATATAAGTATCAAATATGAGTATCAAGTCATGTCACATATAGATAAGCTACAATGCAATGATCAATGTGATGTGTGTAGTAGGTATGCAATGCACTAGCTAGTAACCATGAACATGCAATATATATATAAGGAACACTATAAGGTCCTATCAGCCCTGACGTAGAACGCCATGCGGGCGATATCCCCGTAGATGTGAAATCTACTCACCGAAGCCTTCCACTAGGTATAGCCAACAACCTGTTTCCCCTCCTGCGCGGCGTCCGCTGTACTCGCCTACGAACCTATAATTACACAATATATCACACGTAAGCTTGAAATCACAGAAACGCGACATTTAAGCCGAACCAGTAACTCGTGTCGCGAACCAAGCGCGCGTGTGTGCGATACGCTAAAACGTGTGGTTACGTGTCTGAAATCACTCCGACGCGTCGCGATACGCAGAAACCCAAAACCCACACACACGTATCACGCGTGTCGCGAAAGTTTGAAAATACGGGAAAATAGGTATTCTACCCCAGATTTTGATACAGGAAAGATATTTCAAAACTATATATATCAAAATAACCCACATACAAGCAGAGACCTACACCCCAAACCCCAACCCATGGCTCCCCAATCTGGCCGCAAATTGCGGCCAGAATGCAATATTTGGTGGCCTCACTTGGGAATTGGGCTCCCAGGTTTGGTGTGTGCACTATATACCCCCCATAAATGCTACAGTAACATCTAGATTTACACTGAAAAGTCTCGGGTAACAGCAGATCCTACAGTGCCCAAGTTCTAGTTAAAATCACACATTTTGCCCAAAAATGGAACTTTATGGTATTTTTCTGAAATCTGAAACAAACCCTAGTTAAAATAGCTCTAATACCACTTAAAGGAGCTAACTAAACTATGATAACACCAATCTAATTTATACATTACAAATATCCTATAAATTCACTAAAAATGCACAAAAAGGGATTTTTGCTAAACAAAACTACAAGTTATGGAAAAAGAGGTTAAGACCAGAGTTTATACCTTCTAGAGACCTTGCAAAACACCAAAGTCTCAGCTTTTCCCCTTGTGTATGCAGATTTGCCTTAAACACCCTAAAAAGCTCACTTTTCCTAAGGTTATGTGATGAAAAGGTGTAGTTTTTGTGTAGGATTTGTTTGGGAATTGAAGGGAATGAAAAGAAGTTGAAGAAGTAAAGAGAATGAAAGGTTTTTCTCAGCTGGAGCTCCAGAATTTCTGAAGTGGGAAGAGGAGAGAGAGAGAAGAGAAGAAAAGGGTCTCAAGGTCAACCTTCACCTAACCCCCATACCTCATTGTTTAATGGTATTTTGAATTATGAAAAAGGTTTAGAAAAGATCAAAATGGTGGGGGGGGGAAATAAGTTAGCAACCATGCACAAGGAATGGTTAACAAGTCACAAAATGTCTAAGTATGCTAGGTGCACACTACAAAGGAAAGTTTCCAATATGCTAACACTACCTATAACAACTACAAATCCTATGAACACACAAATATAAAAACATGCACGACTTCTAATTATCACCAACACCATCAATCGAAAATTTCAAAGTGTTACATTATGGGTGTTTGATATGATCATCACCTACTGCCGGCGTATTGACGATTCTTTAGAGTCCTACACAGAGGTTTCTTGGCTCAGGCAAAATGGAGTAGGAGCACATATATGATATGTGCGGGACCGAGAACAATACATGTATGTGATACCGTATTAGATTCTCGCGATATGAGATATCGGCCGAGTATATGTGATATAGCCGGGTCATCGGATCAAGTGTTGATTCGATGAATTGATACAGATTATATTAGTCGGTTATTTATGAAATAGCCGGATTATCGGATCAAGTGTTGATTTGATAATTTAATGTATAATTATATATTTGATATATTAAATTACATTAACTAATATAAGCTCACTAAAAGGTTCTTTTTCTCACTCGGGTAATACATTGATATGTATGCGATATAAGTTAATTGTATTATTTTATTTTGTTACAATAAATATTATATATATGATATATAATATTGTAACAAGTTAAGGTTACAAATGCAACATGTTTTGTGGAGATTAAACATGGTTAGGGTTTGGATTAGGGTTAAACTTTCTAGTAGCTTCTAGAAGTTTTTCTTTTGTTTTAAGCAAAGTTATTTGTTATGATATTTGTGTTGATATTTCTTAACCAAACCCAAACCCTTTACCATGGTCACATCTCTACAAGGGTTAAGTCTTCTCACTTGAACCATGGTTGCATTTCTAACCTCAAACAAGATTTCATTATTCATCACAAAAGGATTAGATCTTCTTCTTCTTCTTCTTCATGGAAAAGCTTTCTAGCTTTTTCATTAGTGATAAAAATGAGTGAGATTATAAAAATAAAAGAGAGCATAATTCCTACTTCATCATCCTAATCTATTCTAGCCACTTAGATTAGGGTGTTTGCTTTGCTAATACTTGATTAATGAAGCAAAAGCTTGGGCTTGAGTTTCTTCAAGGTAGATCATCTTTGTTATCGAAGATCGGAAGAAAGCTTGCACCTTTCTTTTGTGGAGCCTCTCTAGAGTCTGGATACTCGATGTTCACAGCGAAGGGACCTCAACACGGAGCTATAGAAGTGAAGGACCGGACTACAAAGGTTGTAATCCCAAACTCTTAGAAGTAAAGTTGTTTACTTGCTTTGTTTCTGTTGGAGATAGTGCCCTCAGAGTAAATTATTGGATCACAGGTACGTGATTGCAATGATTGAGGGAGGACCTATCCCGGTAGGACAGTCTTACTCGAGATGATAGTATGCTATCTGGTTTACCTTTATCATCGTGTACTGCTTTAGGTGACCTGACACGTCGCTATTACACGTTGATAGAGCCCCTAGGATTCTTGCTTGACCACCAGCAGTATGAGGGCGATCATATAAGTGGGAGCTGGGGTCTATAAGCTTATCCTTAAAAGGTCCCTAGTCGTGGGAGTTTCGAGACCGGGCATCGATACTCCATTAGTAGACTAGTGTATACAGTCGAGACCCCGACGAGGGGCGGTGGCCGGTCTCACAAGCCACTGGTGTCAGTTGGATCACCTAAGATGTATACAGGTGCTCATTGGGTTATGAGTACACCGGACAGGACTCGCCGGGAACATGCTAGTTGGTCATATACCAGACGTCAGATGGCAGTTCCCTGGTGACATGTGTGCAGGTTAGTTCATCGACCTGGGGATCGTCATTTGTCT
This sequence comes from Agapanthus africanus, assembly GCA_030015575.1. NCBI lineage: Eukaryota > Viridiplantae > Streptophyta > Magnoliopsida > Asparagales > Amaryllidaceae > Agapanthus > Agapanthus africanus. The sequence goes on from CM057349.1 coordinate 299,715,363, forward strand.
CGTGTGAGTTCCCACTGTACTTTGATTACTACCCTACCACGGCTCAAAGGAGTCGTGCAAACAGGTTTTAGTTGGGTACAGTCCCGAGCCACATGGAGACAGTGAGCGTATCTTCAGGGGTTCGTCTCTCCCGGTATTGGGGGTGAGGTCGTGCTGTGTCTAGGAGAGCCATTACACAAAGTCCTTGGCCAAGGCAAGGAGATTTACTGGTAGGTATTCCAGTAGTATCTCAGGGTGTTCTGGGCTACACTCCGACACGACTTGTACCGCTTTTGGGGGTCTGACTTTTACCAACCCCCTAGGCCCGCCATGCGATACTCATAGACGAACGGACCGGACTGCACGGATATTGTCACTGACAGGCTCAGTTGGGTGTCGGGGTGAGCTTCCTCATCGACGTCCCATTTGGTCAGTACCTGGTAGCCCGTCACGTATTGGCTTATACCTCTGACGTGCTAGTGGTTAAATCCACAACCAAGGTGTTGACGAGTCTTTAGAGTCCCCCACATTCAGTTACTCAGCTTTCGGGCGAAAGGTTGTAGAGGCCGTATGGAGATATGGCAAGGTCCGATCAGATACGTGCGGTATTGCACGGATCAGGATCGGACAGTCTGTACTATAGGCCGTATGGTTATATGGCAGGGTTCGATCAGATACGTGCGGTATTGCACGGATCAGGATCGAACAGATATTACTAGCCGGTTTTGGTATAAGCCGGATCCTAGTATAGTACAGTGTAGATTTTGTCTCATTACATTTGTATTTCGGTCGAAATACAGATGCGGGTGTGTATGCACAGTATCGGGGTTTTCCTGTAATTTATTACGGGACCAGTCTTCTGGAGTTGCCAGTTTGCTTTCCGTTTCGGCCAATTTCCATTGTTCCGTTCATTGGCCGAAGATTGGTGGAGGAGGGCTTATTTGCATTGTTGCAAATAGGCATTTGTGGAAGGGGGACTTTGCATTTTGTTGTATCATGATAGCACCCTCCTTTGACTTGCTTGACTTCATACTTCATGATGGCTTGACTTTGTTAGCATCATGGTTGTTGATGATGGTTGTGGTTGTGTGTGGTTTTTGCTTGTGATCATATTCTTTCATGATGCCCTCTTGCATCATTGCTTCCACCCACCCCTTGACCTTGCTCTCTTTTTCTCTCTCCAATCACACAAGGGGGGGTGTGGGCCGGCCATTCCATGAGAGGGATGGGAATTGATTCATTTTTTTGGTGTGGCATTTTCTTCTCTCATGGTGCTATGAAAATTGCTCTCTTGTTCATCCAAAAACCTCATTGAATCCCTCCACCAATGGCAACCTCCACTACCCCAAAAAGAGACACAAGTTCTACTACACATTCTACAGCGAATCTTGGGCACGTCGAGTAGCCGGCTTCGTGCCCGAGTTGCCTCGGCATTGAGGTGGGAGCCCGTAAACGATGTAGGCGACGTGGTGGACTTCCGACGACGAGGAGGAGACGGAACATTCCGCAGGAGATCGGGACCATGACGAGAAGACCGGAGGACTTGGATCGTCGGTATATCTCTATTCCCTTTCTTGTAGTTAGCTAGGACTAGTTAATGGTTCGATCCGGGTTATAGTGCGCGGTGGTGCCGGTTTGCTAAGTCCGCAAAATTTAAGTTATTCACCGCTTCCGCATTCCGGCGTCGGATCGACGGCCGGGGCGCCGCCGTGCACTTACAGTGGTATCAGAGCCTCCCCATTAACTTAGTCTAGCTTTGTGTAATGTGTTTTTTAGTTCCGGTCGATCAAATGTTCCGAAAACCCAATTACACCCACGACAGTTTCTGTTGAAATTTTTCAGTCTCTAAAATTTTTTCAGGTTCTAAAATATTGATGTCCTAAAAATTATAAGTACATTGTTCAAATTCGAGGCACTGATCCTCTCACTAGAGCGCGGAAGGGTGGCCAAAACCCACGTTTTGCCGCACTTCCGCCGCCGAATACAGGAATCAGTGGGTTGGGTTTTTACAGTGGGCTTCTGGGCTTAAATTAGGGGTTTTGGAATATTAAAATTGGGCCCAGGTTTTCTGTGAGTGCTACAGTTTTGATTGGGGGCCCACTTGTTAATTTTTGATCGATCGGATATTTTAAACACATTTTTCACAGTATTTACATTATATCTGCGACCGTGAATGTCACTTGATCGGTAAATCCGGTCTAACTGCTATAGCCCGGTTAGACGGATTTGCGAACGTGACTTTCACGTTGATGTTTTGTTTTTGCTGTGATGTTGCGAATCGGTCGTGGGGGATAGCCTGGATGCAATGCTAGTACAGTTTTGTTGTATTATGTACATTTGATATTGCGGGGCGAGCGTCCGACATGTGGACTGCCGTCACTGCCTGTTTGTATTATTATTTTGGGGCACGACCTGGTTGCGGTCGATGTACCCATTGTATGTATATTTTACTTTCTGTACTAGGATTGTCCCGCGGAGGGGTGCACGGATAGCCGGGTTCTGGAGGGCAACAAGCCCGCATCTCATGGCATTGAGACGGAGGGGGCTTCACTCTAGGATTGGCGGGCTATTCGCCGCACTCGTAGGGGGTACAGGTTGACCCAGGAGGGGTGCCCAAGTTACCGGATTCCGTGAAGTGTTGGGTGGTCCATTCACGGAGCTGAAGGGGGCTGCCTCGCTTCAGGTTTTGGCGGGTGACTTGCCGCGCCCGTAGGGGTCTAGGATTTCATTGCACAGGCTATCCACACGACCAGGGGAACGTCGGGTTTCAGCGGCTCTGTGAAACCCGGGGATCCCAGATATCTGTATTGTTTCTGTGATGCTGTACATTTCTGTGATGTTGCATTTTATTCACGCCTTGAGCGAAATATAATATATTGGTATATATATTAGTAGATGTTGTATATGTTTTACATCCGCGCTAGTCCAGTCCCCGCTCTGTCGTTAGTTAGCTAACCTAACGGGTAATGACGGGACCCAGTGGCGAATGCGGATGGCATATACGTACATCAGTATATTTTCGTTCTTTTTGGTGTGATCAATTGATGGGACTGCATTGATTCGGATCAATGCAAGTTTAAAAACAAACCTAATCTGATGTTGTTGGAACACTTTTCAAAAAGCTGTTATTGCAAGGACGTTCACTTTTGTTTTGCATCGCGGTATTCATTTAGAATATCCTGCTCCTCAGTCGACGAGGCAAGGGCCGAGATCCCTTCACCGGGAGTGACCCCTTGGACAAAAAGTTTGCGTCAGGGCATTAACTTCACTATAGCCGATTACTTTTGCTTTGCACCGTGGTATTCATTTGGAATATCCTGCACCCCATTCTACGGGGAAAGAGCCGAGATCCCTTCACCGGGAGTGACCTCTTTAACAACGGTTTTCGTCACTATATTTTCAAAAAGCTATCCGTTCCTTCAACGATATCAAGTTCATTACGTTAAAGGTTTTCGCCAGAAACCATTCGTAGCCCTCCGTCGTTTCATATGGGTAGTCAATAGTATTCAAGCTGTGTTTGTTGGCCATAGTCAAGGCACAATGTTTGGTAGCTGTTGGGTGTTCATATGCTGCATAGATAGATGCGTTGGTTTGGGACAGTCGTATAGCCTTGTTGGCCCTAGTCAAGGGCTTGTACGGGTGGGTTCAAATCAACCTGGATAATGACGGGTAGAACTTGACATGTGACTTATGATTTGTTGGCCTTAGTCAAGGTCATAAGAGCATGGGGCAGAAATCACATCGGGAGTTTCAAAAGAACTGAAACTTGCCAGATATGCGCATACCTCCTGAAGTGTGTTGACGTGAGCGGATTCCGTCACGTTATCATGCAATGATAGTTGGATCCCGATTCCCACTGATGAGTTAGTTTACTCCTCGGGTAACCCCGACTAATTCTTCTTTCAGGTTTGGAGGAGAATTTGAGGTACAGTGGGAGGTTTCCAGATTAGATAAATTGGTGACCATTCTGATCTAGGTTAGAGTGCACGCTGAGTGTTTCTTTTCTCTCTCTCTTTGGCAGCGACCATTGACCCGACCCTAAGACTATGACTCAGTGACCAAGTTAACCGAACCTTCTTAACACTGGCTTTTGGATTGTCAGAGTTGCAAACCTCATTGCCACTCCTGCTTTTACCCTTTTCTCCAGGACACCCCGTTTTACTACGAACGTCCACTTCCATTGGACAAAACCATCGTATGGTTAGATACGAACTCGAAAGAATTTATTCGAGGATGGTTTCCGGTTCTGGAGAAAACGGATAGGATTATTCAGTTGTCTTTTCCTTTTACCCTCTCTCAGGTTGCGAGTACTCCTTGGTTTAGGGGTAGTACACCTGTTACGCAAATTGGATTGTCTTCTTCCAAACCTTAGGCTGGTGCCGACCGGTAGGGAATGAAGAAAACCAATTAGCATAACGATGGTGTGCAGAAGGTATTAAGTTCAGACAAAGCAAGGGATTAGTAAGAGGGCAAAGTAAATTGCAACAGATATTCACGACCAAACCAAATATTTCGTTACCACTCCCACATCACCTTTGTATTTCTCCAGGACACTCCGTATCACTACGAAGATCCCATTTTATTGGATAATCCATCGTATGGTTATATACGAACTCGAAAGGAACTCGTTCCAGTTCGGGGATGGATTCTGGTTCAGGAGAAATAGGAATAAGGTTTATTCGGTTGTCTTTTATCTTCACCCTCTCTCATTGCGAGTGTTCCTAGGATTGGGACAGTACACCCATTATGCTTATTGGATAGTCTTCTTCCAAACCATCGGCTGGTGCCGAACGGTAGGGAATGAAGAAAACCATTTGGCCTAAAGGGGTGTACAGAAGGTAAAGACTAAAGACATATGAAGGGATTTGGAGAGGTGGCAGGGAACTCTACGGTTACAGTCGTGAATCTGGAAGAGGCATTACTAGGAATACCAGAATACCCCATCGGAACATTTCAATGTTTCAGTTTCACTGTGTAATGTTAAAGGAAAACTGATTTCCCGATTAGATACTTACTCCAGGGTATGTATTTACCAGGTACGATTCTCACATCTGTATGGTTTTACAGATGATGAGTGGGAGTAAGTTATTGGGAATTGGGTGATTATCCTCATTATATCGGGATTCGTTGTAATCAGTGATATTTGAGGAAATCACCTGGGCTGTTTGCCGGTCGGCAAATATTTGGTTCTGAATATCCGCTGTTATGCACCAATTTCAAATTGATATATCTGTACGTCTATTTTCATAGAGTGAGATATACCTTTCTGAAATTATGTCTACGACATTTACCTATATCAGTGGATGGTTAGGTAAGGAGAATTAAACAGCGGTGTAATTCTTCTTAACCATAAGTACAGTTTTCAACCTACGACACACAGTGAATGAGTTATCAGACTCAAGGGACTTATACAGAGTATTGTATGTTGTCCAGGGTCCATCAGGACAGAGGGATTGGTCCTCGTACTACATTCAGTTTACTTATGACTTCTCTAGTTTTTAGACAGGTGTTTCGTGGAAACACAGGGTCCGAATTTGGAGAAGTTATTGGTATTTGAATAGAGTGGAGAACCAGGTGTCACAAGTATCGGGATTCTTCAAAGTGATCGAAGATGTAGATACTTGTGTATGGTGTTCAGTTGATAGTAATGATTAAGAGAAATTGCTTCTCTTTCAGGTTACTCATAATTGGAAGCATTCCTAAATTGAGTAACGCTGATCGGCCTCCTTCTATTTAGTTGACATGCGCTGGGGACAGCTGCATGATTTGAATCTGGTTCAATTAAATCAGTGCCTCTGTTTCTATATTGGATATAGAACAGTTCATATCTTAACGATGTTAAGGTACGGGGAGTTGTCCGGTTTATGATTAAAACCAGACACGGGACAACTCAAGGCACGTTTCTGTAATGGCTGTTTGTGGGTTGACCCAGGCTTTGACGAGGGTTGACTTTCTACCATCTGGATGAACAATAGCGATATTGTTCTAGACTCGCCACAGTTTTAATAAAAATGGATTTTTTCAGAAAACAGTAGTGGGAGTATGGTAGAACTGGAAGTGATTCCAGAACCACAAACGATTACTGAAGATTTGACAAGGAACCTTAAGATTCAATCTGGATTGACATTCCATTGGCCACTCCGCAGATAAGGTGGGTAACTTCAGGCACCCGAGAGGCACTACGGTAGCCTCAAGGACGGTGACAGGGAAGTTCTTGTTTACCCACAATTACCATTGCTGTTGTTCCAGGCTACGAGACCCGGCGGGAGGATGAGTATAGCGTCGTTCTAAACCAGTTTTAGAAGTGTACGTCTATATGACTCTGCCAGAGGGTTGTCGTAGTCAGTGGGAGCAGCGGAAGCATTGGTGGAAAGGTAGCTTATGTCTATTTATAGACTGAAGCACAAGTAGCGGAGATAGATCATCTATTTCTGACGTGACAGTCGTGGGTTTGACTTCATCAGAATAGGAGATGGATCTGTTGAGAAGGTAGTAGGGTGTGATATCCTGGTATTTGGATGATATACACAAAGTAGGAAAAGAAACTCCTACACTACGATCGGTTATACTTTGGTCGTCACACAGTGGTTTCTCCACAAAGGAAATGGATTTTGTATCAGACATACTGGTTACTAGATCTATGGTCTTAGATCTAGATTTGGGTGGTTTCCCAATCAGGGTACTTGACAGCATTCTAAGAGTATTTAGGATGGACGACTCCTGGCACGGTTGTGTACCTGCAGGTAATGGAGTCACCCTCTCCAAAGGTGTCTTACAGACTAAAGGGGAGAGGGACGGGCATGATTGGCAGATCACTTGCTCAGGCAATTGAGTCAATCGTGAGATGTCAAGTACCACACCAAATGTTGTTCTTGCACTAGATGCAATAAGTTGACATTAATCCAATCCTGGAGAAACAGTCGGAAGCAGTTTTAGAACATAAGTGGATGTTCTAGGGAGATGATAACGACAGCCTCATTCAGGAGACAGTTATCATTCCAGGCTTCCAAGGTGACATGGACGACAAGGAGGTTGTCAGAGTTATAGTTTTCCTTCTGATGAGGGGCAGTATTTTGGACAGGTGGTCCAAGGCAATACTGAGGGAGGCATGGCGCGCAGGATACTGATTAAGTTCAGTTGACGATACAGTCTAAGAAGTTTGGATTTGGAGTTTATTTATGAGCTAGGTCCCACCAGACATCCAGACATATTCTGAGACAGGTATTGCTCTTTTCGGGAGATGGCTTTCTCCGCGAACTTGAGATATAGAGAGACATAGAAAGGAACAACTAAGCGGATCCACTCACTGAGGCTATTCCTCGAACGCAATAGTTCCGCAAACGAGCTTTGTGAGACTGACTAGTAGAGGAGTTGGATGTTCGGTATCATACGGGCTGTGAGTATGCGACATCGCAATAATTAGCCTTGAGTGCAAGTGGGAGATTGTTGGAGATAGTGCCCTCAGAGTAAATTATTGGATCACAGGTACGTGATTGCAATGATTGAGGGAGGACCTATCCCGGTAGGACAGTCTTACTCGAGAAGATAGTATGCTATCTGGTTTACCTTTATCATCGTGTACTGCTTTAGGTGACCTGACACGTCGCTATTACACGTTGATAGAGCCCCTAGGATTCTTGCTTGACCACCAGCAGTATGAGGGCGATCATATAAGTGGGAGCTGGGGTCTATAAGCTTATCCTTAAAAGGTCCCTAGTCGTGGGAGTTTCGAGACCGGGCATCGATACTCCATTAGTAGACTAGTGTATACAGTCGAGACCCCGACGAGGGGCGGTGGCCGGTCTCACAAGCCACTGGTGTCAGTTGGATCACCTAAGATGTATACAGGTGCTCATTGGGTTATGAGTACACCGGACAGGACTCGCCGGGAACATGCTAGTTGGTCATATACCAGACGTCAGATGGCAGTTCCCTGGTGACATGTGTGCAGGTTAGTTCATCGACCTGGGGATCGTCATTTGTCTCGTGTGAGTTCCCACTGTACTTTGATTACTACCCTACCACGGCTCAAAGGAGTCATGCAAACAGGTTTTAGTTGGGTACAGTCCCGAGCCACATGGAGACAGTGAGCGTATCTTCAGGGGTTCGTCTCTCCCGGTATTGGGGGTGAGGTCGTGCTGTGTCTAGGAGAGCCATTACACAAAGTCCTTGGCCAAGGCAAGGAGATTTACTGGTAGGTATTCCAGTAGTATCTCAGGGTGTTCTGGGCTACACTCCGACACGACTTGTACCGCTTTTGGGGGTCTGACTTTTACCAACCCCCTAGGCCCGCCATGCGATACTCATAGACGAACGGACCGGACTGCACGGATATTGTCACTGACAGGCTCAGTTGGGTGTCGGGGTGAGCTTCCTCATCGACGTCCCATTTGGTCAGTACCTGGTAGCCCGTCACGTATTGGCTTATATCTCTGACGTGCTAGTGGTTAAATCCACAACCAAGGTGTTGACGAGTCTTTAGAGTCCCCCACATTCAGTTACTCAGCTTTCGGGCGAAAGGTTGTAGAGGCCGTATGGAGATATGGCAAGGTCCGATCAGATACGTGCGGTATTGCACGGATCAGGATCGGACAGTCTGTATTATAGGCCGTATGGTTATATGGCAGGGTTCGATCAGATACGTGCGGTATTGCACGGATCAGGATCGAACAGATATTACTAGCCGGTTTTGGTATAAGCCGGATCCTAGTATAGTACAGTGTAGATTTTGTCTCATTACATTTGTATTTCGGTCGAAATACAGATGCGGGTGTGTATGCACAGTATCGGGGTTTTCCTGTAATTTATTACGGGACCAGTCTTCTGGAGTTACCAGTTTGCTTTCCGTTTCGGCCAATTTCCATTGTTCCGTTCATTGGCCGAAGATTGGTGGAGGAGGGCTTATTTGCATTGTTGCAAATAGGCATTTGTGGAAGGGGGACTTTGCATTTTGTTGTATCATGATAGCACCCTCCTTTGACTTGCTTGACTTCATACTTCATGATGGCTTGAATTTGTTAGCATCATGGTTGTTGATGATGGTTGTGGTTGTGTGTGGTTTTTGCTTGTGATCATATTCTTTCATGATGCCCTCTTGCATCATTGCTTCCACCCACCCCTTGACCTTGCTCTCTTTTTCTCTCTCCAATCACACAAGGGGGGGTGTGGGCCGGCCATTCCATGAGAGGGATGGGAATTGATTCATTTTTTTGGTGTGGCATTTTCTTCTCTCATGGTGCTATGAAAATTGCTCTCTTGTTCATCCAAAAACCTCATTGAATCCCTCCACCAATGGCAACCTCCACTACCCCAAAAAGAGACACAAGTTCTACTACACATTCTACAGCGAATCTTGGGCACGTCGAGTAGCCGGCTTCGTGCCCGAGTTGCCTCGGCATTGAGGTGGGAGCCCGTAAACGATGTAGGCGACGTGGTGCACTTCCGGCGACGAGGAGGAGACGGAACATTCCGCAGGAGATCGGGACCATGACGAGAAGACCGGAGGACTTGGATCGTCGGTATATCTCTATTCCCTTTCTTGTAGTTAGCTAGGACTAGTTAATGGTTCGATCCGGGTTATAGTGCGCGGTGGTGCCGGTTTGCTAAGTCCGCAAAATTTAAGTTATTCACCGCTTCCGCATTCCGGCGTCGGATCGACGGCCGGGGCGCCGCCGTGCACTTACAGTTTCGCCTAATCTCTAGTCTAAGATCTTGGTTAGGGTTGTTCGGCACGTCTAAAATTTAAATCGGGCATGGTTGATGCCTTATAGACCCTTGTGAGAGTGCCTAGTAACCCTACAGTGGTATCAGAGCCATGCTAGAGCTTTAGGCGAAGTCCAGACGAAGTTTAAAGTCTGATCGAACACCGAAACGTCGTAAAATACCTCTTCTCTGGAAATTTTTCAAAATGTTGATTATTTCATATTAAAAATACTCAGAAAAATAAGCAGGGAATTGTAAGGATTACTGTGAAAAACGAGCTAATAATACCACTAGAGAGCCGCGGAACCGCGGCAATGACATGCCTTGCACGGCTGTTCCGCGGCCGTACAGTTGAATTATGGTTTTCTTTTGCACAGTTATATCCGTATGTATTTCTTGATGCTTCTGGAAATTTTTGATATTACTCAAGTGTTGAGTTTTCTGGAGATCTTTTGTATTAGTTGATTCGATCGGAATGTTTAACTTCGTTTAAGTCTTTTCCGGATAATTTAGAACGTATTAAAAAGTTCGAACGGGTATCAATAACTCACTTTTTCCCCTGTCGAAAAATTTCCAAGTGTTCGATTTTTTTCCTTAATTAAAGAACATTCTAAGTCATGCAAGTAACGCGGTGGACCCACTAGAAGAACACAAACCTTAACTCGATTACGTGACCGTCTGAACCACCTCTAAACCTTAGAGTTTGTGGCAGTACGGCGTTGCCACATGTGAGGCGTTGGTTTGACCCTTCTACGGCTGTGTAACGTTTTGAAAATCGTTTCGGTGAAATTTCGAAAAAAATCGGTAAAATAAGGGGGTTTTCTGTAAAAAGTAAAAATACAAATATCTTATTATAAAAATTAAATATACATATTCTAGCTATATAATTGCTATTATTTGGTGTTTATTGAGCCGCTGGTGAAATTTCAAATTTTCTGAAAAAAATATTATTTTATTATTATTTTAAGCCGTCACTAATACATTTAATTAGGGAAAATTATAAATTGGAATGAGTTGAAACAAATTTTGTGCATCATAAAACATTAAATAAAATTTTATCATGTGGTTTTTGGAACGAAATCATTTGCCAAAACGGTTTAGAAATTATTGAAGGAAAAAGGCTTTTTTTTAGCATAAATGGATGTTTGGGGTATAGTATTTATCATTTTTCATCACCCCACACCCATACCCACACTCACACACACCCATTTTTCCTTCCCTATGGCTGATTTCAGCAGTCCCCCCCCTCAATTGTCCCCACTTATGTTGCAAAAGAAAAGAAAGAAAAGAAAGAAAAGAAAAGAGAATGATAGAAGTAAAATGTTGACTTTTGACCACATTCTCTCTCCAATCACCTCACACTCTCTTCTCTCCCCTCATTAGCCAAGCCATTTCTGAATTTTCTACAGCCCTCCCCTCTCTTTACCTCATCTCATCACTTCTCCAAAAATCCTACCCTTTTTACCTTCAAAAATTCATCAAATCCCATCCAAAATCAAAACAAGATCAAAATCCAACTCCTACCCATTTTTCATTTGCCTATCTAGCATGGATCTAGGGAATAAGATTTCAATTTGGGAGGCTATGGGTGCTTGTGGATCTTCAAATATTTTTGGGTATAATTTCTAAACTTTTTGCTTAGTTTGTTACTTAATTTCTTAAAGCTAAGTTAATTAAGTGTTAATTTGGGTTATGTGAGTTTAATTGCATGATTAAAGATTTCAAGTTAGGGTTTGTTGTGGAAATGAGTTGTGTTTGATTGTGTATGGTTTAGTGAGGTGGATTAACATATTTAGTTTTGTAGAAAACTAATCTAGTTGTTAATTACAAGTTGTTACTTGAAAAATGTCAAAATTAAGCTTTTTGTTGCAAACTAGTTTTTTTGATTTAATTCGAAATATGAGATTAAAAATATGGTTAGGGTTTTTATCATATTATTAACTTTATTAAGTGTAGTTTAACACTTTAGTTCGTGGAAATCCAACCTAAATTGTAGTTTGTGCATTTTTGCTATGAAATTGTTAAAAAGGGTATTTTGTAAACTAGAATATTAGGGTTTTTGGAATTTAATGAGATTAAATTCCGGAAATTGTTTCTATGACTTATTTAAGATATTTAATAAGTATATTGGCTGCTACATTCATTTAAACATCATATTTTGTACAAAAACGGCGAATTGTGCTTGCTAGATTTTCGGAAAAACGACTTTTTAAGTGAAATTGGGGTTTTTGGGAATTGTAAGCTATTTTATATTATAATTAGTGCTTGTAATTGTGCAAATGAGTGTGATTGGATTTTTCTCGATGGTTTGACGTTTGTACATCGACATCGAGGGTTGGTTTGACTATTCTTGCATGCGTAGGCGATAGGTTTGGACCTATGCGTGATACGCGTGCCGAATTGATTTTCGTATGCCGTTTCGATTTCGAATTTAGTTTTAATGCGATACGGTGCGTTATGATATGTAGGTACCCCATGTGGACTTCGAGACGACAAGCAAGCGCGTGGCGACGTCGGCACCGGCTAGCGAGGACCAGGTGAGTAGATTTATATCTACGGGGAGAAGTCGGGTGGATGGCGTATAGCACCCCCGCAGTCCGTGGTGATGTATACGGATGCGTATACACACCAACAATTTATGATATGTTAGGATTTATTATTGATGATTTTAGATGGATATTGGTGTTGGATTGGTGCATGGTTACGAAACCTTAGGTAGTGGGTGCACTACACTTACACATACACACATATACATACTTGCATACATTCCTTATTTCATATGTGCGTGTATGGGAATATATATTTATGTGTTCACATGGGTATGGGACTATGTGTTCATATACTGGATTTGAGGATAGTATTTGGAATTTGAGATGAGTCGATGAGATTGGGCTTGAGGCCAGGAGATCGGTGACGTGATTTGGTTCGTATTGAGATACGATATGATGTTTTAGCGGGTCTTCTGACGTAGTAATTCTTACACCCGCATGCATACATAGATGGCATCAATATTGTACTGGACGTAGGACATTATTCCGGATCATGATATTTGATAAAGAAGATACCAAATGAATAGTGTGATTGATGTGACTTTGACCCGTACCCAGATTTGGGGATGCCGTACGACGGATTTACGTACGAGCTATATATTGATGATTGGTCCGCACTCTTGACTTGGGATGTCTGATTATAGATATGGTATCGGATATGATATTATTGAGGCGGGATCACCGATTAATATATATACAGGTATGTATATACATCGACTCAGATGTTAGGCGGTTTCCTTACCTGTAGTCCAGCTGGTTAGCTTAGCCCTTTAGTTTAGTTTAGTTGTTAGATTAGATTCGATTCTTACCTATTTCAAAAACTAACGAATCGTGGGTATTTTAAAAGACAGCCTAAGGGATCCTACGGATATTTCAAAAGACGTATCTTTTCATAAAAACACCGTAGCCCCTATTTTCAAAAACCCATGATTCATGTTATTTCAAAAGGCACCATTTGTAGGACTTATATTAGGTTAATGCAGATTAGTTATAATTGCGTCTAGTATTCAGCTCCCGCTCTTTATTGTGGTTCGCTTCGCATCGCATGCTTATATTATTTTTCATACTCCATTATTGATATCATGCTGTTAGGACACCAGCACCATTACCGATGATGCGTATGTACCACGTACACTTACTTGCCGGCTCACACACATCTTCATCGGTAATTGTCATGCCACGTACACTTTAGAAATACTATTGCATTGACATAGGTTGTTAGCTAATAATTTAGACATGATATTAGTGTACTCGCCTTATATGCTAGATTAGACATTGTAGATATTACTTGTTACTTCATGCATGTTAATATTCATTGTTATGCCGCATTCATGGATTTTTATGACGATATGCACTGTTTACATTCTATTGAGGATTGGATTCGGATTCGGATTTCTATGAGATTTTCTGGTTTTGGGGGAAAACCGCAAAACTTATATAAGCTTCTTTCTCTCTTTAAAATAAAAAGTGCGGTTTTCCCATGATGTATGAGTCGTCCACCATGAGTTTGCTGATGGATTTCGAGACCCGATTCGAGGAGGCGGATGAACCGTTTCGGGTACATGGTGGATCCGGTAAGGTACCCCGGGGCAAGAAGCGCGTGATGATGACGATGTGAGCCTGGCAGGGGAGTACTACCTACCGGTGATTTTACCCGACGCGTCGGATATCCGGAGGATACCGTCGTGGTCTTGAGATGGATGGTAGGGGCCGGTCTGGACTGACGGCGCCCTAGATATTGTGATTGAGACATTGAGATTTCGAGATTTTGAGGTACAGAGACTGTGATACAGAGATATCGAGATATTGGGATTTCGTTTTGTGCCGATGCTAGGCACTGTTTTATGCTGATTTCATTATGATACCTCATTTTAAAAATACAAAGGAAACCTCACTAAATTATGGAAACATTTCTTCATTTACATGTATTCTGTTTTCATGCATTCATACCTCATTCATATGATATATTGCTACCCTTGGGCACTGACACGGGTACATGAGATTACACTCGGGTTAGATATTTACCCTAGCCTTGTTATAGGTTGCATGTTATATATATAATTGATGATATATTATGATCTTTGACCTAGGTTGCGTTATTTATGCGATTTCTTTCCGTAGATGTTTTTCTATTCACGAGTTGGAAACTCACCCCCGTTGTGCCCCAGTTTCTTGCAGGTTTGCCGTACAGGTTTCATTACGGCTTGCGGGCATAGTTTCCTTCGGGTGATTTGCTAGTAGGTGGGTTTACTTGTATCGTACCCCCATTATATCTTGTATATTATTATTCTGTTGTATCTACAAGTTCCATCAACCAAACATGTATTTATTTTGAGATAGAGACCAGTGTTGTTTATTCTATCGACCTTAGAGTCGCGCGTTGTATTTATACGAATTTCATGCTATTTTGAGTTTCCTTTTCTGTTGTGATCCTTGCCTTTCGGCGTTGTATATTATATTGCTTGTGTGGTTGTGACCGTCGATTGACGAAGAGCTAGCTCCCGCTTGGGGATGCCTTTTTATTGATTTCGTATACTATTCATGTTCTATCCCGTTTGGGAGCCAGTATTTACAAAGGAGACTCTGCCGAAATTTTCAGTAAATTTTGATGTTCTTAAAAACCGCATAATTCGGCTTATGCTATTAAAACTACTTGTTTTAAATTGGTTTTCCTTCACTCTACTTCTTTTCTTGGTTTGGATTTCTGGGTTTTCGGTTTACTTAGATTACGTACGCCTCGAGACGTTTCGTAGTTTAAGTGCCGGTCATGTTCCGTACTTTCGGGACGTGACAAAATTGGTATCAGAGCGTTAGGTTTTAACCTTCGGAGCGTAGGATGACCCTTGGTTGATGGAATAGGTGACTAAAGTAGAGTGACGTACCGTTGGTATGTTCCGCGGCATATTTACGACACGCCACTCCACTTATGAAGCCTTAGGATGTACATTTCCTTGTTCAGTATTATATTCCTTCCTGATCTAGCCTCATCGGTACCAGTTTGGTTTTGCTGCTACGGTTACGGGAAGGGAGAGCTACGGCTAGAGTTGCGGTTAGCACAAGCTCGTCATGAACGAGGACTGACCAGGGCGAAATTCCGGCGACACACGATTGCAGAGATGTGTCTTTTTACTGTGTTTCCGTGCCACGAGCGTTTGGCGGATCGCCTTTATGAGGTTACTCGGAGGTGCTGATCGACACTAGAGAATTGAGCCAATGATGGAGGCCAGCCAGATTTTGATGACCGTTGGTGTGTTGCTTACTCCTGATGATTGAGGCACGGTTCAGCATGCAGACGAGTGAGCCAGTTATTGCTGCGAACGACGAGATATCGCCCCAGATGTTGGAGCTATTGCAGTATAAGTTGTACTAAGAGATGATAGAAGGTCGCTAGTCATCAAGGATGAATGACTAGGACATGTGGATCGTTCGCCTACCCCGATGCGAGGTCATCAGATAGATTGATTCCAGCTAGAGACGACTTCACGCGGAGACGTTGGGAGTCGACAGAGACGATCGAATGTCAGAAACCTATTTTCCAAGTTTAAGATAGTCGGAAAGACATGCAGGCAATTCTATGGTCCCTCTAGAAGAATGAAACCCTAACTCGACTTAATGACCGTGTGAAAGCCTTTGAACCTTAGGGTTTGCGGCAGTTCTGCGGCGCCATTAGTGAGGCTTGGGTTTGCCCTTCTACGGCTGGACCACCGATGCTGTGGTATGTACTCGATACTATTAAACTGTACCCAAGATGTTGAGCTCTTGGGGGATTATGAGGTTTTGACGAATCGATTGGATGGCTCGACTTAATTCGGATGCTAGGTGGTGAGATGCATTCTTAGGAGACTCCAGATACGAGGATAGTCATTGGAGCTCAGTCCATGCGGCCGCGACGAGACGAGTCCAAAGCAGACGACATTAGAAAAAAGTGGAGTAAGAGGTTCGTACTAGATCTAGATGAGATGACGTTCCACTCCGCCGATATCAGAGATGCGATGCGCATGCCGAGGCATGGTACTTGGACTTATCTTCCAGAAGGAGTCGCGATGAGTATGCAGTCGTTCCAGAGCAAGATGCAGATATAGGAAAGGACAACAACTTCCGGAAAGTTGGCAGAGACGAGGCATGGAATAGACCGTGAGCAGGATTCCTTCCAGGCCACTGATGCAATGATATTTGCACCCAGGATCAGATGTGTCACGTGCATTCAGAGAGCCAGAGGCCGACGCCAGTGATATGCTGCCTTGACAGGGCCGATGAGCCGATGGATTGTGAGATTGGTAATCCACGGAGAAGACTTGGACCCAGGAGTGGTCATGTTACGCACACCAGCAGGCCAGAGTTCATGATCATCGACGAGACGTCCCACTAGTGACCGCGACAGTTGGCCCGAGATTCTTAGAGGATGCACTTGAGCGGTACTGTTCCGCCATTATTGATTTCGATGTTTTGGGTGATTTATTCGTATGATTTGATTTTGATGATTGAGGATTTACGATCTTTGCACAGTGTTGCACTTGATATCGTTTTCGTGCTTTAGTTTCACATGTTTGTGATTTTACGGTTTTAAACAGTTGAGTTGGTTTTGTGCGTATGCATGCACACGAATTGGTTCCTGCACTCTGTATAGTTATTATATGCTTGCAGTGTGCACTGGACTTCGATTTCGATTGTGATACTCGATATTTGTTTTGTGCACCTTGTGCACCTGATTGATTTTGCGCACGTTCGGCTCTTGATATTGGATTTCATGATTTCGTGCACGATGGATGCACCTGATTTGGATTTTCGCGCATGTTAGGCACATGTTTTGAAGGGTGATTTTGGTGCACACCAGAGGCACTAAATTGAGAATTTTTCGTGCATGTCAGGTGCACCTGATTTTGCTGTCAGGCACACATGTTGCCTACGACAGATGTTTCGTGCACACCCGATGTACTTAGATGTTGTTTCTGTGCGCATGTATGGCACATTCATGGATTTTGATTTCCGTGCGCACCAGACGCACGTAGCATTCATGTGCATATTTTGGGATTGATTTCGTATAGAGCAGTACGTTTTTATGATATTGCTATGTGCTTTCGTACTGAGCAGGACTAGTCAGAGGACAGTACCTGAATATATTTTTGCATGCATTGATAGTTATTGAAGGGATTTCCAAAAAGCGAGCTATAGCCTCAGTATTTACCTACGTGTCTGATATGACACGAAATGTTTAAAACAAGGAGACCCTTCTAAATTGTTTCCAAAACGGCGGAACGTACATTTCAAACAAAGGTATATATGTATATAGTTATTTTCTTATGATAGACGTCCGCCACTGTGCAGTGTTATACGCGTTGCACAGCGACTTAAAGAGATTTGGCATGCATTTCCTTCAGATACTTACAGATATAGATTCGATATTTACATGTATAGTTTCGAGTTATGTCATAATGGTTTTGATTTGGATTTGGCATTGATGTCTTCTCCATGACTCCGATGATTGCGGGATGCTTGACGGAGTTTTGATTTGAGTTATATGCTCATTTTTCAAGCGCATGCGCTGCGCTAAGATTTGTTTTATGTATTTACAATTTCGGAGCCCCGACGACTTGATGGGTTTTCTTAGATGTTTTAGTATTTGGGGGAGTTTGAATTTAAATTCGGGGACCGAATTTCTTTAAGGGGGGAAGATTGTAACGTTTTGAAAATCGTTTCGGTGAAATTTCAAAAAAAATCGGTAAAATAAGGGGGTTTTCTGTAAAAACTAAAAATACAAATATCTTATTATAAAAATTAAATATACATATTCTAGCTATGTAATTGCTATTATTTGGTGTTTATTGAGCCGCTGGTGAAATTTCAAATTTTCTGAAAAAAATATTATTTTATTATTATTTTAAGCCGTCACTAATACATTTAATTAGGGAAAATTATAAATTGGAATGAGTTGAAACAAATTTTGTGCATCATAAAACATTAAATAAAATTTTATCATGTAGTTTTTGGAACGAAATCATTTGCCAAAACGGTTTAGAAATTATTGAAAGAAAAAGGCTTTTTTTTAGCGTAAATGGATGTTTGGGGTACAGTATTTATCATTTTTCATCACCCCACACCCATACCCACACTCACACACACCCATTTTTCCTTCCCTATGGCTGATTTCAGCAGTCCCCCCCTCAATTGTCCCCACTTATGTTGCAAAAGAAAAGAAAGAAAAGAAAGAAAAGAAAAGAGAATGATAGAAGTAAAATGTTGACTTTTGACCACATTCTCTCTCCAATCACCTCACACTCTCTTCTCTCCCCTCATTAGCCGAGCCATTTCTGAATTTTCTACAGCCCTCCCCTCTCTTTACCTCATCTCATCACTTCTCCAAAAATCCCACCCTTTTTACCTTCAAAAATTCATCAAATCCCATCCAAAATCAAAACAAGATCAAAATCCAACTCCTACCCATTTTTCATTTGCCTATCTAGCATGGATCTAGGGAATAGGATTTCAATTTGGGAGGCTATGGGTGCTTGTGGATCTTCAAATATTTTTGGGTATAATTTCTAAACTTTTTGCTTAGTTTGTTACTTAATTTCTTAAAGCTAAGTTAATTAAGTGTTAATTTGGGTTATGTGAGTTTAATTGCATGATTAAAGATTTCAAGTTAGGGTTTGTTGTGGAAATGAGTTGTGTTTGATTGTGTATGGTTTAGTGAGGTGGATTAACATATTTAGTTTTGTAGAAAACTAATCTAGTTGTTAATTACAAGTTGTTACTTGAAAAATGTCAAAATTAAGCTTTTTGTTGCAAACTAGTTTTTTTGATTCAATTCGAAATATGAGATTAAAAATATGGTTAGGGTTTTTATCATATTATTAACTTTATTAAGTGTAGTTTAACACTTTAGTTCATGGAAATCCAACCTAAATTGTAGTTTGTGCATTTTTGCTATGAAATTGTTAAAAAGGGTATTTTGTAAACTAGAATATTAGGGTTTTTGGAATTTAATGAGATTAAATTCCGGAAATTGTTTCTATGACTTATTTAAGATATTTAATAAGTATATTGGCTGCTACATTCATTTAAACATCATGTTTTGTACAAAAACGGCGAATTGTGCTTGCTAGATTTTCGGAAAAACGACTTTTTAAGTGAAATTGGGGTTTTTGGGAATTGTAAGCTATTTTATATTATAATTAGTGCTTGTAATTGTGCAAATGAGTGTCATTAGATTTTTCTCGATGGTTTGACGTTTGTACATCGACATCGAGAGTTGGTTTGACTATTCTTGCATGCGTAGGCGATAGGTTTGGACCTACGCATGATACGCGTGCCGAATTGATTTTCGTATGCCGTTTCGATTTCGAATTTAGTTTTAATGCGATACGGTGCGTTATGATATGTAGGTACCCCATGTGGACTTCGAGACGACAAGCAAGCGCGTGGCGACGTCGGCACCGGCTAGCGAGGACCAGGTGAGTAGATTTATATCTACGGGGAGAAGTCGGGTGGATGGCGTATAGCACCCCCGCAGTCCGTGGTGATGTATACGGATGCGTATACACACCAACAATTTATGATATGTTAGGATTTATTATTGATGATTTTAGATGGATATTGGTGTTGGATTGGTGCATGGTTACGAAACCTTAGGTAGTGGGTGCACTACACTTACACATACACACATATACATACTTGCATACATTCCTTATTTCATATGTGCGTGTATGGGAATATATATTTATGTGTTCACATGGGTATGGGACTATGTGTTCATATACTGGATTTGAGGATAGTATTTGGAATTTGAGATGAGTCGATGAGATTGGGCTTGAGGCCAGGAGATCGGTGACGTGATTGGGTTCGTATTGAGATACGACATGATGTTTTAGCGGGTCTTCTGACGTAGTAATTCTTACACCCGCATGCATACATAGATGGCATCAATATTGTACTAGACGTAGGACATTATTCCGGATCATGATATTTGATAAAGAAGATACCAAATGAATAGTGTGATTGATGTGACTTTGACCCGTACCCAGATTTGGGGATGCCGTACGACGGATTTACGTACGAGCTATATATTGATGATTGGTCTGCACTCTTGACTTGGGATGTCTGATTATAGATATGGTATCGGATATGATATTATTGAGGCGGGATCACCGACTAATATATATACAGGTATGTATATACATCGACTCAGATGTTAGGCGGTTTCCTTACCTGTAGTCCAGCTGGTTAGCTTAGCCCTTTAGTTTAGTTTAGTTGTTAGATTAGATTCGATTCTTACCTATTTCAAAAACTAACGAATCGTGGGTATTTTAAAAGACAGCCTAAGGGATCCTACGGATATTTCAAAAGACGTATCTTTTCATAAAAACACCGTAGCCCCTATTTTCAAAACCCCATGATTCATGTTATTTCAAAAGGCACCATTTGTAGGACTTATATTAGGTTAATGCAGATTAGTTATAATTGCGTCTAGTATTCAGCTCCCGCTCTTTATTGTGGTTCGCTTCGCATCGCATGCTTATATTATGTTTCATACTCCATTATTGATATAATGCTGTTAGGACACCAGCACCATTACCGATGATGCGTATGTACCACGTACACTTACTTGCCGGCTCACACACATCTTCATCGGTAATTGTCATGCCACGTACACTTTAGAAATACTATTGCATTGACATAGGTTGTTAGCTAATAATTTAGACATGATATTAGTGTACTCGCCTTATATGCTAGATTAGACATTGTAGATATTACTTGTTACTTCATGCATGTTAATATTCATTGTTATGCCGCATTCATGGATTTTTATGCCGATATGCACTGTTTACATGCTATTGAGGATTGGATTCGGATTTCTATGAGATTTTCTGGTTTTGGGGGAAAACCGAAAAACTTATATAAGCTTCTTTCTCTCTTTAAAATAAAAAGTGCGGTTTTCCCATGATGTATGAGTCGTCCACCATGAGTTTGCTGATGGATTTCGAGACCCGATTCGAGGAGGCGGATGAACCGTTTCGGGTACATGGTGGATCCGGTAAGGTACCCCGGGGCAAGAAGCGCGTGATGATGACGATGTGAGCCTGGCAGGGGAGTACTACCTACCGGTGATTTTACCCGACGCGTCGGATATCCGGAGGATACCGTCGTGGTCTTGAGATGGATGGTAGGGGCCGGTCTGGACTGACGGCGCCCTAGATATTGTGATTGAGACATTGAGATTTCGAGATTTTGAGGTACAGAGACTGTGATACAGAGATATCGAGATATTGGGATTTCGTTTTGTGCCGATGCTAGGCACTGTTTTATGCTGATTTCATTATGATACCTCATTTTAAAAATACAAAGGAAACCTCACTAAATTATGAAAACATTTCTTCATTTACTTGTATTCTGTTTTCATGCATTCATACCTCATTCATATGATATATTGCTACCCTTGGGCACTGACACGGGTACATGAGATTACACTCGGGTTAGATATTTACCCTAGCCTTGTTATAGGTTGCATGTTATATATATAATTGATGATATATTATGATCTTTGACCTAGGTTGCGTTATTTATGCGATTTCTTTCCGTAGATGTTTTTCTATTCACGAGTTGGCAACTCACCCCCGTTGTGCCCCAGTTTCTTGCAGGTTTGCCGTACAGGTTTCGTTACGGCTTGCGGGCATAGTTTCCTTCGGGTGATTTGCTAGTAGGTGGGTTTACTTGTATCGTACCCCCATTATATCTTGTATATTATTATTCTGTTGTATCTACAAGTTTCATCAACCAAACATGTATTTATTTTGAGATAGAGACCAGTGTTGTTTATTCTATCGACCTTAGAGTTGCGCGTTGTATTTATACGAATTTCATGCTATTTTGAGTTTCCTTTTCTGTTGTGATCCTCGCCTTTCGGCGTTGTATATTATATTGCTTGTGTGGTTGTGACCGTCGATTGACGAAGAGCTAGCTCCCGCTTGGGGATGCCTTTTTATTGATTTCGTATACTATTCATGTTGTATCCCGTTTGGGAGCCAGTATTTACAAAGGAGACTCTGCCGAAATTTTCAGTAAATTTTGATGTTCTTAAAAACCGCATAATTCGGCTTATGCTATTAAAACTACTTGTTTTAAATTGGTTTTCCTTCACTCTACTTCTTTTCTTGGTTTGGATTTCTGGGTTTTCGGTTTACTTAGATTACGTACGCCTCGAGACGTTTCGTAGTTTAAGTGCCGGTCATGTTCCGTACTTTCGGGACGTGACAGGCTGGACCTTTAGTACTGTGGCATGTGATGGATACTTTTAAACTAATTTCAAGTGTTGAGAACTATTTGGGAAATCTTGGGTGTTTGTTTATTCGATTGGAAAGTTTAACATTGTTTATTTATCTGGAATGTGATACAATATTTGGAATCCACATTAAGTTATGAGATAACTAATTATAATGTTGTAAATTTAGCAGTTTAGTCTCATTTGATCGGTTGCCACGGGATTTTGATGCGATCAAAAGTCCGTCGCAATCACGTAGCGTACGCGGATACTCGCCGGGTAAACTTAATAGACAGCCATGCCCCATAGCCCCGACCAAGTGACTATAGGAGAACCCCGTCGCCAAAAGCATCCGTTCGGGTGCTCACGGCAGCGGTGTTCCGCCTTAGTGCACTTCGTCGACGGCATCTGGGGGTGCGGCCGTCTACTAAAGTTTGCGACGAGCATTCGATCAGGATGTCGGGAATCTTGTTGAGTTGCCCGACTAGATATTGAAAAGTGTTTTCGAGAACGAGACTAAAATGCGGGGTTTATAATTGTTAGGCATGAGATGTCTAAGGAATTCATTTGGTTAGGCATGCGATGTCTAAGGAGTTTGTGGATTCCAACTGTTGTAGTTTTACACTTTTTTTTCTGCGACCGTAAGTGTAATATGTGGTGTATCGCCGGTTTCGTTGCTATACATCAACGACAACTGGGATACGCATATTTACTTACGTTGATGATATGTGATGTTATGTGTTGCTGTGATATGTTATATTGGATCGTTGTGTTTTGAATAGCCGGGGGTTTTATGTGAGATGAGTGTTTTTCTTTTTCATTCATGTAAAATTCATTTGTATGTAATATTCTTTTATTGGGGCACTTCCGGGCTGAGGATGATGTCACCATTGTATATTATTTACTTTTCCGCATTAGGTAGACCCAAGGCGGGGAGCATAAATAACCGGGTTCTAGGGTCCAGTGGGAGACCATCTCGAGGAGTCGAGACCGGGTCTCCTAACTCTAGAACTGGCAGGGTTACTTGCCGCTCTCGTAGGGGTCTAGGGATGTGGGTTTGGCTATTCATCGCGACCGTGGAATCCGTGTTTTATACTGGCTCGTATTAAAACACGGACGCCCTAGTATATCCAATATTTCATATATGTTCTTCTGCTGCAATGTTCTGTGATGAGATCATATTACTGCCTGATACGAATGTTTATATTATATATATGAGATATATGTTATATTGCAGATTTCGTTTCACATGTGATGCTTGTGAAGCATAATACAATGGGACTTCATTAATGAGATTAATGAATTAAAAGAAACCTAAAGATGTTGTGGAATCGAATTTTCAAAAACAGGTAGCTCTAGTTGTTGCTTTGCATAGCGGTGTTCCCTGTAGAACATCCAGCACCTTATTCGATAAGGAAAGAGCCGATATCCCTTCACCGGGAGTGACCTCTTTAGCAATGACTGGCAGATGCTACAACCCTCGGTTTGTCTTTTGATTGCTTCTATAGTTTTTTTCTTTGCAAAGTGATATTTGTGAAATATCTTGCACCTTATTCGATGAGGAAAGAGCCGACGATCCCTTCACCGGGAGTGACCTCTTTAGCAAAACTAGAAAAACCTCAAAAACACTGCATTTAAATCATTTGATTCTACAACGATATCAAGTTCATTACGCAAAGGGTTTTCTTAAAAACCTGTCGCAGCCCTCCGTCATTTCAGATAAGTACTAGTTAGTATTCGTGCTACGTTTGTTGACTATGTTAAGGCGTAGTGTGCGGTAGCTGATTAGTGCTAATCTATATAAGCATATGATGCGATTGAGTTAGGGTAGTTGTGCGACTTTGTTGACTATGTTAAGGGTCGTGCGGGTGGGTTTAATTCAATCGGGAAATGACGGGTTGAACTTGACTAGCACTTATGATTTGTTGACTATGTTAAGCTCATATAGCTGCTAGGGGTAAAATATTAAT
The DNA here is from genome assembly GCA_030015575.1 of Agapanthus africanus. Taxonomy (NCBI): domain Eukaryota; kingdom Viridiplantae; phylum Streptophyta; class Magnoliopsida; order Asparagales; family Amaryllidaceae; genus Agapanthus; species Agapanthus africanus. Next base: position 299,739,818 of record CM057349.1, read on the forward strand.
GGGAATTTCAAGTGTTGAAATTTGCAATAAGATTGCATACCTTCTATGAGATAGTTGGATCCCGATACCCGCTGCGAGTAAGAGTTACTCCTGGGAGAGTTTTACACATTACAATTAGCCGATCAAGTAGGTATCTAGAAAGGTGTTAACGGGGATACGCCCCTGGGAAAACGAGGTTTGCTTTAATTAGGTCCGTGCGAAAGCACGGGGAACCTCCCTCAAAGTACCGACACTGGCCTGGCTGAAAGATTGGCGAACTTGTAGCGTGTAATTAATCCCGGCTACTCTTTCCTTTTAGGGTTTGAAGGAAAATTTGACTAAAACAGTGGGAGACATCCTGATTAGGTATATTAATAACCAATCTAATCATGCAAGAGTAAACGCTAAGTGTTTTCTCCTCTCTCTCTCCAAGTAGCGACCATGTCACGCCTTAATCAAGATAATAATACGGATGTATAGACCGAAACCGCTTCTTATACTGAGCTGGGGAACGTTGGTCCCGCTCTAACTTATAATTGTTATAAGACAGAGCAGGAAATAAGGGATTACCAGAATTCCCGTGCCGTCCAAACGAAGAAAGTACATATTGATGCACCTTCTATAGGGTTACTAGGCACACGCACAAGGGTCTATAAGGCATCAACCATGCCCGATTTAAAATTAAGCCGTGCCGAACAACCCTAAACCAAGATCTTAGACTAGAGATTAGGCGAAACAAAGCATGTTAAACACTTTAACACTAAGAGTTTTGGATTACAACCTTTGTAGTCCGGTCCTTCACTTCTAAAGCTCCGTGTAGAGGTCCCTTCACTACGATCATCGAGTTTTCGGACTCTAAAGAGGTTCCACGAAGAGAATGATGCAAACTTGCTTCCGATCTTCGATAACAAAGATGATCTACCTTGAAGTTTCTTTAACACAAGCTCTCACTCACAAATGAAGTGAACACCCTAATCTAAACGGCTAGGATAGATTAGGATAATGAAGTAGGATTTTAGCTCTTATTTATTTTCTATTTCTCACACTAAATCATCACATAAAGAAAACCTAGAAAGCTTTCTCAAAGCTCAAGGATGAAGAAGAAGAATAGTAATCCTTTTGTGATGAATAATGAAACTCATATCTAAGGTTAGAAATGCAACCATAGTTAAGAATGAATCCTTAACTCATGTAGAGAAACAACCATGGTAAAGGGGTTTGGGTTTGGTTAAGCAAATATCTTCACAAAATATCTTTATGAAAACAAAAGCAAAAACTTCTAGAAGCTACTAGAAGGCTTAACCCTAATCCAAACCCTAACCATGTTTAATCTCCACAAAACATGTTGCACTAATAACCCTAACATGTTACAATATTATATATCACATATACAATATTTATTGTAACAAAATAAAATAATACAATTAACATATATCGCATATATATATATCAATGTATTACCCGAGTGAGAAAAAGAATCTTTTAGTGAGCTTATATTAGTTAATGTAATTTAATATATCAAATATATAATTATATATTAAATTATCGAATCAACACTTGATCCGATAATCCGGCTATTTCACAAATAACCGACTAATATAATCTGTATCAGTTCATCGAATCAACACATGATCCGATGACCCGGCTATATCACACATACCCGGCCGATATCTCATATCGCGAGAATCTAATACGGTATCGCATACACGCATCATTCTCGGTCCCGCACATATCACATATGTGCTCCTACTCCGTTTTGCCTGAGCCAGGAAACCTCTGTGTAGGATTCTAAAGAATCGTCAATACGCCGGCTGTAGGTGATGATCATATCAAACACCCACAAGCTGAAAGCGGTCAGCTAAACGTAACAGCCACCTAGGTATTGAGCAATCAGAAGATCAACAAGCAAGCCTGTACATTCTCCCGTGAATCCAATCAGTAACACTCCCGTACAGTCCGGTCTCTTCGTCTGATATGTCGCATATCTCGCCTAGGGGTGGTAAACGTCAGACCCCAGTACCTTGATAAGTCGTGTCGATATGAGGTCTATAACAGTTCGAGAAACTACTGATAACACTTACCTGTAAATCTCAGCAACCCTGACCAGGGATTTCCAGTTATAGCCAATCGAACACATCGCAACATCAACTCCCTATACCGGGAGAGACGAAACTCCTCCTATCGCTCATTGCCTCCATGTGATTCGGGAATGTACCCAAAAGCCACCTTTTGCACGCCCTCTTGGACGTGGTATGATGGAAATCAAAGCACAGTGGGAATCACACAAGACTCTATGACGATCTCGGGTCTACAGACTAACCTGTACCAGTGTCACCAGAGAACTGCCATCTGACGTGAAGTATAATACCATCTGGGAGTTCTCGGCAAGTCCGTCCAGTGTACCCAGTCTCCACTGAGCACCCGTATAACTTCTCTGATATTAAACACCAATGGATATGAGATCATCTATCGCCCATCATATGGGTCAAGAAGCGCATACGCTAGTCTACTCTGGAGTATCGATGCCCTGTCTCGGTACTCCTACGACTAGAAACATTTGAAGGATGTACTTGGCGACTACTCTGTCCCCACTAGTATGATCTGCATCATAGTCCTGGTAGTCAAGTACTCATCCTAAGGGCTTTATCAACATGTAACATAGAGACAATTAGAGTACATGTTAAGATAAAGAGCAACCAGATAGCGTACTATCATGTCGAGCAAGAAAGTCCTCCCTATATATATCCAAGCATCCACTACAATATACATCGTATGTACAGTAATGGCCTTTAGGGTATACATATAACTAACAATCTCCCACTTGCACTAGGCCCATCTGTTGTGGTATCGCATACCCAACAATCAGCTGTTGTTGAAGTATCTCATACTCAACCATCCCATAAAAGTTTCTACTGGGAAATAGGCCTTTGTGAGTGGATCCACGCTGTTGTTCTCTGTGTCTACTCTCATAACCTCGATCTCCCTGGAGATCAACCATCTCCATGATCAGGTGATACCGCCTAAGAATTATATCTGATTTCTGATGGGGCGGGGGTTCCTTGGCATAAGCCACAACTCCATTGTCACACAATGGTAGGAACGAAGTTCATCTCATGAACTCAAATATATCCAGACTGCCTCTTTGGTAGCATCCTTGGTAACGATGTATCTTGCCTTTAATCGTCTAGTAAGTCACGGTATCTAGCTTAGAACTCTTCCAACATACCGTCCCTCCACTGAGGGTTAAGACAAAGCCTGCAATTGACATTCAGTCGTCCTTATCACCCTGGAACCTTTCCAGTGATTCTCCCTGGGATCGTTTGATACCATCTCACTACAACTAGTGAGATTCCTAACATCCAATTAGATCTATCTCATAGATCCATAACTCAGGATTTAGGAGGTATCACCTTGATCGTTTATGGAGAATCTTTGTGATAAGAGGAGATTGACCGAGCATAGCATAGGAAACTCCTTCCCTATCAAGAGTATGTCATCCGCGTACTCTACGAGGATCACCACCATACTCTCTACTACGTTTTTGTATATACAAGGTTCATCTACCATTTTGATGAAGTCAAACTCTTTGACCACCACATCAAAACAGTCGTTCCAACTCCGCGATGCCTGATTTATCACATAAAACAACTTGCTCACGTTTCCGCTGCTCCTACTGTCTACGAAGCCCTCTAGCTGTGTACTTATAGACGCTCTCTTCCAAATCAATATTTAGAAAAGCAGTCATGACACCCAACCGCCAGATATCGTAGTCATGGTATGTAGCCGTGGCAAGTAGGATCTGGATGGACTTAAGCATAGCTTTGAAAGTCTCAACTTTTCCATGTACACCAAGTAATCTTCTCAAGATATACTTGTTCCTGATGGGGATTTAACCCTTCAGATAAAGTAACCAAAGTCCATACTTTATTGGTGTATAAGGATTCCATCTCAGATCGCTAAGCATCCAGCCATTCTTACAGAGTCCCACTCCTGATGGCCAGCTCGAAACTAGTTAGGTCATCATCTCATGATGCAATCCTCGCTCCCACTGTCATAGATAAACCGAAGTATCTCTCAGGTGGGTGAGGAACCCTACTAGATCGGCGGAGAGGCTGAGGTTCGTTGGAAACTATTGAATCCTTTGGTTCTACCAAATCATCAGCTGCAGTTTGTATAGCTGGAACTTTTTCCAGTTCTACCTCATGACCAATAATTTCATCACAAGAAATTCCCTTTCACAAAGGTGGCATGCTGAGAAACAAAACATCTTTTGTTCCTCGGTTTGGTAGAAGATATTCACTTGCGAATGCTTGGGATATCCAACAAACTTCCACAGAACTGACTTTGCCTCGAGCTTGTCCGGATTTTGCTTTTAGACATAGGCCGGACAACCCCAAATCTTAACTTACTTAAGATACGGGCTCTTCCCATTCCATATCACATATGAAGTGGTAAGCAACTGATTTGATTGGAACCCTATTCAATAGGTATGCAGCTTCACAAGTGCATAACTCCCAAAAGGAAATAGGAAACTCAGTAGTACTCATCATAGAGCGCACCATATCAAATAGGGTGTGATTGCTCCTCCCCGATACACCGACGTGTTGTGGTGTATTCGGAGGAGTAATGTTGAGAGAGAATCTCATTCTCCTTTAGAATCGTCCAGGAATCCCGTGCTCAAGTATTCTCCTCCTTGATCTCATCAGAGGACATAATACTTATACCCGTTTTTGGTTCTCTACTTCTAACTTATATTCTGTGATTATCTCAAAAGTTTCGGACTTGTGTTTCAACAGGAACATATGTCTGAATCTTGAGAGATCATCAGTGAATGTAATGAAGTACAAAGAACCTGTCTTGGCATGTGTAGACAGGGGACCTTCATAATCAGCATGTATCAATCCCAAGAGTTCACTAACTCTTTATCTGTTTCCAATAAACGGAGCTGTGGTCATCTTATCTTTGTGATATAACTGGCAAGTTTTTACAAGATGTAAATCCAAACTAATTTAAATATGCATCTTTATATAACTTCAGCTAGTCGGGTCGCATTGATATGACCTAGTCTACAATACCTCAAGAAGGATTCGTTCATTTCTGAACTCTTCCTCTTGTGTGTGTTCTGTACATTAAGAACTGTGGTTTGATTTAGAGCGTCTATGCTTTTAGATAACGTGCCTGAACCGATCAACTCTTGATATAGGAAATGTTCAAAACATTATCCAACAATACAAAATTATATCCTTCTTTACTAATAAAGAGACTGATATGATGTTGTATATCAGGTTCGGTATCTAATAACATTCGTTCAGAATCAATGTATTCTGGTAATACAGGTTGATAACTGCCACCAAACTTGGCTGCAACTCTTGCATCATTTCCAACTCTTGAAACTTATCACCCGTTCTCAGTTCTCTACCTATCTGTAGCCCATGTAACAAATTACATTTGCGGGATCCTGATCCGGTATCTCATACCCAGGACGTAAAGGATACTGAGAAACAATTCTTGGTAATGAACACACCCAAAGAAGATGCATCAGCATGCACTTTCTTCGTTTGGGTTGCACGGGAATTCTGGTAATCCTCTATTTTCTGCTCTGTCTTATAACAATTATAAGTTGGAGCGGGACCAACGTTCCTTATTGTAGTATAAAAGCGGATTCGGTCAATACATCCGTATTATTATCTTGAATAAGGCGTGACATGGTCGCTACCTGGAGAGAGATAGACGAAAACACTCAGCGTATGCTCTTGCAAGATTAGATTGGTTATTAATATATCTAATCAGGATGTCTCCCACTGTTTTAGTCAAATCTTTCTTCAAAACCTAAAAGGAAAGACTAGCCGGGATTAATTATACCCTACAAGTTCGCCAATCTTTCAGCCAGGCTAGTGCCGGTACTTTGAGGGAGGTTCCCCGCGCTTTCGCACGGACCTAATTAAAATAAACCTCGTTTTCCCAGGGGCGTAACCCCATTGAAACCTTTCTAGACACCTACTTGATCGGCTAATTGTAATGTGTAAAACTCTCCCAGGAGTAACTCTTACTCACAGCGGGTATCGGGATCCAACTATCTCATAGAAGGTATGCAATCTCATTGCAAATTTCAACACTTGAAATTCCCAATAATATTTTACCCCTAGCGTTCTATGACCTTGACGCAGGCCAACAAACCATAGTCCGCTAGTCAAGTTCAACCAGTTATTTCCCGATTGAATTAAACCTACCCGCACGACCCTTGACACAGGCCAACAAAGTCGCACGACTACCCTAACTCAATCGCATCATATGCTTTTGCAGATAAGCATAAATAGCTACCGAACACTACGCCTTGACGCAGGCCAACAAACGCAGCACGAATACTATGAAGTACTTATCTGAAATGATGGAGGGCTACGACAAGTTTTTAAGAAAACCCTTTGCGTAATGAACTTGATATCGTTGTAGAATCGAGTGATTTTAAATGGAATGTTTTTGAGGCCTTTTCTAGTTTTGCTAAAAAGGTCACTCCCGGTGAAGGGATCGTCGGCTCTTTCCTCATCGAATAAGGTGCAGGATATTTCACAAATATCACTATGCAAAGCAAAAACTATAGAAGCATTCAAAAGACAAACCGAGCATGCAGCATCTGCTAGTTTCGCTAAAGAGGTCACTCCCGGTGAAGGGATCTCGGCTCTTTCCTTATCGAATAAGGTGCTGGATGTTCTACAAGGAACACCGCTATGCAAAGCAAGAACTAGAACTACCAGTTTTTAAACAAGTTTCTACAACATCTTTAGGTTTCTTTTAGTTTCATTAATCTCATTAATAAAGTCCCATTTTATTATGCTTCACAAGCATCACTTTTGAAACGAAATCTGCAATATAACATATATCTTATATATATAATATAAACATTCGTCTCAGGCAGTAATATGATCTCATCACAGAACATTGCAGCAGAAGAACATATATGAAATAATTGGATATACTAGGACGTCCGTGTTATAATACGAGCCTGTATAAAACAAGGATTCCACGGTCGCGATGAATAGCCAAACCCACATCCCTAGACCCCTACGAGAGCGGCAAGCAACACTGCCAATTCTAGGGTTAGGAGACCCGTTCTCGACTCCTCGAGATGGTCTCCCACTGGACCCTAGAACCCGGTTACTTGTGCTCCCTGCCTTGGGTCTACCTAATGCGAAAAAGTAAATAATATACAATGGTAACATCATCCTCAGCCCGGAAGTGCCCTAATAAAAGAATATTACATACAAATGAATTTTACATGAATGAAAATAAAAACCCTCATCTCACATAAAACCCCCGGCTATTCAGAACACGACGATCCAATATAACATATCACAGCAGCACATAATTGTAAGTGCACGGCGGCGCCCCGGCCGTCAATCCGACGGCCAAACGCGAAAACGGTGATAATCTTTAATTTTGCGGACTTAGCAAACCGGCACCACCGCGCACTAAACCCCGGATCGTGCCATTAAACTAGTCTAAGCTACTAACAAGAAAGGGAAGAGATGTACCGACTGATCCGAGTCCTCCGGTCTTCATCTCCACTCCGATCTCCTCGCGGGATCTCCGGTCGTCGCCTCCTCGCCGGAAGGGCACCACGTCGCCTGCATCTTTTACGGGCTCCCACCTCAATACCGAGGCAACTCGGGCGCGAAGCTGGCGAATCGACGCGTCCAAGATTTGCTGTAGGAAGTGTAGTGTAGTGTGTATGTCTCACTTTTGGGGTTGGTTGCCATAGGTGGAGGAATGGTATATAGATAATTGGTGCTTTCAATTTTCTAGCAATGGAATGAGATGAAGAATGAATATACCCAAAATGAATCACTCTCATTTTTCTTCTCTTTTTTTTTTCTTCTCTCTTTCTTTTCTCACTTAGAAAAACCAATGGTGGAGGAAAAATGGAATCAACCATCATATGAACCAAGAAGGAGAGTGAGTGTAGTAAAAGTAGAAAGGTGACCATAACCTTAAACATAATCATCACAAAACTTATATCAAACCTCACTTCATTTCAAATCTAATCCAATCACATAAATACATGAAAAGCAAAGATGCTTATCATATCAAACCTTATGCAAATAAGTCCTCCACAAAGTGTGATTTGCAAAACTGCAAATTACCCCCTCCATCGGAAAAGTCCGGCCGGGAAAGAACAAAGAAAAAACCGGCCGGAACGGAAAGCAAACTGGCAACTCCAGAAAACTGGTCCCGTAATAAATTACAGGAAAACCCCCATACTGTGCATACACACCCGCATCTGTATTCCGTCCGGATACAAATGCAATGAGACAAAATCTACACTGTACTAAACTAGGACCGGCTTAAGCCAAAGCCGGCTAGTTATATCCGTCCGATCCTGATCCGTGCAATACCGCACGCATCTGATCGAACGCTGCCATATAACTATACGGCCACTAGTACAAACTGTCCGATCCTGATCCGTGCAATACCGCACGTATCTGATCGGACCCTGCCATATCTCCATACGGCCTCTACAGCGTTTCGCCCGAAAGCTTGAGTAACTGGAAGTGTGGTGGACTCTAAAGACTCGTCAATACTATGGCTGTGGATTTAACCACTAGCACGTCAGAGGTATAAGCCAATACGTAACGGGCCACCAGCTATTGACTAAAAGGGACGTCGATGAGCGAACTCATCCTGACACCCTACTGAGCCTGTCAGTGACAATATCCGTGCAGTCCGGTCCGTTCGTCTATGAGTATCGCATGGCGGGCCTAGGGGGTTGGTAAAAGTCAGACCCCCAAAAGCGGTACAAGTCGTGTCGGAGTGTAGCCCAGAACACCCTGAGATACTACTGGAATACCTACCAGTAAATCTCCTTGCCTTGGCCAAGGACTTTTTGTAATGGCTCTCCTAGACATAGCACGACCTCACCCCCAATACCGGGAGAGACGAACCCCTGAAGATACGCTCACTGCCTCCATGTGGCTCGGGACTGTACCCAACTAAAACCTGTTTGCACGACTCCTTTGAGCCGTGGTAGGGTAGTAATCAAAGTACAGTGGGAACTCACACGAGACAAATGACGATCCCCAGGTCGATGAACTAACCTGCACACATGTCACCAGGGAACTGCCATCTGACGTCTGGTATATGACCAACTAGCATGATCCCGGCGAGTCCTGTCCGGTGTACTCATAACCCAATGAGCACCTGTATACATCTTAGGTGATCCAACTAACACCAGTGGCTTGTGAGACCGGCCACCGCCCCTCATCGGGGTCTCGACTGTATACACTAGTCTACTAATGGAGTATCGATGCCCAGTCTCGAAACTCCCACGACTAGGGACCTTTTAAGGATAAGCTTATAGACCCCCAGCTCCCACTTATATGATCGCCCTCATACTGCTGGTGGTCAAGCAAGAATCCTAGGGGCTCTATCAACGTGTAATAGCGACGTGTCAGGTCACCTAAACCAGTACACGATGATAAAGGTAAACCAGATAGCATACTATCATCTCGAGTAAGACTGTCCTACCGGGATAGGTCCTCCCTCAATCATTGCAATCACGTGCCAGTGATCCAATAATTGACTCTGAGGGCACTATCTCCAACAATCTCCCACTTGCACTCAAGGCTAATTATTGCGATGTCGCATACTCACAGCCCGTGTGATACCGAACACCCAACTCCTCTACTAGTCAGTCTCACAAAGCTCGTTTGCGAAACTATTGCGTTCGAGGAATAGCCTTAGTGAGTGGATCCGCTTTGTTGTCTCTTTCCTTGTCTCTCTATATCTTAAGTTCGCGAAGAAACCCATCTCCCGAAATGAGCAATACCTGTCTTAGAATGTCTGGATGTCTGATGGGACCTAGCTCATGAATGAACTCCAAATCCAAACTTCTTAGACTGTATCGTCAACTGAACTTAATCAGTATCCTGCGCCATGCCACCCTCAGTATTGCCTTGGATCACCTGTCCAAAATACTGCCCCTCGTCAGAGGGAAAACTATAGCTCTGACAACCTTCTTGTCGTCCATGTCACCTTGGAAGCCTGGAATGATAACTGTCTCCCGAATAAGGCTGTCGTTATCATATCCCTAGAACATCCACTTATGTTCTAAACTGCTTCCTACCGTTTCTCCAGGATTGGATTAATGTCAACTTATTGCATCTAGTGCAAGAACAACATCTGGTGTGGTACTTGACATCTCACGATTGACTCAATTGCCTGAGCAAGTGATCTGCCAATCATGCACGTCCCTCTCCCCTTTAGTCTGTAAGACACCTTTGGAGAAGGTGACTCCATTACCTGCAGGTACACTACCGTGCCAGGAGTCGTCCATTCTAAATACTTTTAGAATGCTGTCAAAGTACCCTGATTGGGAAACCACCCAAATCTAGATCTAAAACCATAGATCTAGTAACCAGTATGTCAGACATAAAGTCCAAGTCCTTTGTGGAGAAACTACTGTGTGACGACCAAAGTATAACCGATTGTAGTATAGGAGTTTCTTTTCCTACTTTGTGTATGTCATCCAAATACCAGGATATCACACCCTACTACCTTCTCAACAGATCCATCTCCTATTCTGATGAAGTCAAACCCATGACTGTCACGTCAGAAATAGATGATCAATCTCCGCTACATCTGCTTTAGTCTATAAATAGACATAAGCTACCTGTCCACCAATGCTTCCGCTGCTCCCACTGACTACGACAACCCTCTGGCAGAGTCATATAGGCGTACACTTCCAAAGCAAGTTTAGAACGACGCTATACTCATCCTCTTGCTGGGTCTCGCAGCCTGGAACAACAACAATGGCAAGTGTGGGTAAACAAGAACTTCCCTGTCACCGTCCTTGAGGCTACCGTAGTACCTCTCGGGTGCCTGAAGTTACCCACCTTATCTGCGGAGTGGCCAATGGAATGTCAATCCAGATTGAATCTTTAGGTTCCTTATCAAATCTTCAGTAATCGTTTGTGGTTCTGGAATTACTTCCAGTTCTACCATACTCCCACTACTGTTTTCTGAAAAATCCATTTTTAATAAAACTGTGGCGAGTCTAGAACAATATTGCTATTGTTCATCCAGATGGTAGAAAATCAACCCGCGTCATAGCCTGGGTCAACCCACAAACAGCCATTACAGAAACGTGCCTTGAGTTGTCCAGTGTCTGGTTTTAAGCATAAGCCAGACAACTCCCCGTACCTTAACAATGTTAAGATATGAACTGTACTATATCCAATATAGAAACAGAGGCACTGATTTAATTGAACCAGATTCAAATCATGCAGCTGTCTCCAGTGCATGTCAACTAAATGGAGAGAGCCCGATCAGCGTTACTCAACTTAGGAATGCTTCCAATTATGAGTAACCTGAAACAGAAGCAATTTCTCTTTATCATTACTATCAACTGAATACCATACTTAAGTATCTACATCTTCGATCACTTTGAAGAATCCTGATACTTGCTACACTTGGTTCTCTACTCTATTCAAATACCCATAACTCCTCAAAACTTAGACCCTGTGTTTCAACGAAACACATGTCTAAGAACTAGAGAAGTTAAAAGTAAACAGAATATAGTATGAGGACCAACCCCTCTGTCCTAATGGACACTGGACAACATACAATACTCTGTACAAGTCCACTGAGTCTAATAACTCTTTCACTGTGTGTCGTAGGTTGAAAACTGTACTTATGGTTAAGAAGAATTACACCGCTGTTTAATGCTCCTTACCTAACCATCCACTGATATAGGTAAATGCCATCGACATAATATCAAAAGGTATATCTCACTCTATGAAAATAGACGTACAGATATATCAATTTGAAATTGGTGCATAACAGCGGATACTCAAAACCAAATATTTGCCGACCGGCAAACTACCCAGGTGACTTCCTCAAATATCACCGATTACAACGAATCCCGATATAATGAGGATGATCACCCAATTCCCAATAACTTACTCCCACTCATCATCTGTAAAACCATACAGATGTGAGAATCAAACCTGGTAAATACATACCCTGGAGCAAGTGTCTAATCGGGAAATCAGTTTTCTTTTAACAGTACACAGTTGAACTGAAACATTGAAATGTTTCGATGGGGTATCCTGGTATTCCTAGTAATGCCTCTTCCATTATCCAGATTCACAACTGTAACCGTATAATTCTTTGCCACCTCTCCAAATCCCTTCATATGTCTTTAGTCATTACCTTCTGTACACCCCTTTAGGCCAAATGGTTTTCTTCCTTCCCTACCGTTCGACACCAGCCTATGGTTTGGAAGAAGACTATCCAAAAAGCATAAAGGGTGTACTGTCCTAATCCTAGGAGCACTCGCAACGCGAGAGAAGATGAAGATAAAAGACACCTGAATGTACTTTATTCCTATTTCTCCTGAACCAGGATCCATCCCCGAACTGGAACAAGTTCCTTTCGAGTTCGTATATAACCATACGATGGATTATCCAATAAAATGGGATCTTCGTAGTGATACGGAGTGTCCTGGAGAAATACAAAGGTGATTTAGGATTGGCGAAGAAATACTTGGTTTGGTCGTGAATATCTGTTGCAATTTACTTTGCCCTCTTACTAATCCCTTGCTTTTTCTTAACTTAATACCTTCTGCACACCATCATTAGGCTAATTGGTTTTCTTCATTCCCTACCGGTCGGCACCAGCCTAAGGTTTGGAAGAAGACAATCCAATTTGCGTAATAGGTGTACTACCCCTAAACCAAGGAGTACTCGTAACCTGAGAGAGGGTAAAAGGAAAAGACAACTGAATAATCCCATCCGTTTTCTCCAGAACCGGAAACCATCCTCGAATAAATTCTTTCGAGTTCGTATCTAACCATACGATGGTTTTGTCCAATGGAAGTGGACGTTCGCAGTAATACGGGGTGTCCTGGAGAAAAGGGTAAAAGTAGGAGTGGCAATGAGGTTCGCAACTCAGACAATCCAAAAGCCAGTGTTAAGTAGGTCCGGTCAACTTGGTCACTGAGTCATAGTCTAGGGTCGGGTCAATGGTCGCTGCCAAAGAGAGAGAGAAAAGAAACACTCAGCGTGCACTCTAACCTAGATCAGAATGGTTACCAATTTATCTAATCTGGAATCCTCCCACTGTACCTCAAATTCTTCTCCAAACCTGAAAGAAGAATTAGTCGGGGTCACCCGAGGAGTAAACTAACTCATCAGTGGGAATCGGGATCCAACTATCATCGCATGATAACGTGACGGAATCCGCTCACGGTATCACACTCCAGAAGGTATGCGCATATCTGGCAAGTTTCAGTTCTTTTGAAACTCCCGATGTGATTTCTGCCCCATGCTCTTATGACCTTGGCGAAGGTCAACAAATCATAAGTCACATGTCAAGTTCTACCCGTCATTATCCAGGTTAATTTGAATCCACCCGTACAAGCCCTTGACGAAGGTCAACAAGGCTATACGACTGTCCCAAACCAACGCATCTATCTATGCAGCAGAAAGGTAACAAGCAGCTACCATACACTATGCCTTGACGAAGGTCAACAAACACAGCATGAATACTACGTGCTACCCGTCTGAAACGACGGAGGGCTACGAATGGTTTCTGGCGAAAACCTTTAACGTAATGAACTTGATATCGTTGAAGGAACGGATAGCTTTTTAGAAAATATAGTGACGAAAACCTTTACTAAAGAGGTCACTCCCTGTGAAGGGATCTCGGCTCTTTCCCCGTAGAATGGGGTGCAGGATATTCCAACTGAATACCACGGTGCAAAGCAAAAGTAATCGGCTATAGTGAAGTTAATGCCCTGACGCAAACTTCTGTCCAAGGGGTCACTCCCGGTGAAGGGATCTCGGCCCTTGCCTCGTCGACTGAGGAGCAGGATATTCCAAATGAATACCACGATGCAAAACAAAAGTGAACGTCGTTGCAATAACAGCTTTTTTGAAAAATGTTCCAACAACATCAGATTAGGTTTGTTTTTAACTTGCATTGATCCGAATCAATGCAGTCCCATCAATTGATCACACCAAAAAGAACGAAAATATACTGATGTACGTATATGCCATCCGCATTCGCCACTGGGTCCCGTCATTACCCGTTAGGTTAGCTTACTAACGACAGAGCGGGGACCGGACTAGCGCGGATGCAAAACATATACAACATCTACTAATATATATACCAATATATTATATTCGCTCAAGGCGTGAATAAAATGCAACATCACAGAAATGTACAGCATCACAGAACAATACAGATATCTGGGATCCCCGGGTTTCACAGAGCCACTACTGAAACCCGACGTTCCCCTGGTCGTGTGGATAGCCTGTGCAATGAAATCCTAGACCCCTACGGGCGCGGCAAGTCACCCGCCAAAACCTGAAGCGAGGCAGCCCCCTTCAGCTCCGTGAATGGACCACCCAACACTCCATGGAATCCGGCAACTTGGGCACCCCTCCTGGGTCAACCTGTACCCCCTACGAGTGCGGCGAATAGCCCGCCAATCCCAGAGTGAAGCCCCCTCCGTCTCAATGCCATGAGATGCGGGCTTGTTGCCCTCTAGAACCCGGCCATCCGTGCACCCCTCCGCGGGGTAATCCTAGTATAAAAAATAAAATATACATACACCTGGTACATCGACCGCAACCAGGTCGTGCCCCAAAAGAATAATACAAATAGGCAGTGACGGCAGTCCACATGTCGGACGCTCGCCCCGCAATATCAAATGTACATAATACAAAAGCACAGTACTAGCATTGCACCCAGGCTATCCACCACGACCGATCCGCAACATCACAGCATAAACATAGAACAACAACGTGAAAGTCACGTTCGCAAATCCGTCTAACCGGGCTATAGCAGTTAGACCGGATTTACCGATCAAGTGACATTCACGGTCGCAGATATAATGTAAATACTGTGAAAAATGTGTTTAAAATTTTCCGATTGATCAAACAATTAACAAGTGGGCCCCAAACAAAACTGTAGCAACCACAGAAAACCTGGGCCCAATTTTAATATTCCAAAAACCACATTTATCACTCAGAAACACACTGCAAAAATTTGGGGGGGTGAACAGTTACATACGCGGCGGAAGAGCGGCCAAATCAGGGGTTTGGCCGCCCTTCCGCGGCGGTATGGTGAGCTCGTGCTACCAAATTTTTACAGTAACCTTAAAATTCCCTGCACATCACTCTGAGACAACCTGAAAAATTTTTGGACTCAAAAAAAATTCGACAGAAACTGATGTGCATGAAAAATGCGTTTTCGGGATTTTGTTCGATCGGAAATGTAAAACACAACAAACGAAAGCTAGACGAAGTTAATGGCGAGGCTCTGATACCACTGTAAGTGCACGGCGGTGCCCCGGCCGTCAATCCGACGGCCAAACGCGGAAACGGTGATAAACTTTAATTTTGCGGACTTAGCAAACCGGCACCACCGCGCACTAAACCCCGGATCGTGCCATTAAACTAGTCTAAGCTACTAACAAGAAAGGGAAGAGATGTACCGACTGATCCGAGTCCTCCGGTCTTCATCTCCACTCCGATCTCCTCGCGGGATCTCCGGTCGTCGCCTCCTCGCCGGAAGGGCACCACGTCGCCTGCATCTTTTACGGGCTCCCACCTCAATACCGAGGCAACTCGGGCGCGAAGCTGGCGAATCGACGCGTCCAAGATTTGCTGTAGGAAGTGTAGTGTAGTGTGTATGTCTCACTTTTGGGGTTGGTTGCCATAGGTGGAGGAATGGTATATAGAAAATTGGTGCTTTCAATTTTCTAGCAATGGAATGAGATGAAGAATGAATATACCCAAAATGAATCACTCTCATTTTTCTTCTCTTTTTTTTTTCTTCTCTCTTTCTTTTCTCACTTAGAAAAACCAATGGTGGAGGAAAAATGGAATCAACCATCATATGAACCAAGAAGGAGAGTGAGCGTAGTAAAAGTAGAAAGGTGACCATAACCTTAAACATAATCATCACAAAACTTACATCAAACCTCACTTCATTTCAAATCTAATCCAATCACATAAATACATGAAAAGCAAAGATGCTTATCATATCAAACCTTATGCAAATAAGTCCTCCACAAAGTGTAATTTGCAAAACTGCAAATTACCCCCTCCATCGGAAAAGTCCGGCCGGGAAAGAACAAAGAAAAAACCGGCCGGAACGGAAAGCAAACTGGCAACTCCAGAAAACTGGTCCCGTAATAAATTACAGGAAAACCCCCATACTGTGCATACACACCCGCATCTGTATTCCGTCCGGATACAAATGCAATGAGACAAAATCTACACTGTACTAAACTAGGACCGGCTTAAGCCAAAGCCGGCTAGTTATATCCGTCCGATCCTGATCCGTGCAATACCGCACGCATCTGATCGAACGCTGCCATATAACTATACGGCCACTAGTATAAACTGTCCGATCCTGATCCGTGCAATACCGCACGTATCGGATCGGACCCTGCCATATCTCCATACGGCCTCTACAGCGTTTCGCCCGAAAGCTTGAGTAACTGGAAGTGTGGTGGACTCTAAAGACTCGTCAATACTATGGCTGTGGATTTAACCACTAGCACGTCAGAGGTATAAGCCAATACGTAACGGGCCACCAGCTATTGACTAAAAGGGACGTCGATGAGCGAACTCATCCTGACACCCTACTGAGCCTGTCAGTGACAATATCCGTGCAGTTCGGTCCGTTCGTCTATGAGTATCGCATGGCGGGCCTAGGGGGTTGGTAAAAGTCAGACCCCCAAAAGCGGTACAAGTCGTGTCGGAGTGTAGCCCAGAACACCCTGAGATACTACTGGAATACCTACCAGTAAATCTCCTTGCCTTGGCCAAGGACTTTGTGTAATGGCTCTCCTAGACACAGCACGACCTCACCCCCAATACCGGGAGAGACGAACCCCTGAAGATACGCTCACTGCCTCCATGTGGCTCGGGACTGTACCCAACTAAAACCTGTTTGCACGACTCCTTTGAGCCGTGGTAGGGTAGTAATCAAAGTACAGTGGGAACTCACACGAGACAAATGACGATCCCCAGGTCGATGAACTAACCTGCACACATGTCACCAGGGAACTGCCATCTGACGTCTGGTATATGACCAACTAGCATGATCCCGGCGAGTCCTGTCCGGTGTACTCATAACCCAATGAGCACCTGTATACATCTTAGGTGATCCAACTAACACCAGTGGCTTGTGAGACCGGCCACCGCCCCTCATCGGGGTCTCGACTGTATACACTAGTCTACTAATGGAGTATCGATGCCCAGTCTCGAAACTCCCACGACTAGGGACCTTTTAAGGATAAGCTTATAGACCCCCAGCTCCCACTTATATGATCGCCCTCATACTGCTGGTGGTCAAGCAAGAATCCTAGGGGCTCTATCAACGTGTAATAGCGACGTGTCAGGTCACCTAAACCAGTACACGATGATAAAGGTAAACCAGATAGCATACTATCATCTCGAGTAAGACTGTCCTACCGGGATAGGTCCTCCCTCAATCATTGCAATCACGTGCCAGTGATCCAATAATTGACTCTGAGGGCACTATCTCCAACAATAATATCTCATATCATCAACGTAAGCAAGTATGCGTATCCTGATTGTCGTTGATGTATAGCAACGAAGCCGGCAATACACCACATACTACACTTACGGTCGCAGAAAAGAAAGTGTAAAACTACAACAGTTGGAATCCGCAACCTTTTTAGACATCGCATGCCTAACCAAATGAATTTCTTAGACATCGCACGCCTAACAATTATAAACCCCGCATTTTTGTCTCATTATCGAAAACTCTTTTCAATATCAAGTCGGGCAATTCAACAAGATTCCCGACATCCTGATCGAATGCTCGTCGCAAACTTTAGTAGACGGCCCCACCCCCATGCCGTCGACGAAGTGCACTAAGGCGGAACACCGCTGCCGCGAGCACCCGAACGGATGCTTTTGGCGACGGGGTTCTCCTATAGTCACTTGGTTGGGGCTATGGGGCGTGGCTGTCTATTAAGTTTACCCGGTGAGTATCCGTGTACGCTACGTGATTGCGAAGGACTTTTTATCGCATCAAAATCCCGTGGCAACCGATCAACTGAGACTGAACTGCTAGATTTATAACATTCAAATTAGTTATCTCATAACTACTTTTGGATTCCAAATATTGTATCACATTCCAGATAAAAAGACAGTGTTAAACTTTCCGATCGAATAATCATACACCCAAGATTTCCCAAATATCTCAACACTTGAGCGGAGTTCAAAAAATATCCATCACATGCCACAGTACCAATGGTCCAGCCGTAGAAGGGTCAAGCCAACGCCTCACATGTGGCACGCCGTACTGCCCCAAATCCTAAGGTTTAGAGGCGGTTCAGAAGGTCACATAATCGAGTTAAGGTTTGTGTTCTTCTAAAGGGTCCACCGCGTTACTTGCATGATTTTCCGGAAGTTTCAAATTCGAGAAAAAATCCAACATTTGAAAATTTTCTGACAGGGGAAAAAGTGAGTTATTGATATCCGTTCGAACTTTTTAACAGGTTCTAAAATTATCCGGAAAAACTTAAACGAAGTTAAACTTTCCGATCGGATCAACGAGCTCCCAATACAACCCAGAAAACTCAACACTTGAGTAGAATTAAAAATACCCAGAAGCATCAGGAAATACATAGGGACTTTACTGTGCAAAAAGCAAACAATGATTTCACTGTACGGCCGCGAAACCGCCGCGCGACCCATGCTCATGCCGCGGTTCCGCGGCGCTTTGGGCGAATTATTTGTCGTTTTTCACACAGTTTCATAGAATTCCCTGCTGATTTTTTTGAGTATTTTTAATATGAAAAAAATAGACTTTTTGAAAAATTTCCAGATACTAGGGTTTTACGGGTATTCGGAGTTCGATCGGACTTTAAACTTCGCCTAAAGCTTTAGCTTGGCTCTGATACCACTGTAGGGTTACTAGGCACACACACAAGGGTCTATAAGACATCAACCATGCCCGATTTAAAATTTAGCCGTGCCGAACAACCCTAAACCAAGATTTTCGACTAGAGATTAGGCGAAACAAAGCATGTTAAACACTCTAACACCAAGAGTTTGGGATTATAACCTTTGTAGTCCGGTCCTTCACTTCTAAAGCTCCGTGTTGAGGTCCCTTCGCTGCGATCATCGAGTTTTCGAACTCTAGAGAGGTTCCACGAAGAGAATGATGCAAACTTGCTTCCGATCTTCGATAACAAAGATGATCTACATTGAAGTTTCTTTAACACAAGCTCTCACTCACAAATGAAGTGAACACCCTAATCTAAATGGCTAGGATAGATTAGGATGATGAAGTAGAATTTTAGCTCTCATTTATTTTCTATTTCTCACACTAAATCATCACATAAAGAAAACCTAGAAAGCTTTCTCAAAGCTCAAGGAAGAAGAAGAAGAATAGTAATCCTTTTATGATGAATAATGAAACTCATATCTAAGGTTAGAAATGCAACCATAGTTAAGAATGAATTCTTAACTCATGTAGAGAAACAACCATGGTAAAGGGGTTTGGGTTTGGTTAAGGAAATATCTTCACAAAATATCTTTATGAAAACAAAAGCAAAAACTTCTAGAAGCTACTAGAAGGCTTAACCCTAATCCAAACCCTAACCATATTTAATCTCCACAAAACATATTGCATTAATAACCCTAACATGTTACAATATTATATATCACATATACAATATTTATTGTAACAAAATAAAATAATACAATCAACATATATCGCATATATATCAGTGTATTACCCGAGTGAGAAAAAGAATCTTTTAGTGAGCTTATATTAGTTAATGTAATTTAATATATCAAATATATAACTATACATTAAATTATCGAATCAACACTTGATCCGATAATCCGGCTATTTCACAAATAACCGACTAATATAATCTGTATCAGTTCATCGAATCAACACTTGATCCGATGACCCGGCTATATCACATATACTCGGCCGATATCTCATATCGCGAGAATCTAATACGGTATCGCATACACGCATCATTCTCGGTCCCGCACATATCACATATGTGCTCCTACTCCGTTTTGCCTGAGCCAGGAAACCTCTGTGTAGGACTCTAAAGAATCGTCAATACGCCGGTAGAAGGTGATGATCATATCAAACACCCACAAGTTGCAAGCGGTCAGCTAAACGTAACAGCCACCCAAGTATTGAGCAATCAGAAGATCAACAAGCAAGCCTGTACATTCTCCCGTGAATCCAATCAGTAACACTCCCATACAGTCCGGTCTCTTCGTCTGATATGTCGCATATCTCGCCTTGGGGTGGTAAACGTCAGACCCCAGTAGCTTGATAAGTCGTGTCGATATGAGGTCTATAATAGTTCGAGAAACCACTGATAACATTTACCAGTAAATATCAGCAACCCTGGCCAGGGATTTCCAGTTATAGCCAATCGAACACAGCGCAACATCAACTCCCTATACCGGGAGAGACGAGTCCTATCGCTCATTACCTCCATGTGATTCGGGACTGTACCCAAAAGCCACCTTTTTGCATACCCTCTTGGACATGGTATGATGGAAATCAAAGCACAATGGGAATCACACAAGACCCTATGACGATCTCGGGTCTACAGACTAACTTGTACCAGTGTCACCAGAGAACTGCCATCTGACGTGAGGTATAATACCATCTGGGAGTTTTCGGCGAATCCGTACAGTGTACCCAGTCTCCACTGAGCATCCGTATACCTTCTCTGATGTCAAACACCAATGGATATGAGATCATCCATCGCCCATCATATGGGTCAAGAAGCGCATACGCTAGTCTACTCTGGAGTATCGATGCCCTGTCTCGGTACTCCTACGACTAGGAACATTTGAAGGATGTACTTGGCGACTACTCTGTCCCCACTAGTATGATCCACATCATAGTCCTAGTAGTCAAGTACTCATCCTAAGGGCTTTATCAATATGTAACATAGAGACAATCAGAGTACATGTTAAGATAAAGAGCAACCAGATAGCGTACTATCATGTCGAGTAAGAAAGTCCTCCCTATATATGTCTAAGCATCCACTACAATATACATCGTATGTACAGTAATGGACTCTAGGGCATACATATAACTAACACCTTCTTCGGGTATGTTCATTACCGAGAACTATTTCTCAATATCCTTTACGTCCTGGGTAAGTGATACCAGATTAGGATCCCGCAAATGTAATCTGTTACATGGGCTACAGAAAGGTAGAGGACTGAGAACGGGTGATATGTTTCAAGAGTTTGAAACAGTACAATTGTTGCACGCCAAGTGAGTTGGCAGTTATCACCCTGTATTACCAGAATACTTTGATTCGGAACGAATGTTATTAGATACCGAACCTGATAAACAACATCATATCAGTCTCTTTATTAAGTAAAGAAGGATATAATTTTGTATTGTTGGATAATGTTTTGAACATTTCCTATATCAAGAGTTGATCGGTTCAGGCACGTTATCTAAAAGCATAGACGTTCTAAATCAAACCACAGTTCTTAACGTACAGAACACACACAAGGGGAAGTGTTCAGAAATGAACGAATCCTTCTTTAGGCATTGTAGACTAGGTCATATCAATGCGACCCGACTAGCTAAGTTACATATAGATGCATATTTAAAACTGTTTTGAATTTACATCTTATGAAACTTTCCAGTCATGTAACAAAGATAAGATGACTACAGCTCCGTTTATTGGAAACAGAGAAAGAGTTATTGAACTCTTGGGATTGATACATGCTGATGTATGAGAGTCCCCTGTCTACATATGCCAGGACCGGTTTTTTTGTACTTCATTACATTCTCTGATGATCTCTCAAGATTCAGACATATGTTCTTGATGAAACACAAGTCCGAAGCTTTTGAGATATTCACAGAATATAAGTTAGAAGCAGAGAACAAAAAACGGGTATAAGTATTATGTCCTTTGATGAGATCAAGGAGGAGAATACTTGAGCACGGAATTCCTGGACTTTTCTAAAGGAGAATGAGATTCTCTCTCAGCATTACTCCTCCGTATACACCACAGCATGTCGGTGTATCGGGGCGGAACAATCACACCCTATTTGATATGGTGCGCTCTATGATGTGTACTACTGAGTTTCCTATTTCCTTTTGGGAGTTATGCACTTGAGAAGCTGCATACCTATTAATAGGGTTCAAATCAAATCAGTTGCCTACCACTTCATATGTGATATGGTATGGGAAGAGCCTATCTCTTAAGTGTATTAAGATTTGGGGTTGTCCAGCCTATGTCTAAAAGCATAATCCGGACAAGCTCGAGGCAAAGTCAGTTCTGTGAATGTTTGTTGGATATCCCAAGCATTAGCAAGGGAATATCTTCTACCAAACTAGGGAACAAAAGGTGTTTTTTGTTTCTCAACATGCCACCTTTGTGAAAGGGAATTTCTTATGAAGAAATTAGTGGTCATGAGGTAGAACTGGAAAGAGTTCCAGCTATACAAACTGCAGCTGATGATTTGGTAGAACTAAAGGATTCAATAGTAACCAATGAACCCCAGCCTCTCCGCTGATCTAGTAGGGTTCCTCACCCACCTGAGAGATACTTCAGTTTTTCTATGACAGTGGGAGCGAGGATTGCATCATGAGATGA
The DNA here is from genome assembly GCA_030015575.1 of Agapanthus africanus. NCBI lineage: Eukaryota > Viridiplantae > Streptophyta > Magnoliopsida > Asparagales > Amaryllidaceae > Agapanthus > Agapanthus africanus. The sequence goes on from CM057349.1 coordinate 299,762,445, forward strand.
TGACCCAACTAGTTTCGAGCTGGCCATCAGGAGTGGGACTCTGTAAGAATGGCTGGATTCTTAGCGATCTGAGATGGAATCATTATACACCAACAAAGTATGGACTTTGGTTGCTTTAACTGAAGGGTTAAATCCCCATCAGGAGCAAGTATATCTTGAGAAGATTACTTGGTGTACATGGAAAAGTTGAGACTTTCAAAGCTATGCTTAAGTCCATCTAGATCCTACTTGCCACTGCTACATACCATGATTACGATATCTGGTGGTTGGGTGTCATGACTGCTTTTCTAAATGATGTTTTGGAAGAGAGCATCTGTAAGTACACAGCCAGAGGGCTTCATAGATAGTCGGAGCAGCGAAAACGTGTGCAAGATGTTTTATGTGATAAATCAGGCATCACGGAGTTGGAACGTCTGTTTTGATGTGGTAGTCAAAGAGTTTGACTTCATCAAAATGGTAGATGAACCTTGTATATACAAGAAGGTAGTAGGGAGTATGGTAGTCATCCTCGTAGAGTACGTGGATGACACACTCTTGATAGGAAAGGAGTTTCCAATGCTACGCTTGGTCAATCTCCGCTTATCCCAAGGATTCTCCATATATGATCAAAACGATACCTCCTAAATCCTGGGTTTTGGATCTATGAGATAGATCTAATTGGATGTTAGGATTCTCACTAGGTGTAGTGAGATGGTGCCAATCGATCCTGGGGAGAATCACTGGAAAAGGTTCCAGGGTAATAAGGACGACTGAATGTCAGTCGCAGGCATTGTCTTTACCCTCAGTGGAGAGACGGTATGTTGGAAGAGTTCCAAGCTAGATACCGTGACATACTAGACGATAAAGGCAGGATAAAACACTACCAAGGATACTACCAAAGAGGCAGTCTGGATATATATAAGTTCATAAGATGAACTTCGTTCCAACCATTGTGTGATAATGGAGTTATGGCTTTGGCCTAGGAACCCCCGTCCCATCAGAAATCCAGATATAATTCTTAGGCAGTATCACCTGATCATGGAGATGGTTGATCTCCAGAGAGATCGAGGTTAGGAGAGTAGACACAGAGGAAAACAGCGCGGATCCACTCACAAAGGCCTATTTCCCAGTAGAGACTTTTATGGGATGGTTGAGTATGAGATACTTCAACCACAGCTGATTGTTGGGTATGCGATACCACAACAGATGGCCCTAGTGCAAGTGGGTGATTGTTAGTTATATCTATGCCCTAAAGGCCATTACTGTACATGCGTTGTATATTGTAGTGGATGCTTGGACATATATAGGGAGGACTTTCTTGCTCGACATGATAGTACGCTATCTGGTTGCTCTTTATCTTAACATGTACTCTGATTGTCTCTATGTCACATGTTGATAAAGCCCTTAGGATGAATACTTGACTACCAGGACTATGATGCGGAGCATACTAGTGGGGACAGAGTAGTCGCAAAGTACATCCTTCAAATGTTCCTAGTCGTGGGACTACCGAGACAGGGCATCGATACTCCAGAGTAGACTAGCGTATGCGCTTCTTGACCCATATGATGGGCGATGGATGATCCCATATCCATTGGTGTTTGACATCAGAGAAGGTATATGGGTGCTCAGTGGAGACTGGGTACACTGGACGGACTCGCCGAGAACTCCCAGATGGTATTATACCTCACGTCAGATGGCAGTTCTCTGGTGACACTGGTACAGGTTAGTCTGTAGACCTGAGATCGTCATAGAGTCTTGTATGATTCCCACTGTGCTTTGATTTCCATCATACCACGTCCAAGAGGGTGTGCAAAAAGATGGCTTTTGGGTACAGTCCCGAATCACATGGAGGCAATGAGCAATAGGAGGGGATTCGTCTCTCCCGGTATAGGGAGTTGATGTTGCGCTGTGTTCGATTGGCTATAACTGGAAATCGCTGGCCATGGTTGCTGAGATTTACTGGTAAGTGTTATCAGTAGTTTCTCGAACTGTTATAGACCTCATATCGACACGACTTATCAAGCTACTGGGGTCTGACGTTTACCACCCCTAGGCGAGATATGCGACATATCAGACGAAAAGACCGACTGTACGGGAGTGTTACTGATTGGATTCACGGGAGAAAGTACATGCTTTCTTGTTGATCTTCTGATCGCTCAATACCTGGGTGGCTGTTACGTTTAGCTGACCGCTTGCAGCTTGTGGTTGTTTGATATGATCATCACCTACTGCCGGCGTATTGACGATTCTTTAGAGTCCTAAACAGAGGTTTCCTGGCTCAGGCAAAACAGAGTAGGAGCACATATATGATATGTACGGGACCGAGAACAATACAGATATGTGATACCGTATTAGATTCTCGCGATATGAGATATCGGCCAAGTATATGTGATATAGCCGGGTCATCGGATCAAGTGTTGATTCGATGAACTGATACATATTATATTAGTCGGTTATTTATGAAATAGCTGGATTATCGGATCAAGTGTTGATTTGATAATTTAATGTATAATTATATATTTGATATATTAAATTACATTAACTAATATAAGCTCACTAAAAGATTCTTTTTCTCACTCGGGTAATACATTGATATATATGCGATATATGTTAATTGTATTATTTTATTTTGTTACAATAAATATTATATATATGATATATAATATTGTAACAAGTTAAGCTTACAAATGCAACATGTTTTGTGGAGATTAAACATGGTTAGGGTTTGGATTAGGGTTAAACTTTCTAGTAGCTTCTAGAAGCTTTGCTTTTGTTTTAAGCAAAGATATTTGTTATGATATTTGTGTTGATATTTCTTAACCAAACCCAAACCCTTTACCATGGTCACATCTCTACAAGGGTTAAGTCTTCTCACTTGAACCATGGTTGCATTTCTAACCTCACACAAGATTTTATTATTCATCACAAAAGGATTAGATCGTCTTCTTCTTCTTCTTCTTCATGGAAATGCTTTCTAGCTTTTTCATTAGTGATGAAAGTGAGTGAGATTATGAAAATAAAAGAGAGCATAATTCCTACTTCATCATCCTAATCTATTTCAGCCACTTAGATTAGGGTGTTTGCTTTGCTAATACTTGATTAGTGAAGCAAAAACTTGGGCTTGAGTTTCTTCAAGGTAGATCATCTTTGTTATCGAAGATCGGAAGCAAGCTTGCATCTTTCTTTTGTGGAGCCTCTCTAGAGTCCGGATACTCGATGATCGCAGCGAAGGGACCTCAACACGGAGCTATAGAAGTGAAGGACCGGACTACAAAGATTGTAATCCCAAACTTTTAGAAGTAAAATTGTTTACATGCTTTGTTTTGCCTAATCTCTAGTCTAAGATCTTGGTTAGGGTTGTTCGGCACGTCTAAAATTTAAATCGGGCATGGTTGATACCTTATAGACCCTTGTGAGAGTGCCTAGTAACCCTACAGAGACATACCTAGATCGGTTTTATATGCAGTACGGAACGTCCAAAGAGCATCCGTCAATTTGGTTGACCAATCTTTTCGATTTTTAGAAACAGTTTTCTCCAGAATTTGTTTGATTTGTCTGTTTGAAATCTCAGCTTGCCCGCTCGTTTGGGGATGATAGGGTGTGGAAAGTTTGTGGTTGATTGCATATTTCCGCATCAAAGTATCAAAAGACCGATTGCAGAAATGCGTCCCGTTATCGCTAATGATAGCGCGTGAGTGTCCAAATCGTGAAAAGATGTTTTTTTTAAGAACCTAATGACAACCTTTTTGTCATTAGTGCGACAAGGAATAGCTTCAACCCACTTCGAAACGTAATCAACCACAAGCGATATGTACAGATTCCCGAAAGAGTTGGGAAAGGGACCCATAAAGTCTATACCCCAAACGTCGAAAATTTCAACCACCAAGATGGGTTGAAGTGGCATCTCATTTTTTCGGGAAATCCTACCCGTGTGTTGACACTGTGCACAGGTTTTGCAATAATCAAATGAGTCTTTGAACAAAGTTGGCCAATAAAAACCGCATTGCAAAATCTTCTCCACCGTCTTTCGAGAACCGAAATGACCCCCACATGCCTGATCATGACAAAAAGACAGAACACTCTTGAATTCATCATTAGGGGCACACCGGTGAATGATCTGGTCAGGACAATACTTAAACAGACACGGTTCATCCCAGTAAAAATGTTTTACTTGGGATAGAAATCGATGTTTGTCCTGTTTCGACCGTTCACAGGGGATAAGTCCCGTAGCAAGATAATTCACAATATCCCCGAACCAAGGTTCAGTGGATACATTCAAGAGTTGTTCGTCTGGAAAGGAATCATTGATCGGCAGGGTCACAGGTGAAGAAGAAATGCGCGACAGATGGTCGGCTACAACGTTTTCACATCCTTTCTTATCTTTAATAACAAGATCAAATTCTTGTAATAGAAGGATCCAACGTATTAGCCTATCTTTAGCATCCTTCTTCGCCAAAAGATGTTTCAAGGCGGAGTGGTCAGTGTACACAACAATTGGTGAGCCAATCAAGTAAGGCCTGAATTTTTCTAATGCAAATACAACTGCCAAAAGTTCTTTTTCAGTAGTTGTATAGTTAATTTGAGCATCGTTCAGGGTCTTACTTGCATAATAGATCACGTGTGGCATCTTTTCAATGTGCTGTCCTAAGACTGCACCAACTGCAAAATCTGATGCATCACACATAAGCTCAAAAGGGTGATCCCAATCTGGAGATGATAGAACGAGGGCTGTAGTGAGAGAGTGCTTGAGTGAGTCAAATGCTGCCTCACAATCCGAGTCAAAGTGAAAGGTTGTGTCCTTGGCCAAGAGAAGAGTTAAAGGTCTGGCAATTTTGCTAAAATCCTTAATGAATCTCCTGTAAAAGCCTGCATGGCCAAGAAAGGATCGTATATCCTTGACGCATTTGGGATGAGGAAGGTTTTGAACGACATCTATTTTAGCTCTGTCAACCTCAATGCCTTTCCGTGAAATCACATGTCCAAGCACAATTCCCTCTTGGACCATGAAATGGCATTTTTCCCAATTCAAGGTTAAGTTCTTCTCTTTACAATGAGTAAGAACTGCGTCTAGATGTGATAGGCAGTCAGCAAAAGAATCTCCAAATATCAAGAAATCGTCCATGAAAATCTCCAGAAAATTCTCGACCATGTCCGAGAATATCCCCATCATACACCGCTGAAATGTAGCGGGAGCATTGCATAACCTAAAAGGCATGCGTCTATAAGCATAAGTACCAAAAGGACAAGTGAATGTGGTTTTGTCTTGATCCTTTTTGGCAATAGGGACCTGGTTATAGCCAGAGTATCCGTCCATAAAGTAGTAATAATCTCATCTAGCTAAGTGTTCCAGCATATAGTCAATAAAAGGTAGAGGAAAGTGGTATTTCCTCGTTGCGGCATTGAGTTTTCTATAATCAATACATACACGCCACCCAGTTTCAGTGTGTGTCTGGATTAACTCATTTTCCTCATTTGTTATGACCGTAATGCCAGATTTCTTAGGGACGACATGAATTGGACTTACCCATTGGCTATCGGAGATTGGGTAAATGATACCATTTTCAAGGCATTTGACGATCTCTTTCTTCACCGCATCCTTCATGACGGGGTTCAACCGTCTCTGTGGTTCTCGGGTTGGCTTGGCTTCATCCATCAGATGTATATGATGTTTAACAATCAAGGGACTAATCCCTTTGATGTAAGCCATAGTCCAACCAAACGCCTGCCGATTAGATCTCAATACCGTCAAAAGAGCGTTCTCTTGCTTTGAGGCTAGAGAAGCTGATATGATAACAGGTAAAGACTCGTTCTCACCTAAATATGCATATTTAAGGTGAGAAGGTAAAACTTTGAGATCTAATGCTGGCGGAGCAACTATAGAAGGTGGGGTCTTCGAATGATATTCGGAGTCAAGGAGAAGCTCGTAGCCTGCATAGGATACAGACTCGGAAGGTGAAGAGTCAAGAGTTTCAGACTCAAGCGTGGAAAATGTGTCCTCACTAAGATGTGACAGATCAAACATTGATGTGCTAGTGTCGTCGAGATCTTCAAAGCAAAGTTCATCAACTTCGCAACTTTCGGGAGCAATCTCGTGGACAGAACAGACATCAAGTATATAAGGAGAGGGCTCAGATGGCTGACTTCCAATTGTATAGATGTTCAGTTCAATTGTCATTTTTCCAAAAGATAGGTTCATTGAACCGTTTCGACAATTAATGACAGCATTGGAAGTGGCAAGAAATGGTCGACCCAAAATCACCGGAATTTGGTTCTGTGGGTTCGCTACAGGCTGCGTATCGAGAACAATGAAGTCCACAGGGAATATGAATTCCTCGACTTTAATCAACACATCCTCCAGTTCACCCCTAGGTTTGGTGATTGATCGGTCTGCCATTTGGAGAGTGCAATGAGCTGGTTTCAACTCTCTAATCCCTAACTGCTCGTAAATAGAATATGGAAGCAGGTTAACACTTGCGCCCAGGTCAAGCAAAGCACGGTTGATGTTTTTACCCCCAATAAAAATCGATATCGTAGGACATCCTGGGTCCTTACGTTTCTTTGGTAATTGTGGGGTAAAAGCAGTGCTAACATTATTAGTCATGAAGACCTTCTTTGGCACTTGAGTCTTCCTCTTCCTAGTGCACAAGTCTTTGAGAATTTTTGCATAAGCGGGGACTTGTTGAATAGCATCTAGGAGAGGGATGTTGATGTTAACCTGTTTGAACATTTCCATAATCTTCTCCATATGTGGACTAGTCTTGTTACCTCTTAACTGATTTGGATAAGGAGCTTTAGCAATAATAGCTGGGTTCAACATTGGAGAAGGTGTTGTGTGTGGAACTGATCCCAGAATAGAAGTGGGGATCGTCTTTGGTGGAGTAAAAGAGGTATGCTGAGGTGTCGAGCCTTGAGGAAAACGAAGAATAGGCTCGCAAGAAGGTGGTGGGGTAGAAAATAGGTGTAGAAGTAGAAGTATATGTGGAAGGAAAAGTCTCAGCCGGGGTATCATCGATTAATTCTTCATGATTATCAATCTCTTCCCCAACGTGATTGTTCAGCACTCTTCCTGATCTCAACGTTGTGATGGCATTCACATTGTAGTGTTGTGAATTCCCAGGATTCGGTAGGGGTTGAGATGGAAGTTTCCCTTTTTTATAGCACTCATTTGGGCTTTTAATTGAGCAATTTGAGCTTCCATCAATTTAATACTCTCACTTTGGGAGTCAGAGTTTTTCTGGATTTTATCAATGGAAGATTTAAATTCAGCCGACATTTGTTTCATGAACATTTCAAAAGTCCGTTTGAGTGAAGAGGAATTATCAGTACCGGTCAACTGCAAAGGATTATACGGTGCAGGTGTGTTGACCAGATTTTGAAAGTTTTGTGATTGGTAGAGGTGCTGAGTCAGTTGATATGGCTGTTGTTGTGGTAGAGGACCCCTATGAAAATTATTTTGGTTTGGAACCGTATTTTGATTTTATTGTTGGTTCCAAGCAAAGTTAGGGTGATTCCTCCAACCCTGATTATAAGTGGAAGAATACGGATCGTTTCTAGGTCTTTGTTGGAAAGCAACATTGGTACGCTCTTGACGTTGAAACGGAGAATTTAAAGGACATTCTTCCGTAAGATGAGATGGATCAGAACAGCATCCATAGACAGTTTTGGAAAGTGACATCTGATTTAGGGAGTCTGCTAAAAATTTATGTTCCATAGCTTCGAGTTTCTTTTGCATTGCTGCCATTTCAGCTCTAACTCCTATGGATACATCAATTTGGTGAATGCCACCCCTAGACGATGACTGGTTTACACTTTCCCACTGTAAAGATCTTTCAGCGAAATCTTCTAGAAATCTTCAGGCTTCACCATCATCTTTAGTCATGAAGGTGCCTTGACACATGGATTCAAGGTTCTGTTTAGTGGTAGGATTAATGCCCTCATAGATGATTCTGCACAGATCCCATCTAGGGATTCCGTGATGAGTACATTGAACTAACAGATCCTTGAAGCATTCAAAACACTTTGAGAATGGTTCATTTGGAAGCTGGGTAAATTGGTTTATTTCGCTACGGACTCGAGCTGTCTTATGATTAGGATAGAATTTCTTAAGGAATGCTGTTACGAATTCTCCCCAGTTCGAAATGGAATGTGCGGCTGTGTTATATAGCCACTTCTCGGCTATATTGCACAAGGTAAATGGGAGAAGACGTAAACACATAGCATCCACAGAAAGCTGTGAAGTACCCATCTTTGCACATACATTTTCAAATTTGGTAATAAATACATATGCGTTCTCAGACTCGAGACCGTGATATTTGGGTAGAAGATTGATGTATTGGGGTTTTATTTCAAAATTGTCCCCATTGGCTGGTGGAATGGTGAGACAGGTCGAAAGAGGACCTCGCATAGGATATCATCTCTCTTGGAGAGAGATGCGGGGCGGATTCTGTGCACCTGCGGACGGTGGCAGAGTTGTATTAAAGAAGTTCGATGGAGAATCGTTCATCGAAGTGGGTGTGGTAGGGGGTGCAGAAAAAGTAGACGTAGAAATACCGACTTTGGAGTCGATAGGAGGAACGCAGACAAGATGGGCACTAGAATCCCGTGTCCAGCCGAGCATGCACTAAATGGTTTAGCACAAGTGGCAGCGTTGTGATAATTAAGAAAAAGATGAGTTTGGTGTTTGGTTTTGAAAAATACGGATTTTTGAAAAATTCACACAAACAATGCACAAGCAACCCTAAATCTAGTGGTCACATAGGTCAAGGCTCTAGACCGGTCCTAGACTTCCAGAAGATAAGTCGCAAGATAGATCCTCTACTGCCTCTTTGCCCCTTCTGTGGCCAGGTATGTGCCAGGTAAGTGGGAGGTTCTCCACTACGTAAGTAGTGGGCCTAATTAAGTAACCACTTGCCTTAGACACACTTGCCTTAGACACCACAAAAGAAACGCGGATAAGCAATAGATTACCCACGACCTCTTTCTGTCCTAAGTGAGCGTGACGGTCCTTAGAGTCTTGTCTAGATATTTTTTAGTTAATGAGGGTGATGCGCATGCAAGTTTGTGATTTTTGGGGCCTAGGACGGGTAATGAAATCCCGACCTAATCTGAATTTTGGTCGTGCCCCTTAATTTCCGTGTTAAAAATGCAAACTACCAAGATCAAACACGCAATAATTTTCTTTTTGCGGCGCTGCGAATTTTTGCAAAGAAACCTGCAGAAATTGGTTAATGGAGCAGAGCAGGGAGGAGATAAGAAAGACAGAAGTATACCTGAGAGTTTTAGTGCACTGAAGCCCTCAAGTCACCGTGGATCCACCGCAAGATGCTGCCTACGGCTGCGGTTCAGCGGTCTGATGACGAGATACCTGCACAAAAAATTCAGGAACTGTTCCAATTGCCTCTCTGGACTTTTTAAGATGTCCTCAATATTTTTCCTCTCGCTCCACAGATTCTAGATCTCCTTGCAACAAATCACTACAAATCGTTAAGCGCTTGTTACGAATTTTGATCTAAAAAAACTGATGGAATAATAAATTTTCCAACTCAAATTACAAAAAACAAACAAATTAGCACACTATCCCCGGCAACAGCGCCATTTGATTGATAGTTATCTTCGTGTGTATGGAAAAATGTAAAATATATCACAACCAAAGAAATTTATAATACCGCAATCAATTAACGGTGTCGGTATAGCGCGTTAATAAATACGGATCGTCCACAGGGAAAGTGTGATTTGATCGATCTTATTTTAGTTAAGTTGGAAATTAAAATAGAAAAGAAAATTGTGAAGTTTAGTTTCAAGAATCATCAAGAATTAGGTCTAAAATCAAGAAATGGAAATCAAGAAAATATCCAAATTATTTGAGTTATCAAGATTTGAAGAATGGCTTGTAGGATCCGATTGATTTAATAGCTAATGATGAATCTAATTATTCCTAATCTTATCTATTGATAATTTGTAACTAGATTAATGATGATGATTGAAGATTAGGGATCAATTGAAGAAACTGGGGTTTCTCCTTCACTATCCCTTATTTTTTCAACCATAATCATTCGGATCTAGCCTCTAGCATAAAAAAATCACCGATAATTCGATCCCTAATTTACAACGAAATAATTAAGAAGTTATTTCTCTCCAAATTAGGTCATCAATGATTCAATTTGCTAAGGTTCACAAATCTCATAAGACTTAAGAATTAGTATAAGGATTCGATCATCACTAAATCTATCAATTCTTTCGGATCCTCCACAAGCAGAGAATTTACTCACGCATCATCATAAAACAATCAAGAATGAAGAATATCATAATGCGAGAATGAATAGAAAGTAAGAATCAAGATCTTCACCTTTTATTATTCGATGTTTCGTTACAATACACTCAAAGAATACAAGATTTGAGGAAGAACTAAATCATCGAACTAGCTTCGCATCGTCTTCTTGAGTCACGGATTGTCGTAGATCTCTTGCTCGGATGAAGATCGGCGTCGCTTCAAAAGGCTCGTTGGATGCTTGCTCGAATTTGTACTCGATGAATCTTGATTTGGCTTTTTGAAATGGATTTGGGGCTAGGGTTTTGAAATGCAAGTTGTGTCAATCAACTTGTGGAAATTTGGCTCAATATTCAACAACCGAACAACCTCTTCAATGAAGCCTTAGATGCCTTTTTATAGTCTTTTCCTTTGGCTTCCCCTAGAAGCTAGGTATAGCTTCCCTTGGAAGCTAGGTTGTTATGAGAAGTTTCTAGAAGAAGTTTGTTGGCTAGCTTGCATGAGAAGCTTGGGTGTTAGAATGGAAGCTTCTGGAGAAATCTACATAATTCATAGCGTCTTGGAGAAGCTTGGCCGTTAAAAGGAGGTCTCTAGAAAAAGTTGTCACCGCCGATGAGTCAACTCGGCCGCGGATCGGCCTGACTCGGCTGCGGATCCGCGGCCGTTTGATGGACTCAGCGAATGGAAATTGCTGTACTGAATTGTGTTGGCCTGATGGTAGTTTCCTGATGTCTGAAATCTTATAATTCTTTCTAGTTTCCTGCCAGATACCAACTCTTGGACTTGGTGTATTTTTATCAGCACTTTTGTGATTCCGGCTTTTTAACCTGGAGAATTTCCTGCACAAAATATCTCGAGACAAGGATTGATATATACAGATCAATGCAATTAGTAATAAAACACGTAATTTCCCTTTAGAATGTCGATTATAATTATAACACAGCTTATTTGGTATTTTCTAGATAAATTCTTAATCTGTGTTATAATTACAATAAACACCTATATATGAGTGATAAGAGTAGGGAAATTAACGTGTTGAGAATGCACTATTTTCGACTGATCAGGCCTCAACCAAAGACTTCATCGTCTGGCGCAAGTCCTGCATCTCTGCTTCAAGCCTAGCGATACAATCTATCGAAGGTGGATCCATCTGCTCCGATGCAACGAGCGTGCCATCCTGGTCAGTCCTCGTCCCACACGAGTCTACTCGGACCTCGGCTCTCGCTGCATCACTCTGAGTCCTCATAGTCATCGGCGGCAAAGGCTATAAATGGAAAAGGATTCGATATGAACACGGAAATCGAATCACAAGGATATGTATCATCAAGGAAGGAATTTCAAGCAATTTGTACTTAGGTCACTTTAGGCGGAGTACCGTGATCGTGAGTATGCCGTGGACACACACACACTACGTTACTCTGCTTAAGCTACCTACTCCATCATACCAAGGTCATCCTACACTCCGAAAGGTAAAACCTAGCGCTCTGATACCAACTTTGTCACGACTCGAAAATGGCACGTGATGGCCCTTAAACTACACAACGTCTACAGGCATAACGCAATTTAAGTAAGCCGAAATCCCAGCAATCTAAACCATCAAAAGTAGTAAGAATTAAGAACATTTCTAAAACTTTTGAAATCGCAAACCAAATTCTTTAAAGTCCCACTTTTCTTCCTTTAAAATTTTGACAGCACCTCCTTTGTAAAACAAGCCCCCAAAAACGGGTACACCATAAATATAAGTAAAGCATCCCAAACGGGATCAAAATCCACGCCCAACGGCGGAAAACAACCACCACAACAGATATACGACGCCGTAGCGAAGAAAGAGACGATATAAATAAAACTGCATAAAAGACCTCCAAGTCACAATATGAAAATACAATATCGTCCTCACACCAAGTCTTTAAGTCATATAAGATAATGATAGATGGAGAGTACAGGATACAACGAATATACAACAAGCAACATCGGATAACCGCAAAACCTACCTAAGCAAAACTGCACACTGTCAGGAGAAGCGGTATCCGCAGCAAAAGATGATACGATGGATGAAAATAGCCCTGCCTTTGACTACTCCGGGGAATACCTGCAAAACACTGTGGCACAACGGGGGTGAGTTGCCAACTCGTGAATAGTAAATAACATATGCAGGTAATCGCAAGTATGCACGTACAACGCGAATCTAACATATGCTAACTAATAGCAATAAAAGGTCATATGAATGCAACAGTCATGAAAGGCACACTAGCAGGTACAACTAATACGTGAAGCAATAATATGACAATCTGTATGCTACAATCATGTAAGGTACTCTATCAGGTACTACTAATACACGAAGCAATGCAAATACAATAAATGCGGAGTATGGGATAAAACATGTCATTCCCACGGAAATCCTGACCTCGTGGTAGGACCAAAATCCATCAAGACAATCCAAATCCCAATTTCCCCAAATCAGCCCCCAAATTGGCTCTCATATCATGTAAGTCTCAATATGTCCTGAATGTACAATATCAAGTAAATCTCATATATTCTGAATGTACCACATCAAGTAAGACTCAAATATCCTGAATGTTCAACATCAAGTAAATCTCATATATCCTGAATGTACCACATCAAGTAAGACTCAAATATCCTGAATGTCCAACATCAAGTAAATCTCATATTTCCCGTAGTGTCCAAAAATCGAGTATGTCTCATGAAACCTGAGTGTCCTACATCAACACCCGAAAACATCATGAAACCAGTGCCTAGTAGCGACAAAAAAAACAGGTTTATACGTCCTTCGAATCTTAAGTGCCAAACACCGACACTCTCGATCCCCGTATCGGTTTATACGTCCTTCGAATCTTAAGTGCCAAACACCGACACTCTCGATCCCCGTATCGGTTTATACGTCCTTCGAATCTTTCGATCCCCGTATCGGTTTATAACAAAACTCAGAGTAGATGCATCAAAATATCAAGTAAGGATTAAGAATACTTGCATAGATCAATTCATATATATATTAGCGTCTCACTCCACTAATATATATATATATATATATATATATATATATATATATGTACATTTAACAGCGCCCCACTCCACTGTTATATATACTTAGAAGTATAATATCAGAGAACATCATATGAAATCCATGAATGTAATATATGAAACAGAAAACTGTAATGTAAGCATATAAAGGAAAAGCCGCTATTTAACTGCAACAAGTTAAAATATAAATCATGCGGTTCCTAATTCTCCAAGTCTATAAAATATCAAAGTAATGGTACACATGTAGCTATAACCAAATATATACGTAAACATAAAGGTATAGCATGGTATATGTATCTACCTATCAATAATGGTACAATACCCTATAGGTAATACAGGTAACTAGCATGTAAGCATGTCATGGTATATGTGTAAGCATGTAGGTATACAGGTATGCTATAAGTCATATGCATAAAGAAATATGAATCAATGTCTCAATGTCCCTAACCAACAATATCATATCTATAAGGGTGATGTGCGTGAGATGACAATTATTGACGGTGTGTGGGGCATACAATGAGTGCTCATGCCGTCAATAATATGTGCAGTGTCCTAAGGAGACTAGTCCAAGCACAACAAGTAACTAAGCAATAGGGTGTATGCGCAACTCTAAATATGAAATAGAATATGCGACAAGGTAATGTCATTTCTAGCCCAGACGCATAACGCCATGCGGGCGATTCCCCTGTAGATGTTAAATTTACTCACCAACCGTCTTGGCTAACCAAAGCCAACCACCTGTTTCCTCTTCTTCGCAGCGTCCGAAGTCCTCGCCTGCGAACCTAAAACAACAAAACGATAACACAAGTGTATATCAGCAAACGACCAAAAACACGTACAAACTACGTTTTACCGACACACCAACTCCAAACCTACTCCCAAGTGTTCGTATTGTAGCTAACGTACGTAGCGACACGACGAAACCAACCCAAGAGCAAAACCAGCACGAAGTGCACGGACCGTGTCGGATAACGTATCGCGCGTAGTCGTAACACTAGCAACTACCTATGTGATCCCAGATTTTTCATACAGAGAAAACTCAATAATCAAACATAACCAAACACACCTAAACCAAAGCATAGAGCTACCCTAAAAAACCCAAACCCCAACTCCACTGGAAAACCGATGTCGCCGGAATTCCTTCGTATCGTCGCCGGCCGAGTCCGAGCTCCTTGGGTTCGTTCTCCAGGTGAGGTCCTATGGTCACTGGTACAACACAACTACATTGTTTGGTTTTCGAGTAAAATCACGGGGTCACAGTAGGTCACAGATATCACAAATCGACACTAAAATACGATATTATGCATAAAACTTATCTTTAAACATTATAAACTGAAACTAAAAGTCTACATAACACAAAAACTACATAAAGAACAGATAGGGATCATTACCTAACCGAAAGAACTTAAGGATCCAAGCTATCCAAGCTCCTAGGCATCTAAGAGGCAAAACTTGATCAAAGATGTGATTTTTGTGAAGTTGTGATGGATTTTGTGTGATGGAAGCTCAAGTGTTCAGTTTGAGTGATGAGGAAATAAAAAAGAATAGAGAAAGTAATAAGTGAGAGAGGATGAGAGAGTGTGAGGTTATGAGAGAGGGAGGTGAGTGTAGGGTGAGAGTGAGAGGTGAATGCACCTTGCATTAAAACACCATTAATGCCTTCACACTACCTCATCATGCCACCTCCTTTCTCCAAAACAAATATCTCTCTCTCTCTCACCAACAATTATCAAGAGGATTAAAACTAGGTTAAAGCAAGAAATTAGATTAAAGCAAAGGATTGGATTAGGGTTAAGTGTCATGGTTGCTAATACTAGTTTAGCACAAACAAACCCTCACATTTACATGCCCATAACAAATAATATTAAAATAATAATTAAATGTTATAAAATGTGAGGAACCCGAATTGGTAAACTTTTTACAGTAAACCCGCATTAACAACTAAACTCACACTAACTGAAATCTAAGGCGTTACACACGGCTCTATTGAGTCGTGCAAATAGGTAGTAGTTGGGTGCAGTACCGAAGCACTTGGAGGCAGTAGCGGTTAGATAGGATTCGTCTCTCCCGGTATTGAGGGTATCGCGCTATGTTCGGAACGCCATTACACAAAGTCCCTGGCCAGGGCAAGAGAGATTTACTGGTAGGTACTCCAGTAGTTTCTCATGGTGTTTTGGACTATACTCCGAAACGACTTATACCGCTATTAGGGGTCTGACGTTTACCGCCCCCTAGGCCCGATATGCGATACTCTTAGACGAACAGACCGGACTGTACGAAGATTGTCACATTCAGGCTCAGTAGGAGTTCGGATGGGTTTTCCTCATCGGCCTTCTTATCGACATCTACCTGGGGACTGTTACGTACAGGTAGTACCGCTAGTGGCCTGTAGTTAAACCCACTGCCAGCGTAGTGTCGAGTCTTTAGAGTTCCACACAGAGGATTTCCCAGCTTCGGGCGAAACGAGTAGAGGTCGTATGGTTTTACGACAGGGTTCGATCATATACGTGTACTTGTGCGCGTGTGGTGTTCGAGCGGACAATACTAGTGAGCTTTGGTTTAAGCCGGATCCTAGTATTTGATTATTGGATTAGCTTCGTCTCATAGTATTCGTGTTTTTCGGAACACGGATGCGAGTATGTATATACGGATGAGAGGGGGTATAGAAGGAGACATCTCATTAGGGTTTTGACCATTGACTTGGTCAAAAAAATATGAGGTGGAGAAAAGATATTGTTATTTTTGGTAATTGATAATTTGTGGCATGGCTACTTGGATTGACCATTTGACTTGGATTGACCTTTTGACTCTAGATATTTTGATGAGATATTTTTGACCTAGATATTATGAGGAGATATTTTTGTTGTGCCATGCTTGTGGTCATATCAAGCTAGCCATTCTATTTTCTATTATCATTACCATAAATATTTTCTCTTTCCTCAAGCTTGCTCTCTCCTTCTTCCTCTCAAAAACCCTAGTGTATCATGTGTTGATAATCAAGGGTTAATGAGACTTAGCTACCCAAAATCACACTCTACTCATTCTAGGTTATTTAGTTTAGCACACCAAGTGATCTAGTTGCCTCAACTTGGAGGTTTAGCACAAGGTTGGAACTCTCGGGTGGATCTTCTATGACTTTGAGAAGCCGACGAGGAGGTGCTTTCCATTTCCACTCCAAGGAGCTTGCGAGGTAAACGAGGACAGCGGGAACACAAGAAGGACTTGGAACTTTAGGTATAATCTTCCAACATAGTAGATAATACCTCTTGCTAGTTTGTTAGTTATGGTTTAGCTAAGATCTTGGTGTTAAAGTCGATGTTACCTTGTTGTAAAAATCGTTTTTTTACCCGTTCCGCCTCCCCGCAAACCCGTGGGGTGTGTAACGTCGACTTATAGAGGCAATGAGCGATAGGTGGGGATTCGTCTCTCCCGGTATTGGGAGTTGATGTTGCGCTATGCTTGATTGGCCATAACAGGAAATCCCTGGCCAGGGTTGCTGAGATCTACTGGTAAGTGTTATCAGTAGTTTCTCGAACCGCTATGGACCTTGCATCGGCATGACTTATCAGGCTATTGGGGTCTGACGTTATATCACCCCCAGGCCGCGATATGTGACATATCTGACGAAGAGACCGGACTGTACGGTAGTGTTACTGATTGGATTCGCTGGAGTATGAGCAGGCTTGCTTGTTGATCTTCTGATCGCTCAATACCCGGGTGGCCATTACGTTTAGCAGACCGCTTGCGGCTTGTGGGTGTTTTATATGATAATCACCTACTGCCGGCGTATTGACGAGTCTTTAGAGTCATACACAGAGGTTTCCTGGTTCATGCGAAACGAAGTAGGAGCACATATGTGATATGTGCGGGACCGAGATTAATGCGCGTGTGTAATACCGCATTCTATTCTCACGATATGTGATATTGGTCGGTTATATTTGATATAGCCGGGTTATCGGATCAAGTGTTGATTCAATAAGATGTTACATTTGATATTAGTCGGTTGTATGTGATATAGCCGGATTATTAAATCAAGTGTTGATTTAATACTTTAATGTATAATTATATATTTGATATATTAACTTACATTAACTAATATTAGCTCACTAAACATTTCTTTTTCTCACTTGTATACACTTGGTATATATGTGATATATATTAATGTACATTATTTTGTGTCATTCTTGATGCCACATGCTACATGGGTGTATGAGACTTACACCATGCTTGATATAATGAAGGGTTTATATTTATCTAAGTAATTCAAAATTGGATGGATATTTGTCATGGCTACAAGCTTGTAGAAGCTTGTGGAACCATTGACCAAGTCCACCAATTTTGTTTCACTTGTAGATATTTATTAACCTAACCATTAACCTTAGCCATGGTTCTGTCACGACCCGAAAGAGCACGTGACTGGTCCTTGAACCATATGAAGTCTATAGGACTCCATCTGATCCAAGTAAGCCAAAAGCCCAGAAATCTAAAACCATTTTAAGAATAAGTAAAGAAATTTGTTTAAAGGAGTGAAGAAAAACATGTTGGAAATCAAGGTTTTTAAATAACTAAGCCGAATATGCAATTTAAAACAGTACAGTCTTTTCTAAAAATTTCGGCAGAGTTTCTTTTGTAAAATTGGCCCCGAATGGGGTACAACAAGGATAACAATATATATATGCAATGATAAAGGCATCCCCAAGCGGGAGCTAGCTCTTCGTCAATCGACGGTCACAACCACGCAATGATATAATATACAACGCCAAGTGGCGAGGATCAAAACCAAAAGAAAGCTCAAGCAACAAGAAAACCGCAATACTACTAAGCGCGACTCTATGGTCGAATAATACATCACTAGTCTAGGTCTGAAACAATATACAAGTTTTGGTTGATGGAAATTCTAGATACAATGAAATAAATAAATACAATGGTGGTTCTTGATGCGAAAGAATCCACCTACCAAAAGCAAACCACCCGCAAGAAAGTAGTGTGCCAGAAATGCCGCAACGAAACCTGTACGGCAGAACCTGCAAGAACTGTGGCACAACGGGGGTGAGTTGCCAACTCGTGAATAGAAACATCTACAAGCAGAAACCGAATGCAAGACATAAACCTAAGTCAACGATCAGTAATAATCCATAAGAGTACATCTGAGTGTGATAAGGTGGCAAGGTAACATCTAATCATGTATGTGGTGCCAGGTACTCAGGTAAAAATATGTCATCAGTATAAGGTATGTCTGCATGAAGTAAATATGAAGAAATATCAATGATATCAATACACATATATTAGCGTCCCATACCACTAATATAGGTGTAAGGGTATATATAACAGCGCCCTCATACCCTGTTATATATACAAATGAAGTATGATAAGTGTAAATCCAGTCTGTATATGATCCACATCCGTATATAATCCATGTCTATATATGGGTGGAACCCGTCCACCCGTCACTCACTGACGATAAGCATCATGTATGCAATGTGAGGATATAAACAAATGCATGGAAAAACATCATGAAACCCATGCCTAGCATCGACACGTAAATCCTCCTGTATCGGGCATCCGTCATTCCGGGTCAGCCCTCTCTCAAAGTATATATATCGGGAATCCTTCCGTCCGGGTCATCCCTCTCTCAATACATCGGGCATCCGTCATTCCGGGTCAGCCCTCCCTCTGAGTATACATCGGGAATCCGTCAGTCCGGGTCATCTCTCTCTCAATACATCGGGCATCCGTCATTTCGGGTCAGCCCTCCCTCTGAGTATATATCGGGAATCCGTCAGTCCGGGTCATCCCTCTCTCAATACATGCCTCTAGCACCGAGAAAACACGGGGCGACGCCCCAAATATCATATCAAGGGAACCGGGTTTTTCATAATAGCATCTTTTCTTAAATAATCCCACGGTCCTCAAAATCAGAAATCACATGAAAATCCACATCAAGAATAAATCCAATGCGATGTGCTATGCAATCAATCCATGATGTATGCGACATGTAAAGAAAGGTAATCATATCGGAAATCATGCAACATGGAATAGTAATGTGCATATGTCGAGGGAAACCGCTCCTTTAGAATGAATCATCTATGAATGCAACAGTACTACAGTGCAGTGGCATGGCAATTATCGATGATGAAGTGTGTGAGCCGGCAAAAATAGTGTACGTGAAACATACGCATCATCGATAATGGTGCTGGTGTCCTATCAGCATGATAATAATATAGCAATGAACATATGCCAGCAGTGCGAATAGCATGAAAATGCAGAATCTAATAGTCAACACCACAGTGAAGTATCTACTATGCAAACTACATCTAAGTATAAGGTCGATCAGGAGGGGTAGGTGTGGAAACCACCTAAATCTGAGTCAATGTATATATGTAGATATATAGTCGGTGATCCCGCCTCAATGTCATATCGTAAGAATCCTCGAGTTATGAGTGCGGATCTATCATCAATATCGGCTCGTACGGTAAATCGTCGTACGGCATCCCCAAAAGCTGGGTACAGGTCAACATCTCACTATCTCGTCACATAACAGGTATCACTATCATCAGATCATATAATCTGGGGGTACTACTCTATGTCTAGTACAAATCGATACCGTCAATAAAGTATACATGCGGGGGTAAACACATAACCCAAGCCCGCAAGAATTACAAGTCATATCCCAAATATGAATCATATCAAATCACCGATCTCGTGGCACCAAGCCCACATCATCGACTCATCTCCAAGGTCATCCCATATCATCAAACACCGTGCAAGTACAAGTAATATGCAAGGGTGTGTGTGTAGGTGTAATTCTATTCTAGGGTAAGCGACTATGACTACATTAGTCACTTCTAACCCTACACTATCCATAATACACCTATTATCACAATAACTACATAGTAATCTATGTACGGACTGCGGGGGTGCTATACGCCATCCACCCGACTTCCCCCTGTAGATATAATCTACTCACCTTGCATCATCATTTGCGGACATCACCATGCATTCGCTTGTCGTCCCGAAGTCTTCATGGGTACCTACACAACAAAGTATCGTATATGCGCATTAAAACCAAATCCAAGCCAAAACGATACGATAAGGGGGGCCTATAGGTGAGAACCTATGGCACGCCTTCAAAACCATCAATAAATCCTCTATATCGTCGTATAAATGACAGATAGTCGAGGCAAAACACATTCCACCATTTCAGAATCAAAGATACGGAATACGGAAACACGAATCCAAAATAGCAACTTAGGATATATGTCCCAGATTTTACCCTAGAAAGAATCTGTCAAAACTAGAAGTACCCTGGGTCAACACTACAGGAACTGGGGCTGTGCACAGAAAACGAGGAGATTCCTCACTGGTCTGGCCGCAATTTGCGGCCAGAAAGGGGATTTCGGCGGCCTCAAGGTGGAGTGGGGAGCTAGGGTTTTGGGTGTTGCCTCTCTGGTGCCTGCACATCTTACTGTCCACTCAATATTATTTTAGGGGTCTCGGGGTGTTAGCAGATTCTCAATCACAGTGACAGATTCCAGTTTTTTCCCGATATTGGTTTCTAAAATCCGTATTCTGGTTTTAGCTTCAGGTTTTGGGTTCCAATTCAAACACTAGGGTGTTGGTAAGACCTCTACCGAGCTCAATTTCATAATACAACATAAGTTCCTCTCAAACCCTAACTAGGTTTTCACCAAGTCCATAATATCACACAATATCGATTAAACCTTAACATGGGGTTATAGGAAAGGCAAAAATTAAGCTAATGGTTCAGAAATTACCTCCATTAGCAACTCAAGAAAATTCTTGAGTTGCTCCTAGTGGCCAAAATCCTTGCTTCTTTAGCTCCATGTGTAGATCTAGGGATTTCCCACAATTTTAATGAAAGGAGATTGGGGTTTTGGAGTGATTTTTGAGATGAAGTGAGGACTTGAAGAGGGGAGGAAGATGGAGAAGGGGCAGCAGCAGCAAGCATGGGAGAGAGGGGGAGAAATGAGAGGAGAAAAACAATGGCTAAGGGTTTGGTCAATGGTCCACCTCTCTCTCTCACCTACCCTCTTTCTTTATTCCTTTTCTCTTTTCCCTTTATCTCTTTAAACCATAAACCTTCTCACAAAAATAGTAAACCCCAAATATCATGAAAGAAAATGCACAAGTGTGAGAAAAATGATATGTGCTAGTTTTGCACAAAATTGCCGAAAAACCCGATTAGCGATTTTAATCGCGATTAGCACTAAATTAGTGTCAAACTAATCACAAAAACTTAAAAATGTCATAATTCACTAATTTACCCTATCTTAGAATTTTCCAAAATTTTTCCCAAATTTTTCCTATTTATTTGCATTTAATTATAGATTTAATATTAAAATAATCAATAAAATAATATTAAATTATAAAAATTCCCAAAATTAATATTTTATATTTTTGAAAATGTTACAATCTACCCCCCTTAAAGAAATTCGGTCCCCGAATTTAAATTTAAACCCCCAATACTAAAACAATTTCAGTAATAATCCAATTTGTCGGGGTTCCGAAAACATCAATACAGAGAGAATATCATAAAATGTACTGCTCTACTAGAAATCAATCCCCAAAATGCATATATAAGAATACCCTATGCGTCTGGTGCGCAAGGAATCAAAATATATATATGTGTCAAACAGGTGTAGAAAACAGCAACTAGGCGCAACGGGTGTGCACAAAACATCTGTCGTAGGCAACGTGTGTGCCTGACAGAAAAAAAAATCAGGTGTATGTGACATGCACGAAGAATCCCGATTTAGTGCATCTGGCGTGCACCAAAATCGTATATCAAAACACTAAGGGTGCATGAAAACTACGCTGGAAGTGCAAATCAAATCCCTGCATACAGTAGGCATGAAATCTCAATCAATATCTCAAATGTAATAACTCAGCGCAAAATATATAAATATCCAGTGGGTGCATGAAACCAATATCATGAAACTCAGTCATCAAAACTAAATCATGCAAACAGAACGCCCAAAATACCGAAATCCAAAATGACGGATACGTGATAATCGAATCACAAAATCACAAATCATAAATACCGCGTCGGTAGTTCCTCCTCCAAGGTCGAGAAGGAGTCGGTGCATCCACTGCTAGCAGCGCAGGATATTTACTTGCCTCTTGCTCACGGTCTGGCGTCCTCTGACTCTGGGTCCTTATCTTCCTTGCGGATTTCCTATCTCGCGGTCAATCGGCTCATCGGCCCTGTCAGATGTGCTAACGGGGACGATTCCGTTCTGGCACTTTTCTGGTCACCTCTCGGTCAAACCTCACGACCACTCGTAAGGTAGCATATCACTGGCGTCGGCCTCTGGCTCTGAATGCACGTCACACATCTGATCCTGGGTGCAAACATCATTGCAGCAATGTCCTGGAAGGACTCCTGCTCAGGGTCTCTTCCGATCTTGCCTATGCCGAACCAAACGGAGGCTGGCTCTCCTGCACAACCTCCTTACACCGGAAAGACATCTGTGTCCTCAACATAAAATTTTCTCGGAAACTGGTCACATCCCAACGTCTCTGTAAGCATATCAGGTCTCTAGTCTCGACGGGAAGTAATGGCAGCTCGTCAGTGTCTCACACGAACCTCTCGTCCCGCTGGGTGTGCGCAATACGACCACTCCCGGGTCTAGGTCTCCTCGTATCGTACTCCAGAAAGGTCCTGTCGAGGTTCCTTTCTCAAATCTCATTCCTGCCGAATTGCCCGTAAGTCATCATCCAATGCTGAAGCTAAAGCTTATTCCGGAACGGCTGCATACTTATCGCGCTTCTTTCTGGAAGATATATCCATATACCACGCCTCTGGGTGCGTATCACATCTCTGATGTCGGCGGAGTGGGGCGTCATCTCGTCGAAATAGCTTGCGAACTCTTTTCTTCACTCTGCGTCAATATCGACTGATTCGGACTCGTCTCATCATGGCTGCACGAACTGCGCTCCGACGGCTATGCTCGCATCTGGAGTCTCCCAAGCAGTGTCCCATCACGATATCTGAAAGATGTCGAACCATCCGATCGACTCGTCAGATCCTCATAATCCCCTAAGAGCTCACATCTCGGGTACAGTTTAATAGTATCGAGTACATGCCACAGCGTCGGTGGTCCAGCCGTAGAAGGGCAAACCCAAGCCTCACTAATGGCGCCGAGGAACCGCCGCAAACCCGAAGGTTCAAAGGCTTTCACACGGTCATTAAGTCGAGTTAGGGTTTCATTCTTCTAGAGGGTCCATAGAATCACCTGCATGTCTTTCCGTATACTTTAAACTTGGAAAATGGGCTCCTGACATTCGATCGTCTCTATCGACTCTCAACGAACCTGCGTGAAGTCGTCTCTAGCTGGAAACAATTTATCTGATGACCTCGCATCGGTAACCGAACGAACCACATGTCCTAGTCATTTATCCTCAGGTGACTAGCGACTCACTATCACATCTCCAAGAACATGCTCATGCTGCAGTTGCTCCAACCATCTGGGCGATATCTCGTCATCTGCAGTAGCAACTGGCTCATACGCCTGTACGCCGAACAACGCCTCAATCCTCCAGGAAAGGCAATACATAAGCGGTCATCTCTGAATCAGCCTGCTCTAGATCTGAGTAAGACTCTCCACACTGGAAATCTTCAACTCATCTGGGCCCGCTCCGGCGCAAAATCGGACGAATCACCTTCGTCTCTCAATCGGGTAGACTAGCTATCATCTGTCTCATATCTGCGTGAAAGCTACGGCAATCTCAGCTCGTAAGCTTCGGAAGCGACATCCTGTCAATCTCAGCAATAGCTGGTCCATCTGTCTGCACGGTAGGCGACATCACAATCTCTGAGGTATGCTGTACATCAACAGTCCTCTCTCAACTGGCAGCTCTAACAATGGCCCGATCATCCGGTGCAAGACCAAGCACTCGCCTCCACTAGAGGTCACAATCACCAACACTAACTCGAGACGTTCCCATGTCACCAGAAAACATAATGGTCGGCCCTCGTACCAAACGAGCTCACACCGGCCGTAACCCTAGCAGCAGCCCAAACTGCGCTCAAACATGGTGACAGGAACCTCAGTCGAGTATCAAAAAGAGCACATCGATGGAAAGAAAGGAAACAACAGATCCAAAATGGATACATGATCATAGGAAGGAACAGCATCAATGAAGGTATGATCATGAAACTAATAGAATCGGGGATCTCAACGGATGTATAATCCAGGATATGAAGAGAATCACTGATCTCGAAAGTATGTACATCCTAAGGTTCCTTAAGCCGAGTGGCGTGTCGTAAGTATGCCGCGGAACATACCAACGGTACGTCACTCTACTTTAGTCACCTATTCCATCAACCAAGGGTCATCCTAATACGACGAAAGTTCGGGTCTAATACCCCCTCGACCAAGTCTAAGTTCCGTAAGGTCAAGCCTAAGTTCCGTATATATATAACTCCCTAGGCTCCACATAGTCAAACTTAGACTCGAACCAAGGTCAACCTAGCGCTCTGATACCAACTTTGTCACGACCCGAAAGAGCACGTGACTGGCCCTTGAACCATATGAAGTCTATAGGACTCCATCTGATCCAAGTAAGCCAAAAGCCCAGAAATCTAAAACCATTTTAAGAATAAGTAAAGAAATTTGTTTAAAGGAGTGAAGAAAAACATGTTGGAAATCAAGGTTTTTAAATAACTAAGCCGAATATGCAATTTAAAACAGTACAGTCTTTTCTAAAAATTTCGGCAGAGTTTCTTTTGTAAAATTGGCCCCGAATGGGGTACAACAAGGATAACAATATATATATGCAATGATAAAGGCATCCCCAAGCGGGAGCTAGCTCTTCGTCAATCGACGGTCACAACCACGCAATGATATAATATACAACGCCAAGTGGCGAGGATCAAAACCAAAAGAAAGCTCAAGCAACAAGAAAACCGCAATACTACTAAGCGCGACTCTATGGTCGAATAATACATCACTAGTCTAGGTCTGAAACAATATACAAGTTTTGGTTGATGGAAATTCTAGATACAATGAAATAAATAAATACAATGGTGGTTCTTGATGCGAAAGAATCCACCTACCAAAAGCAAACCACCCGCAAGAAAGTAGTGTGCCAGAAATGCCGCAACGAAACCTGTACGGCAGAACCTGCAAGAACTGTGGCACAACGGGGGTGAGTTGCCAACTCGTGAATAGAAACATCTACAAGCAGAAACCGAATGCAAGATATAAACCTAAGTCAACGATCAGTAATAATCCATAAGAGTACATCTGAGTGTGATAAGGTGGCAAGGTAACATCTAATCATGTATGTGGTGCCAGGTACTCAGGTAAAAACATGTCATCAGTATAAGGTATGTCTGCATGAAGTAAATATGAAGAAATATCAATGATATCAATACACATATATTAGCGTCCCATACCACTAATATAGGTGTAAGGGTATATATAACAGCGCCCTCATACCCTGTTATATATACAAATGAAGTATGATAAGTGTAAATCCAGTCTGTATATGATCCACATCCGTATATAATCCATGTCTGTATATGGGTGGAACCCGTCCACCCGTCACTCACTGACGATAAGCATCATGTACGCAATGTGAGGATATAAACAAATGCATGGAAAAACATCATGAAACCCGTGCCTAGCATCGACACGTAAATCCTCCTGTATCGGGCATCCGTCATTCCGGGTCAGCCCTCTCTCAAAGTATATATATCGGGAATCCATCCGTCCGGGTCATCCCTCTCTCAATACATCGGGCATCCGTCATTCCGGGTCAGCCCTCCCTCTGAGTGTACATCGGGAATCCGTCAGTCCGGGTCATCCCTCTCTCAATACATCGGGCATCCGTCATTCCGGGTCAGCCCTCCCTCTGAGTATATATCGGGAATCCGTCAGTCCGGGTCATCCCTCTCTCAATACATGCCTCTAGCACCGAGAAAACACGGGGCGACGCCCCAAATATCATATCAAGGGAACCGGGTTTTTCATAATAGCATCTTTTCTTAAATAATCCCACGGTCCTCAAAATCAGAAATCACATGAAAATCCACATCAAGAATAAATCCAATGCGATGTGCTATGCAATCAATCCATGATGTATGCGACATGTAAAGAAAGGTAATCATATCGGAAATCATGCAACATGGAATAGTAATGTGCATATGTCGAGGGAAACCGCTCCTTTAGAATGAATCATCTATGAATGCAACAGTACTACAGTGCAGTGGCATGGCAATTATCGATGATGAAGTGTGTGAGCCGGCAAAAATAGTGTACGTGAAACATACGCATCATCGATAATGGTGCTGGTGTCCTATCAGCATGATAATAATATAGCAATGAACATATGCCAGCAGTGCGAATAGCATGAAAATGCAGAATCTAATAGTCAACACCACAGTGAAGTATCTACTATGCAAACTACATCTAAGTATAAGGTCGATCAGGAGGGGTAGGTGTGGAAACCACCTAAATCTGAGTCAATGTATATATGTAGATATATAGTCGGTGATCCCGCCTCAATGTCATATCGTAAGAATCCTCGAGTTATGAGTGCGGATCTATCATCAATATCGGCTCGTACGGTAAATCGTCGTACGGCATCCCCAAAAGCTGGGTACAGGTCAACATCTCACTATCTCGTCACATAACAGGTATCACTATCATCAGATCATATAATCTGGGGGTACTACTCTATGTCTAGTACAAATCGATACCGTCAATAAAGTATACATGCGGGGGTAAACACATAACCCAAGCCCGCAAGAATTACAAGTCATATCCCAAATATGAATCATATCAAATCACCGATCTCGTGGCACCAAGCCCACATCATCGACTCATCTCCAAGGTCATCCCATATCATCAAACACCGTGCAAGTACAAGTAATATGCAAGGGTGTGTGTGTAGGTGTAATTCTATTCTAGGGTAAGCGACTATGACTACATTAGTCACTTCTAACCCTACACTATCTATAATACACCTATTATCACAATAACTACATAGTAATCTATCTACGGACTGCGGGGGTGCTATACGCCATCCACCCGACTTCCCCCTGTAGATATAATCTACTCACCTTGCATCATCATTTGCGGACATCACCATGCATTCGCTTGTCGTCCCGAAGTCTTCATGGGTACCTACACAACAAAGTATCGTATATGCGCATTAAAACCAAATCCAAGCCAAAACGATACGATAAGGGGGGCCTATAGGTGAGAACCTATGGCACGCCTTCAAAACCATCAATAAATCCTCTATATCGTCGTATAAATGACAGATAGTCGAGGCAAAACACATTCCACCATTTCAGAATCAAAGATACGGAATACGGAAACACGAATCCAAAATAGCAACTTAGGATATATGTCCCAGATTTTACCCTAGAAAGAATCTGTCAAAACTAGAAGTACCCTGGGTCAACACTACAGGAACTGGGGCTGTGCACAGAAAACGAGGAGATTCCTCACTGGTCTGGCCGCAATTTGCGGCCAGAAAGGGGATTTCGGCGGCCTCAAGGTGGAGTGGGGAGCTAGGGTTTTGGGTGTTGCCTCTCTGGTGCCTGCACATCTTACTGTCCACTCAATATTATTTTAGGGGTCTCGGGGTGTTAGCAGATTCTCAATCACAGTGACAGATTCCAGTTTTTTCCCGATATTGGTTTCTAAAATCCGTATTCTGGTTTTAGCTTCAGGTTTTGGGTTCCAATTCAAACACTAGGGTGTTGGTAAGACCTCTACCGAGCTCAATTTCATAATACAACATAAGTTCCTCTCAAACCCTAACTAGGTTTTCACCAAGTCCATAATATCACACAATATCGATTAAACCTTAACATGGGGTTATAGGAAAGGCAAAAATTAAGCTAATGGTTCAGAAATTACCTCCATTAGCAACTCAAGAAAATTCTTGAGTTGCTCCTAGTGGCCAAAATCCTTGCTTCTTTAGCTCCATGTGTAGATCTAGGGATTTCCCACAATTTTAATGAAAGGAGATTGGGGTTTTGGAGTGATTTTTGAGATGAAGTGAGGACTTGAAGAGGGGAGGAAGATGGAGAAGGGGCAGCAGCAGCAAGCATGGGAGAGAGGGGGAGAAATGAGAGGAGAAAAACAATGGCTAAGGGTTTGGTCAATGGTCCACCTCTCTCTCTCACCTACCCTCTTTCTTTATTCCTTTTCTCTTTTCCCTTTATCTCTTTAAACCATAAACCTTCTCACAAAAATAGTAAACCCCAAATATCATGAAAGAAAATGCACAAGTGTGAGAAAAATGATATGTGCTAGTTTTGCACAAAATTGCCGAAAAACCCGATTAGCGATTTTAATCGCGATTAGCACTAAATTAGTGTCAAACTAATCACAAAAACTTAAAAATGTCATAATTCACTAATTTACCCTATCTTAGAATTTTCCAAAATTTTTCCCAAATTTTTCCTATTTATTTGCATTTAATTATAGATTTAATATTAAAATAATCAATAAAATAATATTAAATTATAAAAATTCCCAAAATTAATATTTTATATTTTTGAAAATTTTACAGGTTCATTCTCTACATGGGTTAGTGTATGACACTAACTCACCCATGGTTGCTATTCTCACCTCATGAGTTTCATTCTCATCTACACTTCATCTTCTTCTTCCTCATGAAAAAGCTTTCTAGCTTTTGAAATGGTGAAGAAATATTGTGAGAAAAATAAATCTAAAGTGAACCCAATTTCTACTTCGTCATCCTCTACTATATTAGCCATTTAGTTTAGGGTGTTTGCTTCGCTAATCTACCATTAGTGAAGAGGTAGCATGAGCTTGAGTCTCCTCGACGTAGATCATCTTTGACTTCGAAGATTTCGAGTAAGCTTGTTCATTTCTTCATGTGAACCCTTACTAGAGTTCGGGTGTTCACTACTTGGAGCGAAGGGACTACTACACGGAGCTTTAGAAGTGAAGTACCGGTCTACAATGGTTGTATTCCTCATTCACTTAGATGTAAAGTTGTTTGCATTGCTAGTTCGTCTAAATCTCTAGTTATGATTCGAGGGTTAGGGTTCTTTAGTACGGCAAAAATTTGAAATTGGCATGGACGATGCCTCCCGAAACCTTGCTGCCGCGCTACGTAACCCTACAATACCCACAAAACATCAGCGGCACTAGCTGTACGTAACGACTCCCAGGTATTTAGCGATCAGAAGATCAACAAGCAAGCCTGCTCATACTCCTGCGAATCCAATAAGTAACACAACCGTACAGTCCGGTCTCTTTGTCTGATATGTCGCATATCTAGCCTGGGGGTGGTAAACGTCAGACCCCAATAGCTTGATAAGTCATGCTGATGTGAGGCCCATAACGGTTCGAGAAACTACTGATAACACTTACCGGTAGATCTTAGCAACCCTGGCCAGGGATTTCTTGTTATGGCCAATTGAGCATAGCGCAATATCAACCCCCAATACCGGGAGAGATGAAATCCCCTCCTGTCGCTCATTGCCTCCATGTGACTTGGGACTGTACCCAAAAACCACCTGTTTGCATGACTCAGTAGAGCCGTGGTAGGGTGGAAATCAAAGCACAGTGGGAGACACACAAGACTCTATGACGATCTCGGGTCGACAGACTAGCCTGTACCAGAATCACTAGAGAACTGCTATCTGACGTGAGGTTTAATACCATCTAGGAGTTCTCGGCGTGTCCTGTTCAGTGTACCCAGTCTCCACTGAGCACCCGTATACAATCTTTGATGTCAAACACCAATGGATATAGGATCATCCATCGCCCATCATATCGGTCAAGAAATGTATACGCTAGTCTACTCTGGAATATCGATGCCCTGTCTCGACACTCCCATGACTATGAACAATTAAAGGATGTACTCACAGACTACCCAGACCCCACTATTATGATCTCAATCATAATCCTGGAAGTCAAGTACACATCCTAAGGGCTTTATCAACATGTAACAGAGAGACATGGAGTGTACATGTTAAGTAAAGAGTAACCAGATAGCATACTATCATGTCGAGCAAGAAAGTCCTCCCTATATATGTCCAGGCATCCATTATAATATATAATCATGTACAATAATGGCCTCTAGTGCATACATATAACTAACAATCTCCCACTAGCACTAGGGTTATTTGTGGTAGTATCTCATACCCAACGTCCCATAAAAGTCTCTCTTGGAAAAGGCCTTCGTGTGTGGATCCACCGTGTCATTCTTCAAGTCAACTCTCCTAACTTTGATCCTCTGGAGATCAACCATCTCCCTGATCAGGTGATACTGCCTTATAATATGTCTGGATCACTGATGGGACCGGGGTTCTTAGGCCAAAGCCACAACTCCATTTTTGTCATAATAACAATTATTGGACACTCAATGGTAGGAACCATGTTCATCTCATGAACAAGAAATATCTAGACAGCCACTTTGGCAGCATCGTTGGTAGCGATGTATTCAGCCTTTATCGTCTAGTTTGCCACGGTATTTAGCTTGGAACCCTTCCAACATACCATCCCTCCACCGAGGATAAAGACAGAGCCTGAGACGGACTTTCAGTCGACCTTATCACTCTGGAAGCTCGAATTGGTAAAGGACTCCCTCTGGAGTTCACTTTTACCTAAACACTAAGAACATTTATTTAGTGCTTCTCAAGTACTTAAGAATGTCCTTCACAGCTATCCAGTGATTCTCCAAAAGATCTGATTGATTCCTGATCACTACACCTAGTGAGTTAGCTACATCTGGTCTGGTGCATAACATCGCATATATGATAGAGCCTAGTGCCGAAGCATAGGGTATCCCTTGCATGCGAGCTCTCTCCAAATCAGTCTTGGGAGACATCTATTTGGAGAGAGTGATTCATGAGTAAGTGGGCGAACCACCATGCTCAGAATATTCGATACTAAACCCCTTTAGTATGGTGTTAATGTACCTGGATTTGGGACACTCCCAAGATCCAATTAGATCTATCCCTATAGATCATAATCGATAAGATGTAGTAGGTATCACCCAGATCTTTCATGGAGAATTCTAGTGATAAGAGGAGCTTGACCGAATGTAGCATAGGAAACCCATTTCCTATCAAGAGTATGTCATCTACGTATAATACGTGGAAGACAACCTTACTATCTACAACCTTCTTGCATATACAAGGTTCATCTACCTTTTTGATGAAGTCAAACTCTTTGACTGCCATATCAAAAAAGATGTTCCAACTCCGCGATACCTGCTTTAATCCTGATGGACTTAAGCATAGCCACTGAAAGAAAAGTTTTCATCATAATCCACACCTGGTTATTGACGAAAACGTTTTACTACAAGTTTAGCTTCGAAAGTCTCAACTTTTCCATTTACCCCAAGAGTCTTCTAAAGATCCACTTGCTCCCGATGGGTTTTACCCCTTCAGGTGCAACATTCAAAGTCATACTTTGTTGGTGTACATGGATTCCATCTCAGATTGCATAGCATCCATCCATTTCACAGAGTCCCCATTTATGATGGCCT
Source organism: Agapanthus africanus (assembly GCA_030015575.1). Lineage (NCBI taxonomy): Eukaryota > Viridiplantae > Streptophyta > Magnoliopsida > Asparagales > Amaryllidaceae > Agapanthus > Agapanthus africanus. Next base: position 299,794,240 of record CM057349.1, read on the forward strand.
ACTCGAAACTAGTTGGGTCATCATCAACCATGATGCAATCCTCGCTCCCACCGTCATTGAGAAAACCGTAGTATCTCTCAGGTGGATGAGGAACCCTACCAGATTCACGGAGAGGCTGAGGTTCGTTGGAGACTATTGAATCCTTTGGTTCTACTAAATCATTAGTTCCAGTTTGTATAGCTAGAACTCCTTCTAGTTCTACCTCATGACCACTAATTTGTTTTTCGAAAAAGGTGGCATGTTGAGAAACAAAACACATTTTGCTCCTCAGTGTGGTAGAAGATATACCCTCACGAATGTTTGGGATATCCAACAAACTTATACAGAACTGACCTTACCTCGAGCTTGTCCGGATTTTACTTTTCAACATAGGCCGGACATCCCCATATCTTAACTCGTTTAAGAGATGGTCTCTTCCTATTCCATATCTCATATGGAGTGGTAGGCACAGATTTGGATGGAACCCCATTCAATAGGTATGCAGCTTCTCAAGTTCATAACCCCCAAAAGGAAACAGGTAACTCAGCAGTACTCATCATAGAGCACGCCATATCTAATAGGGTGCGATTCCTCCATCCCGATACACCGTTGTGCTGTGGTGTACACGAAAGAGTAAGCTGAGAGAGAATCCCATTCTCTTTTTAGAAAATTCAGGAACTCCATGCTTAAGTATTCCCTTCTTCGATTAGATCGAAGGACTTAATACTTTTACTCGTCTGGTTCTCAACTTCAAGCTTATATTCCTTGAATTTCTCAAAAGTTTCAGACATGTGTTTCAACAGGAACATATGTCCGAATCTTGAGAGATGGTCAGTGAATATAATGAAGTATGAAGAACCAACCCTGGCATTTGTAGACATAGGACCGTATACATCACCATGTATCAGTCCCAAGAGTTCAGTAACTCTTTCTCTGTTTCTAGTAAACGGAGTATTTGTCATTTTACCTTTGAGATAAGACCGGAAAGTATCATAAGATAAAAATTCGAACAGATTCTAATATTCATCCTTATGTAACTTAGCTAGTCTTGTCGCATTGATATAACCTAGTCTACAATTCCACAAAAAGGATTCATTCATTTCTGAACTACTCCTCTTGTGTGTGTTCTATATACTTTGAACTGTGGTTTGATTTAGAACATATATTCCATTACATAACGTGCCTAATCCAATCAACTCTTGATTAAGGACAATGTTCACAATATTATCGTTCAATACAGAATTACATCCTTCTTTAACTTAATAAAGAAACTGATGTAATGTTGTATATCAGGTTCGGCATGTAATAACATTTGTTCAGAATCAATGTATCTACCATTTGGTAATACAAGATGATATTTGCCAACTAGTTTGGCTGCAACACTTGCACCATTCTCTACATTTAGAGACATATCACCCAATCCCAGTTCTCTACCTTTTCTGTAGCCCATGTAACAGATTACATATGTGGGATCCTGATCCGGTATCTCATACCTAGGACATAAAGGATACTGAAAAACAGTTCTCGGTAACGAACACACCCGAAGAATATGCATCAACATGCTTTTTTCTTGATTGGGTGGCATGGGAATCCTGGTATTCCCCTATTTTCTGCTCAGATTAATAACAATCATAAGGTAGAGCGGAACCAACGCTCCCCAGCTCAGTATAATAAGCAGGTTCGGTCAATACATCCATATTATTATCTTGATTAAGGCATGTCACGGTCGCTACCAGGAGAGAGAGAGAGAGAAGAAAACACTCTGCGTGCTCTCTTGCAAGATTAGATTAGTTATTATTTTATCTAATCAGGATGTCTCCCACTGTTTTTATCAAATCTTCCTTCAAAACCTAAAAAAAAAGACTAGCCGGGATTAATTATACCTTACAAGTTCACTAACCGTTCAGTCAGGCCAGTGTCGATACTTTGAGGAAGGTTCCCCGTGCTTTCGCACGGACCTAATTAAAGTAAACCTCATTTTCCCAGAGGCATAACCTCGTTGACACCTTCCTAGACACCTAATAGGTTAGCTAATTGTAAAGTGCAAAACTCTCCTAGGAGTAATATTTACTCGCAGTGGGTATCGGGATCCAACTATCTCATAGAACGTATGGAATCTCATTGCAAATTTCAATACTTGAAACTCCCGATAATGGTTTTTACCCCTAGCACTTATGACCTTAACTATGGTCAACATATCATAAGCACTAGTCAAGTTCTACCCGTCATTTTGTGATTAATTAGACCCACTCATATGACCCTTAACTATAGTCAACATAATCACATGAATGTCCTAACTAATCGCATCATATGCTGTGTAGGAAGACATCACTTAGCTACCGTACACTGCGCCTTAACTATAGTCAACATACGCAACACGAATACTAAGTACTCTACTTCCTAAAATCACGGAGGGTTGCGGATGGTTTTTATGAAAACCTTTAACGCTTTGAACTTGATATCGTTGTAGAATCAAATAGTTTTAAAAGGAGTGGCTTAAACTCCGCATTTTGAAACATTCTTCTTCATAAAAAGTGTTGGGTTTCCCTTGCACCTAGTCTAGGGTTTGGTAGCATCACACATGCCATTTTAAAAATTAGAGAGGTGCAAAGCAAACAAACCATGAATCTTTACTAGAATATTTAGGGTAACAAGTTTTGTATCACAAACAAAGAACAATCTATCACTAAGAGTAGAGATTACAACCTTTGTAGTCTCTCTTTGGTGCCTCCTTGGACCTTTGAGAGTTTGAAACGGATCGCTAGCAACCTTCCTTATCCACGATGATCCACCCGAAGTCCTTTTGCCCAAAGCTCCTTGCTTTACTTGATCCATGGAAGAAGTGTAGCAAACACCCTACACAAATGGGCTAGTTGTGTGTAGAATGATGAGGTGGTTTGTATTCTCTAATCAAAACCTTTTCTTTTTATCACCCTCACTCAAGAGAAAACTCAAGAGAGCTTGGAGGAAGAAGAAGATGATGGCAAAAGCTTTTGTCAAAAAGATAATCATCAGCTTAAAGGAAAAATGAGAAAAGAAAGTATATATATTTTCCTTCTCTCATCACAAACCATGGTTAACTAATATCTAGATATTTTGCATATGGGTTAAAGTCCAAATGGAAAAATCAACCATGGGTCAAAGCTAGGTCAAAGTAAAGAAGTGTGTAGAAAAACCCATTAATGATTTAATTTCCATTTGCCTTTTTAACCAAATACAATATATATATATATATATATATATATATATATATATATATATATATATATTAGTGAACCATGTGAGTGTTATATTGCTACCAATTGTGTATCATCAACCATGACACTATGCATGTATGTGTCCATGTACATCAACATGTGCATACATGCATGCATACATCTTCAACAAAGAAAAGGGTTTAAATAAAGAATTAAACTAAAAGTCAAATGTTAAATCAACACTTGATTTAACAAACCGGTCATTTCACATACGACCCGACCGATAGAAAAACGCCCGATTAACATACGGTATCACATTCTCGCATTTAATCGGGTCCCCGCGCATATCTCATATGCACACCACATCGTTTCGCCTGAGCTAGGAAACTCCTGCATGGGACTCTAAGACTCGTCAATACGCCGGCAGTAGGTGATGATCATATCAAACACCCACAAGCCGCAAGCGGTCAGCTAAACATAACGGCCACCCGGGTATTGAGCGATCAGAAGAAAACCAGCGAAGCTGTCAAAACTCCCGTTGAGCCAATCAGTAACACTACCCGTACAGTCCAGTCTCTTCGTCTGATATGTCGCATATCCAGTCTAGGGGTGGTGAACGTCAGACCCCAGTAACCGATAAGTCGTGTCGATGTGAGGATCATAACAGGTTGAGAAACGACTGATAACTCTTACCAGTAAATCTCCATAACAGCCCTGGCCAGGGACTTCCAGTTATCGCCAATCGAACACAGCGCAACATCAACTCTCAATACCGGGAGAGACGAAACCCCTCCTTTCGCTCATTGCCTCCATGTGATTCGGGACTGTACCCAAAAGCCACCGTTTTGCACGACCTCTTTGACGTGGTAAGGTAGAAATCAAAGCACAGTGGGAATCACACAAGACTCTATGACGATCTCGGGTCTACAGACTGACTTCTACCAGTGTCACCAAAGAACTGCTATCTGATGATAGGTATAATACCATCTAGGAGTTCTCGGCGAGTCCGTTCAGTGTACCCAGTCTCCAATGAGCACCCGTACACCATCTTTGATATCAAACACCGATGGATATGAGATCATCCATCGCCCATCATATGGGTCAAGATGCGTATACGCTAGTCTACTCTGGTGTATCGATGCCCTGTCTCGATACACCCTCGACTAGGAACAGTTATAGGATGTACTCTTGGACTACTCTGGCCCCACTAGTATGATTTACATCATAGTCCTAGTAGTCGAGTACATATCCTAAGGGCGTTATCAACATGTGAGAGCAAGACAGTAAACCAATACAAGTCAACATGTTTAGACAAAGTGAAACCAGATAGCATACTATCATATCGAGCAAGAAAGTCCTCTCTATATATATCCAAGCATCCACTATAATATACATCATATGTACAACAATGGCCTCTAGGGCATATATACAACTAACAATCTCCCACTTGCACTAAGGTCAGCTGTTGTAGTATCTCATACCCAACATCCCGAAGAGTCTTTCAAACTGTATCTGGGGTATGGCCTTCGTGAGTGGATCCGCAGTGTTTTCCTTCATGTCAACTCTCCTGACCTCGATCTCGCGGCGATCAACTATCTCCCGGATCTGGTGATACCGCCTCAGAATATGTCTGGACTTCTGATGGGACCTTGGTTCCTTGGCCAAAGCCACAGCTCCATTGTTATCACAATACAAAGGTATTGGATGCTCAATGTATGGAATCACACCATGTTCAGTGATGAACTTCTTCATCCAGAAAGCCTCTTTGGCAGCATCGTTGGCAGCGATGTATTCTGCCTCCATTGTTGAGTCTGCCACGATTACTTGCTTGGAACTCTTCCAACAAACCGCCCCTCCATTTGGGGTAAAGACAAATCCCGAATGCGACTTTGAGTCGTCCTTATCACTTTGGAAGCTCGAATCGGTAAAGGACTCCACCTGGAGTTCTCCGTTAACATACACCAAGAACATCTCCTTAGTCTTTCTCAAGTACTTGTGAATGTTCTTCACAGCTGTCCAGTGACTCTCTCCTGGATCTGCTTGATACCTACTCACTACACTTAGTGAGTATGCTACATCGGGTCTGGTACATAGCATCGCGTACATGATAGAGCCTACTGCCGAAGCATAGGGTATCCCTTGCATGCGAGTTCTCTCCAAATCAGTCTTAGGAGACATCTTTTTGGAGAGAGTGAGTCCAGAGATCGTGGGTTGGTTCCCACGCTTGGATTCTTCCATACTAAACCTCTTTAGTATGGTGTCAATGTACCTGGATTGGGACAATCCCAGTATCTGTTTAGATCTATCTCTATAGATCTTAATCCCCAAAATGCATGAGGCATCACCTAGATCTTTCATTGAGAATCTATGTGATAAGAAGAGCTTGACCGAGTGCAGCATAGGAACATCATTTCCTATCAAGAGTATGTCATCCACGTACAGTACGAGGAAGACAACCTTACTCTCTGCAACCTTCTTGTAAATACAAGGTTCATCTATGTTCTCGATGAAGTCAAACTCTTTGACTACAACATCAAAATTGATGTTCCAACTCCGCGATGCCTGCTTTAACCTGTAGATGGATTTAAGAAACTTGCACACTTTTTCGCTGCTCCCACTGTCTACGAAGCCCTCTGGCTTAGTCATATACACGCACTCCTCTAAATCACCATTTAGAAAGGCGGTCTTAACATTCATCTGCCAGATTTCGTAGTCATGGTATGCAGCAATGGCAAGTAAGATCCAGATGGACTTAAGCATAGCCACTGGAGAAAATGTTTTGTCATAATCCACACTTGGTCGTTGACGAAAACTCTTTGCAACAAGTCTAGCTTTGTAAGTCTCAACTTTTCCATCTACACCAAGTTTCTTCTTAAAGATCCATTTGCTCCCAATGGGTTTTACCCCTTCAGGAGCAACTTCCAAAGTCCATACTTTGTTGGTGTACATGGATTCCATCTCAGATCGCATTGCATCCAGCCATTTCACAGAGTCTCCACTTGTGATGGCCCGCTCGAAGCTAGTCGGGTCATCATCTTCAATGATGCAATCCCCGCTCCCACCATCTATGAGAAAACCGTAGTATCTCTCAGGTGGATGAGGAACCCTATTAGATCGGCGGAGAGGCTGGGGTTCGTTGGGAACTATCGAATCCTCTGGCTTTACCAAATCTTCTGTCATAGTTTGTGTCGCTGGAACCTCTTCCAGTTCTACCTCATTGCCACTAATTTCTTTCTCAAGAAATTCCTTTTCCAAAAAGGTGGCATGTCGAGAAACAAACACTTTTTGTTCCTCGGTGTGGTAGAAGATATACCCTTATGAGTTTTTGGGATATCCTACAAACTTGCACAGGACAGACCTTGCCTCGAGTTTTTCCGGATTGCGCCTTTTGACATAGGCCGGACAACCCTATAGCTTAACATACTTAAGAGATGGTCTCTTCCCCTTCCATATCTCATATGGAGTGGTAGGCACTGATTTGGTAGGAACCATATTCAATAGGTGTATGGCTGTCTCAAGCGCATAGCCTCAGAAGGAAATAGGCAACTCAACAGTGCTCATCATAGAGCGTACCATATCTAATAGGGTATGATTCCTCCGCTCCGATACACCATTGTGCTGTGGTGTATAGAGATGAGTAAGCTGAGAGAGAATCCCATTCTCTTTTAGATAGTCCAGAAAATCATTGCTCAAGTATTCTCCTCCTCGATCAGATCAAAGGATCTTAATACTTTTGCCCGTTTGGTTCTCTACTTCTTGCTTATATTCTCTGAATTTCTCAAAAGCTTCAGACTTGTGTTTCAACAGGAACACATGTCCGTATCTTGAGAGATCGTCAGTGAATGTAATAAAGTATGAGGAACCATTCCTGGCATGTGTAGACATGGGACCACATACATCACTATGTATCAGTCCCAAGAGTTCCATAACTCTTTCCCCGTGTCCACTAAACGGAGTTTTGGTCATCTTGCCTTTGAGATATGACTGGAAAGTGTCATAAGATGAAAATTCGAACGGATTCAAATATCCATCCTTAAGTAACTTAGCTAGTCGTGTCGCATTGATATGGCCTAGTCTACAATGCCACAAGAAGGATTCGTTCATTTCTGAACTCTTCCTCTTGTGTGTGTTTTGTACATTAAGTACTGTAGTTTGATTGAGAACATATATTCCATTATTTAACGAGCCTGATCCAATCAACTTTTGATTCAGGAAGATATTCATAACATTATCCTGTACTACAAAATTATATCCCTCTTTACTCAATAAAGAAACTGATATAAGATTGCATATCAGGGTCGGAATGTAATAGCATTCGTTCAGAATCAATGTATTACCATTTGGTAACACAAGGTGATATTCGCCAACTGCTTTGGCTGCAACATTTGCACCATTCCCTACTCTTACGGAATGATCGCCCTCTCCCGGTTCCCTACCTTTCCGTAGCCCATGTAACATATTACATATATGGGATCCTGATCCGGTATCTAATACCCAGGACGTATAGTGAACTGAGAAACAATTCTCGATAACTAACACACCTGAAGAAGATGCATCATCATGCTTATTCTTAGTTTGGGCGGCGTGAGAATCCAGATATTCTCGTATTTCCTGTTCGGACTTATAACAATTATAAGTTGGAGCGGGACCAACGTTCCCCTGCTCAGTATAATAAGCGGGTTCAGCCAATACATCCATATTATTATCTTGATTAAGGCCTAACATGGTCGCTACCTGGAGAGAGAGAGAGAAGAAAAACACTTTAGCGTATGCTCTTGCAAGATTAGATTGGTTATTATCTTATCTAATCAGGATGGCTCCCACTGTTTGTCATCAAATCTTCCTTCAAACCCTAAAAGGTAAGATTAGCCGGGATTAATTACACCTTACAAGTTCACTAATCTATCAGCCAGGCCAGTGTTGGTACTTTGAGGGAGGTTCCCTGTGCTTTCGCACGGACCTAATTAGAATAAATCTCGTTTTCCCAGAGGCATAACCCCGTTAACACCTTTCTAGACACCTACTTGATCGGCTAATTGTTATGTGTAAAACTCTCCCAGGAGTAACTATTACTCGCAGTGGGTATCAGGATCCATCTATCTCATAGAAGGTATGCAATCTCATTGCAAATTTCAACACTTGAAATTCCCGATAATGCTTTTACCCCTAACGTGCTATGACCTTGACGAAAGCCAACAAACCATAGTCCGCTAGTCAAGTTCAACCCGTACATTTCTTGATTGAATCAAACCCACCCGCACGACCCTTGAAGAAAGCCAACAAAGCCGTACGACTACCCTAATCCAATCGCATCATATGCTGCAGATAAGCAGTAAATAGCTACCGCATACTACGCCTTGACGAAAGCCAACAAACGTAGCACGAATACTAAATATTACTTATCTGAAATATCAGAGGGCTACGCAGGTTTTTCAGAAAACCATGAGCGTAATGAACTTGATATCGTTGTAGAAACAAGTGATTTTGAAAAGGAGTGTTTTTGAGGTTTTTCTAGTTTCGCTAAAGAGGTCACTCCCGGTGAAGGGATCTTGGCTCTTTCCTTATCGAATAAGGTGCAGGATATTTCACAAATACCGCTGTGCAAAGCAAGAACTATAGAAGCAATCAAAAACTAAACCGTGAGTTTGTAGTATCTGCCAGTTTCGCTAAAGAGGTCACTCCCGGTGAAGTGATCTCGGCTCTTTTCTTATCGAATAAGGTGCTGGATATTCTACAAAGAATACCGCTATGCAAAGAAAAACTAGAGCTACCCTTTTTTATAGATTTGATTCTACAACATCTTTTAGGTTTCTTTTCTTTCATTAATCTCATTAATGAATCCTATCATTTATGCTTCCTAAGCATCACAGAAGAAACGAAAATACAACGTACGCTTATGCCATCCGCATTCGCCACAGTGTCCCGTTATGCACCTTTAGGTTACTTAACTAACGACATACCGGGACGAGACTAGCGCGGGTGTAAAACATAAGCAACGTTTATTATATATCATATATACAATAATAAAGCATTCGTCTCACGCATATAATATGATCACATCACAGTATATCAGCAGCAGAAGAAACATATGAAATATTGGATATACTAGGAGGTCCGTGTTTTATTTTGAGCCTGTATAAAACATGGATTCCACGGTCTCGATGAATAGCCAAACCCACATCCCTAGACCCCTACGAGAGCAGCAAGTAACACTGCCGATTCTAGGGTTAGGAGACCCGGTCTCGACTCCTCGAGATGGCCTCCCACTAGACCCTAGAACCCGGTTACTTGTGCTCCCCTCCTTGGGTCTATCGTAATACGGAAAATTAAATAATATACAATGGTGACATCATCCTTAATCTAGAAGTGCCCCAATAAAAGAATATTACATACAATGAATTTTACATGAATGAAAACAAAAACTCTCATCTCACATAAAACCCCCGGCTATTCAAAACACGACGATCCAATATAACATATCACAGCAACACATAATATCTCATATCATCAACGTAAGTAAGTATGCGTATCCCGATTGTCGTTGATGTATAGCAACGAAGCCGGCGATACACCACATGCTATACTTACGGTCACAGAAAAGAAAAGTGAAAAACTACAATATTTGGAATCCAAAATCATCTTAGACATCGTAAACCCGAAATATCACATATTGTTGATTTCATGCCTAACTTTATGAATTCCACATATTGTATCACATTACAAATATATCAAGACAATGTTTAACGTTTCGATCGAATCAACATACACTCACAAATTACCCCATGAGCTCAACACTTGAGCAAAGTCAAAATACTCAAAAACCGTGCCACAGTGTCTATGGACCAGCCGTAAAAGGATTTAACCAATGCCTCACTTATGACACCACGGAACTACGGCAAACCCTAGGGTTCGATCGCGGTTCTATGGGCATAGAATCGAGTTAAGGTTAGTATAGTCTTCTAGAGGGTCCATAGGGGTACTTGCACGATTTTACTAATACAATCAACTTCTGAAAATTACAACACTTGGAAATTTCAGCGGGGTACAAAATGTGGTGTTCGAAGTTCGTTCGAACTGCTAAACATTGTCAAGGTTACCAATACAGTGTTAAATTATATGACTACGAAACACTACAAATTAGCCCCAAGTCAAAATAATCATCACATGAAAATTGGGCTAAGCAAACAATACTAGAAACCCCAAATACAGAAGAATAGAGCACAGATGAAATACGGAGTGCAGAGGAGGGCAAGGGTCCGGCCAGGCCGGATTTGGAGGCCATGTGCTCGGCCAAAATCCGAGCACATGCTCCCGTATTTCACCTGTATTCATGTATTCTCCCATATTACATTCCGCACCTGTTTGAAAATTTTTAAAAGACTTTTTGCAAAATTTACAGAGAGCAAAATAAGGGTTTCATAATACTGTATTTCGGAGTCGATTTCGTTTTCATAATTGTTTTAACACTGTGTCTAAAATTCTAGCTTGTCTCTGATACCACTGTTGGGTTTCCCTTGCACCTAGTCTAGGGTTTGGTAGCATCACTCATGCCATTTTAAAATTAGAGAGGTGCAAAGCAAACAAACCATGAATCTTTACTAGAATATTTAGGGTAACAAGTTTTGTATCACATACAAAGAACAATCTATCACTAAGAGTAGAGATTACAACCTTTGTAGTCTCTCTTTGGTGACTCCTTGGACCTTTGAGAGTTTGAAACGGATCGCTAGCAACCTTCCTTGTCCACGATGATCCACCCGAAGTTGTTTTGCCCAAAGCTCCTTGCTTTACTTGATCCATGGAAGAAGTGTAGCAAACACCCTACACAAATGGGTTAGATGTGTGTAGAATGATAAGATGGTTTGTATTCTCTAATCAAAACCCTTTTTTTTTATCACCCTCACTCAAGAGAAAACTCAAGAGAGCTTGGAGGAAGAAGAAGATGATGGCAAAAGCTTTTGTCAAAAAGATAATCATCACCTTAAAGGAAAAATGAGAAAAGAAAGTATATATATTTTCCTTCTCTCATCACAAACCATAGTTAACTAATATCTAGATATTTGCATATGGGTTAAAGTCCAAATGGAAAAATCAACCATGGGTCAAAGCTAGGTCAAAGTAAAGAAGTGTGTAGAAAAACCCATTAATGACTTAATTTCCATTTGCCTTTTTAACCAAATACAATATATATATATATATATATATATATATATATATATATATATATATATATTAATGAACCATGTGAGTCTTATATTGCCACCAATTGTGTATCATCAATCATGACACTATGCATGTATGTGTCCATGCACATCAACATGTGCATACATGCATGCATACATCTTCAACAAAGAAAAGGGTTTAAATAAAGAATTAAACTAAAAGTCAAATGTTAAATCAACACTTGATTTAACAAACCAGTCATATCACATACGGCACGACCAATAGAAAAACGCCTGATTAACATATGGTATCACATGCTCGCATTCAATCGGGTCCCCGCGCATATCTCATATGCACACCACATCGTTTCGCCTGAGCTAGGAAACTCCTGCGTGGGACTCTAAGACTCGTCAATACGTCGGCAATTGGTGATGATCATATCAAGCACCCACAAGCCGCAAGCGGTCAGCTAAACGTAACAGCCACCCGGGTATTGAGCGATGGGAAGAAAACCAGTGAAGCTGTCAAAACTCCCGTCGAGCCAATCAGTAACACTACCCGTACGGTCCGGTCTCTTCGTCTTATATGTCGCATATCCAGTCTAGGGGTGGTGAATGTCAGACCCCAGTAACCGATAAGTCGTGTCGATATGAGGCTCATAACAGGTCGAGAAACTACTGATAACTCTTACCAGTAAATCTCTATAACAGCCCTGGCCAGGGACTTCCAGTTATCGCCAATCGAACACAGCGCAACATCAACTCCCAATACCAGGAGAGACGAAACCCCTCCTATCGCTCATTGCCTCCATGTGATTCGGGACTGTACCCAAAAGCCACCGTTTTGCACGCCCTCTTGGACGTGGTAAGGAGGAAATCAAAGCACAGTTGGAATCATACAAGACTCTATGACGATCTCGGGTCTACAGACTAACCTGTACCAGTGTCACCAAAGAACTGCTATCTGACGATAGGTATAATACCATCTAGGAGTTCTCGGCGAGTCCGTTCAGTGTACCCAGTCTCCACTGAGCACCCGTACACCTTCTTTGATGTCAAACACTGATGGATATGGGATTATCCATCGCCCATCATATGGGTCAAGATGCGTATACGCTAGTCTACTCTGGTGTATCGATGCCCTGTCTCGATACACCCTCGACTAGGAACAGTTATAGGATGCACTCTTGGACTACCCTGGCCCCACTAGTATGATCTGCATCATAGTCTTAGTAGTTGAGTACATATCCTTAGGGCTTTATCAACATGTGAGCGTAAGATAGTAGACCAATACAAGTCAACATGTCTAGACAAAGTGAAACCAGATAGCATACTATCATATCGAGCAAGAAATTCCTCTCTATATATATCCAAGCATCCACTTTAATATACATCATATGTACAACAATGGCCTCTAGGGCATATATACAACTAACAAAAAGGCCGAGTGAGTTTCAAATTCGATTCTGCAATATCTTTAAGGTTTATTTTCTTTCATTAATCTCATTAATGAAGTCTCATCATTTCATGCTTCCTAAGCATTACAGATAAAGAAGCGAAAATAGAGCGTACGCTTATGCTATCCGCATTCTCCACAGTGTCCCGTTATGCACCGTTGGGTTACTTAACTAACGGCATAGCGGGGCGGGACTAGCGCGGCTGCAAAACATAGGCAACGTTTATTATATATCATATATATAATAAGCCATTCGTCTCAGAATATCAAGTGATCAGATCACAGAATATCAGCAGCAGAAGATAACATATGAAATATTGGATATCCTAGGATTTCCGTGTTTTAAATTAAGCCAGTAAAAAAATGGATTCCACAGTCGTGATGAATAGCCAAACCCACATCCCTAGACCCCTACGAGAGCGGCAAGCAACCCTTCCAATTCTAGAGTTAGGAGACCCGGTCTCGACTCCTTGAGATGGTCTCCCACTATACTCTAGAACCCGGTTACTTGTGCTCCCCACCTTAGGTCTTTCCTAATGCGGAAAAGTAAATAATATACATCAATGGTGACATCATCCTCAATCCGGAAGTGCCCCAATAAAAGAATATTACATACAAGTTTTTACATCAATGAAAATGAAAAACTCTCATCTCACATACAAACCCCCGGCTATTCAAACACGACGATCCAATATAACACATCACAGCGACATATAACATCACATGCCATCAACGTAAGTGAATATGCGTATCCCAATTGTCATTGACATATAGCAATGAAACCGACGATACACCACATATTACACTTACGGTCGCAGAAAAGAAAGTGAAAACTATAACAATTGGAATCCGCAACCACCTTAGATATCATAAACCCAAAATATCACATACTTCGGATTTCATGCCTAACCACATGAATTCCTTAGACTTCATAAACCCGGAATATCATATATTCCGAATTTCATGCCTAACAATTATAAACCCTGCATTTTATTCTCGATATTTAAAACACTTTTTAATAACAAGTCGGGTAATTTAACAAGATTCCCGACAAGCTGATCGAATGCTCGTTGGAAACTTTAGTAGACGGTCGCACCCCCAATGCCGTCGACGAAGTGCACTTAGGCGGAACACCGCGGCCGCGAGCGCCCTGACGGATGCTTTTGGCAACGGGGTTCTCCTACAGTCACTTGGTCGGGGCTATGGGGCGTGGCTATCTAGTAATGTTACCCGGCGAGTATCCGCATACACTACATAGTTGCGACGGAGTTTTGATCCGAATCAAAATCCCGCGGTAACCGATCAAATGAGACTAAATTGCTAGATCTATAAAATTCAAATCAGTTTTCACAAAACCGATTATTGTGGATTCCAAATATTGTATCACAATTACAGATAGCTAGACGATGTTAAACATTTCGATCGAATCAACAAACACCCACATTTCCCAGAGGGCTCAACACTTGAGCACAGTTTAAAAATACCCAGAACATGCCACAACACCTATGGACCAACCGTAGAAGGTCCGACCCATGCCTCTCTCATAGCGCCATGGAACTGCCGCAAACCCGAGGGTTTGGCCGCGGTTCCGCAGTCAAAGAGTCGAGTTTGGGTATCGTTCTTCTAGAGGGTCTATAGAATTACCTGCATGATTTTTCGAATATTCTTAAATAGGAAAATTCCAACTTTTGGAAAATTTCCAGAGAAGGGTCAAAACTGGGTTTTTGATATTCGTTCGAACTTTTTAACGCCGTTTATGTTACCCGAAACGATGTTAGAATTACGAATACGAAACACTCCGAATCTTTTACAGAAAGATAACATCATATGCAATCTCAGTAAAAACAAACAATACCTAAAACACCAAACCCCAGAGACCAGAGCACCAAACAAAAACGAGGCCCATACTACATTGAAAAACCGGCCAGGCCAGTCCAAATGGTGGTTTTCACCGGGTCAAAACCGGTGAAAGGGGGCCGTTTTTGTCTGGTGTTCATACAATACAATAAGGAGCACTCTGCAACTATTTAAAAAAATTTTAGAGGCTCTAAAAATTTTGACAGAAACTGGGGTTTTGCTTCGATTGTTTCGGAGTTGTTTCGGTTTCGCAATACTACTAACATCGTCTAATTCTCTAGCTTGGCTCTGATATCATGTTGGAGTTCCTTGGCACCCTCACTGGGTTTCCAATGCATCAAGCATGCAATTTTAAAAATTTCTAAGGTGCTAAAGAACCCTAGCCTAGGGTTTAACTAGAGAATTAGACGTAAAGAAAATATGTAATCAAACATTACTTAAGTGAACAAGGAATACAACCTTTGTAGACCGGTCTTTCACTTCAATAGCTCCGTGTAGTAGTCCCTTCGCCCCAAGTAATGATCTCCCAGCCTCTAGTTAGGCTCCACAAAGCAAAATGAATAAACTTGCTTGAAGTCTTCGAGGCCGAAGATGATCTACGTCGAGGAGACTCTAGCTCAAGCTAGCTCTTCACTAATTAGGAATTAGTGAAGCAAACAACCTATACTAAATGGATAGTCTAGTGTAGGTTGATGAAGTAGGAATTTTGCTTACTTTAGAAATATTTTTCTCACTAATTTTCTTCACCTCCTCAAGACCTAGAGAGCTCAAGGAGATGAAGAAGAAGATGAAGTGGAGAATGAATGAATGAATCCATGAGTGAAAATAGCAACCATGGGTGAGATAATATCTCATGCTAACTCATGTAGAGACTCAACCATGGCTTAAGGTAATGGTTGGGTTAATAAATATCTAATGTAAAACAAAACTAGTGGGCTAAGTCAATGGTTCTACAAGCTTCCACTAAGCTCAAACCATGTGACAAATTTCCAACAAATTTTGATTTACTTTAAATAAATAAAACTCTTTATTATGATAAGCATGGTGTGAGTCTCATACACCCATGTAGCATGTAGCAACAAGCATGACACAATAATATATATCACATATATATTAAGTGTACACAAGTGAGAAAAAGAAATGCTTAAGTGAGCTAATATTAGTTAATGTAAATTAATATATCAAATATATAATCATACATTAAATTATTAAATCAACACTTGATTTAATAATCCGGCTATATCACATATAACCGACTAATATCATTTGTATCAACTTATCGAATCAACACTTGATTCGATAACCCGGCTATATCACATATAACCGAATGATATCACATATCGCGAGATTAGAATACACTATCATATACACGTATTAATCTCGGTCCCACACATATCACATATGCGCTCCTACTTCGTTTCTCCTGAGCCAGGAAACCTTTGTGTAGTACTTTAAAGACTCGTCAATACGCTGGCAGTAGGCAGTGATCATATCACATTCCCACAATCCGTCAGCGGTACTAGCTGTACGTAACGGCTCCCAGGTATTGAGCGATCAGAAGATCAACAAGCAAGCAATCTCATACTCCTGCGAATCCAATAAGTAACACTACCGTACAGCCCGGTCTCTTCGTCTGATATGTCGCAAATCTAGCCTAGGGGTGGTAAACGTCAGACCCGAATAGATTGATAAGTCATGCCGATGTGAGGCCTATAACGGTTCGAGAAACTACTGATAACAATTACCAGTAGATCTCAGCAACCCTGGACAGGGATTTTCTGTTATGGCCAATCGAGCATAGCGCCAACATCAACCCCAATACCGGGAGAGACGAAATCCCCTCCTATCGCTCATTGCCTCCATGTGACTCGGGACTGTACCAAAAAACCATCTGTTTGCATGACTCAGTAGAGCCGTGGTAGGGTGGAAATCAAAGTACAGTGGGAGACACACAAGACTCTATGACGATCTCGGGTCGATAGACTAACCTGTACCAGTGTCACCAGAGAACAGCTATCTGACATGTGGTATAATACCATCTAGGAGTTCTCGGCGAGTCCTGTTCAGTGTACCCAGTCTCCACTGAGCATCCATATACAATCTTTGGTGTCAAACACCTATGGATGTGGGATCATCCATCGCCCATCATATGGGTCAAGAAACGTATACGCTAGTCTACTCTGGAATATCGATGCCCTGTCTCGATACTCCTACGACCAGGAACAATTAATGGATGTACTCAAAGACTACCCAGACCCCACTAGTATGATCTCAATCATAATCCTGGAAGTCAAGTACACATCCTAAGGGCTTTATCAACATGTAACAGAGAGAGTGAGTGTACATGTTAAGATAAAGAGTAACCAGATAGCATACTATCATGTCGAGCAAGAAAGTCCTCGCTATATATGTCCAGGCATCCATTATAATATACTATAACATTTCAGAAAAATAAAATATTATTTTTGGGAATTAATATATAATTAAATAATAAATATTATGAATATTTTGATAATGAGGTATAATTAATTACCGATAAATTGGGAAATATTTGGAAAATTATAGGAATTACTGAAATGAGGGTGTTTTATATGATTTAAACAAATTATAAATTCTTTATGATTAATTATATTCCATTTTAATGTTAATCGCGATTAAATATCACTAATCATGCATTAAGCTTGATTTGTGCACGTGACATGTACCATGTCATATTACACATTGTTACATTTTCCTACTATGGTCTTTTCTTTATTTTTCTTGCATGACTTTGTTTTTAAATGAGAAGAAATATAATGAGAAGAAAAGAAAAGAAAAAGGAAAAAAGAAAAGAAAAAGGGTTAGAATATTGGGTATGGGCAAGAGAGAGAGAAAGAGAGAGAGAGGTAAGGGGGTCATTTGACCAAGACCCCATTTGTTTTCCCCCTCATTTTCTTCATCATTTCCTCTCCCACATCCTCCATGGCTGCCCTCTTTCCCTCCCTCCTCTACCTCCTCAAAGCACACTCAATCCTACATCAAAACATCATCTCCCCTTCACTTAAAATGTGCACAAGCACACTACAAGCACTTTGAACCAAGAAAGTTTGGATTTTGAAGACTTGGGTCAACTCAAGAAAATTCTTGAGTTGCCAAATGAGGTAATTCTTACACCATTAGTGTAGTATTCATTCACTTTAGCTTCCATGTATGTTTAGAAGTGTTTTAGATTGGTTTAGTGAACTTAGAAAATTCCTAGATGAGGTTTGAGGAATTCTTGAGTTGTGATTGAGGTTAGTAGAGGTATATATATATATATATATATATATATATATATATATATATATATATATATATATATATATATATATATATAACGCATCAAATGCTACGAATATGCGGGGGTGCTATACGCCATCCACCCGACTTCCCCCGTAGATATATATCAAGGTGAGTAGATATATATCTACGGGGGAAGTCGGGTGGATGGCGTATATCACCCCCGCATATTCGAAGCATTTGATGCATTATATATATATATATATATATATATATGTTATATTATGAGATGTGTATACTTAGCATGAAATGCTTAGGTGACTATGGGTTAAATTTAGTGTATTTGGATGATAGTGTCGTTAGTTATTTTCTTAGTCGCGAACCCTAGAATAAGGTTTACATACATGCACACACACACGTATACATTTTATTTTCATGTGCGTATATGGGGATATACACACACACACACACACACACATATATGTATGTGAGTATGTACATATATATACACACACACACATATATGTATGTGAGTATGTACATATATATATATATATATATATATATATATATATACACACACACACACACACACATACATATACACGGATGATGAGGATAGTATATGATATTGGAGATGAGTCGATGAGATTGGGCTGGATGCCGTGAGATCGGTGATGTGATTGGGTCATGTTATGAGATACGACATATTATTATAGCGGATCGTTGGGCGTGGTGTTTTCATACACACGCAGATATATGTAGATGGTATCGGTATGTACTAGACTTAGATCAGTACCCTGTTCATGATATATTGATAATGATACCATACGGACATTGATGTATATGTGTTAGGAGACCCGTACCCCGATTTTGGGATGCCGTACGATGAATTTACCGTACGAGATATAATATGATGATTGATCCGCACTCATGATTCGAGGATGTCGTATTAGAGGCGGGATCACCGACTACTATATATATTTATCGACTCAGACTTAAGTGGTTTTTCATAACCCTGTTGATTAGTCTCTTAACTTTGTCCTGTAGTTACTTTAGTAGATGATAGATTGGGCTCGAGTAATACTTATTTCCAAAACCAACGAATCGTGAATACTATAAAGACTGGACAAGGGGTACTATGGATATTTCAAAGGACGTGTCTTTCTTAAAAACATCGTAGCCCTATTTTCTAAACACCATGATTCGCGTTATTTCAAATGACAACTGTATGACTCGTATGTATAATGTAGATTCCTTATTGTTACATTTACTATTTATTTCTGTATACTCATGCTGTTCATATCGCATCGCATTGCATGCTTAGTTGTGTTTTCATTGTTATTATTTAAATCATGCTGTCAGGACACCAGCACTATTACCGATGATGTGAATGCTCCACGCACACCTGCTTGCCGGCTCACACACATCATCATCGGTAATTGCCATGTCACGCACACATTAGAAAACACTATTTCATTGTGTAAATTGCTAGCTGATAGCTTCGACATAGTACTAATGCGCTTGCTGTTATATGCTAGTTTAATTATTGCATTCTTTGCTTGATATCCCATGCATTCATATATCCATTTGTCATGAAATATTATAGAGCTTTATGCCAGTATTCACTGTCTATTGACATCGTGATTTTTGAGATTTCGGATTTCCATGAGATTTATGGATTTGGAGAAACCGCACGGATTTTATAAACTGATTATCATTTCTAAAGATAAAATTGCGCTTTTCTCATGTTATGATTTGAGATATGTCCACCATGAGTTTTCTTGGCTCTTGAGCGATATCATACACCCGATTCGAGGAGGAGGAGGAACCGTTTGTGGGTGCATGGTGGACCCGGTGCGGTACCCCGGGGCAAGATGGTCGCAGATGATGGCGTTGAGCCTGGCAGGGGAGCACTACCGACCGGTGATTTTATTGTAACTCGATGGATATCCGGAGGATACCGATCGGAGTATAGGCCAGTCCGGATTGCCGGAGCCTGAGGTATTGAGGTTTGATGATATTGGCCAGTCCGGATTGCCGGAGCCTGAGATATTGAGAAAGTGAGATTTATGTTTTGTGTCGATGCTTGACACGGATTTTATGTTGATTTCACTGATGATACCTCGATTTACATATATACAGAATTCTCACTAAATTAAGAAAACAGTTTTCTCATTCATGATGTATTCTGTTTTCATTCGTAATGCATTCATACATCATATATATGATTTGTTGCTATCCGAGGCACTGACACGAGCACGTGGCATTACACTTATGTGTAGATGGTCCAGGATATTATATTGAGGATATATTATTATCGTATGACCTAGGATTGAGTCATACATGCGATTTATGCTCGGTGATGTTTTCTGCTCACGGGTTGGCAACTCACCCCCGTTGTGCCACAGTTTCTTACAGGTTTTGTCGTACAGGTTTCCTTGACTGCTTTGCTAGCACACTACTTCATTCCGGGTGATTGCTTTGGTAGGTGGGTTCACTCGCATCGTGACCACCATTGTACTTTATTATTTCACTTGTATCTAGTAAACTCCATCAATCAGACTTGTATATTGATAGACCTAGAAACTAGTTGTTTATTCTTTCGACCTTAGAGTCACGCTTGTATTATTATGGTTTTTTTTCTCTGGTTTCTTTCTGAGTTTTGATCCTCGCCCTTCGGCATTGTATATTATATTGCATTGCGTGGTTGTGTCCACCAATTGGCGAAGATCTAGCTCCCTCTTGAGAATTCCTTTATATTATGCATGTTTGTATCCGTTTGGGGCCAGTATTTACAAAGAAAACTCTACAGAAATTTTCAGAAAAGACTTGATGTTTTAAAAATGTTTACTATGACTTTCAAAGTGATTTATATGCAAACTTTTAAACAAGTTTTCCTTCATCTCTTCTTTAAATGGTTTAGATTTCTGGGCTTTTTGGCTTACTTGAATTAGGTGTGGTCCTATAGACTTCACATGATTCATGTGCCAGTCATGTGCTATATCGGGTCATGATAAAGTTGGTATCAGAGCACTAGGTTTAACCTTGGTTCGAGTCTATATTTGACTATGCGGAGTCTAGGGCGTATATATATATTCGGAACCTAGGCTTGACCTTATGGAACTTAGACTTGGTCGAGGAGGTATTAGACCCGAACTTTTGTCGCGTAGGTTGACCTTGGTTGATGGAGTAGGTGACTTAAGTAGAGTGACGTACCGTGTGTATGTTCCGCGGCATACTTACGATACGCTACTCCTCCTAAGAAGCCTTAGGTTGTACATTTCCTTGCACAATATTATATTCATTCTTATGATCTATCCTCATCGATATCGGTTTATGGTTTTTGCTGCCACGATTACTCGGGGAAAGAGAGCTGCGGCTAGAGTTGCGGTTAGCACGAGCTCATCACGGACGAGGACTGACCAGGGCGTGATTCCAGGGGCACACGATTGCATAGATGCGTCGTTTTATTGTGTTTTCACGCCATGAGCATTTGGTGATTGCTTTTACAAAATTTCTTGAACGTACAAATCTGCACCAGAGGATTGGGCCACTGCTAGAGGCCAGCCAGAATGTGATGACCGTCAATGCACCGATCATTCTTGATGATTGAGGCAGTGTTCAGCGTGCGGACGAATGAGCCAGTTGTTGCTGCGAATGACAAGATATCGCCCCAGATGTTTGGAGCTATTGCAGCATGAGTTTATACTTAGAGATATGATATAAGATCGCTAGTGACCAAGGATGAATGACTAGGACATGTGGTTCGTTTGCAGACCCCGATGCGAGGTCATCAGATTGATTGATTCCAGCTAGAGAAGACTTCACGCAGGTACGTTGGAAGTCGAAAGAAAATGATCGAATGTCAGAAACCCATTTTTCCAAGTTTAAGGTATTCGGAGAACATACAAGTAATTCTGTGGACCCTCTAGAAGAGTGAAACCCTAACTCGATATAATGACCATGAGAACGCTTTGAAACCTTAGGGTTTGCAGCAGTTCCGCGGTGCCAGTAATGAGGCTTGGGTTTGCCCTTCTATGGCTGGTCCATAGGTATTGTGGCATGTACTGGATATTATTAAACTGTACTCAAGATGCTAAGCTCTTGGGGGATTATGAAACTTTGATGAATCGATCGAAAAGTTCGACGTCGTTCGAATATCATGTAATGGGATACATTGCTTGGGAGACTCCAGATATAAGTATAGTCGTTGGAGCGCAGTCCATGCAGCCATGAAGGGACGAGTCCGAATCAGTCGACATTAGAGAAAAGTGGAGTAAGAGGTTCATACGAGATCTTGATGAGATGATGTTCCACTCCGCTGACATCAGAGATGTGATACGCATCCAGAGGCGTTGTATATGGATATATCTTCCAGAAGGAGTCGTGACGAGTATGCAGCCATTCCGGAACAAGAAATAGATTTAGTAAAGGATGATGACTTCCGGGCAGTTCAGCAGAAACGAGATTTGGGAGAGACCTCGACAGAACCTTTCTGGAATATTATACGAGAAGACTTGGACCCAAGATCGGTCATATTACGCACACCCAGCAGGCCAGAGTTCGGCATTGTCGAAGAGACATGTTATGAGTGACCATGACAGTTGGCCAGAGATCTTTAGAGGATATGCTAGGGCGGGACTGTTTCCGTCATCTTTGACTTTGGTATTTTGAGCGATTTATTTGCATGATTGAGATTTTGTGCACCACAGTTGCACCTGACTTCGATTTGATGTCATTCGAGATGTTGATTCTGATTTCATGCCTATGATATGCATGTGATTTGACTTGTGCTTTCGGCATAGTTTTCATGCACTTTTAGTATTTTGATTTGATTTTATGCACGCTGATGCACATGGTTGTGAGATTATATACCACGGTATACCTGATTTGGATTGAGACGTGCTGTATACCGTCGATTTCGATTGTAATACTCGATATTTGTTTTCGTGCACCTTGTGCACTTGATTTGGATTCTTGCGCATACTGACGCGCTTGATGCGATTTTGGTGCACGCCAGATGCACTAAATCGGGATTATTCATGCATACCAGATGCACCTGATATTGCTGTCAGGCACACCCGTTGCCTTTGACAGGTGTTTCGTGCACACCCGTTGCACATAGATTTTGTTTCTGTGCACTTGTATGGCACAACATGGATTTCGATTTCCGTGCGCACCAGACGCACGTGGCATTCTTATGCACATTTTGGGATTGATTTCTTGTGGAGCAGTACGTTTTTATGATTGTACTATTTGTTTTAGTACTGAGCAGGACTAGTCCGAGGACAGTACCTGAATATGTTTTTGCATGCATTGATAGTTATCAAAGGGATTTCCAAAAAGGAGCTATAGTCCCAGTATTTACCTACGTGTCCGAGATGACACAAGATATTTAACAAGGGAAACCTTTCTAAATTATTATCAAACGGCGGGACGAGTATGTTAAACAATGATATATACAGATATAGTTATTTTCTTACAATAAACGTCCGCTACTGTGCCGTGATACGCGCATTGCACAGTGATTTGAAAAAGGTTTGGCATGCATTTCTTTCAGATGTTTTGACGAGTTTACAAAGATGCGTACTATGTACATATTTTAGTCTTGAGTATATTATGTTGGTTTTCGTATTGGATTTTGACATTGATGTCTTCCCCACGACTCCGATGATTGCGGGATGCTTGACGGAGTTTTGATTTTGAGTTATATACTCGTTTTTCTTTCACGTGAATTGCGCTACGATGTGTTTTATGTATTTATGATTTCGGAGCCCCGACAACTTGATCTTTTACTGAAATGTTTTAGTATTTGAGGGGTTTAAATTTAAATTCGGGGACCGAATTTATTTAAGGGGGGAAGATTGTAACATTTCAGAAAAATAAAATATTATTTTTGGAAATTTATATATAATTAAATAATAAATATTATGAATATTTTGATAATGCGGTATAATTAATTATCGATAAATTGGGAAATATTTGGAAAATTATAGGAATTACTGAAATGAGGGTGTTTTATTTGATTTAAGCAAATTATAAATTCTTTATGATTAATTATATTCGATTTTAATGCTAATCGCGATTAAATATCTCTAATCATGTATTAAGCTTGATTTGTGCACGTGACATGTACCATGTCATATTACACATTGTTACATTTTCCTACTATGGTCTTTTCTTTATTTTTCTTGCATGACTTTTTTTTTAAATGAGATGAAAAGATAATAAGAAGAAAAGAAAAGAAAAAGGAAAAAAGAAAAGAAAAAGGGTTAGAATATTGGGTATGGGCAAGAGAGAGAGAGAGAGAGAGAGAGAGGTAAGGGGGTCATTTGACTAAGTCCCCATTTGTTTTCCCCCTCATTTTCTTCATCATTTCCTCTCCCAATTCCTCCGTGGCTGCCCTCTTTCCCTCCCTCCTCTACCTCCTCAAAGCACCCTTAATCCCACATCAAAACATCATCTCCCCTTTACTAAAAAACGTGCACAAGCTCACTACAAGCACTTTGGACCAAGAAAGTTTGGATTTTAAAGACTTGGGTCAACTCAAGAAAATTCTTGAGTTGCCAAATGAGGTAATTCTTACACCATTAGTGTAGTATTTCATTCACTTTAGCTTCCATGTATGTTTAGAAGTGTTTTAGTGAACTTAGAAAATTCCTAGATGAGGTTTGAAGAATTCTTGAGTTGTGATTGAGGTTAGTAGAGGTATAACATATATATATATATATATATATATATATATATATATATATATATATATATAACGCATCAAATGCTACGAATATACGGGGGTGCTATACGCCATCCACCCGACTTCCCCCGTAGATATATATCAAGGTGAGTAGATATATATCTACGGGGGAAGTCGGGTGGATGGCGTATAGCACCACCGCATATTCGTAGCATTTGATGCATTATATATATATATATATGTTATATTATGAGATGTGTATACTTAGCATGAAATGCTTAGGTGACTATGGGTTAAATTTAGTGTATTTGGATTATAGTGTCGTTAGTTATTTTCTTAGTCGCGAACCCTAGAATAAGGTTTACATACATGCACACACACGTATACATTTTATTTTCATGTGCGTATATGGGGATATATATACACACACACACACACACACATACATATATGTATGTGAGTATGTACATATATACACACACACACACATATATGTATGTGAGTATGTACATATATATATATATACATACATATACACGGATGATGAGGATAGTGTATGATATTGGAGATGAGTCGATGTGATTGGGCTGGATGCCGTGAGATCGGTGATGTGATTGGGTCGTGTTATGAGATACGACATATTATTATAGCGGATCGTTGGGCGTGGTGTTTTCATACACACGCAGATATATGTAGATGGTATCGGTATGTACTAGACTTAGATCAGTACCCTGTTCATGATATATTGATAATGATACTATACGGACATTGATGTATATGTGTTAGGAGACCCGTACCCCGATTTTGGGATGCCGTACGATGTATTTACCGTACGAGATATAATATGATGATTGATCCGAACTCATGATTTGAGGTTGTCGTATTATACTTTTATTGTATGTGACGCTATAGAGGCGGGATCACCGACTACTATATATATTTATCGACTCAGACTTAAGTGGTTTTTCATAACCCTGTTGATTAGTCTCTTAACTTTGTCCTGTAGTTACTTTAGTAGATAATAGATTGGGCTCGAGTAATACTTATTTCCAAAACCAACGAATCGTGAATACTTTAAAGACTGGACAAGGGGTACCACGGATATTTCAAAGGACGTGTCTTTCTTAAAAACATCGTAGCTCTATTTTCTAAACACTACGATTCGTGTTATTTCAAATGACAACTGTATGACTCGTATGTATAATGTAGATTCCTTATTGTTACATTTACTATTTATTTCTGTATACTCATGCTGTTCATATCGCATCGCATTGCATGCTTAGTTGTGTTTTCATTGTTATTATTTAAATCATGCTGTCAGGACACCAGCACCATTACCGATGATGCGAATGCTCCACACACACCTGCTTGCCGGCTCACACACATCATCATCGGTAATTGCCATGTCATGCACACATTAGAAAACACTATTTCATTGTGTAAATTGCTAGCTGATAGCTTCGACATAGTACTAATGCGCTTGCTGTTATATGCTAGTTTAATTATTGCATTCTTTGCTTGATATCCCATGCATTCGTATATCCATTTGTCATGAAATATTATAGAGCTTTATGCCAGTATTCACTGTCTATTGACATCGTGATTTTTGAGATTTCGGATTTCCATGAGATTTATGGATTTGAAGAAACCGCACGGATTTTATAAACTGATTATCATTTCTAAAGATAAAATTGCGCTTTTCTCATGTTATGATTTGAGATATGTCCACCATGAGTTTTCTTGGCTCTTGAGCGATATCATACACCCGATTCGAGGAGGAGGAGGAACCGTTTGTGGGTGCATGGTGGACCCGGTGCGGTACCCCGGGGCAAGATGGTCGCAGATGATGGCGTTGAGCCTGGAAGGGGAGCACTACCGACCGATGATTTTATTGTGACTCGACGGATATCCGGAGGATTCCGATCGGAGTATAGGCCAGTCCGGATTGCCGGAGCCTGAGGTATTGAGGTTTGATGATATAGGCCAGTCCGGATTGCCGGAGCCTGAGATATTGAGACAGTGAGATTTATGTTTTGTGTCGATGCTTGACGCGGATTTTATGTTGATTTCATTGATGATACCTCGATTTACTTATATACAGAAATCTCACTAAATTAAGAAAACAGTTTTCTCATTCATGATGTATTCTGTTTTCATTCGTAATGCATTCATACATCATAATATGATATGTTGCTATCTGAGGCACTGACACGAGCATGTGGTATTACACTTATGTGTATATGGTTTAGGATATTATATTGAGGATATATTATTATCGTATGACCTAGGTTTGAGTCATACATGCGATTTCTGCTCGGTGATGTTTTCTACTCACGAGTTGGCAACTCACCCCCGTTGTGCCACAGTTTCTTGCAGGTTTTGCCGTACAGGTTTCCTTGGCGGCTTTGCTGGCACACTACTTGATTCCGGGTGATTGTTTTGGTAGGTGGGTTCACTCGCATCGTGACCACCATTGTACTTTATTATTTCACTTTTATCTAGTAAACTCCATCAACCAGACTTGTATATTGATAGACCTAGAAACCAGTTGTTTATTCTTTTGACCTTAGAGTCGCGCTTGTATTATTATGGTTTTTTTCTCTGGTTTCTTTCTGAGTTTTGATCCTTGCTCTTCGGCGTTATATATTATATTGCATTGCGTGGTTGTGTCCGCCAATTGGTGAAGAGCTAGCTCCCACTTGGGGATGCCTTTATATTATGCATGTTTGTACCCGTTTGGGGCCAGTATTTATAAAGGAAACTCTGCCGAAATTTTCAGAAAAACCTTGATGTTTTAAAAATGTTTACTACGACTTTCAAAGTGATTTATATGCAAAATTTTAAACAAGTTTTCCTTCATCTCTTCTTTAAATGGTTTAGATTTCTGGGCTTTTTGGCTTACTTGAATTAAGTGTGGTCCTATAGACTTCACATGATTTAAGTGCCAGTCACGTGCTATTTCGAGTCGTGACATATACAATCATGTACAATATTGGCCTTTAGGGAATACATATAACTAACACATACACCCATGTACAATGTATGATCAAGCATGATACAAAACAATAATATATATCACATATATATTATATATGAGTGAGAAAAATAAATGCTTAAGTGAGCTAATATTAGTTAATGTAAAATTAATACATCAAGTATATAATCATACATTAAATTATTAAATCAACACTTGATTTAATAATCCGGCTATATCAATATAACCGACTAATATCATTTGTATCAACTTATCGAATCAACACTTGATTCGACAACCCGGCTATATCACATATAACCGACCGATATCACAGATTGAAAGATTAGAATACGGTATGATATACGCGTATTAATCTCGGTCCCACACATATCACATATGTGCTCCTACTTCATTTCGCCTCAGCCAGGAAACCTCTGTGTAGGACTCTAAAGACTCGTCATTACGCCGACAGTAGGTGATGATCATATCAATCACCAACAAGCCGTCAGCGGTACTAGCTGGACGTAACGTCTACCCGGGTATTCAGCGATCAGAAGATCAACAAGCAAGCCTACTCATACTCCTACGAATCCAATAAGTAACACTACCGTACAGTCCGGTCTCTTCGTCTGATATGTCACATATCCAGCCTGGGGGTGGTAAACGTCAGACCCCAATAGCCTGATAAGTCATGCCGATTTGAGGCCCATAATGGTTCGAGAAACTACTGATAACACTTACCAGTAAATCTCAGCAATCCTGGCCAGGGATTTCCTGTTATGGCCAATCGAGCATAGTGCAACATCAACCCCCAATAACGGGAGAGACGAAATCCCCTCCTATAGCTCATTGCCTCCATATGACTCGGGACTGTACCCCAAAACCACCGTTTTGCACGTTCTCTTGAACGTAGTAAGGTGGAAATCAAAGCACAGTGGGAATCACACAAGACTCTATGACGATCTCGGGTCTACAGACTAACCTGTACCAGTGTCACCAGAGAACTGCAATTTGACGTAAGGTATAAAACCATCTAGAAGTTCTCGGAGAGTCCTGTTCAGTTTACCCAGTTTCCACTGAGCACTCATATACAATCTTAGATGTAAAACACCAATGGATGTGGGATCATCCATCACCCATCATATGGGTCAAGAAACGTATACGCTAGTCTGCTCTGGAATATCGATGCCCCGTCTCGATACTCCCACGACTAGGAACAATTGAAGGATGTACTTACGGACTACCCTGGCCCCACTAATATGATCTGTATCATAATCCTGGTAGTTAAGTACTCATCCTAAGGGCTTTATCAACATGTTACAGAGAGACAATAAGTGTACATGTTTAGATAAAGAGTAACCAGATAGCATACTATCATGTCGAGCAAGAAAGTCCTTCCTATATATGTCCAAGCATCCACTATAATATACATCATACGTACAATAATGTCCTATAGGGCATACATACAACTAACAATCTCCCACTTGCACTAAGGCCAGTTGTTGTAGTATCTCACACACAATGTCCCATAAAAGTCTCTCTTGGGAAAGGCCTTTGTGAGTGGATCCGCCGTGCTATTCTTCAAATCAACTCTCCAAACCTCGATCCCCTGGAGATCAACCATCTCCTTGATTAGGTGATACTGCCTCAGAATATGTTTGGATCGCTGATGGGACCAGGGTTCCTAGGCCAAAGCCACAACTCTATTGTTGTCACAATAACAGTTATTTGATGCTCAATAGTAGGAACCATGTTCATCTGATGAACAAGAAATATCCAGACACCCACTTTGGCAGCATCGTTGGTAGCATGTATTCAGCCTTTATCGTCTAGTTTTCCACGGTATCTAGCTTGGAACTCTTCCAATATACCGTCCCTCCACTGAGGGTAAAGGCAAAGCCTGAGACTGACTTTCAGTTGACCTTATCACTCTGGAAGCTCGAATTGGTAAAGGACTCCCACTGGAGTTTAACGTTACTAAATACAAAGAACATTTCTTCAGTGCTTCTTAAGTACTTAAGGATGTCCTTCACAGCTGTCAAGTGATTCTCCCAAGATCTGATTGATTCATGATCACTACACCTAATGAGTTAGCTACATCTAGTCTAGTACATAACATTGCATACATGATAGAGCCTACTGCCGAAGCAAAGAGTATCTTTTGCACACGAGCTCTCTCCAAATCAGTCTTGGGAGACTTCTTTTTGGAGAGAGAGATTCCTGAGTAAGTGGGCGAACCACCATGCTCAGAATCTTCTATACTAAACCCCTTTAGTATGGTGTTAATGTACCTGGATTTGGGACACTTCCAACATCCACTTAGATCTATCTCTATAGATCTAAATCCTCAAGATGCAGTAGGTATCACCCAGATCTTTCATGGAGAATCCTCGTGATAAGAGGAGCTTTACCGAGTGTAGCATAGGAAACCCATTTCCTATCAAGAGTATGTCATCTACGTAAAATACAAGAAAGACAATTATACTCTCTATAACCTTCTTGTATATACAAGGTTCATCTACATTTTTGCTGAAGTCAAACTCTTTGACTGCTACATCAAAACAGATGTTCCAACTCCGCGATGCCTTCTTTAATCCTGATGGACTTAAACATAGCCACTGGAGAAAAGGATTCATCATAATCCACACCTGGTTATGGACGAAAGCCTTTTACTACAAGTCTAGCTTTGAAAGTCTCAACTTTTCCATATACACGAAGAATCTTCTCAAGATCCACTTGCCCCCGATGGTTTTTACCCCTTCAGGTGCAACAATAAAAGCCATACTATGTTGGTGTACATGGATTCCATCTCAGATCGCATAGCATCCAGCCATTTCACAGACTTCATTCGTGATGGCCTGCCTGAACCTAGTTGGGTCATCATCTACCATGATGCAATCCTCGCTCCCACCGTCACTGAGGAAACCGTAGTATCTATCAGGTGGATGAGGAACCCTTACCAGATTCGTAGAGAGGTCTTAGGAATTCGATTAGTGTTAATTAAGCGATGGTGCGGGTTTTTGGTAAAAAGTTTACCAATTTGGTTTCTTCACATTTTATAACATTTAATTAATAATTTATTATTATTTGTTATGGCTTGCACGCACGTGTGCACGTTAATATGAGGGTTTGTTTTTGCTAATCTAGTGTAGTGACCATGACAACTTAACCTTAACCTAATCCTATCCATGCTTAACCCTAAATCCTTGATATTTGTTGTGAGAGAGAAGATATTTTCTTTTGGGTTTTGTTTTGAGAGGAGGTGGCAAGGTGAATCATGGAGAGCATTAATTGTTGCTTTAATGATGCTTGGTGCACTTACCCTCTCACCCTACACTCACCTCTCTCTCTTTATCTTTTCTTTCTCTCATTCTCTATCTCTTTCTCATTTATATTTTCATCTCCTCATTACCTCAACTGAACACTCACCTCTTCATCAACAATCCTTTACAAAACTTCATCAAAACTCAAAAAAATCACATCTTAAGACTTGATTCGCCTCTTGGATGCCTTGGATCTTGGAAAGCTAGGATCTTTGAGTTTGTGGGAGTAGATAATGATCTCTATCTGTTTTTTATGTTGTTATAGTATTGTGTAGACTTTTAGTTTTAGTTTAGAACACTTAAAGTAAAGTTTCATGCACATATCGTATGTTTAGTGTCATTTTGTGATATCTGTGATCTGCTGTGACCCAGAGTGTATACTAGAAAATCTAGCTGTGTAGTTGTGTTGTACCAGAGACCCTAAGCTTTCACCTGAAGCACGAGACCCATCTGCTCGGATTTGGCCGACGACACATAGGCAAATTCCGGCGACCTCGGCCGTTTTTTAGAGTTAGGGTGTCAGTTTTTTGGAGTAGCTGTCTGCAGTGGTTTAAGTGTGTTTGGTCTTGTTTGATTTTTGGGTTTCCACTGTATACAAAATCTGGGATCACATAGCTTGTTTCTAGTGTTACGTATACATGTGTTACGTTATCCGACACGGTGCGTGTACTTTGTGTAGCTTTTGTTCTTGAGTTGGTTTCGTAGTGTCTCTACGCATGTTAGCCACTAGACGAACACTTGAGAGTATGTTTGGAGTTGATGCGTCGGTCAAACGTAGTTGGTACGTGTTATTGGTCGATTGCTAATATATACTTGTTATGTTTTTTTATGATCTTTAGGTTCGCAGGCGAGGACTTCGGGCGCTGCGGAGAAGGGAAAGCGAGTGGTTGGCTTTACTTAGCCCCAGGATCATCTGTGAGTAGATTTAACATCTACAGGGGAATAGCCCGCATGACGTTATGCGTCTGGGCTAGATATAATATGACATTAGCCGCCTGTTTATTTGCATATATAGAGATTGTGCATGAACTCATTTCATATCATTACTTGTTGTGCTTAGACTTGTATCCATTGGACACTGCACTATTATTGACGGTTCATGTCGCACGAGCACTGATTGTATGCTACACACACCGTCGATAATTTCCATGACACGCGCAACACACATACCTATGTGATATTTTTTGGTTAGGGATATTGAGACATTGATTCATATTCTATTGTGCATATGACATATAGCATACCTGTATACCTACATGCTTACACATATGCCTTGCCATGACTACATGCTAGCTACCCATATACCTATATGGTATTGTACCATTAGAGATAGGTATATACATATATGAGACATAGCTACATGTACATCTTGCATACAAATTTACATGTACACCGTATACCTTGATATAGCTATACATATACCTGGAGGGTATTACATCATTACTGATAGGTAGATACACATATCTTGCTATACCGACATGGTTACGTATACCTGGCTATAGCTACATGTTCACCTTTATATGATGTTGTGTTTGATTTCGGAGAAATTAGGAACCACATGATATACTTAATAACTTGTTGCTGTTAAATAGCGGTTTTTCCTTATTTGCTCATAATACTGTTTCATGTTACATATATTATAATTCAAGGATTTCGCATTGAGATATGGTTTTCATATGATGTTTTCTGGATTTGTTTTACTCCTTCGTATATATATATCAGTGGTATGGGATGCTAATATATATATTTGTACCCATTATATATATATATATATATATCAGTGGTATGGGACGCTGTTATATATGTACACCTACATAATATATCATCATAATGATCTATGCAAATATACTTATTCATTATATATGTGGGCCGATTAAATGGCCAGGCCGATATTATGGTCGTTATGTGGGCCGATTCAATGGCCGGGCCGATACTGTAGGGTTCCTAGGCACTCTAACAAGCTTCTACAAGGTATCAACCATGCCCGATTAAAAAAAAATAGCCGTGCCGAACAATCCTAACCAAGATCGTATACTAGAGATTATGCGAAAACAAGCAAGTTAAATATTTTAACAACAAGTGAAAGGGATTACAACCTTTGTAGATCCGGTCCTTCACTTCTAAAGCTCCGTGTTGACGTCCCTTCGCTGCGATCATCGGGATCCCGGACTGTAGCGATGGTTTCTTCGGAGAAATGAGCGGGCTAGGTCGTTGACTTCAAGGCCGAAGATGATCTACATCGAGGAGACTCAAACCCAAGCTCCATCTTATCTAGGTCAAGAACTTTGTGAAGAGAACACCCTACACTAAATGGCAAGCAGTAGAGGATGATGAAATAGGAAATGGGTTCACTTTAGATTTGGATTTCTCACTCTTAATCTCCACTTGAAAAATTCTAGCAAGCTTTCTAGAAGAAGAAGAAGAAGAAGAAAGAAAAGAATATGAATGAATAATGAAATATTACAAAAGAATAATCAAGTGAAGTCTATCATATTGCAACCATGGGTGAGTAAACCTTTGTAGAGACTAAACTAGAGTTTAAGTTAATGGTTAGGTTAATGAAAATCTCATGCAAAACAAAATGGTTAGACTTTGTCAAAGATGCTTGAAAGCTTCATGAAGCTTCAAGCAAAGACAAAGAAAATCACCATTTTGTTTTTCTAAAACAAATAAAAACCTTAACCATTAACCTAAACATTGTGTAAGTCATACACACACCCAAGTTTGCATGTATCATCAAACATGATACAATCTAGTGCACAAAAATATATCACATATACAACTTGTGCACATTAAGTGAGAAAATCAATCTTAGGTGAACCAATACTAGTTAATATAAAGTAATATATCAAATATATAATTATACATTAAATCATTAAATCAACACTTGATTTAATGATCCGGTCATATCGCATATAACCGACTAATATCAAGTGTATCAATGTATCGAATCAACACTTGATTCGTTAACCCGGCTATATCTCACATAACCGACCGATGATACAAATCGCGAGAATAGAATAAAGTATCACATACTGGTATTATTCTCGGTCCCGCACATATCTCATATGCGCTCCTATTTCGTTTCGCTTGAGCCAGGAAACCTCTGTGTAGGACTCTAAAGACTCGTCAATACGCCGGCAGTAGGTGATGATCATATCAAATACGCACAAGCCGCAAGCGGTCTGTTAAACGTAACGGCCACCCGGGTATTGAGCGATCAGAAGATCAACAAGCAAGCCTGTACATTCTCCTGTGAATCCAATCAGTAACACTCCCGTACAGTCCGGTCTCGTCGTCTGATATGTCGCATATCTCGCCCAGGGATGGTAAACGTCAGACCCAAGTAGCTTGATAAGTCGTGTCGATATGAGATCTATAACAGTTCGAGAAACTACTGGTAACACTTACCAGTAAATCTCAGCAACCCTGTCCAGGGATTTCCAGTTATAGCCAATCGAACACTGCGCAACATCAACTCCCTATACCGGGAGAGATGAATCTCCTCCTATCGCTCATTGCCTCCATGTGATTCGGGACTGTACCCAAAAGCCACCTTTTTGCACGCCCTCTTGGACGTGGTATGATGGAAATCAAAGAACAGTGGGAATCACACAAGACTTTATGACGATCTCGGGTCAACAGACTAATCTGTACCAGTGTCACCGAAAAACTGCCATCTGACGTGAAGTATAATACCATCTGGGAGTTCTCGGCGAGTCCGTCCAGTATACCCAGTCTCCACTGAGCACCCGTATACCATCCTTGATGTCAAACACCAATGGATATGGGATCATCCATCGCCCATTATATGGGTCAAGATGCATATACGCTAGTCTACTCTGGTGTATCGATGCCCTATCTCGATACACCCTCGACTAGGAACAGTTATAGGATGTACTCGTCGACTACCGTGGCCCCACTAGTATGATCTCATCATAGTCCCAGTAGTCGAGTACATATCCTAAGGGCTTTATCAACATGTAACATAGAGACAAAAAGAGTACATGTTACGATAAAGTACAACCAGATAGTATACTATCATGTCGAGCAAGAAAGTCCTCCCTATATATGTCCCAGCATCCACTACTATATACATCGTATGTACAGTAATGGCCTCTAGGGCATACATATAACTAACAATCTTCCACTTGCACCAGGGCCATCTGTTGTGGTATCACATACCCAACAATTAGCTGCGGTTGAAGTATCTCATACTCAACCATCCTATAAAAGTCTCTACTAGGAAAAAGGCCTTTGTGAGTGGATCCGCGTTGTTGTCCTCTGTGTCTTCTCTCCTAACCTCGATCTCCCTGGAGATCAACCATCTCCATAATCAGGTGATACTGCCTAAGAATTATATCTGGATTTCTGATGGGACAGGGGTTCCGTGGCAAAACCCACAACTCCATTGTCACATAATGGTAGGAACGAAGTTCATCTCATGAACTTATATATATCCAGACTGCCTCTTTGGTAGCATCCTTGGTAACAATGTATTTTGCCTTTAATCGTCTAGTATGTTACGGTATCTAGCTTGGAACTCTTCCAACATACCGTCCCTCCACTGAGGGTAAAGACAATGCCTGTGACTGACTTTCAGTCATCCTTATCACTCTGGAACCTTTCCAGTGATTCTCCCCAGGATCGATTGATACCATCTCACTACAACTAGTGATTATCCTAACATCCATTTAGATCTATCTCATAGATCCAAAACCCAGGATTTAGGAGGTATCACTTTGATCCTATATGGAGAATCTTTGTGATAAGCGGAGATTGACTGAGCGTAGCATAGGAAACTCCTTCCCTATCAAGAGTATGTCATCCACGTAATCTACGAGGATCACCACCATACTCCCTACTACCTTCTTGTATATACAAGGTTCATCTACCATTTTGATGATGTCAAACTCTTTGACTACCACATCAAAACAGACGTTCCAACTCCGCGATGCCTGCTTTATCACATAAAACATCTTGCACACGTTTCCGCTGCTCCCACTGTCTACGAAGCCCTCTGGCTGTGTACTTATAGACGCTCTCTTCTAAAACATCATTTAGAAAAACTGTCATGACATCCAACCGCCAGATATCGTAGTCATGGTATGCAGCCGTGGCAAGTAGGATCTGGATGGACTTAAGCATAGTTTTGAAAGTCTCAACTTTTCCATGTACACCAAGTAATCTTCTCAAGATATACTTGCTCTTGATGGAGATTTAACCCTTCAGATAAAGCAACCAAAGTCCATACTTTGTTGGTGTATAAGGATTCCATCTCAGATCAATAAGCATCCATCCATTCTTACAGAGTCCCACTCCTGATGGCCAGCTCGAAACTAGTTGGGTCATCATCTCATGATGCAATCCTCGCTCCCACTGTCATAGAGAAACCGAAGTATCTCTCAGGTGGGCGAGGAACCCTACTAGATCGGCGGAGAGGCTGAGGTTCGTTGGTTACTATTAAATCCTTTGGTTCTACCAAATAATCTGCTGTAGTTTGTATAGCTGGAACTCTTTCCAGTTCTACCTCATGACCAATAATTCCTTCCACAAGAAATTCCCTTTCACAAAGGTGGCATGTTGAGAAATAAAACACTTTTGTTTCTCGGTTTGGTAGAAGATATTCCCTTGCGAATGCTTGGGATATCCAACAAACTTCTACAGAACTGACTTTGCCTCGAGCTTGTCCGGATTTTTCTTTTTAGACATAGGCCGGACAACCCCAAATCTTAACAAACTTAAGATATGGGCTCTTCCCTTTCCATATCACATATGAAGTGGTAGGCAACGGATTTGATTTGAACCCTATTCAATAGGTATGCAGCTTCTCAAGTGCACAACTCCCAAAAGGAAATAGGAAACTCAGTAGTACTCATCATAGAGGACACCATATCACATAGAGTGCTATTGCTCCGCCCCGATACACCAACGTGCTATGGTGTATATAGAGGAGTAATGCTAAGAGAGAATCTCATTCTCCTTTAGAATATTCCAGGATTTTCGTGCACAAGTATTCTCCTCCTTGATCTCATCAAAGGACATAATACTTATACCCGCATTTTGGTTCTCTACTTCTAACTTATATTCTGTGAATATCTCAAAAGCTTCGGACTTGTGTTTCAACAGAAA
Source organism: Agapanthus africanus (assembly GCA_030015575.1). NCBI lineage: Eukaryota > Viridiplantae > Streptophyta > Magnoliopsida > Asparagales > Amaryllidaceae > Agapanthus > Agapanthus africanus. The sequence goes on from CM057349.1 coordinate 299,831,275, forward strand.
CATATGTCTGAATCTTGAGAGATTATCAGAGAATTTAATGAAGTACAAAGAACCAGTCTTGGCATCTGTAGACAGGGGACCTTCATACATCAACATGTATCAATCCCAAGAGTTTAATAACTCTTTCCCTGTTTCCTATAAACAGAGCTATGGTCATCTTATCTTTGTGACATGACCGACAAGTTTCACAAGATGTAAATTCAAACTAATTTAAATATGCATCTATATGTAACTTCAGCTAGTCGGGTCACATTGATATGGCCTAGTCTACAATACCTCAAGAAGGATTCGTTCATTTCTGAACTTTTCCTCTTGTGTGTGTTCTGTATACTAAGAACTGTAGTTTGATTTAGAACATCAATGCTTTCAGATAACGTGCCTGAATCGATCAACTCTTGATATAGGAAATGTTCAAAACATTATCCAACAATACAAAATTATATCCTTTCTTTACTAATAAAGAGACTGATATGATATTGTATATCAGGTTCGGTATCTAATAACATTCGTTCAGAATCAATGTTTTCAGGTAATACAGGGTGACAGTGACCAACAGACTTGGCTGCAACACTTACACCGTTTTCTGTCTCATGAAACTTATCACCCATTCTCAGTTCTCTACCTTTCTGTAGCCCATGTAATAGATTACATATGCAGGATCCTGATCCGGTATCTCATACTCAGGACATAAAGGATACTGAGAAATAGTTCTCTGTAATGAACACAACCGAAGAAGATGCATCAGCATGCACTTTCTTCGTTTGGGCGGCACGGGAATTCTGGTAATCCCTTAAATCCTGCTCTGTCTTATAACAATTATAAGTTGGAGCGGGACCAACGTTCCCCAGCTCAGTATAACAAGTGGGTTCGGTCAATATATCCGTATTATTATCTTGATTAAGGCGTGATATGGTCGCTACCTGGAGAGAGAGAGAAGAAAACACTCAGCGTATGCTCTTGCAAGATTAGATTGGTTATCTAATATATCTAATCAGGATGTCTCCCACAGTTTTAATCAAATCTTCCTTCAAACCCTAAAAGGAAAGACTAGCCGGGATTAATTACACGCTACAAGTTCGCCAATCTTTCATCCAGGCCAGTGTCGGTACATTGAGGGAGGTCCCCCGTGCTTTCGCACGAACCTAATTAAAGTAAATCTCGTTTTCCCATAGGCGTAACCTCGTTAACACCTTTCTAGACACCTACTTGATCGGCTAATTGTAATGTGTAAAACTCTCCCAGGAGTAACTCTTACTCGAAGCGGGTATCGGGATCCAAATATTTCATAGAAGGTATGCAATCTCATTGCAAATTTCAACAGTTGAAATTCTCGATAATATTTTTCCCCAAGCCTCCTATGACCTTGACAAAAGCCAACAAATCATAGGCTGATAGTCAAGTTCAACCCGTCATTTCATGATTGAAATAAACCCACCCGCACGGCCCTTGACAAAGGCCAACAAGGTCGCACGACTACCCTAATCCAATCTGCATCATATGCATAAGCAGATAAGTACTATTCAGCTACCGCACACTACGCCTTGACAAAGGCCAACAAACGCAGCACGAATACTAAACAGTCCTTATCTGAAATGACGGAGGGCTACGACAGGTTTTTAAGAAAACCCTTTGCGTAATGAACTTGATATCGTTGTAGAATCGAGTGATTTTAAATGGAATGTTTCTGAGGCCTTTTCTAGTTTTGCTAAAGGGGTCACTCCCGGTGAAGGGATCGTCGGCCCTTTCCTCATCGAATAAGGTGCATGGTATATCATATATACCACTATGCAAAGCAAGAACTATAGAAGCAATCAAAAGACAAACCGAGTTTGTAGCATCTGCTAGTTTCACTAAAGAGGTCACTCCCGGTGAAGGGATCTCGGCTCTTTCCTTATCGAATAAGGTGCTGGATGTTCTACAAGGAACACCGCTATGCAAAGCAAGAACTAGAGCTACCAGTTTTTAAACAAGTTTCTACAACATCTTTTAGGTTTCTTTTATTTCATTAATCATATTAATGAAGTCCCATCATTTAAGTCACCTAAACATCACAGATAAATATAACGTACGCTTATGCCATCCGCATTTGCCTCGATGTCCCGTCTGCACCGTTAGGTTAGGTAACTAATGGCAGAGCGAGGCAGGGCTAGCGCGGATGTAAAACATAAGCAACGTCTATATAATATATCATATATACTGTATACAATATCTATCTGAACATATCACATGATCACATCACAGATAACACAGCAGAAAATATCATATGAAATATTGGATATACTAGGACATCCGTGTTTTATTTTGAGCCTCTATAAAACACGGATTCCACGGTCGCGATGAATAGCCAAACCCACACCCCTAGACCCCTACGAGAGCGGCAAGCAACCCTACCAATTCTAGAGTTAGAAGACCCGGACTCGACTACTCGAGTTGGTCTCCCACTGGACTCTAGAACCCGGTTACTTGTGCTCTCCTCCTTGGGTCTATCCTAGTGCGGAAAAGTAAATAATATACAAATGGTGACATCAACCTCATCCCGGAAGTGCCCCAATAAAAGAATATTACAACATTTAATTTTACATGAATGAAAATAAAAACTCTCATCTCACATAAAAACCCCCGGCTATTCAGAACGCGACGATCCAATATAACATATCCAGCAACACATAACATAACATGCCATCAACGTAAGTAAATATGCCCATCCCAATTGTCGTTGACATATAGCAACGAAATCGGCGATATCGCATATTACACTTACGGTCGCAGAAAAGAAAGTGTAAAACTACTACAGTTGAAATCCGCAGCCTACTTAGGCATCACATTCCTAACCAATGAATTCCTTAGACATCGCATGCCTAACAATTATAAACCCCGCATTTTAGTCTCATTATCGAAAACTCTTTTCAATATCAAGTCGGGTAATTCAACAAGATTCCTGTAACCTGATCGAATGCTCGTCGCAAACTTTAGTAGACGGCCGCACCCCCGATGCCGTCGACGAAGTACACTAAGGCGGAACACCGCTGCCGCGAGCACCCGAACGGATGCTTTTGGCGACGGAGTTTTCCTACAGTCACTTGGTCGGGGCTATGGGGCGTCGCTGTCTATTAATTTTACCCAGCGAGTATCCGCGTATGCTACGTGATTGCGACGGACTTTTGATCACATCAAAATTCCGTGGCAACCGATCATCTGAGACTGAACTGCTAGATTTATAACATTCAAATTAGTTATCTCATAACTACATGTGGATTCCAAATATTGTATCACAATCCAGATAAATAGAGAATGTTAAACTTTCCGATTGAATAATCAAACACCCAGGTTTTCCCAAATAGTTCTCAACACTTGAGGGGAGTTTAAAAACATCCATCACATGCCACAGTACCAATGGTCCAGCCGTAGAAGGGTCAAGCCAACGCCTCACATGTGGCACGCCGTACTGTCCCAAACCCTAAGGTTCAAAAGGCAGTTCAAGACGGTCACATAATCGAGTTAAGGTTTGTTGTCTTCTAGAGGGTCCATTGCATAACTTGCACGATTCAGACGTTCTCACACAACGGAAAAATCCAACACTTGGAAATTTTCCGGGTCGGAAAAAAGTGAGTTATTGATATCTGTTCGAACATTTTAACAGTTTCTAAAAGTATCCGGAACAAACTAAACAAAGTTAAATTATCCGATCGAATCAACGAGTCCCTAATACAACCCTAGATAACTCAACACTTGAGTTGAATAAAAAAAGTTCCCAGAAAAAATTGACAAGAAAGGACCAAAGAATAAATATATGAAATATGAGGGACTAAGTCCAAATTTTGGCCGCGGAACCGCCGCCAAACCCTTGGTTTGGCCGCGGTTCCGCGGTCATTTCAGAGACTTAGTGGATCGTACTTCACAGTAATTCTTAGATTTTCCTGATTGTTTTTCTGAGAATTTTTAATTCATAAAAAATCACATTTTCAAAAAATGTACAGAGAAGGGTTTACATCGGGGTTTTCGGGTTCGATCGGACTTTAAACTTCGCCTAGACTTCGCCTAAAGCTCTAGCTTGGCTCTGATACCACTGTAGGGTTCCTAGGCACTCTAACAAGGTTCTACAAGGCATCAACCATGCCCTATTAAAAAAAATAGCCGTGCCGAACAACCCTAACCAAGATCGTATACTAGAGATTATGCGAAAACAAGCAAGTTAAACATTTTAATTACAAGTGAAAGGGATTACAACCTTTGTAGATTCGGTCCTTCACTTCTAAAGCTCCGTGTTGATGTCCCTTCGCTGCGATCAACAGGATCCCGGACTCTAGCGATGGTTTCTTCGGAGAAATGAGCGGGCTAGGTCGTTGACTTCGAGGCCGAAGATGATCTACGTCGAGGAGACTCAAACCAAAGCTCCATCTTCACTAGGTCAAGAACTTTGTGAAAAGACCACCCTAAACTAAATGGCAAGTAGTAGAGGATGATGAAATAGGAAATGGGTTCACTTTAGATTTGGATTTCTCACTCTTAATCTCCACTTGAAAAATTCTAGCAAGCTTTCTTCTTCTTGAAGAACAAGAAGAAAGAAAAGAATATGAATGAATAATGAAATATTACAAAAGAATAATCAAGTAAAGTCTATCATATTGCAACCATGGGTGAGTAAACCTTTGTAGAGACTAAACTAGAGTTTAAGTTAATGGTTAGGTTAATGAAAATCTCATGCAAAACAAAATGGTTAGACTTTGTCAAAGATGCTTGAAAGCTTCATGAAGCTTCAAGCAAAGACAAAGAAAATCACCATTTTGTTTTTCCAAAACAAATAAAAACCTTAACCATTAACCTAAACATTGTGTAAGTCACACACACATCCAAGTTTGCATGTATCATCAAACATAATACAATCTAGTGCACAAAAAATATATCACATATACAACTTGTGCACATCAAGTGAGAAAATCAATCTTAAGTGAACCAATACTAGTTAATGTAAAGTAATATATCAAATATATAATTATACATTAAATCATTAAATCAACACTTGATTTAATGATCCGGTCATATCGCATATAACCGACTAATATCAAGTGTATCAATGTATCGAATCAACACTTGATTCGGTAACCCGGCTATATCTCATATAACTGACCAATGATACAAATCGGGAGAATATAATACAGTATCACATACTGGTATTATTCTCGGTCCCGCACATATCTCATATGCGCTGCTATTTCGTTTCGCTTGAGCCAGGAAACCTTTGTGTAGGACTCTAAAGACTCGTCAATACGTCGGCAGTAGGTGATGATCATATCAAACACCCACAAGCCGCAAGCTGTCTGCTAAACGTAACGGCCACCCGGGTATTGAGCGATCAGAAGATCAACAAGCAAGCCTGTACATTCTCCTGTGAATCCAATCAGTAACACTCCCGTACAGTCCGGTCTCGTCGTCTGATATGTCTCATATCTCGCCTAGGGGTGGTAAACGTCCGAACCCAGTAGCTTGATAATTCATGTCGATATGAGGTCTATAACAGTTCGAGAAACTACTGGTAACACTTACCAGTAAATCTCAGCAACCCTGGTCAGGGGTTTCTAGTTATAGCCAATCGAACACTGCGCAACATCAACTCCCTATACCGGGAGAGACGAATCCCCTCCTATCGCTCATTGCCTCCATGTGATTCGGGACTGTACCCAAAAGCCACCTTTTTGCACGCCCTCTTGGACGTGGTATGATGGAAATCAAAGCACAGTGGGAATCACACAAGACTCTATGACGATCTCGGGTCAACAGACTAATCTGTACCAGTGTCACCGGAGAACTGCCATCTGACGTGAAGTATAATACCATCTTGGAGTTCTCGGCGAGTCCGTCCAGTGTACCCAGTCTCCACTGAGCACCCGTATACCATCCTTGATGTCAAACACCAATGGATATGGGATCATCCATCGCCCATCATATGGGTCAAGATGCGTATACGCTAATCTACTCTGGTGTATCGATGACCTGTCTCGATACACCTTCGACTAGGAACAGTTATAGGATGTGCTCGTCGACTACCGTGGCCCCACTAGTATGATCTCATCATAGTCCCAGTAGTCGAGTACATATCCTAAGGGCTTCATCAACATGTAACATAGATACAAAAAGAGTACATGTTAAGATAAAGTACAACCAGATAGCATACTATCATGTCGAGCAAGAAGGTCCTCCCTATATATGTCCCAGCATCCACTACAATATACATCGTATGTACAATAATGGCCTCTAGGGCATACATATAACTAACAGATACAATGGTCGATATGTGGGCCGATTCAATGGTCGATGTGAGCGTCCTATGTGCTCGATATGAGGGGCCTATGTGTCTGATATGAGGGGCTTATGTGTTCGATGTGAGGATGGCATATTTTATTCTGTACTTCACATTTATTTGATATGCATTACTTCATTTATTAGTAGTACCTGATAGAGTATCTTTCATGGCTGTTGCATATATATATTGTTGTTTATTGCTATCAGCATGCATGTGATAGATTACCGCAGTACGTGCATAATTGCGATTTCCTGCATATGTTATTTACTATTCATGAGTTGACAACTCACCCACGTTGTGCCACGGTGTTTTGCAGGTAGTCCCTCAGGTTAGTCGCGGCAGGGCTTTCATCTATCGTATCATCTTTTGCAGCGGATACCGCTACGGCTGTCTGGGTGCAGTTTTGCTATAGGTGGGTTTGCGGTTGTCCGATGTTGCTCATTGTATATTCGTTGTATCAAGTACTCTCTATCTACTACCATTTTCATGTATTGACTTAGAGACGAGTTGTTAGGACAATATTGTGTATTATTTATGACTTGGAAATTTTTATGTTGTTCACTTTATATCGTCTTTTCTTCGCTACGGCATCGTATATCTGTTGTGGTGGTTGTTTTCCGCCGTTGGGCATGGATTTGCTCCCGTTTGGGGATGCTTTTACTTATATTTATGTTGTACCCTTTTTTGGGGGTTTGTTTTACAAATGCGGTGCTGCCAAAATTTTAAAGGAAATAATGTTGGACTTTAAAGAATTTTGATTGAGATTTCAAAAGTTTTAACAATGTTATTATCACTTACTACTTTTGATGGTTTAGATTGCTGGGTTTTTGGGCTTACTTGAATTACGTTACGCCTGGAGACGTTACGTAGTTTAAGGGCCATCACGAGCTAAATTTCGGGTCGTGACAAAGTTGGTATCAGAGCGCTAGGTTTTACCTTTCGGAGTGTAGGATGATCTTGGTATGATGGAGTAGGTAGCTTAAGCAGAGTGACTTAGTGTGTGTTTGTCCGCGGCATACTTACGACACGGTACTCCGCCCAAAGTGACCTAAGTACTAATTGCTTGAAATTCCTTCCTTGATGATACATATCCTTGTGATTCGATTTCCGTGTTCTTATCGAATCCTTTTTCCTTATGCCACCGATGACTATGAGGGCTCAGAGTGATGCAGCGAGAGTCGAGGTCAGAGTTGACTCGTTTGGGGCGAGGACTGACCAGGATGGTACGCTCGTTGCACAGGAGCAGATTGATCCGCCTTCAATAGATCGTATCGCTATGCTTGAGGCAGATATGCAGGACTTGCGCCAGACGATGAGGTCGTTGGTTGAGGCCAGTCGAGCGCAGCGACAGGAGGTTGCCACCCCTGTTACCCAGTTATTCCTTGCTATCAGCACACAGCATTGTGTTACGTATACAGCAGCAGTGGATACATCACGTTTAGCTGAGGAGCGTCTTCCCAAGACTTTGGGAGTTCCGGAACCGAGGAGGGCTCATATAGGTGTATCAGCCCAGTGACAGAGGCTTAGTCGCCGTAACAGGCTTCGTGCACATCGCGAGAGTCGCAGAGGCTTGGGACGAGGACAGTTGTTTAGTTCTTATCCCCAGGAGGGTCAGCAGCCATCGTATGGATGTTTTCGATGCGGGAGCCTTCAACACTTCGTAAGAAATTGTTCCTTGGCGCCGCGTCAGACTTATGTTCAGAGAGGTCGTGGTCGTGGAGGGTTCATTCAGAGGGGACATGATGGTAGAGGAGGAGTTCAGCCAGTTGCGGGTAGAGGGCAGGCATGAGCGTTTGCTTTTACTCATCAGGACGCGCGGATGTCCAATGCAGAGTTTTTAGGTAATCTATTCGTATGTTTTCTTATTGCACTTGTTTGTTTAATTCGGGATCTATGCACTCGTTTATTCTACACACTTCGTGCCGAGGTTGGGCCGAGAGTCGTGCATGCTAGATCAGTCGTTGTTGTGTTTACTCCTGTTAGCGATCCTTTGGTTGTGCGACACGTGTTTCGTTCATGTGCCAATTTGGTAGGAGATAGAGATTCGTCCGTCGATTTGATCCTTCTAGAGATGTTGTACTTTGACGTTCTCCTGGGCACGGACTGGTTCGCTACGTGCTATGCGTCTGTGGACTGCCGTGAGGAGGCAGTCAGGTTTTTTTCCCGGCGAGTCAGTTCTTGTTGTGCAGGGGGACTGTGGTGCCGCCCCTCACAGCTTGATTTTAGTCTTTTTCGCTAGTCGGCTTTTGAGGAGAGGATGTCAAGGATTCTTGTCTTTCATTCGTGATACCGGAGCCACAGTAGGTTTGTTGTACCGGGTTCCTATCATGCGAGAGTTTTCCGACGTTGTTCCAGGTGAGCCGGCGGAGCTTAGGGAGCTTAAGGATCTGCTGCATAGTTGCTAGATAGAGGGACTTGTACGTCCGAGAGTTTCGCTTTGGGGAGCTCCTGTTCTGTTCGTCAAGAGAAGGACGACAGTTTGAGGTTGTGCATTGATTGATCGTCAATTGAACCGAGTTATGGTGCGGATAGGTATCCTTTACCTCGTATTGACGATTTGTTCGATCAGCTTCAGGGTGCAGGACATCATCATTGGTTGCAGGTTCAGAGTGATGATATTCCGAAGACTGCTTTTGTGCGCGCTATGGGCTTTTTGAGTTTTTGGTGGTGTCGTTGGACTCACCAATGCCCTAGCAGCATTCGTGGATGTGATGAACCAGATTTCTTCAGGCAGTTCCTCGAACAGTTGATTGTTGTGTTATTGATGACATTCTGGTCTATTCCAAGATTCGTGAGGAACGTGAACAGCATTTGAGGATTTGCTTTGCAGACATTGGGAGAGCGCCAGCTGTTTGCTAAATTCTTGGAGTGTTCTTTCAGGCTTGATATTGTTGACATTCTAGGTCATGGGGTTACGGGTGACGGTATTCGTATGGACCCGAGGGAGATCGAGGCCGTATAGCTTAGCCCAGACTTGCATCAGGGACAGAGGTCCGCAGCTTTTTGGGCTTAGCCGGTTTTTACCGCTGTTTCGTGCAGGGTTCTTGTATATTCGCAGCACCGTTGACCAGACTGACCAGGAAGGGAGTTCCATTTCTTTAGACCGAGGCATGCGTGCTGCGTTTTCAGTGGTTCAAGACTTGGCCTACGACTGCACCAGATCTATCTTTGCTTTCTGGATCGGACGACTTTGTCGTTTATTGTGATGTTTCGCGAGTGGAACTCGATTGTGTACTGATGTAGCATGATAGAGTTATCGATTATGCTTCCCGACAATTGGAGGAAGTACGAGAAGGAATTATCCCACTCAGGATCTGGAGATGGCCGCGGTGGTCGTGCGTTAGAGATTTGGGGACACTACTTATGCGGTGAGTCGTGACAGATTTTCACGGACCACCAGAGCTTAGTGTACATCTTCCTGCAGTGGGTTTTGATTGTTGAGACAGCGCCGTTGGATGGAGCTTGTGAATGATTGTGATTTTGAGATCCTTTATTACCCGTGGCAAGACAATTGTGGTAGCTGATGCTTGAGTCGTAGGCCTGGGGGTAGTTTGTTCCAGTTGTGCGCAGTACAGAGAAGGGTTTACATCGGGGTTTTCGGGTTCGATCGGACTTTAAACTTCGCCTAGACTTCGCCTAAAGCTCTAGCTTGGATCTGATACCACTGTAGGGTTCCTAGGCACTCTAACAAGGTTCTACAAGGCATCAACCATGCCCTATTAAAAAAATAGCCGTGCCGAACAACCCTAACCAAGATCGTATACTAGAGATTATGCGAAAACAAGCAAGTTAAACATTTTAACTACAAGTGAAAGGGATTACAACCTTTGTAGATTCGGTCCTTCACTTCTAAATCTCCATGTTGATGTCCCTTCGCTGCGATCAACAGGATCCCGGACTCTAGCGATGGTTTCTTCGGAGAAATGAGCGGGCTAGGTCATTGACTTCGAAGCCGAAGATGATCTACGTCGAGGAGACTCAAACCCAAGCTCCATCTTCACTAGGTCAAGAACTTTGTGAAAAGAACACCCTAAACTAAATGGCAAGTAGTAGAGGATGATGAAATAGGAAATGGGTTCACTTTAGATTTGGATTTCTCACTCTTAATCTCCACTTGAAAAATTCTAGCAAGCTTTCTTCTTCTTGAAGAACAAGAAGAAAGAAAAGAATATGAATGAATAATGAAATATTACAAAAGAATAATCAAGTGAAGTCTATTATATTGCAACCATGGGTGAGTAAACCTTTGTAAAGACTAAACTAGAGTTTAAGTTAATGGTTAGGTTAATGAAAATCTCATGCAAAACAAAATGGTTAGACTTTGTCAAAGATGCTTGAAAGCTTCATGAAGCTTCAAGCAAAGACAAAGAAAATCACCATTTTGTTTTTCCAAAACAAATAAAAACGTTAACCATTAACCTAAACATTGTGTAAGTCATACACACATCCAAGTTTGCATGTATCATCAAACATAATACAATCTAGTGCACAAAAATATATCACATATACAACTTGTGCACATCAAGTGAGAAAATCAATCTTAAGTGAACCAATACCAGTTAATTTAAAGTAATATATCAAATATATAATTATACATTAAATCATTAAATCAACACTTGATTTAATGATCCGGTCATATCGCATATAACCGACTAATATCAAGTGTATCAATATATCGAATCAACACTTGATTCGGTAACCCGGCTATATCTCATATAACTGACCGATGATACAAATCACGAGAATAGAATACAGTATCACATACTGGTATTATTCTCGGTCCCGCACATATCTCATATGCGCTCCTATTTCATTTCGCTTGAGCCAGGAAACCTTTGTGTAGGACTCTGAAGACTCGTCAATACGCCGGCAGTAGGTGATGATCATATCAAACACCCACAAGCCGCAAGCTGTCTGCTAAACGTAACGGCCACCCGGGTATTGAGCGATCAGAAGATCAACAAGCAAGCCTGTACATTCTCCTGTGAATCCAATCAGTAACACTCCCGTACAGTCCAGTCTTATCGTCTGATATGTCGCATATCTCGCCTAGGGGTGGTAAACGTCAGAACCCAGTAGCTTGATAAGTCGTGTCGATATGAGGTCTATAACAGTTCGAGAAACTACTGGTAACACTTACCAGTAAATCTCAGCAACCCTGGTCAGGGATTTCCAGTTATAGCCAATCGAACACTGCGCAACATCAACTCCCTATACCGGGAGAGACGAATCTCCTCCTATCGCTCATTGCCTCCATGTGATTCAGGACTGTACCCAAAAGCCACCTTTTTGCATGCCCTCTTGGACGTGGTATGATGGAAATCAAAGCACAGTGGGAATCACACAAGTCTCTTTGACGATCTCGGGTCAACAGACTAATCTGTACCAGTGTCACCGGAGAACTGCCATCTGACGTGAAGTATAATACCATCTTGGAGTTCTCGGCGAGTCCGTCCAGTGTACCCAGTCTCCACTGAGCACCCGTATACCATCCTTGATGTCAAACACCAATGGATATGGGATCATCCATCGCCCATCATATGGGTCATGATGCGTATACGCTAGTCTACTCTGGTGTATCGATGCCCTGTCTCGATACACCCTCGACTAGGAACAGTTATAGGATGTACTCATCGACTACCGTGGCCCCACTAGTATGATCTCATCATAGTCCCAGTAGTCGAGTACATATCCTAAGGGCTTTATCAACATGTAACATAGAGACAAAAAGAGTACATGTTAAGATAAAGTACAACCAGATAGCATACTATCATGTCGAGCAAGAAAGTCCTCCCTATATTTGTCCCAGCATCCACTACAATATACATCGTATGTACAGTAATGGCCTCTAGGGCATACATATAACTAACAGATACAATGGTCGATATGTGGGCCGATTCAATGGTCGATATGAGCGGCCTATGTGCTCGATATAAGGGGCCTATGTGTCCGATATGAGGGGCTTATGTGTCCGATGTGAGGATGGCATGTTTTATTCTGTACTTCGCATTTATTTGATATGCATTACTTCATGTATTAGTAGTACCTGATAGAGTACCTTTCATGGCTGTTGTATATATATATTGTTGTTTATTGCTATCAGCATGCATGTGATAGATTACCGCAGTACGTGCATAATTGCGATTTCCTGCATATGTTATTTACTATTCACGAGTTGACAACTCACTCCCGTTGTACCACGGTGTTTTGCAGGTAGTCCCTCAGGTCAGTCGCGGTAGGGCTTTCATCTATCGTATCATCTTTTGCAGCGGATACCGCTACGGCTGACTGGGTGCAGTTTTGCTATAGGTGGGTTTGCGGTTGTCCGATATTGCTCATTGTATATTCGTTGTATCCAGTACTCTCCATCTACTACCATTTTCATGTATTGACTTAGAGACGAGTTGTTAGGACGATATTGTGTATTATTTATGACTTGGAAATTTTTATGCTGTTCACTTTATATCGTCTTTTCTTCGCTACGGCGTCGTATATCTGTTGTGGTGGTTGTTTTCCGCCGTTGGTGTAACGTTTTGAAAATCGTTTCGGTGAAATTTCGAAAAAACGGTAAAATAAGGGGGTTTTCTGTAAAAAGTCAAAATACAAATATCTTATTATAAAAATTAAATATACATATTCTAGCTATGAAATTGCTATTATTTGGTGTTTATTGAGCCGCGGGTGAAATTTCAAATTTTCTGAAAAAAATATTATTTTTTTATTATTTTAAGCCGTCACTAATACATTTAATTAGGGAAAATTATAAATTGGAATGAGTTGAAACAAATTTTGTGCATCATAAAACATTAAATAAAATTTTATCATGTGGTTTTTGGAATGAAATCATTTGCCAAAACGGTTTAGAAATTATTGAAGAAAAAATGTTTTTTTTTAGCGTAAATGGATGTTTGGGGTATTGTATTTATCATTTTTCATCACCCCACAGCCGTACCCACACCCACACACCCCCAATCACTTCTTCTCTTGGCTGAATTCAGCAGCCCCCTCTCTTGTCCCCACTTGAATTTCAAAGAAAAGAAAAGAAAGAAAAACAAAGGAAATGAAAGGAAATTGTAAAATGAGTTGGACCTTTGACTTTATGCCTTGACTTGGACTATTTTCCTCACCTCCCTCTCTCTCCTCTCCCCTCCATTTTCAGCCGAGCCCCCCCTTTGTGCAGCCCCAATTTTCCCCCTCTCTTTTCCTCATCAAAAAGTCTTCAAAATCCATCAAATTTCCATCAAAAATTAAACCAAAACTCAAATCTAACTCCTACCCATTTTAGCTTAGCCCGTATAGCATGGATCTTTGTGAAAAGAGAGCATTTTGGGAGGCCATGGATGCTTGTGGATCTTCAAATGTTTTTGGGTATAATTCTAAAACATTTTTGCTTAATTTGTTACTAATTTCTTAAAGCTAAACTACTTAAGTGTTAATTAGGCTTAAGTTGCAAGTTTTGGAATTCAAGTTAAGAAATTGAATGCAAGTTAGGGTTTTATAAAATTGGTGTATGATTGTGTGTTATATTTAGGTTTTTTTTTGTCATGTTAATACAAGATTAGTAGCTTGTGCTAATGGTTAGTTTAAAATTTATGTTAATTTGCTAATTTGCTTACTAGGTTTTTGAAATTGGTTAAATACTTGGGATTAAAAATGTGTTTAGGTTTTTCATGACTTCATTAACTTTATTAAGTGTGTTTTAATGCTTTAGATCATGCAAATCTAAGCTAGATTGTAGTTTGTGCATTTTTGCTTTGAAATTGTTAAATTTTAGGTATTTTGTAAACTAGAATATTAGGGGTTTTGGAATTTAATGAGATTAAATTCCGGGAATTGTTTATATGACTTATTTAAGATATTTAATAAATATATTGGCCGCTATATTCATTTAAACATCCTGTTTTGTACAAAAACGGCGAATTGTGCTTGGTTGATTTTCGGAAAAATGACTTTTTAAGTGAAATTGGGGTTTTTGTGAGTTTTAACCTAGTTTATATTAAAATTAGTGTTCGTGAATGTGCAAATGAGTGTGATTGGATTTTTCTCGATGGTTTGACGTTTGTACATCGACATCGAGGGTTGGTTTGACTATTCTTGCATGCGTAGGCGATAGGTTTAGACCTATGCGTGATACGCGTGTCGATTTGATTTTCGTATGCCGTTTCGATTTCGAATTTAGTTTTAATGCGATATGGTGCGTTATGATATGTAGGTACCCCCATGTGGACTTCGAGACGACAAGCAAGCACGTGGCGACGTGGGCACCGGCTAGCGAGGACCAGGTGAGTAGATTTATATCTACGGGGAGAAGTTGGGTGGATGGCGTATAGCACCCCAGCAGTCCGTGGTGGTGTATACGGATGCGTATACACACCAACAATTATTATATGTTATTTGGGATTAATAACGATGATAAAGATGGATATTTGGTATGTTTTGGATTGGTTTAGTGTAGTTGCGAAACCCTAGAGTAGTGGTCGCACTCACACTCGCACGCACACACATACTTGCATACATTCTTTCTTTTATATGTGCGTATATGGGAATATATATTTATGTGTTCACATAGGTATGGGACTATGTGTTCATATACTGGATTTGAGAATAGTATTTGGAATTTGAGATGAGTCGGTGAGATTGGGCTTGAGGCCAGGAAATCGGTGATGTGATTTGGTTCGTATTGATATACGACATGTTGTTTTAGCGGGTCTTTTGGCGTAGTAATTCTTACACCGGCATGCATACTTCGGCGGTATCAGTATGGTACTAGACGTAGATCAGTACCCCGATCATGATAATTGATAAAGAGGATACCGGGTGAATAGTATGATGAATGTGATATTGACCCGTACCCAGATTTGGGATGACGTACGACGGATTTACGTACGAGCTATATTGATGATTGATCCGCACTCTTGACTTGGGATGCCTGATTATAGATATGGTATCGGCTATGATATTATTGAGGCGGGATCACCGACTATACATATACAGGTAGGTATATGTATCGACTCAGATGTTAGGCGGTTTCCTTACCTGTAGTCCAGCTTGTTAGCTTAGCCCTTTAGTTTAGTTTAGTTGTTAGATTAGATTCGATTCTTACCTATTTCAAAACTAACGAATCATGGGTATTTTAAAAGACAGCCCAAGGGATCTTATGGATATTTCAAAAGACGTATCTTTTCATAAAAACACCGTAGCCCTATTTTCAAAACCCCATGATTCGTGTTATTTCAAAAGGCACCATTTGTAGGACTTATATTAGATTCATACTGATTAGTTATCGTTGTGTCTAGTATTCAGCTCCCGCACATTATTGCTGTTCGCTCTGCCTCGCATACTTATTTTGCTGCATATTCCATTATTGATATCATGCTGTTAGGACACCAGCACCATTACCGATGATGCGTATGTACCACGTACACCTACTTGCCAGCTCACACACATCTTCATCAGTAATTGCCATGTCATGTACACTTTAGAGAATATATTTGCTTGACTTAGCTTGTTAGTTAGTAGTTTGATATGATATTAGTATACCTGCCTTACATGCCTAGTTTATTAATCATACATTGCAACTTGGTTATTGATACCATATGCATTCATTATCATTGACATATGCACTTGTGATGATTTCTTGAGATTTATGATATTTCTGGATTTCGGGGAAAGCCGCAAAATTTACAACTTATGATCTTTTAAAATTTAAAATGTTGCGGTTTTCTAGTGATGTAAAGTGTCGTCCACCATGAGTTTGCTGTGGTTTTCGAGATCCGTGTCGAGGAGTGGAGGAACCGTCACGGGTACATGGTGGGCCCGGTGCGGTACCCCGGGGCAAGAAAAATGTGGTGTTGACGTTGAGCCCGGCAGGGGAGCACTACCGACCGGTGATATTACCCGACGCGTCGGATATCCGGAGGATACCGTCGTGGTCTTGAGATGGATGGTAGGGGCCGGTCTGGACTGACGGCGCCCTAGATATTGAGATTGAGACATTGATATTTCGAGACAGTGAGATTTATGTTTTGTGTCGATGCTAGACACTGTGGATACTGATTTCATTTATGATACCTCAGTTTAAAAATATGAAGGAAATCTCACTAATTTATGAAAACAGTTCCTTCATTTACATGTATTCTGTTTTCATGCATTCATACCTCATTCATATGATATATTGCTACCTGAGGCACTGACACGGGCACATGAGTTTACACTCGGATTAGATATTTACCCTAACCATTGTTATAGGCTGCATGTTATATGCATTTTTGAGGCTATATTATGATCATTGACCTAGGTTGCGTTATTTATGCGATTTCTGTGCGTAGATGTTTTTCTACTCACGAGTTGGCAACTCACCCCCGTTGTGCCACAGTTCTTGCAGGTTTCGCCGTACAGGTTTCATTACGGCTTGCTGGCACTCTTTCCATTTCCGGGTGACTTGCTAGTAGGTGGGTTATTTGTATCTTACCCATCATTATATCTTGTATATCATTATTCTGTTGTATTTAGAAGTTCCATCAACCAAACATATATTTATTTTTGAGATAGAGACCCGTGATGTTATTCTTTCGACCTTAGAGTCGCGCGTTTTATTTCTGTGGATTTCTGGTGGTTTTGAGTTCCTTTTGAGTTTTGATCCTCGCCGTTGGCGTTGTATATTATATTGCTTGTGTGGTTGTGGCCGTCGTTTGACGAAGAGCTAGCTCCCGCTTGGGGATGCCTTTTTCTTGATTTCGTATACTATTCATGTTGTATCCCGTTTGGGGGCCAGTATTTACAAAGGAGACTCTGCCGAAATTTTCAGTAAATTTTTGATGTTTTTAAAAAACCGCATAATTCGGCTTATGCTATTGAAACTACTTGCTTTAAGTTGGTTTTTCCTGCACTCTACTATTTTCTTGGTTTGGATTTCTGGGTTTTCGGTTTACTTAGATTATGTACGCCTCGAGACGTTCGTAGTTTAAGTGCCGGTCATGTTCCGTACTTTCAGGTCGTGACAAAGTTGGTATCAGAGCGTTAGGTTTTAACCTTCGGAGCGTAGGATGACCTTTGGTTGATGGAATAGGTGACTAAAGTAGAGTGACGTACCGTTGGTATGTTCCGCGGCATATTTACGACACGCCACTCCACTTATGAAGCCTTAGGATGTACATTTTCTTGTTCAGTATTATATTCCTTCCTGATCTAGCCTCATCGGTACCAGTTTGGTTTTGCTGCTACGGTTACGGCAGGGAGAGCTACGGCTAGAGTTGCGGTCAGCACAAGCTCATCACGAACGAGGACTGATCAGGGCGAAATTCCGGCGACACACGATTGCAGAGATGTATCTTTTTACTGTGTTTCCGCGCCACGAGTGTTTGGCGGATCGCCTTTATGAGGTTACTCGGAGGCGCTGATCGACACTAGAGAATTGAGCCAATGATAGAGGCCAGCCAGATTTTGATGACCGTTGGTGTGTTGCTTACTCCTGACGATTGAGGCACTGTTCAGCATGCAGACGAGCGAGCCAGTTGTTGCTGCGAGCGACGAGATATCGCCCCATGTGTTGGAGCTATTGCGGGGCGAGTTGTACGAATAGATGATAGAAGGTCGCTAGTCACCCGATGATGAATGACTAGGACAGGTGGTTAGTTCGCTTACCCCGATGCGAGGTCATCAGATAGATTGATTCCAGCTAGAGACGACTTCACGCAGAGACGTGAGGGTCGACAGAGACGATCGAATGTCGGAAACCTATTATTCCAAGTTTAAAGTAGTCGGAAAGACATGCAGGCAATTCTATGGTCCCTCTAGAAGAATGAAACCCTAACTCGACTTAATGACCGTGTGAAAGCCTTTGAACCTTCGGGTTTGCGGCAGTTCTACGGCGCCATTAGTGAGGCTTGGGTTTGCCCTTCTACGGCTGGACCACCGATGCTGTGGTATGTACTCGATACTATTAAACTGTACCCAAGATGTTGAGCCCTTGGGGGATTATGAGGTTTTGACAATCGATTGGATGGTTCGACTTAATTCGGATGCTAGGTGGTGAGATGCATTTCTTGGGAGACTCCCGATACGAGGATAGCTGTTGGAGCTCAGTCCATGCAGCCGCGACGAGACGAGTCCAAAGCAGACGACATTAGAGAAAAGTGGAGTAAGAGGTTCGCACCAGATCTAGATGAGATGACGTTCCACTCCGCCGACATCAGAGATGCGATGCGTATGCCGAGGCATGGTACTTGGACTTACCTTCTAGAAGGAGTTACGATGAGTATGCAATCGTTCCAGAGCAAGATGCAGATATAGAAAAGGACAATGACTTCCGGACAGTTGGCAGAGACGAGACATGGAAGAGACCGTGAGCAGGATTCCTTCCAGGACACTGCTGCAATGATACTTACACCCAGGATCAGAGGTGTCACGTACATTCAGAGAGCCAGAGGCCGACGCCATTAATATGCTGTCTTATGAGTGGTCGCGATGATTGACCAAGAGATGACCAGAGAAGTGCCAGAATGGAATCGTCCCCGTTAGCACACCTGACAGGGCCGATGAGCCGATGGACCGAAAGATTGGTAATTCACAATGAAGACCTTGACCCAGGAGTGGTCATGGTTACGCACATCAGCAGGACAGAGTTCATGATCATCGACGAGACGTCCCACTAGGGACCGTGACAGTTGGCCGAGATTCTTAGAGGATGCGCTTGAGGGGTACTGTTCCGCCATTATTGATTTCGATGTTTTGGGTGATTTATTCGTATGATTTGATTTTGATGATTGAGGATTTACGATCTTTGCACAGTGTTGCACTTGATATCGTTTTCGTGCTTTAGTTTCACATGTTTGTGATTTTACGGTTTTAAACAGTTGAGTTGATTTTGTGCGTATGCACACACGCGATTTGGTTCCTGCACTCTGTATAGTTTATATATGCTGGCAGTGCAGTGACATGTATTTTGTGCACTTGGATACACTGGATTTCGATTTCGAGGGTGATGCTCGACATTTGTTTTGTGCATTTTATGCACCGGATTGGATTTTTAGCGCCTGTTGGGCGCCTGTTACGAGATGCGATTTGGTGCACACTAGATGCACTAATTCGAGATTTTTCGTGCATGTCAGATGCACCTGATTTTGCTGTTAGGCACACACGTTGCCTACGACAGATGTTTCATGCACACCCGATGCACTTAGATGTTGTTTCTGTGCGCATGTATGGTACATTCATGGATTTTGATTTCCGTGCGCACCAGACGTACGTAGCATTCATGTGCATATTTTGGGATTGATTTCGTATAGAGCAGTACGTTTTTATGATATTGCTATGTGTTTTCGTACTGAGCAGGCTAGTCAGAGGACAGTACCTGAATATATTTTGCATGCATTGATAGTTATTGAAGGGATTTCCAAAAAGCGAGCTATAGCCTCAGTATTTACCTACGTGTCTGATATGACACGAAATGTTTAAAACAAGGAGACCCTTCTAAATTGGTTCCAAAACGGCGGAACGTACATTTCAAACAAAGGTATATATGTATATAGTTATTTCCTTATGATAGACGTCCGCCACTGTGCAGTGTTATATGCGTGCACAGCGACTTAAAGAGATTTGGCATGCATTTCCTTCAGATACTTACATATATAGATTCGATATTTACATGTATAGTTTCGAGTTATATCATATTGGTTTTGCTTTGGATTTGGCATTGATGTCTTCCCCATGACTTCGATGATTGCGGGATGCTTGACGGAGTTGTGATTTGAGTTATATGCTCATTTTTCATGCGCATGCGCCGCGCTACGATTTGTTTTATGTATTTACAATTTCGGAGCCCCGACGACTTGATGGTTTTGGTTTAGATGTTTTAGTATTTGGGGAGAGTTTTAATTTAAATTTGGGGACCGAATTTCTTTAAGGGGGGAAGATTGTAACGTTTTGAAAATCGTTTCGGTGAAATTTCGAAAAAACGGTAAAATAAGGGGGTTTTCTGTAAAAAGTCAAAATACAAATATCTTATTATAAAAATTAAATATACATATTCTAGCTATGAAATTGCTATTATTTGGTGTTTATTGAGCCGCGGGTGAAATTTCAAATTTTCTGAAAAAAATATTATTTTATTATTATTTTAAGCCGTCACTAATACATTTAATTAGGGAAAATTACAAATTGGAATGAGTTGAAACAAATTTTGTGCATCATAAAACATTAAATAAAATTTTATCATGTGGTTTTTGGAACGAAATCATTTGCCAAAACGGTTTAGAAATTATTGAAGAAAAAAGGTTTTTTTTTTAGCGTAAATGGATGTTTGGGGTATTGTATTTATCATTTTTCATCACCCCACACCCGTACCCACACCCACACACCCCCATTCACTTCTCCCCTTGGCTGAATTCAGCAGCCCCCTCTCTTGTCCCCACTTGAATTTCAAAGAAAAGAAAAGAAAGAAAAACAAAGGAAATGAAAGGAAATTGTAAAATGAGTTGGACCTTTGACTTTATGCCTTGACTTGGACTATTTTCCTCACCTCCCTCTCTCTCCTCTCCCCTCCATTTTCAGCCGAGCCCCCCTTTGTGCAGCCCCAATTTTCCCCCTCTCTTTTCCTCATAAAAAAGTCTTCAAAATCCATCAAAGTTCCATCAAAAATTAAACCAAAACTCAAATCTAACTCCTACCCATTTTAGCTTAGCCCGTATAGCATGGATCTTTGTGAAAAGAGAGCATTTTGGGAGACCATGGATTCTTGTGGATCTTCAAATGTTTTTGGGTATAATTCTAAAACATTTTTCCTTAATTTGTTACTAATTTCTTAAAGCTAAACTATTTAAGTGTTAATTAGGCTTAAGTTGCAAGTTTTGGAATTCAAGTTAAGAAATTGAATGCAAGTTAGGGTTTTATAAAATTGGTGTATGGTTGTGTGTTATATTTAGGTTTTTTTTTGTCATGTTAATACAAGATTAGTAGCTTGTGCTAATGGTTAGTTTAAAAATTGTGTTAATTTGCTAATTTGCTTACTAGGTTTTTGAAATTGGTTAAATACTTGGGATTAAAAATGTGTTTAGGTTTTTCATGACTTCATTAACTTTATTAAGTGTGGTTTAATGCTTGGATCATGCAAATCTAAGCTAGATTGTAGTTTGTGCATTTTTGCTTTGAAATTGTTAAATTTTAGGTATTTTGTAAACTAGAATATTAGGGGTTTTGGAATTTAATGAGATTAAATTCCGGGAATTGTTTATATGACTTATTTAAGATATTTAATAAATATATTAGCCGCTACATTCATTTAAACATCCTGTTTTGTACAAAAACGGCGAATTGTGCTTGGTTGATTTTCGGAAAAATGACTTTTTAAGTGAAATTGGGGTTTTTGTGAGTTTTAACCTAGTTTATATTAAAATTAGTGTTCGTGAATGTGCAAATGAGTGTGATTGGATTTTTCTCGATGGTTTGACGTTTGTACATCGACATCGAGGGTTGGTTTGACTATTCTTGCATGCGTAGGCGATAGGTTTGGACCTATGCGTGATACGCGTGCCATTTGATTTTCGTATGCCGTTTCGATTTCGAATTTAGTTTTAATGCGATATGGTGCGTTATGATATGTAGGTACCCCCATGTGGACTTCGAGACGACAAGCAAGCGCGTGGCGACGTCGGCACCGGCTAGCGAGGACCAGGTGAGTAGATTTATATCTACGGGGAGAAGTCGGGTGGATGGCGTATAGCACCCCAGCAGTCCGTGGTGGTGTATACGGATGCATATACACACCAACAATTATTATATGTTATTTGGGATTAATAACGATGATAAAGATGGATATTTGGTATGTTTTGGATTGGTTTAGTGTAGTTGCGAAACCCTAGAGTAGTGGTCGCACTCACATCCGCACGCACACACATACTTGCATACATTCTTTCTTTTATATGTGCGTATATGGGAATATATATTTATGTGTTCACATAGGTATGGGACTATGTGTTCATATACTGGATTTGAGAATAGTATTTGGAATTTGAGATGAGTCGATGAGATTGGGCTTGAGGCCAGGAGATCGGTGATATGATTTGGTTCGTATTGATATACGACATGATGTTTTAGCGGGTCTTTTGGCATAGTGATTCTTACACTGGCATGCATACTTAGGCGGTATCAGTATGGTACTAGACGTAGATCAGTACCCCGATCATGATAATTGATAAAGAGGATACCGGGTGAATAGTATGATGAATGTGATATTGACCCGTACCCAGATTTGGGATGCCGTACGACGGATTTACGTACGAGCTATATTGATGATTGATTCGCACTCTTTACTTGGGATGCCTGATTATAGATATGGTATCGGCTATGATATTATTGAGGCGGGATCACCGACTATACATATACAGGTAGGTATATGTATCGACTCAGATGTTAGGCGGTTTCCTTACCAGTAGTCCAGCTTGTTAGCTTAGCCCTTTAGTTTAGTTTAGTTGTTAGATTAGATTCGATTCTTACCTATTTCAAAACTAACGAATCGTGGGTATTTTAAAAGACAGCCCAAGGGATCTTACGGATATTTCAAAAGACGTATCTTTTCATAAAAACACTGTAGCCCTATTTTCAAAACCCCATGATTCGTGTTATTTCAAAAGGCACCATTTGTAGGACTTATATTAGATTAATACTGATTAGTTATCGTTGTATCTAGTATTCAGCTCCCGCACATTATTGCTGTTCGCTCTGCCTCGCATACTTATTTTGCTGCATATTCCATTATTGATATCATGCTGTTAGGACACCAGCACCATTACCGATGATGCGTATGTACCACGTACACCTACTTGCCGGCTCACACACATCTTCATCAGTAATTGCCATGTCATGTACACTTTAGAGAATATATTTACTTGACTTAGCTTGTTAGTTAGTAGTTTGATATGATATTAGTGTACCTGCCTTACATGCCTAGTTTATTAATCATACATTGCAACTTGGTTATTGATACCATATGCATTCATTATCATTGACATATGCACTTGTGATGATTTCTTGAGATTTATGATATTTCTGGATTTCGAGGAAAGCCGCAAAATTTACGACTTATGATCTTTTAAAATATAAAATGTTGCGGTTTTCTAGTGATGTAAAGTGTCGTCCACCATGAGTTTGCTGTGGTTTTCGAGATCCGTGTCAAGGAGTGGAGGAACCATCACGGGTACATGGTGG
Source organism: Agapanthus africanus (assembly GCA_030015575.1). NCBI lineage: Eukaryota > Viridiplantae > Streptophyta > Magnoliopsida > Asparagales > Amaryllidaceae > Agapanthus > Agapanthus africanus. The sequence continues at coordinate 299,854,778 of CM057349.1, forward strand.
GCCCGGTACGGTATCCCGGGGCAAGAGGAATGTGGTGTTGACGTTGAGCCCGGCAGGGGAGTACTACCGACCGGTGATATTACCCGACGCGTCGGATATCCGGAGGATACCGTCGTGGTCTTGAGATGGATGGTAGGGGCCGGTCTGGACTGACGGCGCCCTAGATATTGAGATTGAGACATTGATATTTCGAGACAGTGAGATTTATGTTTTGTGTCGATGCTAGACACTGTAGATACTGATTTCATTTATGATACCTCAGTTTAAAAATACGAAGGAAATCTCACTAATTTATGAAAACAGTTTCTTCATTTACATGTATTCTGTTTTCATGCATTCATACCTCATTCATATGATATATTGCTACATGAGGCACTGACACGGGCACATGAGTTTACACTCGGATTAGATATTTACCCTAGCCATTGTTATAGGCTGCATGTTATATGCATTTTTGAGGCTATATTATGATCATTGACCTAGGTTGCGTTATTTATACGATTTCTGTGCGTAGATGTTTTTCTACTCACGAGTTGGCAACTCACCCCCGTTGTGCCACAGTTCTTGCAGGTTTTGCCGTACAGGTTTTGATTGAAAAGATTTCTCGTTGTGTAAATCGAACAAAGCGAATGAGTTTCTTTGTGTAGGTAATTAGAATGTATAGAATCACAACCAAAAATAATTTTGACCGCAATCAAACTACGGTGTCAATTGTAGTTTATGAATGAGTGCGGATCGTCCACAGGGATTGCACGATTCGTTTGTATTATGATATGCTTGAATTGAAAAGTTAAGCTAAGATAAACGAAAACATGATTCAAGAATTTTGATTTTCAAGTGTTAAACAATCAAGAATCGGTGTATCGATGATATTTCCAATCAACAGTCAAGAATCTAAAAGAGGCTCGTAGGAATAGATAGGATCGACAGACGTGATGTAATCTAAAGATAACGTGTTCTTGTCCTTCGAAGGATTGATACTAGATCGATGATGATCGACGAGAGTTAGGGCTTTCTTGATGAAACTAGGGTTTCATCTTTTAACCCTTGTTCTTTCGTCGATATCATTCACACTCTAGCCTCTAGCAATTTTCAAGAAACGATCGTAACTTCCCAATTTCGAGCGATATCAATCAAGAAAGCATCGCAACAAAATGGGTCGTCGATTCTTGAACTTGCTAGGGTTTACAAAACTCGTAGGAATCAAGAATCGTTTTCAGATATATTACAATATCATTCTATTGATCGTCTCGACTCCTTGACGAGCGGAGTATTACTCAAACATCACAACAAGAATTATAACTTGAATTTTAGATTGATTCATGATGCAAGAATTTAAAGAAAACAAGATAAAAGAATATCACCTTTTATTTATATCAACACTTTGATTACAATCGCTCAAGAACTACAAGAGGAAGAATCTAAGTTGTTGAATTGGCGTCGCTCGGCTCCGTGAGTCACGGATCGGCTTTGACCACTTGCTCTGTTGAAGATCGGCTCGGCTCATAAAAGGTTGCAAGGCTTCTTGCTTGAATGGGTACTCGGGATCTTGGCTTTTGATTGGAATTAGTGTTAGGGTTTCACACAAATCCTCTCACTAGATTTGTGGAAGAAGAAGAAGAAAGAGATAGAATGGCTCTAGTTTTGATACTAGATTGGGGAAAGATCATCCTCCTTTACCCTAGGTTTAGGCTTCTATTTATAGATTTCCCAAACCCTAGGTTTAGGTTTGAAATGGTAGTTCCCTCCAAAAGTTTGTTGAGTCTTCTAGAAGGTAGTTTGTTAGGAGCTAGCTTAGGGTTTAAGCAAGGTTTAATTAGGCTTGGAAACCCTTGTTTGCTGATCTGGCAGAAACCCCTGGAGTCTTCTGGAAACTGAGATACATTTCTGAGCAGTGGGCCCTGAGAGAAGCATTATGGTGCAAAGCTGAGTTGGTGATGTCATCAAATAGCCGTGGAACCGCGGCACAAGCAGGCTCTGGCCGCGGTTCCGCGGCCATGTTGGAGGCTTGGGCCTTGATTCTTCTGATGATGCTTTGTACTGTATTTTAGGGCTTCTTCTGATATATTGATTTGTAATTGCTCCTTTAAATTGATACCAGATCTGAAATTAGTGAGTTGGCGTATCTTTTGAGCGGTGTAAATTTGAGCGAGCTTCTCCATTTCCTGCACAGACTTCGAAACACGGGTTGCGACATATAGAAATATTGCGATGCCATGCAATGCAGTCAATTTCCCTAGAAATGCCGGTTTTAAGATCTAATACATGTAATCTGATATTTTGTGACAGATTTGCTAATATGTGAAATACGGATACCGAACACTTCTATATGAATGCAAATGATGAGGAAATTGCCGGTACAAATATACAATATTTTCGACTAATCAAATTCCCCCAAACTTAATTTCGATCGTCTCGAGCGAATGTTTTATTAAAAAGAGAAGGAGAAAATAAAGAAAGAGAAAAACTTACTAGCACACTTTCGTAGGCAACACGATTGCACTGAGCACGTGCAACAAGCCTTTAAACCTCTAGGTGTCCCTAGTAGGAGGAGTGTTGTCTCCTGAGGGTTTTCAGCGGATTGCACCCACAAAATCCAATAATAAAAGAAAGATCATGAATATTACATTTAAAGAAAAGAATTGTAAAAGAAAAGCCTTGAAAATTAGGGTTTCCAACTAAGCTAGCTTTTCGGTTGTCATGAGCCCTATCTTAATGGTCATGAAAAGATGTTAGAAATCACGTCCTCCCTCAATAAAACATCGTCTTATTTTTCATTCCTATCTTTCTTCCAAAACATCGATCATATCACCCTGCGTGTGTGTAAAGACATCCCTACACCCGGAGAATTCAATTCAAGCTATCATACTCTTGCCCATCAGCCTCAGTACTTTTTAATTAATGAATATGAGATTGCTCACACACTTTCATGCGACCGTTAATACTTCTTGAGGTACTAACCGACCGATTACTCCTGTGCTTGCTTACTTGGAGTATTTTCCTCGTCTTGCACCACCTTAGGCATAGCAGTGACTCCCAGACCAGTTGGCCTTAGGGCACTAGGTGAAGAAGCACCCTCGCTATATATTTTTTTATTGCCTTTGGTGATAACAAAACCAGTGTCCATTTTTCTCACCACTTTATATTTTTTTATTCACTTTTCTTTTTATTTCCTTCATACATTGGCTTTAAGACAAGAGCATTTCAAGGTATCCTCTACTATTCCAGGCTTCAAGACGTGTGTAAGTGCGAATAGCAGGGTAGCAACGTTCAAAATGTTTGGCTTCCAGAATAGAAACTATTTTTCAGACTTATTTTTATCCTCAGATTAGTGACGTCCTTCAACTTACTAACCCTTGGGACAACGGCTCATAACTACTTATTACTAGTTCGTATAAGAAAACTTCTAATTTTCTTAGTTTTCTTAAATTTTTCTAATCTTATGGATGTAACTTTTCACTATCTAAACTTTCATTATCTTATTTATATACAAAAAAGTGTAAATATTAAAATTATTTTTATACTTGAAAATTTTTAAATTTTTATGGGTTTTGAAAATTTTTCAATTTTTATCGATTTTTAAAGAAATGTTTTGTGCTTATGCAGATGATATGCAAATGATGCGAAAATAAGCACAAACCTCCCCCAAACTTGTTTTCAACAGTGTCCTCACTGTTGCCAAATGCTATACCTACAAAACTGTAAGCCTGGGGGGAATTATTAGTGGGGGCAAAATATATAAGTGAAGAACTTCCTCCAAACTTACTCTTTTCACTCACCTTCATTCAAAAAATGATGCAATGATATACTGGACATGAAGGTGAGACGGAGGAATTTTAATCCAAATAAACTAGCTCTTGTAAGAACAAGAGCTCCTCCGTGGGGTCAGTGGAAAAATACGGTTTTAGTCTATGTCCATTTACTTTGAAAAAGGTGCCGTTTTTAACATTTTCTACTTCTACTGCCCTGTGCGGGTATACAGACCGCACAACAAAAGGTCCCTTCCATCGAGATCGGAGCTTACCCGCGTGAAGGTGTAATCGTGAATCATAAAGAAGGACTTGTTGACCAGGTGAAAATGTTTTCCTCAAAATGTTTTTATCGTGAAAAACCTTAGTCCTATTCTTTATGATTACAGCATTATCATAAGCTTCATCGCGGAGTTCGCTTAGCTCATTTATTTGCAGCTTCCGAAAGTTGCAAGCAAGGTTTAGATCAAAATTTATTTCTTTTATAGCCCACAATGCTTTATGCTCTATCTCGACGGGTAAATGACATGCTTTCCCGAACACTATCCTATATGGAGACATTCCTAGGTCGGTTTTATATGCAGTTCTGAATGCCCAAAGAGCATCCGTCAATTTGGTCGACCAGTCTTTTCTATTTTTAGCAACAGTCTTCTCCAGGACAAGTTTGATTTGTCTGTTTGAGATTTCAGCCTGCCCGCTTGTTTGGGGATGATAGGGTGTAGAAAGTCGGTGGTTGATTGAGTATTTTCGCATCAGAGTCTCGAAAGATCTGTTGCAGAAGTGTGTCCCATTATCGCTAATGATAGCACGTGGGTGTCCAAATCGCGAGAAGATATTCTCTTTCAAGAACTTAATGACAACTTTCTTGTCATTAGTGCGACATGGAATGGCTTCTACCCACTTGGAGACATAATCAACCGCCAGCAAAATGTATAAATTCCCAAAGGAGTTGGGAAAAGGACCCATAAAATCAATGCCCCAAACATCAAATATTTCAACAACCAAGATGGGTTGCTGAGGCATTTCATTCCTCTGGGATATTCTACCCGTATACTGACATTGTGTACAGGTTTTGCAATACTCAAATGCGTCCTTGAATAAGGTCGGCCAATAAAATCCACATTGCAAAACCTTTTCCGCTGTCTTTCTAGGACCAAAGTGACCCCCACAAGCCTGATCATGACAAAATGAAAGAACACTCTTGAACTCTTCATTCGGGACACACCGGCGAATGATCTGATCAGGAAAATATTTAAACAAATAGGGCTCGTCCCAGTAAAAGTGTTTTACTTGGGAAAGAAAACGGTATTTGTCCTGTTTTGACCAATCGCTCGGTATTAGTCCCGTGGCATGATAGTTCACAATATCCCTGAACCATGGTTCAGTGGATATGCTCAAGAGTTGTTCATCAGGGAATGAATCATTGATCGGCAGGGTCACAGGGGAAGAAATGATGCGTGAAAGATGGTCAGCTACTACGTTTTCACATCCTTTCTTATCTTTGATAACAAGATCAAATTCTTGTAACAGTAGGATCCAACGTATTAGTCGACCTTTTGCATCTTTCTTCACCAGAAGATGTTTTAAAGCGGAATGGTCAGTATACACAACTATAGGTGAGCCAATTAAGTAAGGCCTGAATTTTTCTAATGTAAATACAACCGCTAAAAGCTCTTTCTCGGTGGTTGTATAATTGATTTGCGCATCATTCAGGGTCTTACTTGCATAGTAAATCACGTGTGGCATCTTTTCGATGTGCTGTCCTAAGACTGCACCTACTGCAAAATCAGATGCGTCACACATCAGCTCAAAAGGGTAGTCCCAATTTGGTGATGATAAAACGGGGGCTGAAGTGAGTGAGTGTTTAAGTGAGTCGAAAGCTATCTCGCAGTCCGAGTCAAAATGGAAGGTCGTATCCTTGGCCAGGAGAAGAGTTAAAGGTCTAGCAATTTTGCTAAAGTCCTTAATAAATCTCCTATAAAAGCCCGCATGGCCAAGGAAAGATCGAATATCTTTGACGCTTTTAGGATGAGGGAGGTTTTGAATGACATCTATCTTAGCTCTGTCAACCTCAATGCCTTTCTGTGAAATGACATGTCCAAGTACTATTCCTTCTTGGACCATAAAATGGCATTTTTCCCAGTTCAAAGTCAAGTTCTTCTCTTTGCAACGATAAAGAACAGCGTCAAGATTCGCAAGGCAATCAGAAAAAGAGTCTCCAAAAATCGAGAAATCGTCCATAAAGATCTCCAAAAAATTCTCTACCATATCAGAGAATATCCCCATCATACACCGCTGAAAGGTAGCGGGAGCATTGCATAGCCCAAAGGGCATGCGACTGTAAGCAAAGGTACCAAAAGGATAAGTAAAAGTGGTTTTATCTTGATCTTTTTTGGCGATAGGGACCTGATTGTAGCCTGAGTATCCGTCCATAAAACAATAATATTCTCGTCCTGCTAAGCGTTCCAGCATCTGATCAATGAATGGTAGAGGAAAGTGGTCTTTCCTCGTGGCAGCATTGAGTTTTCTATAATCAATACATACACGCCACCCAGTTTGGGCGCGTGTCTGAATCAACTCATTTGCCTCATTGGTTATAACTGTGATGCCGGATTTCTTAGGAACGACATGTATATGACTCACCCACTGGCTATCGGAGATGGGGTATATAATACCATTATCTAAGCATTTGACGATTTCTTTCATGACCGCTTCTTTCATGACGGGATTCAACCGTCTCTGTGGTTCTCGGGTTGGTCTGGCATCATCCATCACATGTATATGATGTTCAACTATCAAGGGACTAATCCCTTTGATGTCCGCCATACTCCAACCAAACGCCTCTTTGTTAGATTTCAATACCGATAAAAGGGCATTCTCTTGCTCTGATGCAAGAGAAGCGGATATGATAACCGGTAAAGACTCATTCTCACCTAGATATGCATATTTTAGGTGAGAAGGTAAAATTTTAAGATCTAACTCAGGCGGAGAAATGATAGAAGGAGGGATCATTGAGTGATTTTTGGATCTACAAAGAAGCTCAGAGCCTGTGAAAGATACAGACTCGGGTGGAGAAAAGTCAGAAGTGCAGGACTCAAGTGAAGAGAAAGTGTCCTCACTATGTGTAAGATCAAGCAGAGATGTGTTAATGTCGTCGAGATCTAGCAAGCAAAGATCCTCAGCTCCACAACTATCGGGAGCGATCTCATGGACATAACACACATCTAAAATATGAGCAGAGGGTTCTGATGGCTGACTTCCAACTTTGTAGATATTTAGTTCAATGGTCATATTTCCAAATGATAAGTTCATTGAACCATTTCTACAGTTTATAACAGCGTTGGAAGTGGCAAGGAAAGGATGACCCAGAATCACCGGAATTTGGTCCCGGGGGTTTGCTACAGGATGTGTGTCGAGCACAATGAAGTCTACAGGGAAAACAAATTCCCCGACCTTTATCAATACATCCTCTAATTCACCCCTTGGTTTGGTGATAGATCGGTCTGCCATCTGGAGATTGCAGTGAGCAGGTTTCAGCTCTCCAATCCCTAATTGCTCATAGACAGAATAAGGGAGCAGGTTAACACTTGCGCCAAGGTCTAAAAGAGCACGATTTATGTTTTTACCCCCAATCGAAATCGATATTGTAGGACATCCTGGGTCCTTTCTTTTCTTTGGAAGTTGGGGTATAAAAGCAGTGCTGATATTATTAGACATGAAGACCTTCTTCGGCACTTGAGTCTTCCTCTTCCTAGTGCACAAGTCCTTAAGAATTTTCGCATAAGCGGGGACTTGTTGAATCGCATCTAGGAGAGGGATATTGATGTTAACCTGTTTGAACATTTCTAAAATTTTCTCCATATGAGGACTCATTCTATTAGCCCTTAACCGGTTCGGGTAAGGAGCTTTCGCAATAAGCGCAGGGTCCATAACAGGAGAAGGAAGAGGGGGTAGACGCGGTCCCAAAAGAGGTGTGGGGACCGTCTGTGGAGAACTATAAGGATTGGGAGAAGGTGTCGAGCCTAGTGGGAAATGGAGAATAGGCTCGCGAGAAAGTGGTGTGGTAGAAAAAGAAGGATCAGAAGGAGAAGTGTGTGTGTGTGGAAAGGACTCAGCCGGGGTGTTGATATGATTTTCAGTATCATCAATACCTTCCCCGACATGATTGTTCAGCACTCTTCCCGATCTCAACGTTGTGACGGCATTTACATTATAATGCCCAGGATTCTGTAGGGGTTGAGAGGGAAGTTTCCCTTTTTCTCTCGCACTCATTTCGGCTTTAAGTCGTGCGATTTCAGCTTCCATCGTTCTGATACTCTCAGCTTGGGACGCTGAGTTTTTCTTTATCTCACCGACGGAAGATCTAACCTCAGCCGAAACCTCTATGAAATTTGACAAAAGTGATTTCATGGTTTGAGTGAATTGAGAGAACTCGTCAGAACAGGACTGCATAGGATTAGACTGTGCAGGAGTGTTGCCCTGGTTTTGGAAATTTTATGACTGATAGGGGTGCTGAGTGAGTTGAAGGGGTTGCTGTTGTGGTGGAGGAAGAACCCTTTGAAATTGATTCGTGTTTGGAACCGTGTTTTGAGATTGGTTTTGGTTCCAAGCAAAATTCGGGTGATTCCTCTAACCCTGATTGTACGTGGATGAATATGGATCGTTTCGAGGTCTTTGAAATGCGGCATTAGAATGTTCGTGACCTTGAAACGCAGAGTTTAATGGACATTCTTCCGTTAAATGAGACGGATCAGAACAGCACCCACAAACAGTTTTGGGGAGTGACACTGGGTTTAGGGAGGCTGCTGCAAATTTGTGTTCCATAGCGTCGAGCTTCTTTTGCATTGCTGCCATTTCAGCTCGAACACCTATGGACACATCTATTTGGTGTACGCCACCCCTATTCAATGGTTGGGTTCCACTCTCCCACTGTAGTGATTTTTCAGCGAACTCTTCTAAGTACTTCCAAGCTTCCCCATCATCTTTGGTCATAAAAGTACCGTGACACATGTTTTCAAGGCTCTGTTTAGTGCTTGGGTTAATGCCCTCATAAATGATTCGGCATAATTCCCATCTCGGGATGCCGTGATGAGGACACTGAACCAATAGATCCTTGAAACGTTCAAAGCATTTTGAAAATTGTTCAGCAGGGAGCTGGGCAAATTGATTAAGTTCGCTACGGATTCGAGCTGTCTTTTGGATTGGGTAAAATTTCTTAAGGAATGCAGCGACGAATTCTTCCCAATTCGTAATAGAGTGTGCGGTAGTGTTATATAGCCACTTCTCGGCTATATCGCACAAAGTAAATGGAAGAAGTCGTAGACGCATCGCATCCACTAAAAGTTGTGACGTACCCATCATTGCGCATACGTTTTCAAATTTGGTAATGAAAACGTAAGCATCCTCAGTCTCGAGTCCGTGGAATTTGGGTAAAAGATTGATATACTGGGGCTTAATCTCAAAGTTATCCCTATTGGCTGGTGGTGTGGATAAGCAGGTCGAAAGAGGACCTCGAATAGGGTAGCACCTCTCCTGGAGAGAGATACGGGGTGGATTCTGCGCACCAACGGACGGCGGCAGATTAGGGTTAAAGAAGTTTGATGGATTCGGATCCATCGGTGTGGATGTGGTAGTAGGTAAAGAAGAGGTAAATGGAGAAATATCGACTTCGGAGTCGATAAAGGGTACGCGGACTAAACGGGCACTAGAATCCCGTGTCCAGCCTGTCTTGCACTAAAATGGGTTAGTACAAGTGGCAGCGTTGACTTATAATTAGGGGTAATGAATGAATGCGGTGTTTGCTTTTGAAAAAGGGACGGATTTTTGAAAAATGATGCGACAAAACAAATGCAGCACACAACCCTAGAATCTAGTGGTCACCTAGGTCCGGCTCTAGACCGCTCCTAACTGCCAAAAGACAAGTCGCAGGATAGAATCCTCCACTGCCTCTTTGTCCCCCTGTGGCTGGATAAGTGCCAGGTAAGTGGGAAGGTACTCCACTACGTAAGTAGTGGGCCTAATTAAAAACCACTAGCCTTAGACACACTCGCTTTAGGCACCACAAGAAAACGCGGATAAGCAATGAATTACCCACGGCCTTCTCTTGTCCTAATTGAGCGCGACAGTCCTTAGAGTCTTCTCTAGATTTCTTTTAGTTAATGAGGGTCAATGCGGATGCAAGTTTTGCGATTTTTGGGGCCTAGGAAGGGTAATGAAATCCCCACCTAATTTGGATTTGGCCGTGCCCCTTAAATTCCGTATTAGAATGCAAACAACCAAGAAATCAAAATCACGCACAATTTTAATTTGCAATTTATGGCGCTGCGATTATTTGCAAAGAATCCTGCAGCAAAGTGTTAGTTGGAGCTAAAAGGGGAGAGAGGAGAGAGTAAGAAGTTACCTGAAGCAATTTGGCAGAGAGAAGCCCCTACCCAGCTGTGGAACCGCCGCACTTGGGCACTCCCACCGCGGAAAAGCGGTCTTTTGATGAGATCACCTCACCAAATTTCTTCATAGAGTCTCTGTAGACTCCCTTAGCTCTTTGGTATTTTCCAAAAATTTTCTTCAATTTCCAAACAGCTCCAGATTTCGTTGCAATGAACAACAGCAAATCGTTTAGGGTTTTCACGAATTTTGATCTCAAAAACAACAATGGAATAATTCTTTCAATTCAAACTATAATATGAAACGAATTAGCGCGCGATCCCCGGCAACGGCGCCATTTTGATTGAAAAGATTTCTCGTTGTGTAAATCGAACAAAGCAAATGAGTTTCTTTGTGTAGGTAATTAGAATGTATAGAATCACAACCAAAAATAATTTTGACCGCAATCAAACTACGGTGTCAATTGTAGTTTATGAATGAGTGCGGATCGTCCACAGGGATTGCACGATTCGTTTGTATTATGATATGCTTGAATTGAAAAGTTAAGCTAAGATAAATGAAAACATGATTCAAGAATTTTGATTTTCAAGTGTCACTATTCTATTCAAGAATCAAGAAAATGTTAAACAATCAAGAATCGGTGTATCGATGATATTTCCAATCAACAGTCAAGAATCTAAAAGAGGCTCGTAGGAATCGATAGGATCGACAGACGTGATGTAATCTAAAGATAACATGTTCTTGTCCTTCGAAGGATTGATACTAGATCGATGATGATCGACGAGAGTTAGAGCTTTCTTGATGAAACTAGGGTTTCATCTTTTAACCCTTGTTCTTTCGTCGATATCATTCACACTCTAGCCTCTAGCAATTTTCAAGAAACGATCGTAACTTCCCAATTTCGAGCGATATCAATCAAGAAAGCATCGCAACAAAATGGGTCGTCGATTCTTGAACTTGCTAGGGTTTACAAAACTCGTAGGAATCAAGAATCGTTTTCAGATATATTACAACATCATTCTATTGATCGTCTCGACTCCTTGACGAGCGGAGTATTACTCAAACATCACAACAAGAATTATAACTAGAATTTTAGATTGATTCATGATGCAAGAATTTAAAGAAAACAAGATAAAAGAATATCACATTTTATTTATATCAACACTTTGATTACAATCGCTCAAGAACTACAAGAGGAAGAATCTAAGTTGTTGAATTGGCGTCGCTCGGCTCCGTGAGTCGCGGATCGGCTTTGACCACTTACTCTGTTGAAGATCGGCTCGGCTCATAAAAGCTTGCAAGGCTTCTTGCTTGAATGGGTACTCGGGATCTTGGCTTTTGATTGGAATTAGTGTTAGGGTTTCACATAAATCCTCTCACTAGATTTGTGGAAGAAGAAGAAGAAAGATATAGAATGGCTCTAGTTTTGATACTAGATTGGGGAAAGATCATCCTCCTTTACCCTAGGTTTAGGCTTCTATTTATAGACTTCCCAAACCCTAGGTTTAGGTTTGAAATGGTAGTTCCCTCCAAAAGTTTGTTGAGTCTTCTAGAAGGTAGTTTGTTAGGAGCTAGCTTAGGGTTTAAGCAAGGTTTAATTAGGCTTGGAAACCCTTGTTTGCTGATCTGGCAGAAACCCCTGGAGTCTTCTGGAAACTGAGATACATTTCTGAGCAGTGGGCCCTGAGAGAAGCATTATGGTGCAAAGCTGAGTTGGTGATGTCATCAAGTAGCCGCGGAACCGCGGCACAAGCAGGCTCTGGCCGCGGTTCCGCGGCCATGTTGGAGGCTTGGGCCTTGATTCTTCTGGTGATGCTTAGTACTGTATTTTAGGGCTTCTTCTGATATATTGATTTGTAATTGCTCCTTTAAACTGATACCAGATCTGAAATTACTGAGTTGGCGTATCTTTTGAGCGGTGTAAATTTGAGCGAGCTTCTCCTTTTCCTGCACAGACTTCGAAACACGGGTTGCGACATATAGAAATATTGCGATGCCATGCAATGCAGTCAATTTCCCTAGAAATGCCGGTTTTAAGATCTAATACATGTAATCTGATATTTTGTGACAGATTTGCTAATATGTGAAATACGGATACCGAACACTTCTATATGAATGCAAATGATGAGGAAATTGCCGGTACAAATATACAATATTTTTGACTAATCAGGTTTCATTACGGCTTGCTGGCACTCTTTCCATTTCCGGGTGACTTGCTAGTAGGTGGGTTATTTGTATCTTACCCATCATTATATCTTGTATATCATTATTCTGTTGTATCTAGAAGTTCCATCAACCAAACATGTATTTATTTTTGAGATAGAGACCTGTGATGTTATTCTTTCGACCTTAGAGTCGCGCGTTTTATTTCTGTGGATTTCTGGTGGTTTTGAGTTCCTTTTGAGTTTTGATCCTCGCCGTTGGCGTTGTATATTATATTGCTTGTGTGGTTGTGACCGTCGTTTGACGAAGAGCTAGCTCCCGCTTGGGGATGCCTTTTTCTTGATTTCGTATACTCTTCATGTTGTATCCTGTTTGGGGGCCAATATTTACAAAGGAGACTCTGCCGAAATTTTCAGTAAATTTTTGATGTTTTTAAAAAACCGCATAATTCGGCTTATGCTATTGAAACTACTTGCTTTAAGTTGGTTTTTCCTGCACTCTACTATTTTCTTGGTTTTCGGTTTACTTAGATTACGTACGCCTCGAGACGTTCGTAGTTTAAGTGTCGGTCATGTTCCGTACTTTCGGGTCGTGACAGTTGGGCATGGATTTGCTCCCGTTTGGGGATGCTTTTACTTATATTTATGTTGTACCCTTTTTTGGGGGTTTGTTTTACAAATGAGGTGCTGCCAAAATTTTAAAGAAAATAATGTTGGACTTTAAAGAATTTTGATTGAGATTTCAAAAGTTTTAACAATGTTATTATCACTTACTACTTTTGATGGTTTAGATTGCTGGGTTTTTGGGCTTACTTGACTTACGTTACGCCTGGAGACGTTACGTAGTTTAAAGGCCATCACGAGCTAAATTTCGAGTCGTGACAAAGTTGGTATCAGAGCGCTAGGTTTTACCTTTCGGAGTGTAGGATGATCTTGGTATGATGGAGTAGGTAGCTTAAGCAGAGTGACGTAGTGTGTGTTTGTCCGCGGCATACTTACGACACGGTACTCCGCCCAAAGTGACCTAAGTACTAATTGTTTGAAATTCCTTCCTTGATGATACATATCCTTGTGATTCGATTTCCGTGTTCTTATCGAATCTTTTTTCCTTATGCCACCGATGACTATGAGGGCTCAGAATGATGCAGCGAGAGTTGAGGTCAGAGTTGACTCGTTTGGGGCGAGGACTGACCAGGATGGTACGCTCATTGCACAGGAGCAGATTGATCCGCCTTCGATAGATCGTATCGCTAGGCTTGAGGCAGATATGCAGGACTTGCGCCAGACGATGAGGTCGTTGGTTGAGGCCAATCGAGCGCAGCGACAGGAGGTTGCCACCCCTGTTACCCAGTTATTCCTTGCTATTAGCATACAGCATCGTGTTACGTATACAGCAGCAGTGGATGCATCCCGTTTAGCTGAGGAGCGTCTTCCCAAGAGTTTAGGAGTTCCGGAACCGAGGAGGGCTCATACAGGTGTATCAGCCCAGAGACAGAGGCTTAGTCGCCGTAACAGGCTTCGTGCACGTCGCGAGAGTAGCAGAGGCTTGGGACGAGGACAGTTGTTTAGCTCTTATCCCCAGGAGGGTCAGCAGCCATCGTATGGATGTTTTCGATGCGGGTGCCTTCAACACTTCGTAAGAAATTGTTCCTTGGCGCCGCGTCAGACTTATGTTCAGAAAGGTCGTGGTCGCTGAGGGTTCATTCAGAGGGGACATGATGGTAGAGGAGGAGTTCAGCCAGTTGCGGGTAGAGGGCAGGCACGAGCGTTTGCTTCTACTCATCAGGACGCGCGGATGTCCAATGCAGAGTTTTCAGGTAATCTATTCGTATGTTTTCTTATTGCACTTGTTTGTTTAATTCGGGATCTATGCACTCGTTTATTCTACACACTTCGTGCCGAGGTTTGGCCGAGAGTCGTGCATGCTAGATCAGTCATTGTTGTGTTTACTCCTGTTAGCGATCCTTTGGTTGCGCGATACGTATTTCGTTCATGTGCCAATTGTGTAGGAGATAGAGATTCGTCCGTCGATTTGATCCTTCTAGAGATGTTGTACTTTGACGTTCTCCTGGGCACGGACTGGTTGGCTACGTGCTATGCGTCTGTGGACTGCCGTGAGGAGGCAGTCAGGTTTTTTTTCCCGGCGAGTCAGTTCTTGTTGTGCAGGGGGACTGTGGTGCCACCCCTCACAGCTTGATTTTAGTCTTTTTCGCTAGTCGGCTTTTGAGGAGAGGATGTCAAGGATTCTTGTCTTTCATTCGTGATACCGGAGCCACAGTAGGTTTGTTGTACCGGGTTCCTATCGTGCGAGAGTTTTCTGACGTTGTTCCAGGTGAGCCGGCGGAGCTTAGGGAGCTTAAGGATCTGCTGCAGAGTTGCTAGATAGAGGGACTTGTACGTCCGAGAGTTTCGCTTTGGGGAGCTCCTGTTCTGTTCGTCAAGAGAAGGACGGCAGTTTGAGGTTGTGCATTGATTGATCGTCAATTGAACCGAGTTATAGTGCGGATAGGTATCCTTTACCTCGTATTGACGATTTGTTCGATCAGCTTCACGGTGCAGGACATTTTTCTAAGTTTGTTTGGGATCAGGTCATCATTGGTTGCGGGTTCGGAGTGATGATATTCCGAAGACTGCTTTTGTGCGCGCTATGGGCTTTTTGAGTTTTTGGTGGTGTCGTTGGACTCACCAATGCCCTAGCAGCATTCGTGGATGTGATGAACCAGATTTCTTCAGGCAGTTCCTCGAACAGTTGATTGTTGTGTTATTGATGACATTCTGGTCTATTCCAAGATTCGTGAGGAACGTGAACAACATTTGAGGATTTGCTTTGCAGACATTGGGAGAGCGCCAGCTGTTTGCTAAATTCTTGAAGTGTTCCTTCAGGCTTGATAGTGTTGACTTTCTAGGTCATGGGGTTACGGGTGACGGTATTCGTATGGACCCGAGGGAGATCGAGGCCGTACAGCTTGGCCCAGACTTGCATCAGGGACAGAGGTCCGCAGCTTTTTGGGCTTAGCCGGTTTTTACCGCCGTTTCGTGCAGGATTCTTGTATATTCGCAGCACCGTTGACCGGACTGACCAGGAAGGGAGTTCCATTTCTTTAGACTGAGGTATGCGTGCTGCGTTTTCAGTGGTTCAAGACTTGGTAGACGATTGCACCAGATCTATCTTTGCTTTCTGGATCGGGTGACCTTGTCGTTTATTGTGATGTTTCGCGAGTGGGGCTCGATTGTGTACTGATGTAGCATGATAGAGTTATCGATTATGCTTCCCGACAGTTGGAGGAAGTACGAGAAGGAATTATCCCACTCAGGATCTGGAGATGACCGCGGTGGTCGTGCGTTAGAGATTTGGGGACACTACTTGTGCGGTGAGTCGTGACAGATTTTCACGGACCACCAGAGCTTAGTGAACATCTTCCTGCAGCGGGTTTTGATTGTTGAGACAACGCCGTTGGATGGAGCTTGTGAATGATTGTGATTTTGAGATCCTTTATTACCCGTGGCAAGACGATTGTGGTAGCTGATGCTTGAGTCGTAGGCCTGGGGGTAGTTTGTTCCAGTTGTGCGCAGTTCAGAGACAGTCTTCTGTAGATTTATAGTTCTTGTGCGACAGATGAGTACAGTTAAGTTCGTCTCTACTGAGGGGATAACTTGCTCATTTCCGTGCCCGTCCACTTTTACTTAATCGTTGTCGTGAGGCACAACCCGCCGATGCTCGTTTGTTTGAGATTCTGAGCATGTTCGGCATGGTAAGGATTCGGAGTTCTTGATTTATGATCAGGGTGTGCTATGTTAGGGACTCGATGGCGTGTACCCGATACTGATGGGTAGAGACAAAGGTCCTAGAGCAGGCACATCAGTCAGCTTTCAGTGTTCATCCAAGTGCCACCGAGATGTAACGTGACTTGAGGGTTGTTTACTGGTGGGTAGGGGTGAAGAGTGATGTTTGGATTTCGTTTTGAAGTTCTTGGCTTGTCAGCGAGCTAAGGTTGAGCATTTGAGGCCGGCTGGAGAGTTGCAACCTTTTTACCCTTTCAGAGTGGGAATGGGAGCAGATCTCCATGAACTTCGTTGTGAGTCTACCCGGGGCTAGTCGAATGTGTGACTACATTTGGGTGATTGTTGTCCGGTTATGCTCAGTTTGCTAAGTGGTTCTTCGATAAGTTTGTGCGTTTGCATGGAGTTTCTTCATGCGTTGTATCCAATAGAGGCATCCAGTTCGCTAGCCGTCGTTGGCAGAAGCTTCAGGAAGCCTTGGATACTGGTTGAGCTTTAGCTTCGTTTTCCATCCGTAGGCCGATGGTCAGATAGAGTGGACTATACAGACTCTGGAGGATATGCTTGTGCATACGTACTTAATATTTATTGGCAGTTGGGTCGTCACTTTCCATTGATGGAGTTCTCCTATGATAACGGTTATCAGGAGACGTTTCAGATGGAAACTTTTAGGCCTTGTGTGTAGGTTGTGTCAATCGCCAGTCTGTTTTACTGACTCCGCGAGAGAAGGATTTTTGGACCCCAACTAGTCGAGAGGCTTCGGAGAAGATCCAGTTGATTCAGGTCAAGATGAGAGCAGCCCAGTGCGGACAAAAGTCTTATACCGACCGTGGTGGTCGTAGACTTGAGTTCGCAGTGGGAAATCATGTATTCCTACGGATTTTTTTCCGATGAATGGCGTGTTGAGTTTTGGGAAGCTTAGTTCCAAAATTGTAGGTCCTTTTGAAATCCTTTAGCGAGTTAGTACCGTTGCCTATAATTTGGCACTTCCGCCCAGATTTTCGAGTATTCATCCCGTAATTATAGTGTTGATACCTTGCAAATACCTTCTTGACCTTTCTCATATGATTTAGCATCAGACCATTTAGCTTGGACGCGATCTTTTTGTTCACCGGCAGCTGATAGTGTTAGTGGATCGGCAGGTAGAGAAACTTCGGTCAAGGGTCGTGCCATCTGTGGAGGTTTTTTAGGCATAGCCGTATAGTGAGGAGATCACTTGGGAGGCTGGGAGCGAGATTTTGGAGTTTTGCACTCATCTCTTTGAAGGTATGCATAGTAAAAGTTTTAATTCGGGGACGAATTTTCTTTACGGGGGCATTGTAACGCCTTAGGAATTCGATTAGTGTGAATTAAGCGATAGTGTGGGTTTTTGGTAAAAAGTTTACCAATTTGGTTTCCTCACATTTTATAACATTTAATTAATAATTTATTATTATTTGTTATGGCTTGCACGCACGTGTGCACGTTAATGTGAGGGTTTGTTTGTGTTAATTTAGTGTAGTGACCATGACAACTTAACCTTAACCTAATCCTATCCTTGCTTAACCCTAAACCCTTGATATTTGTTGTGAGAGAAAAGATATTTTCTTTTGGGTTTTGTTTTGAGAGGAGGTGGCAAGGTGAATCATGGAGAGCATTAATGGTTGCTTTAATGATGCTTGGTGCACTTACCCTCACACCCTACACTCACCTCTCTCTCTTTATCTTTTCTTTCTCTCATTCTCTATCTCTTTCTCATTTATATTTTCATCTCCTCATTATCTCAACTGAACACTCACCTCTTCATCACCAATCCTTCACAAAACTTCATCAAAACTCACAAAAATCACATCTTAAGCCTTGATTCACCTCTTGGATGCCTTGGAGCTTGGAAAGCTAGGATCTTTGAGATTGTGTGAGTAGGTAATGATCTCTATCTGTTCTTTATGTTTTTATAGTGTTGTGTAGCCTTTTAGTTTTAGTTTCGAACACTTAAAGTAAAGTTTCATGCACATATCTTATTTTTAGTGTCATTTTGTGATATCTGTGATCTGCTGTGACCCAGAGTGTGTACTAGAAAATCTAGCTGTGTAGTTGTGTTGTACCAGAGACCCTAAGCCTTCTCCTGAAGCACGAGACCCATCTGCTCGGATTTGGCCGGCGACACATAGGCAAATTCCGGTGACCTCGGCCGTTTGTTGGAGTTAGGGTGTGAGTTTTTGTTATTTGTATGTATGCCCTAGAGGCCAGTATTGTACAGATGATGTATATTATATTGGATGCTTGGACATATATAGAGAGGACTTTCTTGCTCGATATGATAGTATGCTATCTAGTTGCTCTTTATCTTAACATGTATACTTGTCTCTTTATACTGTCTTATAGTTACATGTTGGTAAAGCCCTTAAGATGTGTACTTGACTACCTGGACTATGATGCGGATCATACTAGTGGGGACATGGTAGTCTATAAGTACATCCTTCAAAGTCCCTAGTCGTGGGCGTATCGAGACAGGGCATCGATATACCAGAGTAGACTAGCGTATACGTTTCTCGACCAATGAGATGGGCGATGCATGATCCTATATCCATTGGTGTTTGACATCAGAGATGGTATACGGGTGCTCAGTGGAGACTGGGTACACTGGACGGACTCGCCGAGAACTCCCAGATGGTATTATACCTTACGTCAGATGGCAGTTCTCTAGTGACACTTGTACAGGTTAGTCTGTAGACCTGAGATCGTCATAGAGTCTTTTGTGATTCCTACTGTGCTTTGATTTTCACCTTACCACGTCCATGAGGGCGTGCAAAACGGTGGTTTTTGGGTACAGTCCCGAGTCACATGGAGGCAATGAGCGATAGGAGGGGTTTCGTCTCTCCCGGTATTAAGGGTTGATGTTGCGCTGTGCTCGATTGGCTATAACAGGGAAGTCCCTGGCCAGGGCTAATTTAGAGATTTACTGGTAAGTGTTACCAGTAGTTTCTCGACCCGTTATGAGCCTCACATCGGCACGACTTGTCGGTTATTGGGGTCTGACGTTTACCACCCCTAGACTTGATATGCGACATATCAGACGAGGAGACCGGACTGTACGGGAAGTGTTACCGGCAGGCTTTTACAGGAGTTGGAGCGGGCTTGCTTGCTGATTTTCTGATCGCTCAATACCCGGGTAGCCGTTACGTCCAGCTAGTACCGCTGACGGCTTGTGGGTGCGTGATGTGATCATCACCTACTGCCGGCGTATTGACGAGTCTTTAGAGTCCTATACAGAGGTTTTACTGGCTCAGGCAAAATGAAATAGGAGCACGTATGTGATATGTGCGAGACCGAGAATAAATGTGTGTATGTGATACCGTATTTTATTCTCGCGACTTTTTGTATCGGTCGGTTATATATGATATGACCGGATTATCGAATCAAATGTTGATTCGATAAGTCGATACGATGGATGTTAGCCGGTTGTATGAGATATGACCGGATTATTAATTCAAGTGTTGATTTAATAATTAAGTGTATAATTGTATATTAGATATATTAATTTACATTTGCTAACACTTGTTCACTTTAGGGTTTTTCTCACATGTACACTACTTTAACATATATATGATATATGTTAAAATATGTTATCATATTGTATCATGGTTGATGATACAACATTCATGTGTGTATGAGAAATACACCATCCTAATTGTTATGATTGGGTTTAATGTTTAAAAGTAATTACAAAAGTAGTGGGAAATTGGAAAATGCATGAAGCTTGTGGAAGCTTTTGGATGCATTGACTAAAGTCCACTAGATTTGTTTTTACTTTGGACTTTAACCTAACCATCACACAATTAGCTATGGTTATGGTTCTACAAGAGTTAGTATATGATACTCACTCACCATGGTTAGCCTTTACACTTGATCATTATCCTCTTCTCTTTTTCTTTTGTTCATCTTCTTCTTCATTGTTCAAAAGAAAAAGCAAGCTAGGGTTTGATCCAAAGTGAGAATCTTTGTGAGAAACAAAATTCTAAAGAGAACCCACTTCCTATTTCTCCATCCTCTACTAGACTAGAACTTTAGTTTAGGGTGTTTACTTCACTAATTCTCTAGTTAGTGAAGTAGGAGCTTGAGTCGGAATTCCCTCGACGTAGATCATCTTCGGCCTCAGAGACTTCAAGCTAGGTCGCATCCTTCCCCTCGTAAAGCCATGCAAGAGCCCGGGAGAACCTTGATCGCAGCGAAGGGACTTCAACAAGGAGCAAATGAAGTGGAGGACCGATCTACAAAGGTTGTATTTCGTGTTCCCTTTAGAGTAAAGTAGTTTACTTGCATATGAAACCCTAATCTCTAGTATACGATCTTGCTTAGGGTTATTTGGCATATAAAAAATTTAATTTTGGCATGGTCGATGCCTTGTAGAGCCTTGTTAGTGTACCTAGTAACCCTACAGTGGTATCAGAGCCTAGCTAGAGCATTAGGCGATGTGTTAACGAAGTTAAAACCCCGATCGAACTCGACAACGTCAAAATGAACCCCTCTCTGTACATTTTTTAAAATCTGTGTTTTTTCTGAATTAAAAATACCTAAAAAAATCAGCAGGTAAATATGAACATTAATATAGAAAACAAGCCTATGAACAGTAAAGCCCACCGTGGAACCGCGGCCAAACCTTACTTAGGCCGTGGATCCGCGGCAGTACTGTAACTATGGGCTTTGGATTTTCTATAGTAATGTATATTTCTGTGAGTATATCTTTCTGGGTATTTTGTATTCTGACTCAAGTGTAGAGTATTTTGGGGTTTATTTTGAAATCGTCGATTTAATTGGAGAATTTAATTTTGTTATGTTATTCCGGATAATTTAGAAAGTACTAAAATGTTCGAATGGATATCATTAACTCATTATTTCCCGGCACGAAAAACATTCAAGTGTTGAATTTTTCTCGGGTTTAAATCTTTCGGAAAAACGTGCATGTGACGCGATGGACCCTTTAGAAGACAACAAACCTTAACTCGATTATGTGACCGTCTTGAACTGCCCTTTGAACCTTAGAGTTTAGGGCAGTACGGCGTGCCACATGTGAGGCGTTGGCTTGACCCTTCTACGACTGGACCGTTGCTACTGTGACGTATTCTGGAATTTTTGAACTCCGCTCAAATGTTGAGCTATTATGGAAATCTTGGATATTTGATTATTCGATCGGAAAGTTTAATACTGTCTATTTATCTGGAATGTGATACAATATATGGAATTCATACAGTTAGGCATGAAATGCGAAATATGTGATATTTCGGATTTACGATGTCTAAAGAGAATATGGATTCCAAATGTTGTAGTTTTACACTTTCTTTTCTGCGACCGTAAGTGTAATATGTGATATTTCCGGTTTCGTTGCTATATGTCAACGGCAATTAGGATGCGCATATTTACTTACATTGATGACATGTGATGTTCTGTGTTGCTGGATATGTTATATTGGATCGTCGCGTTCTGAATAGCCGGGGGTTTTATGTGAGATGGGAGTTTTTTTATTTTCATTCATGTAAAATTAAATGTATGTAATATTTTTTTATTGGGGTACTTCCGGGTCGAGGTTGATGTCACCATTTGTATATTATTTACTTTTCCGCACTAGGATAGACCCAAAGAGGGGAGCACATGTAACCGGGTTCTAGGGTCCAGTGGGAGACCAACTCGAGGAGTCGAGTCCGGGCTCCTAACCCAAGAATTGGAAGGGTTGCTTGCCGCTCTTGTAGGGGTCTAGGGGTGTGGGTTTGGCTATTCATCGTGACCGTGGAATCCGTGTTTTATAGAGGCTCAAAATAAAACATGGACGTCCTAGTATATCCAATGTTTCATATGTTTCTTCTGCTGCGATATCTGTGATGTGATCATTTGATGTTCTGTGATAAATGCTGTATATAGTATATATGATATATTATATAGACGTTACTTATGTTTTACACCCGCGCTAGCCCTGCCCTGCTCTGCCGTTAGTTACCTAACCTAACGGTGCACGAGGGGACATCGAGGCGAATGCGGGTGTCATAAGTGTACGTTGTATTTATCTGTGATGTTTAGATGACTTAAATGATGGGACTTCATTAATGTGATTAATGAAAGAAAAGAAACCTAAAAGATGTTGTAGAATCAAATTTTCAAACAAAAAAGGGTACCTACAGTTTTGCTTTGCATAGCGGTATATATGATATACCATGCACCTTATTCGATGGGGAAAGAGTCGAGATCCCTTCACCGGGAGTGACCTCTTTAGCAAAACTGGCAGATGCTACAACACTCGGTTTGACTTTTGACTGCTTTTGGAGTTTTGCTTTGCATAGCGATATATATGATATATCCTGCACCTTATTCGATGAGGAAAGAGCCGAGATCCCTTCACCGGGAGTGACCTCTTTAGCAAAACTAATAAAAGCCTCAAAATCACTCCATTTCAAAATTCACTCGATTCTACAACGATATCAAGTTCATTACGCAATAGGTTTTCAGAAAAACTTGTCGTAGCCCTCCGTCATTTCAGATAAGTCCTTCTTAGTATTCGTGTTGCGTTTGTTGACCTTGTCAAGGCGCAGTGTGCGGTAGCTGACCAGTGTTTATCTGCTTATGCGTGTGATGCAGATTGGATTAGGGTAGTCGTACGGCCTTGTTGACCTTGTCAAGGGTCGTACGGGTGGGTTTAATTCAATCAAAAAAAGACGGGTTGAACTTGACTTACGGTCTATGGTTTGTTGACCTTGTCAAGGTCATAGATCGTTTGGGGCAAAATATTATCGGGAATTTCAAGTGTTGAGATTTGCAATGAGATTGCATACCTTCTATGAGATAGTTGGATCCCGATACCCACTGCGAGTAATTGTTACTCCTGGGAGAGTTTTACATAGGACAATTAGCCGATCAAGTAGGTGTCTAGAAAGGTGTCAACGGGGTTACGCCTCTGGGAAAATGAGGTTTACTTTAATTAGGTCCGTGCGAAAGCACGGAGAACCTCCCTCAAAGTACCGACACTGGCCTGGCTGAAAGATTGGCGAAGTTGTAGGGTGTAATTAATCCCGGCTAGTCTTTCCTTTTAGGGTATGAAGGAAGATTTGATAAAAAACAGTGGGAGCCATCCTGATTAGATAAGATAATAACCAATCTGATCTTGCAAGAGCATACGCTAAAGTGTTTTCTTCTCTCTCTCTCCAGGTAGCGACCATATCATGCCTTAATAAAGATAATAATATGGATGTATTGACCGAACCCGCATGTTATACTGTGCTGGGGAACGTTGGTTTCGTTCTTTCTTATAAGAGTTATAGGACTGAACAGGATATAGGGGAATACCAGGAATCCCTTGCCACCCGAATGAAGAAAGTACATGTTGATGCATTTTCTTCGGGTGTGTTCGTTACTGAGAACTGTTTCTCCAATTGCTCTACGTCCTAGGTATTAGATACCGGGTCAGGATCCCATATATGTAATCAGTTACATGGGCTTAGAAAAGGTAGAGAACTTGGAGAAGGTGATAAAGACATAAGGGTTGGAAATGGTGCAATTGTTGCAGCTAAAACCGTCGGGGAATATCACATTGTATTGCCAACTGGTAATACATTGGTTCTGAACGAATGCTATTACATGCCGAACCTGATATGCAACATTATATCGGTTTCTTTACTAAGTAAAGAGGGATATAATTTTGTATTACAGGATAATGTTATCAACATTTTCCTTAACCAAAAGTTGGTTGGATCAGGTATGTTGTGCAATGGCATTTATGTTCTAAATCAATCAACAGTTCTGAGCATTACAAACACACACAAGAGGAAGATTTCAGAACTGAACGAATCCTTCTTGCGGCATTGTAGACTGGGTCATATCAATGCGACACGACTAGCTAAGTTACATAAAGGATGGATATTTAAATCCGTTTGAATTTTCATCTTATGATACTTGCCAGTCATGTCTCAAAGGCAAGATGACCAAAACTCCGTTTACGGGACACGGAGAAAAAGTTACCGAACTCTTGGGACTGATACATAGTGATGTATGCGGTCCCATGTCTACACATAACAGGGATGGTTCTTCGTACTTCATTATATTCACTGACGATCTCTCTAGATTCGGATATGTGTTCCTGATGAAACACAAATCAGAAGCTTTTGAGAAATTTAGAGAATATAAACAAGAAGTCGAGAACCAAACCGGGAAAAGTATTAAAATCCTTCGATCTGATCGAGGAGGTGAATACTTGAGCAATGAATTCCTGGACTTCTTAAAAGAGAATGGGATTCTCTCTCAGCTAACTCCTCCATATACACCACAGCACAACGGTGTATCGGAACGGAAGAACCGCACCTTATTAGATATGGTGCGCTCTATGATGAGCACAGCTGAGTTACCTATTTCCTTCTAGGGATATGCACTCGAAACAGCAGCATACCTATTGAATCAAGTTCCATCTAAATTTGTACCTACCACACCATATGAGATATGGAGTGGGAAGAGACCGTATCTTAAACGAGTTAAGATATGGGGTTGTCCGGCCTATGTCAAAAGACAAAATCCGGACAAACTCGAGGCACGATCAGTTCTTTGCAAGTTTGTGGGATATCCAAAGAATTCATATGGGTATTTTTTCTACCACAGTGAGGAACAAAAGGTGTTTGTTGCTCAACATGACACCTTTTTGGAAAAGGAATTTCTTGTAAAAGAAATTAGTGGCAAAGTGGTAGAGCTGGAAGAGGTTCCTGATACACAAACTGCAACTGAAGATTTAGTGGAACCGGAGGATTCGGTAGTTCCCAATGAACCCCAGCCACTCCGTCGATCTAGTAGGGTTCCTCGCCCACCTGAGAGATACTACGGTTTTCTCATGGATGGTGGGAGCGAGGATTTCATCATGGTTGATGATGACCCAACTGGCTTCGAGCAGGCCATCACGAGTAGAGACTCAGTGAAATGGCTGGATGCGATGCGGTCCGAGATGGAATCCATGTACACCAACAAAGTATGGACTTTGGAAGTTGCTCCTGAAGGGGTAAAACCCATTGGGAGCAAGTGGATCTTCAAGAAAAAACTTGGTGTAGATGGGAAAGTGGAGACTTTCAAAGCTAGACTTGTTGCAAAGGGTTTTCGTCAAAGACCAGGTGTGGACTATGACGAAACCTTTTCTCCAGTGGCTATGCTTAAATCCATCCGGATCATGCTTACCATCGCTGCATATCATGACTACGAAATCTGGCAAATGGATGTTAAGACCGCCTTTCTAAACGGTGATTTAGAAGAGTGCGTGTACATGACTCAGCCAGAGGGCTTCGTAGATAGTGGGAGCAGCGGGAAGGTGTGCAAGCTGCTTAAATCCATTTATGGATTAAAGCAAGCATCGCGGAGTTGGAACATCTGCTTTGACGTCGTTATCAAAGAGTTTGATTTCGTCAAAAACGTAGATGAACCTTGTATCTACAAGGAGGTAGCAGGGAGTAAGGTTGTCTTCTTCGTATTGTACGTGGACGACATACTCTTGATAGGAAATGGCATTCCTATGCTGCAATCGGTCAAGCTCTTCTTATCACAAAGATTCTCAATGAAAGATCTTGGTGATGCCTCCTGCATATTGGGAATTATGATCTATAAAGATAGATCTAAAAGGATATTGGGATTGTCCCAATCCAGGTACATTGACACCATACTAAAGAGGTTTAGTATGGAAGAGTCCAAACGTGGGTTTTTACCCACAATCTCAGGGCTCACTCTCTCCAAAGAGATGTCTCCCAAGACTGATTTGGAGAGAGCTCGCATGCAAGGGATACCCTATGCTTCGGCTGTAGGCTCTATCATGTACGCGATGCTATGTACTAGACCCGATGTAGCATACTCACTAAGTGTAGTGAGTAGGTATCAAGCTGATCCTGGAGAGAGTCACTGGACAGCTGTGAAGAGCATTCTCAAGTACTTACGAAGGACTAAGGAGATGCTCTTTGTGTATGGTAACGGAGAACTCCAAGTGGAGTCCTTTACCGATTCGAGCTTCCAGAGTGATAAGGACGACTCTAAGTCGCAGTCGGGATTTGTCTTTATCCTTTACGGAGGGGCGGTTAGCTGGAAGCGTTCCTAGCAGGAAACCATGGCAGACTCGACGATGGAGGCTGAATACATCGCTGCCAACGATGCTGCCAAAGAGGCTGTCTGGATCAAGAAGTTCATTACTGAACTTGGAGTGGTTACATCCATTAAGCATCCAATACCTTTGTATTGCGATAACAATGGAGCGGTGGCTTTGGCCAAGGAACCCAGGTCCCATCAGCGATCCAGGAATATTCTGAGGCGGTATCACCTGATCCGGGAGATAGTTGATCGCCGGGAGATCGATCAGGAGGGTTGACACGAAGAACAACACAGCGGATCCACTCACGAAGGCCATTCCCCAGATATAGTTTGAGAGACTCTTCGGGATGCTCGGTATGCGATACTACAGCAGCTGGCCCTAGTGCAAGTGGGAGATTGTTAGTTGTATGTATGCCCTAGAGGCCAGTATTGTACAGATGATGTATATTATATTGGATGCTTGAACATATATAGAGAGGACTTTCTTGCTCGGTATGATAGTATGCTATCTGGTTGCTCTTTATCTTAACATGTATACTTGTCTCTTTATACTGTCTTATAGTTACATGTTGGTAAAGCCCTTAGGATGTGTACTTGACTACCTGGACTATGATGCGGATCATACTAGTGGGGACATGGTAGTCTATAAGTACATCCTTCAAGGTCCCTAGTCGTGGGTGTATCGAGACAGGGCATCGATATACCAGAGTAGACTAGCGTATACGCTTCTCGACCCATGAGATGGGCGATGGATGATCCCATATCCATTGGTGTTTGACATCAGAGATGGTATACGGGTGCTCAATGGAGACTGGGTACACTGGACGGACTCGCCGAGAACTCCCAGATGGTATTATACCTTACGTCAGATGGCAGTTCTCTGGTGACACTTGTGCAGGTTAGTCTGTAGACCCGAGATCGTCATAGAGTCTTGTGTGATTCCCACTGTGCTTTGATTTCCACCTTACCACGTCCATGAGGGCGTGCAAAACGGTGGTTTTTGGGTACAGTCCCGAGTCACATGGAGGCAATGAGCGATAGGAGGGGTTTCGTCTCTCCCGGTATTGGGGGTTGATGTTGTGCTGTGCTCGATTGGCTATAACAGGGAAGTCCCTGGCCAGGGATGATTTAGAGATTTACTGGTAAGTGTTACCAGTAGTTTCTCGACCCGTTATGAGCCTCACATCGGCACGACTTGTCGGTTATTGGGGTCTGACGTTTACCACCCCTAGACTTGATATGCGACATATCAGACGAGGAGACCGGACTGTACGGGAAGTGTTACCGGAAGGCTTTTACAGGAGTTAGAGCGGGCTTGCTTGCTGATCTTCTGATCGCTCAATACCCGGGTAGCCGTTACGTCCAGCTAGTACCGCTGATGGCTTGTGGGTGCGTGATGTGATCATCACCTACTGCCGGCGTATTGACGAGTCTTTAGAGTCCTACACAGAGGTTTTACTGGCTCAGGCAAAACGAAATAGGAGCACGTATGTGATATGTGCGAGACCGAGAATAAAGGCATGTATGTGATACCGTATTTTATTCTCGTGACTTTTTGTATCGGTCGGTTATATATGATATGACCGGATTATCGAATCAAGTGTTGATTTGATAAGTCGATACGATGGATGTTTGCCGGTTGTATGAGATATGACCGGATTATTAAGTCAAGTGTTGATTTAATAATTAAGTGTATAATTGTATATTAGATATACTAATTTAAATTTGCTAACACTTGTTCACTTTAGGGTTTTTCTCACATGTACACTACTTTAACATATATATGATATATGTTAAAATATGTTATCATATTGTATCATGGTCGATGATACAACATTCATGTGTGTATGAGACATACACCATCCTAATTGTTATGATTGGGTTTAATGTTTAAAAGTAATTACAAAATTAGTCGGAAATTGGAAAATGCATGAAGCTTGTGGAAGCTTGTGGATGCATTGACTAAAGTCCACTATATTTTTTTTACTTTGGACTTTAACCTAACCATCACACAATTAGCTATGGTTATTGCTCTACAAGAGTTAGTATATGATACTCACTCACCATGGTTAGCCTTTACACTTGATCATTATCATCTTCTCATTTTCTTTTGTTCATCTTCTTCTTCATTGTTCAAAAGAAAAAGCAAGCTAGGGTTTGATCCAAAGTGAGAATCCTTGTGAGAAACAAAATTCTAAAGAGAACCCACTTTCTTTTCTCCATCCTCTACTAGACTAGCACTTTAGTTTAGGGTGTTTACTTCATTAATTCTCTAGTTAGTGAAGTAGGAGCTTGAGTCGGAATTCCCTCGACGTAGATCATCTTCGGCCTCGGAGACTTCAAGCTAGGTCGCATCCTTCGCCTCGTGAAGCCATGCAAGAGCCCGGGAGAACCTTGATCACAGCGAATGGACTTCAACAAGGAGCAAATGAAGTGGAGGACCGATCTACAAAGGTTGTATTTCATGTTCCCTTTAGAGTAAAGTAGTTTACTTGCATATGAAACCCTAATCTCTAGTATACGATCTTGCTTAGGGTTATTCGGCATATAAAAAATTTAATTTTTGCATGGTCGATGCCTTGTAGAGCCTTGTTAGTGTGCCTAGTAACCCTACAGTTTTTGTGGGTAGCTGTCTGCAGTAGTTTATGTGTGTTTGATCTTGTTTGATTTTTGGGATTCCACTGTATACAAAATCTGGGATCACATAGCTTGTTTCTAGTGTTACGTATACGTGTGTTACGTTATCCGACACGGTGCGTGTACTTTGTGTAGCTTTTGCTCTTGAGTTGGTTTCGTAGTGTCGCTACGTATGTTAGCCACTAGACGAACACTTGAGAGTATGTTTGGAGTTGATGCGTCGGTCAAACGTAGTTGGTACGTGTTATTGGTCGATTGCTAATATATACTTGTTATGTTGTTTTATGATCTTTAGGTTCGCAGGTGAGGTCTTCGGGCGCCGTGGAGAAGAGAAAGCGAGTGGTTGGCTTTACTTAGCCCCAGGATCATTTATGAGTAGATTTAACATCTACAGTGGAATCGCCCGCATGGCGTTATGCGTCTGGGCTAGATATGATATGACATTAGCCTCCTGTTTATTTGCATATATAGAGATTTTTTACGAACTCATTTCATATCATTACTTGTTGTGCTTAGACTTGTACCCATTAGACACTGCACTATTATTGACGGTTCATGTCGCATGAGCACTGATTGTATGCCACACACACCGTCGATAATTGCCATGATACGCGCAACACACAAACCTATGTGATATTTTTTGGTTAGGGACATTGAGACATTGATTCATATTCCACTGTGCATATGACATATAACATACCTGTATACCTACATGCTTACACATATGCCATGCCATGACTACATGCTAGCTACCCATATACCTATATGGTATTGTACCATTAGAGATAAGTATATACATATATGAGGCATAGCTACATGTGCATCTTGCATACATATTTACATGTACACCGTATACCTTGATATAGCTACACATATACCTGAAGAGTATTACATCATTACTGATAGGTAGATACACATATCTTGCTATACCGACATGGTTACGTATACCTGGTTATAGCTACATGTTCACCTTTGTATGATGTTGCGTTTGGTTTCGGAGAAATTAGGAACCGCATGATATACTTAATAACTTGTTGCTTTTAAATAGCGGTTTTTCCTTATATGCTCATATTACTGTTTCATGTTACATATATTATAATTCATGGATTTCGCATTGAGATATGGTTTTCATATGATGTTTTCTGGATTTGATTTACTCCTGCGTATATATATCAGTGGTATGGGACGCTAATATATATATGTATACCTATCGTATATATATATCTGTAGTATGGGACGCTGTTATATATGTACACCTACATAATATATCATCATAATGATCTATGCAAATATACTTAATTCATTATATATGTGGGCCGATATTATGGTCGAGATGTGGGCCGATTCAATGGCCGGGCTGATACAATGGTCGATATGTGGGCCGATTCAATGGCTGGGTTGATTCAATGGTCGATATGAGGGGCCTATGTGCTCGATATGAGGGGCCTATGTGCTCGATGCGAGGGGCCTATGTGCCCAATGTAAGGATGACATGTTTTATTCTGTACTCCGCATTTATTTGACATGCATTGCTTCATATATTAGTAGTACCTGATAGAGTACCTTTCATGACTGTTGCACACATATATATATATATATATTGCTGTTTATTGCTATCAGCATGCATGTGATAAATTAGCGCAGTACGTGCATACTTGCGATTACCTGCATATGTTATTTACTATTCACGAGTTGGAAACGCACCCCTATTGTGCCACAGTGTTTTGCAGGTAGTCCCTCAGGGCAGTCGCGGCAGGGCTTTCATTGTATATTCGTTGTATCCAGTACTCTCCATCTACTACCATTTTCATGTATTGACTTAGAGACGAGTTGTGAGGACGATATTGTGTATTATTTGTGACTTGGAGATTTTCATGCTATTCACTTAATATCATCTTTTCTTCGCTACGGCGTCGTATATCTGTTGTGGTGGTTGTTTTCCGCCGTTGGGCGTGGATTTGCTCCCGTTTGGGGATGCTTTTACTTATATTTATGTTATACCCTTTTTGGGGGGTTTGTTTTATAAAAAAGGTGCTGCCAAAATTTTAAAGGAAACAATGTTGGACTTTAATAAATTTTGATTGAGATTTCAAAAGTTTTAACAATGTTATTATCACTTACTACTTTTGATGGTTTAGATTGCTGGGTTTTTGGGCTTACTTGAATTACATTACGCCTGGAGACGTTACGTAGTTTAAGGGCCGTCACGGGCTAAATTTTGGGTCGTGACATTGAGGTTCGTTGGAGACTATTGAATCCTTTGGTT
Source organism: Agapanthus africanus (assembly GCA_030015575.1). Classification (NCBI taxonomy): domain Eukaryota; kingdom Viridiplantae; phylum Streptophyta; class Magnoliopsida; order Asparagales; family Amaryllidaceae; genus Agapanthus; species Agapanthus africanus. The sequence goes on from CM057349.1 coordinate 299,885,827, forward strand.
CCACTAAATTATCAGCTGTTAGTTTGTCAAGATGGAACTTCTTCCAGTTCTACTTCATGACCACTAATTTCTTCCATAAGAAATTCCTTTTCTAAAAAGGTGGCATGCTGAGAAACAAAACACCTTTTGCTCCACAGTGTGGTAGAAGATATACCCTAGCAAATGTTTGGGATATCCAACAAACTTACAAAGCTGACCTTGCCTCGAGCTTGTCCGGATTTTGCTTTTCAAATTCACTCTCATTCCATTCACCACTTCATCATCTTCTTCATCTCAAGAGAACTCTCTAAGTTTTCTTGAGGTGAAGAAAAAGAGTGAGAAAAATTATTCTAAAGTGAGCAAAATTCCTACTTTATCAACTCACACTAGACTAGCCATTTAGTATAGGTTGTTTGCTTCACTAATTATCAATTACTGAAGATGTAGCTTGAGTTAGAGTCTACTTGACGTAGATCATCTTCGACCTCGAAGTTCTTCAAGCAAGCTTGTTGCTTTCGCCTTGTGGAGCCTAACGGGAGACCGGGAGACCACTACTTGGAGCGAAGGGACTACTACATGGAGCTTTTGAAGTGAATGACTGGTCTACAAAGGTTGTATTCCTTGTTCACTTCGAGTAATGTCTGATTACTTTCTTAGTTAAACCCTAATCCTCTAGTTTGATCCTAGGTTTGCGATTTCTTGGCATACTAAAATTTTAAAATTGCATGCTTGATGCCTCCTAAAACCTAGTAGTCGTGCTAAGGAATCCTAACAGCTTTATATCATGCCTGGGATGAATGTTATATATATTTATATATATACTAGTATATGTTGTATATATTTTGCACCCGCGCAAGTCCATCCCCCGCTCTGCCGTTAGTTGAGTAACCTAACGAGTGATGACGGGGCTGAGTGGCGAATGCTGATGGCATAAACGTACATTGTATTTTCGTTCTTTTCTGGTGTGATATGTTTTAAATGATGGGACTACATTAATTCCGATTAATGCAAGAAAAAAAACCTATATATGATGTTGGAACCAAGTTTTTTGAAAACAGACATTACAGACTTTTTCTTTTGCTTTGCACAGTGGTATTCGGTTATGAATATCCAGCACCTCATTCGACGAGGCAAGAGCCGAGATCCCTTCATCGGGGGTGAACTCTTGGGCAAAAGTTTGCGTCTTCGTAATAACTTCACTATAGTCGATTCTTTTTGCTTTGTATCGTGGTATTCAGTTTGGAATATCCTGCACCTCATTCGACGAGGAAAGTGCTGAGATCCTTTCATTGGGAGTGACCTATTTAGCAAAAGTTTTCACCACTATACATTTGTAAAACCATTCGATTCCTTTAATGATATCAAGTTCATTACGTTGAAGGGTTTTTGCCAAAAACCAGCCGTATCCCTCCGTCATTTCAGATAAGTGGCAGTTAGTATTTGTGCTATGTACATTGATCTCTATCAAGGCATAGTGAACGATAGCTGAATGTTACTTATCAGTTGCATCTTAGGATGCGATTAATTAGGACAGTCGCATAGACACTTTAGTCTCTATCAAGGGCTTATGCGGGTGGGTCTAAGTTAATCCAGGACAATGACAGGTTGAACTTGACTTGCGACTTATGGTACGTTGGTCTCTATCAAGACCATTTGACGCCTGGGATAAAAATCACATCGGGAGTTTCAAACATACAGGAAACTTGCCAGGTATGCGCATACCTTCTGGAGTGTGGTGACTTGAGTGGCTTCCATCAAGTTATCATGTGATGATAGTTAGATCCCGATTCCCATTGATGAGTAGGTGTTACTCCTCGGGTGATTTTAGATAATCCTGACTAATTCTCCTTTTAGGTTTGAAGGAGAATTCGAGGAAACAGTGGGAGACATCCTGATTAGATAAAGCGATTAACCATTCTGATCTAGGTTAGAGTGCACGCTGAGTATTTCTTTTCTCTCTATCTTTGGCAGCAACCATGGCCCGACCCTAGACTAAAACTCATGAACCAAGTTAACCAAACCTTGTTAAAAAAATTTTAGCTTTTGGATTGTCATGGAGTCTTTTATATCATTGCCAATCCTACATCCCCTTTGCATTTCTCCAGAACACAACGTATCACTACGAAAATCCATATTGCTTGGATATTCCACCGTATAGTTACATACGAACTCGAAGGAACTTGTTCCAGTTCGAAGATGGATTATGGTTCTGAAGAAATTGAATAGGATTATTCGGTTGTTTTTCCCTTTACCTTCTCTCAGGTTGCGAGAGCTTCTAGTATTAGGAGAGTACACCTATTGCGCTTATTGGATAGTCTTCTTCCAAACCATAGGCAGGTGCCGAAAGGTGGGGAAAGAAGAAAACCAATTAGCCTAAGGGTGGAGTACAGAAGGTAATAAGTAAAGACAAATAATGGGATTAGAGTATGGGCAAAGGAAATTGCGACTGCTATCATTCACGACAAAACCGCATATACCCCTGCCACTCCTACTTCACCTTTGCATTTCTCCAAAACACTTCGTATCACTATGAAGATCCATAATGCTTGGATATGCCATCGTATAGTTACATACGATCTCGAAGGAACTTGTTCCAGTTCGAGGATGGATTCTGGTTATGGAGAAATAGAATATGATTATTCAGTTGTCTTTTCTCTTTTCCTTCCCTCAGATTGCGAGGGCTCCTGGTATTAGGAGAGTACACCTATTACTCTTATTGGATAGTCTTCTTCCAAACCTTAGGCTGGTGCCGAAAGGTAGGGAATGGAGAAAACCATTTAGCCTAAGGGTGGTGTACAGAAGGTAATGAGTAAAGACAAATAAAGGGATTGGAGTGAGGGCAAGGAAGTATACGGTTACTGTCATGAATCAGGATAGTGGAAGAGGCATTACTAGGAATACAAGGCTACCCCTTCGAAACATTTTCATGTTTCAGTTTCACTGTGCAGTGTTAATCGAAAACTATTTTCCCAATTCGATTCTGACTGCAGGGTATGTATATACCAGATTTGATTCTCACATCTGTATGGTATTACGGATGATGAGTGAGAGTAAGATATTGGGAATTGGGTAAAAGATCCTCAATATATATCAGAATTCTTTGTAATTAGTGATATTTGAGGAAATCACCTGGGTTTTGCCTGAAGGCAAATATTTGGTTTTGAATATCCGTTGTTATGCACCAATTTCAAACAGATATATCTGTACGTTTATTTTATAAATTGAGATATATTATGTCTATCACATTTACCTATATCAGTTGGTGATTAGGTAAGGTGTATTCAACAGCGGTGTAATTCTTCTTAACCATAGCACAGTTTTTAACCTATGAAGCACATGGTTTGAGTTATTGAACTCAGATGACTTATACAAAGAATTGTATGTTGTCCGATGTCTGTTAGGATAAAGGGGTTGGTACTCGTACTATATTATATTTACTCATGACTTCTCCAATTATAGACAAGTATTTCGTTGAAATACAAGGTCTAGATATTTAGAAGATATAGGTATAAGAATAAAGTAGAGAACCATATGTTGCAAGACAAAGGGTTGGTACTCATACTATATTCTCTTTACTTTTGACTTCTCTAGTTTTAGACAAGTATTTCATTGAAATACAGGGTCCATATTTTGAGAAGTTATAGGTATAAGAATAAATTAGAGAACCATTTGTTGCAAGTATCAGGATTTTTCAAGGTGATCGAAGATGTAGATACTTGTGTTTGGTGTTCCGTTGTAAGTAATGGTTTTGAGAACTAGCTTCTCTTTCAGGTTACTCATACGTGGATGAATTCCTGGATGAGTAATACTGTTTGACTTTCTTCCATTTGGTTGATATGCACTGGAAATAGGTGCATGATTTTTGAATCTGGTTCCAATTAAATTAGTGCCTTAGTTTCCATTGTGGATATAGAATGGATCATATCTCAACGATGTTAAGGTATATGGAGTTGTCCGGCTTATGCTTAAAACCAGAATCCGGATAAACTCAAGGCACGTTTTAATAATGGCAGTTTATGAGTTATCCCGGGCATTGACGAGGGTTAACATTCTGCCATCATAAAGATCAATAGTTATATTGTTCTTGACTAGCCACCAGTTTTAGTAAAATGGATTCTTTTCAGAAAATATTAGTGGGAGTATGGTAGAACCGGAAGTTATTCCAGAAACATAAACGATTACTGAAAATTTAGTAGAACCCGAGAGGTACTTTGGTCTTCTCAGAGACGGTGATAGGGAGGTTCTTGTTTACCCAGACTTGCCATTGCTGCTGTTCTAGACTATAAGACCCGACAGGAGGATGAGTATAACGTCATTCTAAACTAGCTTTAGGAGTGCACGTGTATATGACTCTGCCAGAAGGTTGTTGTAGTCAGTGGGAGCAGCGGAAGCATAGAGGGCAAGTAGCTTATGTCTATTCATAGACTAAAGCAGGTATAACAGAGATAGACCATCAATTTTTGATATGACAGTCAGAGAGTTTGACTTCATCAGAATAAAAGATAGATCTGGTAAGAAGGTAGTAGGGAGTGATGTCCTGGTATTTGGAAGACATGCACTTGATAGGAAATGATCTTCCTATACTACGATCGGTTATATACTGTGGTTGTCACAAGCTGTTTCTCCACATAGGATATAGATATAATATCAAGGATTCTGGTCACTAGATCTATGGTTTCAGATCTAGATTTAGGAAGTGTCACAATTTCGGTACTTTGACATTATTCTAAAGGTATTTTAGAATGGACGACTCTTGGCGAGGTGGTAGTACCCGATGAAAGGTTACGCTAATGCCCTGGGCATCATCCGTGGCCGATTGCGGAACAAATTTTTTCTAACGATGTAAACTTGCGCTAGAATAACCCTAAACCGGATTTACCATAAACCTAACTAGCAACTAAAGAAGCTATCTACTATGAAAAGAGTTTATACCAAGAGGCTCAAGTCTTTCGGGTCTTCACTCCTCTCCTTTAGCATGCTCCTAGTGGCCTCCACTATCGAGCTTGATCGATGGCTTCCTCACACCAAAGATGATCCACCCGAGAGTGTCTACTTTGAGCTCCTACCTTTAAACTAAGGTAACTAGGTTACTTAGTATGCTAATATAAGTAGCCTGGAGTATGTAGAGAGTGATGATGGATTGTTTTGTCTCAAGAACCTTAGGTTTCTCAACACATAAGACTATTAGGGTTTGAGGTAGAAGAAGAGAAGCTTGGAGGAGATGAGAGTGTTGTAGAGTGCAACATAAGAATTGAGTGAAGAATGGCTAAGTCTTGTGACTAATAAAGCAAGCATCCCAAGATAATAATAAAAAAATTTCTCCACCACAAAATATCTAGATATTTCCCAAGAAATATCTAGATGCCACCTTACCTCAATAGTAACCCATGACTCACTAAGTGAGTCAAAAAGTAGCCATGTTTCACTTAATAAAAGTCAACACCTCATACCTTCACCATATTTAACATTTAATCAAAAAGATTAAATAACAAATAAGCTGTCTTCTTCTAGAAGCATTCTTGTCAAAAATTACAAGAATACCCCTCATCCGTATATAGATACCCGTATCCGTATTCCGAAAAATACGAATACAAAAAAGATGAAAATAATCCAACAGTATAATACCAGGATCCGTATTAAACCAAAGATCGCTAGTATTATCCGCTCGAACAACATACGTGCACAAGTAAACGTATATGATCAAACCGTGACGTAAAACCATATGGCCACTACTTCGTTTCGCCCAAGGCAGAGAAACCCTATGTGAGCGACTCTAAAGACTCGAAAGTACTTCGGTAGTGTGTTACTGGATAGATCCAAAACCACAAGCACTTAAGTTGCACTAGCTGTACGTAATGGCTGCCCGGGTACCTGTCGAAAAGGAAAGCCGATGAGCAAACTCATCCGGATCCCTACTGAGCCTATCCGTGACAATATCCGTACAGTCTGGTCTCTTTGTCTAAGTGTATCGCATACCGGATCTAGGGGTGGTAAGCTTCAGACCCTAATAACCCGATAATTCGTGCTGATGCGGCTCAGGACCAATCCGGGAAACTACTGATCAACCTATCAGTAGATCCCAACTGCCTTGTCCAAGGTCTTATGGTCCTGACCAATCGAACACAGTGCAATATCAACTCCCAATACCTGGAGAGACGAATCTCTGACAGTCACTCACTGCCTCCATATGGCTCGGGACTATACCCAACCAAAACTTGTTTTCACGACTCAGTAGAGCCGTGCTAGGGTAGTGATCAAAGCACAGAGGGAACTCATATAAGACAAATGACGATCTCAGGTCCAAAGACTAACCTGTACACATGTCATAAGAGAACCGCTATCTGACGATAGGTATAATGCCATCTAGAGGTTCGCAGTGAGTCCGTCCAGTGTACTCACCCCCAATGAGCACCCGTATACAATCTTAGGTGATCACACCAATGGTTGTGGGACCAACCACCGCCCCTCATCGGGGTCTAGAAACGTACACATAAGTCTACTCTGGAGTGTCGATGCCCGATCTCGATACTCCTGCCACTTGGGACATTTAAGGATGTGCTTACAGACTACCCAGCTCCCACAAGTATGATCGCCATCACAACGTAGGTAGTCAAGCAAGATCCTACGGGCTTTATCAACATGTAATCGCAATATGTAATAACGTGTATAACATATGCCATGTTAAGATAAAGTCAAACTATAATAGTGTACTACTATATCAAGTTTTTATCAATATATGCAAGCTGGATAAAGCATCAATAAAAACAAATACACATATCCTGATAAAGACAACTGAAATAATATACTATATAACTGAGCAAGATCGTCCTGTATATACATATCCCCAGCATCCACATGTATACATATATAATAATGGCTTCTAGGGCATACATATCCAACAATCTCCCACTAGCACTAAAGGACAGTTATTGGCGTACCGAATACCCAACGTCTACTCTAAGGCCAGCTACTGGCGTACCGCATACCCAACATCTCAAAAAGTCGCTCGAACTGTACTTGAGAGAGGGCCTTTGTAAATGGATCTGCCGTGTTCTCTTTTGTATCCACTCTCCGGACCTCGATCTCCTGGCGATCTATGATCTCCCTGATCAGGTGATACCGCCTTAAGATGTGTCTTAATTTCTGATGGGACCGTGGTTTCTTCGCTAAAGCTATAGCTCTATTTTTATTGCAATAAAAGGGTATCGGATCAGCAATGGACGGAACTACCTGAAGTTTAGCAATGAACTTCTTCATCCAGACCGTTTCTTTTGCAGCATCTCTTGCAGCAATGTATTCAGCCTCCATTGTCGAGTCTGCGACGATATCCTGTTTGGAACTCCTCCAACAGACCGCCCCTCCATTGAGAGTAAACACAAAACCCGAGACAGACTTGCTGTCATCCTTGTCACTCTGGAAGCTTCAATTGGTAAAGGACCCGACCTTAAGGTCTCCATTACCGAAAACCAAGAACATCTCATTAGTCCTTCTCAGGTACTTAAGAATGTTCTTTACTGTTGTCCAGTGGTTCTCACCTGGGTTCGACTGATACCGTCTCACCACGCTTAGTGTGTACGCTACATCTGGTTTTATACATAGCATCGCATACATTATAGATCCCACCGCTGATGCGTAGGGTATAGTGCTCATGCGAACCCTCTCCTCATCAGTCTTGGGAGACATCTCCTTGGAGAGGGTGATTCCGTGCAATACGGGTATGTAACCGCTCTTGGAATCTTCCATACTAAATCTCTTTAGTACGGTCTCTATGTACCTGGACTGCGAAAGTCCCAGTAATCTCTTGGATCTGTCTCTGTAGATCCTGATCCCCAGAATGTACGAGGCATCACCCAGGTCCTTCATGGAGAACCTTTGTGATAAGAATAGTTTGACCGATTGTAGCATAGGAATATCATTTCCTATCAAAAGATTGTCGTCCACGTACAATACTAGGAATACGACAATTCGTCCTACAATCTTCTTATAAATACATGGCTCATCCTCGTTCTTGATGAATTCAAATTCCTTGACTGTTTCATCAAAATAGATGTTTGTAACACCTTAGGTCGTGTTTAGGGGTTAATTATATTTTAATAGATAGTTTTTGGTAAAAAGTTTACCAAATTATGTTTCTGATATTTTATTCTAATTAATGAATATTTTATTACGATTTTTTTAGACACACACACACTTGTGCATGTTAACTAGGGTTTAGATTTGGGGTTAAAACCATGATTAACAACCATGGTGGGTTAACCTATTTGTATTAGGTGTTTTGGGATTTAATTGGGTTTTATTATTTGTGTGTTTGTTATTTGAATTTCTTTTTCTTTTTCTTTTGTTGACTTGGTGCATGAGAGAGGGAGTATGGGCATGGCTTGAGCCGTGCTCATTAAATGAAGAGAGAGAGAGGGGGGGGGTTGTTGACTTGGGGCCTCATTCTCTAACTCTCACTTCTCATTCTCCCAACTCTCACACACACACACACATTCAGCTGAGAGAGAGAGAGGAAGCAGCTGCAGCAGCAGCATCAGCAGCCACAGCACCAGCATCAGCTGCAGAAGCATCAGCATCAGCATCAGCAGCAGCTACAGCATCAGCAGCACAGCAGGCAGCAGCAGCCACAGCAGCTCACCTCTTCTCCTCCTCCTCCCTCTTCCTGCTTCATAGGGTCTAGTAAGGTATAATCTTTGAGCCTAACCCTCTAGATTGCCTAACTTACGTAGGAATTGCTTCGGTTTGTGTAAAAAGGTGAGATTTTGTGCTTGAAATGGTGATTGTGTGGACTTATGGTTTAGTGCTGTTAGTATTGGTTAACCTAGCTTAATTAGGTGTTGTTAAGACCATGTAAACCTAGTTAGACCCCAGATTACACTAAAATACCATAGGGTTTCTAATTGTGCAAATTTAGTGTTTTTAAGTGAACTTTTTGGATTTCTGTGATCTGCTATAGGCCCGAGTAGTTCAGGTTGAAACTGAGTTAACTGGAGCTTGTATACAAGGTATAGACCACACCACCAGAGCCCGAGACCCCCACCCCATAGCGAGGCCGCCGGTTTATTCTTTTTGGCCGCAAATTGCAGCCAGATAGGGGAATTTTTGGGTGATGTTTGGATGGGTGGGAGTCTGTTGTTATTTCTAGGCCAGTGGTATGTATAGTTTTGTAAGTTGTTAGCCTGGGTAGAATATAGGACGTTATATCATATTTCTAGTAAGTTTGGTTCGTGCGATACGCGCGATACGCGAGAGGGTTCCATGATTCAGCGTATCGCGGCGTGTCGGGGTTAGTTTTAGACGCGTGCACACATTTAGCGTATCGTACACACGCGCGTTTAGTTCGTGACGTGAGCGTATCGTTTGACTTCGATATCGCGTTTTGCGAGATAGTTGCTTATATATGGATTCTTGTGTAATTCCAGGTTCACAGGCAGGAACGTCAGACGAAGCTAAGAAAGGAAAGCAGGTGGTCGGCTACGAGTAGCGCACGACCGGGTGAGTAGATTTAACATCTACGGGGAAATCGCCCGTATGGCGTTAAGTGTCAGGGCGAGTCAGGATATTAGATTGTAGATGTTCATATGGACTGTAGTAGCATACATTATTGTTGCATATAGAAATGATAGCATAGAACACTGCACTGTCACTAACGGTTCAAGTCGCACGAGCATGATTGATATGCTACACTCACACCGTTAGTAATTGCCATGACACTCACATTATAGGATTGTTATAAATCATATATCATACTAATTCTACCTTATTGATGTTGTCATGATTTGCCGCATAACAGCATATGTTATATCCATATTTGGGCACATATGCATCACATACCCCTACTGGTACTGCATACACATGCATTGATATCTTCATACGTATGCACATGCACACTGTATACTCATATCTGTGCACACCTATATTGATATCTTCATATCTGCGCACATGCACACTGTATACTCATTGTAAGTCCGCGGCGGCGCCCCGGCCGTCTATCCGACGCCGGAAACGCGGAAACAAAAACTTTGCAAACTAGCAAACCGGCACCACCGCGCACTTTAATCCCGGATCGGGCCATTGACCTATCAACTAGCAAACTAAAATAAGAGTAGAGAAGTATACCAAGCGATCCGTGTCCTTCGGTCTTCGTCTCCACTCCGATCTACTGCGGAATCTCCGTCCGTCATGTCCTCGTCGGAAAGGGCACCACGTAGCCGATCTCTTTTACGGGCTCCCACCACTTGACCGAGGCAACTCGGGCGCGAAGTTGGCTAGCCGACGCGTCCAAGATTTGCTGTAGACTAGAGTACTAGGTTGTCACATAGGGGTTTGCGAAGTTGCCATGGAGGAATTGAGAAGAGAATGAGAAAAAGAATGAGCTTTAGAGCTTGACTTTTTGCAACCATAGAATGAGAAGAAGATAAAATGCCACACCAAAAATGATCCCCTCCTCTCTCCTCTCTAGTGGCCGGCCCCTCTTTCTCCATGGTGGAGATCAAGGAATCAAATTATCATATAGAAAAGAAAAGATAATGCAAGGAATAAAGTCACACCCATTTCACCAAATCAATCTTTTCATTTCCATTCTCATTTGATGCAAGACAAATGATGCAAAAGGAATATAATGATGATAGTCATATCATGAAGCCACAAAGTGCAAGAGAACCCTTCCACAAATGTTATTTGCAAATGTGCAAATAACCCCCTCCAACGAAAGTCCGGTCGTGAAGGAATAAAAGAAAACCGGCCGGAACGGAATGCAAACTGGCAACTTCAGAAAACTGATCCCGTAATAAATTACAGGAAAACCCCGCTACTGCAAATACATGCCCGCATTTGTATTCCCACTGAACACAAATGCAAAGAGACAAAATCTATACTATCTAATACTAGGATCCGGCTTAAACCAAAGCCGGCTAGTAAAATCCGTCCGATCACGATCCGTGCAATACCGCACGTATCTGATCGAACCCTGCCATATCTCCATACGGCCTCTACAGCGTTTCGCCCGAAACTTGAGTAACTGTGTGTGGTGGACTCTAAAGACTCGTCAATACTATGGCTGTGGATTTAACCACTAGCACGTCAGAGGTATAAGCCAATATGTGACGGGCTACCAGGTATTGACCAAAAGGTACATCGATGAGCGAACTCATCCTGACACCCTACTGAGCCTGTTAGTGACAATATCCGTACAGTCCGGTCCGTTCGTCTATGAGTATCGCATGGCGGGCCTAGGGGGTTGGTAAAAGTCAGACCCCCAATAGCGGTACAAGTCGTGTCGGAGTGTAGCCCAGAACACCCTGAGATACTACTGGAATACCTACCAGCAAATCTCCTGTCTTGGCCAAGGACTTTCCTTGTTCTGGCTCTCCTAGACACAGCGCGACCTCACCCCCAATACCGGGAGAGACGAACCCCTGCAGATCCGCTCACTGCCTCCATGTGGCTCGGGACTGTACATAACTAAAACCTGTTTGCACGACTCCTTTGAGCCGTGGTAGGGTAGTAATCAAAGCACAGTGGGAACTCACACGAGACGAATGACGATCTCAGGTCGATGAACTAACCTGTACACATGTCACCAGGGAACTGCTATCTGACGTCAGGTATAATACCAACTAGCAGGTTCCCGGCGAGTCCTGTCCGGTGTACTCATAACCCAATGAGCACCTGTATACATCTTAGGTGAACCAACTGACACCAGTGGCTTCTGAGATCGGCTACCGCCCCTCGTCGGGGTCTCCACTGTATACACTAGTCTACTCTAGAGAATCGATGCCCTGTCTCGAAACTCCCACGACTAGGGACCTTTTAAGGATGTGCTTATAGACTCCAGCTCTCACGTATATGATCGCCCTCATACTGCTGGTAGTCAAGCAAGAATCCTAGGGGCTCTATCAACGTGCAATAGTGACTCGTAAGGTCACCTAAAGCAGTACACGATAATAAAGATAAACCAGATAGCATACTATCATCTCGAGTAAGACTGTCCTACCGGCATAGGTCCTCCTCAATCATTGCAATCACGTGCCTGTGATCCAATAATTGACTCTGAGGGCACTATATCCAATAATCTCCCACTTGCACTCAAGGCTAATTATTGCGATGTCGCATACTCACAGCCCGTGTGATACCGAACACCCAACTCCTCTACTAGTCAGTCTCACAAAGCTCGTTTGCGAAACTATTGCGTTCGAGGAATAGCCTCAGTTAGTGGATCCGCTATGGTGTTTCTTTCTATGTCTCTCTATATCTCAAGTTCGCGGAGAAAGCCATCTCCCGAAATGAGCAATACCTGTCTTAGAATGTGTCTGGATGTCTGATGGGACCTAGCTCATAAATGAACTCCAAATTCTTAGACTGTATCGTCAACTGAACTTAATCAGTATCCTGCGCCATACCTTCCCTCAGTATCCACCTGGACCACCTGTCCAAAATACTGCCCCTCGTCAGAGGGAAAACTATAACTCTGACGGCCACTCTGCCGTGCAGGTCACCTTGGAAGCCTGGAATGATAACCGTCTCCTAAAGGAGGCTGCCGTTATCATTTCCCTAGAACATCCACCTATGTTCTAAAACTGCTTCCGACTGTTTCCCCAGGATTGGATCAATATCAACTTATTGCATCTACTGCAAGAACAACATCTGGTGTGGTACTTGACATCTTATGATCAACTCAATTGCCTAAGCAAGTGATCTGCCAATCATGTGTATCCCTCTCCCCTTTAGTCTGTAAGACACCTTTAGAGAGGGTGACTCCATCACCTGCAGGTACACTACCGTGCCAGGAGTCGTCCATTCTAAATACTCATAGAATGCTGTCAAGGTACCCAGATTGGGAAACCACCAAAATCTAGATCTAGTAACCAGAATGTCTGATATAATATCCAAGTCCCATGTGGAGAAACCACTGTGTGACGACCAAAGTATAACCGATCGTAGTATATGAATATCACTTCCTACTCTGTGTATGTCATCAAATACCAGGACATCACACCCTACTACCTTTTTAACAGATCCATCGCCTATTCTGATGAAGTCAAACCTATGACTGTCACATCAGAAATAGATGATCTATCTCCGCTATATCTGCTTTAGTCTATAAATAGACATAAGCCAACTGTCCACCAATGCTTCCGCTGCTCCCACTGACCACGACAATCCTCTGGCAAAGTCATATAGACGTACACTTCTAAAGCTAGTTTAGAACGACGCTATACTCATCCTCCAGCCGGGTCTCACAGTCTGGAACAACAGCAATGGCAAGTCTTGGTAAACAAGAACCTCCCTGCCACCGTCCCTGAGCATACCGAAGTACCTCTCGGGTGCCTGAGGTTACCCACCATATCTGCGGAGTGGCCAATGGAATGTCAAACCAGATTGAATCTTTAGGTTCTTATCAAATCTTCAGTAATCGTTTGCTGTTCTGGAATCACTTCCAGTTCTACCATACTCCCACTACTGTTTTCTGAAAAAAAATCCATTTTTATTAGAACTGTGGCGAGTCAAGAACAATATCACTATTGATCTTCCAGATGGTAGAAAGTCAACCCTTGTCATAGCCCGAGTCAACCCACAAACAGCCACTACTGAAACGTGCCTTGAGTTATCCGGAGTCTGGTTTTAAGCATAAGCCGGACAACTCCCCGTATCTTAACAATGTCAAGATATGAACTGTTCTATATCCAAGAAACAGAGGCACTGACTTAATTGAACCAGATTCAAATCATGCAGCTGTCTCCAGTGCATGTCAACTAAATGGAAGGAGGCCGATCAGCGTTACTCAACTTAGGAATGCTTCCACTTATGAGTAACCTGAAAGAGAATCTAGTTCTTTTAAACATTACTATCAACTGAATACCACACAGAAGTATCTACATCTTCGATCACCATGAAGAATCCCGATACTTGCAACACCTGGTTCTCTACTTTATTCATATACCTATAACTTTTCAAAACTTGGACCCTGTGTTTCCACGAAACACCTGTCTAAGAACTAGAGAAGTCATAAGTAAACCGAATATAGTACGAGGACCAACCCCTCTGTCCTAATGGACACTGGACAACATACAATACTCTGTATAAGTCCCGTGAGTCTAATAACTCATTCACTGTATGTCGTAGGTTGAAAACTGTACTATGGTTATGAAGAATTACACCGTTGTTGAATGCTCCTTACCTAACCATCCACTGATATAGGTAAATGTCACGGACATAATTTCAAAAAGGTATATCTCACTCTATAAAAATAGACGTACAGATGTATCAATTTGAAATTGGTTCATAACAACGGATATTCAAAACCAAATATTTGCCGTCCGGCAAACAATCCAGGAGATTTCCTCAAATATCACCAATTACAACGAATTCCGATATAATGAGGATAATCACCTAATTCCCAATAACTTACTCCCACTCATCATCTGTAAAACCATACAGATGTGAGAATCAAACCTGGTAAATACATACCCTGGAGCAAGTGTCTAATTGGGAAATCAGTTTTCTTTTAACAGTACACAGTGAAACTGAAACATGTGAATGTTTCGATGGGGTATCCTGGTATTCCTAGTAATGCTTTCTTCCATTACCCAGATTCACAACTGTAACCGTATAATTCTTTGCCACCTCTCCAAATCCCTTTTATGTCTTTAGTCATTACCTTCTGTACACCCCTTTAGGCCAAATGGTTTTCTTCCTTCCCTACCGTTCGGCACCAGCCTATGGTTTGGAAGAAGACTATCCAATAAGCATAATGGGTGTACTGTCCTAATCCTAGGAGCACTCGCAATGTGAGAGAAGGTGAAGATAAAAGACAACCGAATGAACCTTATTCCTATTTCTCCTGAACCAGGATCCATCCCCGAACTGGAACAAGTTCCTTTCGAGTTCCTATATAACCATACGATGGATTATCCAATAAACTTGGGATCTTCGTAATGATACGGAGTGTCCTGGAGAAATACAAAGGTGATTTAGGATTGGCGAAGAAATACTTGGTTTGGTCGTGAATAGCAGTCGCAATTTACTTTGCCCTCTTACTAATCCCTTTCTTTGTCTTAACTTAATACCTTCTGTACACCGTTTAGGCTAACTGGTTTTCTTCATTCCCTACCGGTCGGCACCAGCCTAAGGTTTGGAAGAAGACTATCCAATTTGCGTAATAGGTGTACTATATCCTAAACCAAGAAGTACTCGCAATGAGAGAAGGTGAAAGGAAAAGACAACTGAATAGTCCTATTCGTTTTCTCCAGAACCGGAAACCATCCTCGAATAAAATCCTTCGAGTTCGTATATAACCATACGACGGTTTTTTCCAATGAAAGTGGACGTTCGTAGTAATACGGGGTGTCCTGGAGAAAAGGGTAAAAGTAGGAGTGGCAATGAGGTTTGCAACTCTGACAATCCAAAAGCCAGTGTTAAGAAGGTTCGGTCAACTTGGTCACTGAGTCATAGTCTAGGGTCGGGTCAATGGTCGCTGCCAAAGAGAGAGAGAAAAGAAACACTCAGCGTGCACTCTAACCTAGATCAGAATGGTTATTACTTTATTTAATCTGGAAACCTCCCACTGTAACGTCAAATTCTTCCCCAAACCTGAAAGAAGAATTAGCCGGGATCACCCGAGGAGTAAACCAACTCATCAGTGGGAATCGGGATCCAACTATCATCGCATGATAAAGTGACTGAATCCGCTCACGTTATCACACTCCAGAAGGTATGCGCATATCTGGCAAGTTTCAGTTCTTTTGAAACTCCCGATGTGGATTTTTTCCCCATGCTCTTATGACCTTGACGAAGGCCAACAAATCATAAGTCACATGTCAAGTTCTACCCATCATTGTCCAGGTTGATTTGAACCCACCCGTACAAGCCCTTGACGAAGGCCAACAAGGCTATACGACTGTCCCAAACCAACGCATCTATCTATGCAGCAGAAAGGTAACAAGCAGCTACCATACACTATGCCTTGACGAAGGCCAACAAACATAGCATGAATACTACGTGCTACCCGTCTGAAACGACGGAGGGCTACGAATGGTTTCTGGCGAAAACCTTTAACGTAATGAACTTGATATCGTTGAAGGAACTGATAGCTTTATAAAAATATAGTGACGAAAACCTTTGCTAAAGAGGTCACTCCCGGTGAAGGGATCTCGGCTCTTTCCCCGTAGGATGGGGTGCAGGATATTCCAACTGAATACCACAATGCAAAGCAAAAGTAATCGGCTATAGTGAAGTTATTGCCCTGACGCAAACTTTTGTCCAAGGGGTCACTCCCGGTGAAGAGATCTCGGCCCTTGCCTCGTCGACTGAGGAGCAGGATATTCCAACTGAATACCACTGTGCAAAACAAAAAAAGAGAACGCCCTTGCAATAACAGCTTTTTGAAAAATGTTCCAACAACATCATAATAGGTTTGTTTATCTTGCATTGATCCGAATCAACGCAGTCCCATCAATTGATCACACCACAAAGAACGAAAATAATGACGTACGTATATGCCATCCGCATTCGCCACTGGGTCCCGTCATCACCTGTTAGGTTAGCTTACTAACGATAGAGCGGGGACTGGACTAGCGCGGATGCAAAACATATACAACATCTACTAGTATATATATAATACATAATTTTCGCTCAAGGCGTGATAAAATGCAACATCACAGAAATGTACAGCATCACAGAATAATACAGATATCTGGGATCCCCGGGTTTCCCAGAGCCGCTGAAACCCGACGTTCCCCTGGTCGTGTGGATAGCCTGTGCAATGAAAACCTAGACCCCTACGGGCGCGGCAAGTTAACCGCCAAAACCTGAAGCGAGGCAGCCCCCTTCAGCAACGTGAATGGACCACCCAGCACTTCACGGAATCCGGTAACTTGGGCACCCCTCCTGGGTCAACCTGTACCCCCTACGAGTGCGGCGAATAGCCCGCCAATTCTAGAGTAAAGCCCCCTCCGTCTCAATGCCATGAGATGCGGGCTCGTTGCCCTCTAGAACCCGGCTATCCGTGCACCCCTCCGCGGGGTAATCCTAGTACAGAAAGTAAAATATACATACAACGGGTACATCGACCGCAACCTGGTTGTGCCCTAAAATAATAATACAAACAGGCAGTGGCGGCAGTCGACATGTCGGACGCTCGCCCCGCAATATCAAATGTACATATAAAACAAAACTGTACTACCATTGCATCCAGGCTATCCCCCACGACTGATCCGCAACATCACAGCACAACAAAGAACATCAACGTGAATGTCACGTTCGCAAATCCGTCTAAAAGGGCTATAGCAGTTAGACAGGATTTACCGATCGAGTGACATTCACGGTCGCAGATATAATGTAAATACTGTGACCTAACATGTTTAAAATATCCGATCGAACAAATTTATCAAAGTGGGCCCCAAGCAGTACTGTAGCACTTATAGAAAATCTGGGCCCAAAAAGAATGTCCCAAAACCCCTATTTCCAAGTATAAGACAATCTGGAAAAATTTGGTGCAGTGAGGAGCCTAAGTGGCGGCGGAACCGCGGCCCAAGCATGGCTTTGGCCGCGGTTCCGCGGTGGGATGATGGATTCAGGCGACCAAATTTTACCAGAATTCTTATACTTCCCTGCACATCATGTAGGGTTCTTAGGCACACTAGTGAGGTCTCCCAAGCCATCAACCATGGCAATTTCAAAAATTATGGTGCCGAGAAACCCTAAACTACGGATCGATAACTAGATGTCTAGGCGAACAATGAACTAGTTAACACTTAACTAAAAGATACGGAAATACAACCTTTGTAGATCTGGTGCTCCACCTCCACGGCTCCGCAACGAGGTCCTCTCCGCTGTCCAAATCAAATCCGGGCTCTAGGATCGGCTTCGTCGGAGAATGGGCAAGCTAGGTCGTCGATGTCCATACCGAAGATGATCTACGTCGAGGCATCGCTAAATCAAGCTCCGACTTCACCAAGTCAAGAAACTTGTGAAGTAAACACACTCTACTACTTGGCAAGAGGTAGAGGATGAAGAAATAAGAAGTGGGTTAACTTTAGAATTGGATTTCTCACTCAAAAACATCAATCACCATTGATGAGGTTAGCTTTTCTTCACTTGAAGCAAGGAAGAAGAAGAAGAAATGTTATGATAAGTTAAAAATAAAAAGAAAAGAATAATCCAATCTTTATCATAACTTAACCATGGTTATGTGTAGAGATTGAACTAGGGTTAAATCAAATGGTTAGGTTAAGCATGAGATAAGAATGGTGGACAAAGTCAAAGGTTCATGAATCTTCAACTACAAACAAAGAAAGCCACCATTCTTCTCATTTCATTTTCCAAAAAGAAAATAAATAAATAAATAAATAAATAGATATGAAAAACAAAACCCTAACCATTTGAATAACCATGGTTTAATCTTTACACAAACTCAAGTTAGCATGCATCATCAAACATGATACATACAAGTGCACAAAAACATATCGCATATGCAATGCGCACGAACCAAGTGAGAAAATCCGTCTAAAGTGAACCGATACTAGTTAATGCAAAGTAATATATCAAATATATAATTATACATTAAATCATTAAATCAACACTTGATTCAATGATCCGGTCATGCGCACATAACCGACTGGTATCATTAGTAACATCTTATCGAATCAACACTTGATCCGATAACCCGGCTATATCGCATATAACCGATCAATGTCACATCGCGAGAATCGAATACAGTATCACATACTCGTATTATTCTCGGTCCCGCACATATCTCATATGCGCTCCTATTTCGTTTCGCTTGAGCCAGGAAACCTCTGTGTAGGACTCTAAAGACTCGTCAATACGCCGGCAGCAGATGATGATCATATCAAACACCCACAAGCCGCAAGCGGTCTGCCAAACATAACGGCCACCCGGGTATTGAGCGATCTGAAGATCGACGAGCAAGACCGCTCACACTCCAGTGAATCCGACCAGTAACACTTCCGTACAGTCCGGTCTGATCGTCTGATATGTCGCATATCTTGCTTAGGGGTGGTAAACGTCAGACCCCAATAGCTCAATAAGTCGTGTCGATATGAGGTCTACAACTGTTCGAGAAACTACTGGTAACACTTACCAGTAAATCTCAGCAACCCTGGCCAGGGATTTCCTGTTATAGCCAATCGAACACAGCGCAACATCAACTCCCTATACCGGGAGAGACGAATCCCCTCCTATCGCTCATTGCCTCCATGTGACTCGGGACTGTACCCAAAAACCACCGTTTTGCACGCCCTCTTGGACGTGGTAAGATGGAAATCAAAGCACAGTGGGAACCACACAAGACTCTATGACGATCTCGGGTCAACAGACTACTCTGTACCAGTGTCACCAGAGAACTGCCATCTGACGTGAGGTATAATACCATCTGGGAGTTCTCGGCGAGTCCGTCCAGTGTACCCAGTCTCTACTGAGCACCCGTATATCTCCTCTGATGTCAAACACCGATGGATATGGGATCATCCATCGCCCATCTATATGGGTCGAGAAGGTATACGCTAGTCTACTCTGGTATATCGATGCCCCGTCTAGATACACCCACGACTAGGGACTTTGAAGGATGTACTTATAGACTACCATGTCCCCACTAGTATGATCCGCATCATAGTCCAGATAGTCAAGTACAGATCCTAAGGGCTTTACCAACATGTAACAGAGAGACAATCAGCATACACGTTAAGGTAAAGGGTAACCAGATAGCATACTATCATGTCGAGCAAGAAAGTCCTCCCTATATATGTCCCATCATCCACTACAATATACATCCTATGTACAGTAATGGCCTCTAGGGCATACATATAACTAACAATCTCCCACTTGCACTAGGGCCATCTGTAGCAGTGGTTGTAGTATCTCATACTCAACCATCCCATAAAGTCTCTCTCTGGGAACATGCCTTTGTGAGTGGATCCGCTGTGTTGTCCTCTGAGTCTACTCTCCAAATCTCGATCACCCTGGAGATCATCCATCTCCATGATCAAGTGATACTGTCTTAGAATATGTCTGGATCACTGATGGGACCGGCGTTCCTTGGCATAAGCCACAACTCCATTGTCACACAATGGGAGGAACACAGTTCATCTCATGAACCAATATACACCCAAACAGCCTCTTTGGTAGCATCTTAAGTAGCGATGTATCCAGCCTTTATCATCTAGTATGTCACGGTATCTAGCTTGGAACTCTTCCAACATACCTTCCCTTTACTGAGGGTAAAGACAATGCCTGCGACTGACATTCAGTCGTCTTTATCACCCTGGAACCCTTCCAGTGATTCTCCCCAGGATCGATTGATACCATCTCACTATAACTAGTGAGAGACCTAACATCCATTTAGATCTATCTCATAGATCCAAAACCCAGGATTTAGTAGGTATCACTTTGATCCTATACGGAGAATCTTTGTGATAAACAGAGATTGATCGAGCGTAGCATAGGAAACTCCTTCCCTATCAAGAGTATGTCATCCACGTACTCTACGAGGATCGTCACCATACTCCCTACTACCTTCTTGTTTATACAAGGTTCATCTACCATTTTGATGATGTCAACTTCTTTGACTAATTCATCAAAATAGATGTTCCAACTCCGCGATGCCTGCTTTATCATATAAAACATCTTGCACACGTTTCCGCTGCTCCCACTGTCTACGAAGCCCTCTGGCTGTGTACTTATAGACGCTCTCTTCTAAATCATCATTTAGAAAAGCAGTCAAGACACCCAACCACCAGATATCGCAGTCATGGTATGTAGCCGTGACAAGTAGGATCTGGATGGAGTTAAGCATAGCTACTGGAAAAGATTTCATCATTATCCACGCCTGGTCGATGACGAAAACCTTTAACAATTCTAGCTTTGAAAGTCTCAACTTTTCCATGTACACCAAGTAATCTTCTCAAGATATACTTGCTCCTGATGGGGATTTAACCCTTCAGATATAGAAACCAAAGTCCATACTTTGTTGGTGTATAAGGATTCCATCTCAGATCGATAAACATCCAGCCATTCTTACAGAGTCTCACTCCTGATGGCCAGCTCGAAGCTAGTTGGGTCATCATCTCATGATGCAATCCTCGCTCCCACTATCATAGAGAAACCGAAGTATCTCTCAGGTGGGTGAGGAACCCTACTAGATCGGCGGAGAGGCTGAGGTTCGTTGGTATCTACTGAATCCTTTGGTTCTATCAAATCATGTGCTGTAGTTTGTATAGCTGGAACCTTTCCAGTTGTACATAACAGATCTTGCCTCGAGCTTGTCCGGATTTTGCTTTTCAGACATAGGCCGGATAGCCCCAAATCTTAACTGACTTAAGACATGGGCTCTTCCCATACCATATCACATATGAAGTGGTAGGCATCTGATTTGATTCGAACCCTATTCAATAGGTATGCAACTTTTCAAGTGCATAACACCCAAAGGGAAATAGGTAACTCAGTAGTACTCATCATAGAGCACACCATATCAAATAGGGTGTGATTGCTCCGTCCCGATATACCATCGTGCTATGGTGTATACGGAGGAGTAATGCTGAGAGAGAATCTCATTCTCCTTTAGAATAATCCAGGATTTCCGTGCTCAAGTATTCTCCTCCTTGATCTCATCATAGGACATAATACTTATACCCGTATTGGTTCTCTACTTCTAACTTATATTCCGTGAATATCTCAAAAGGTTCGGACTTGTGTTTCAGCAGGAACATTAGTCTGAATCTTGAGAGATCATCAGAGAATGTAATGAAGTATAAAGAACCAGTCTTGGCATGTGTAGACAGGGGACCTACATACATCAACATGTATCATCCCAAGAGTTTACTAACTCTTTCTCTGTTTCCAATAAACAGAGCTGGTGTCATTATATCTTTGTGACATGATTGGCGAGTTTCACAAGATGTAAATTCAAACTAATTTAAATATGCATCTTTATGTAACTCTAGCTAGTCGGGTCACATTGATCTGACCTAGTCAACAATACCTCAAGAAGAATCCGTTCATTTCTGAACTCTTCCTCTTGTGTGTGATCCGTATACTAAGAACTGTAGTTTGATTTAGAACATCAATGCTTTTAGATAACGTGCCTGAACCGATCAACTTTTCATATAGGAAATGTTCTAAACATTATCCAACAATACAAAATTATATCATTTCTTTACTAATAAAGAGACTGATATGATTTTGTATATCAGGTTCGGTATCTAATAACATACGTTCAGAATCAATGTATTCTAGTAATACAGGGTGACAGTGACCAACAGACTTGGCTGCAACACTTGCCCCGTTTTCTGCCTCATGAAACTTATCACCCGTTCTCAGTTCTCTACCTTTCTGTAGCCCTATGTAACAGATTACATATCTGGGATCCTAATCCGGTATCATATACCCAGGACGTAAAGGATACTGAGAAACAGTTCTGTATAATGAACAAACCCGAAGATGATGCATCAACATGCACTCTCTTCGTTTGGGCGGCACGGGAAATCTGGTATTCCCCAATTTCCTGCTCTGTCTTATAACAATTATAAGTTGGAGCGGGACCAACGTTCCCCAGCTCAGTATAACAAGCGGGTTCGGTCAATAATCCGTATTATTATCTTGATTAAGGCGTGATATGGTCGCTACCTGGAGAGAGAGAGAAGAAAACACTCAGCGTGCGCTCTGTCAAGAATAGATTGGTTATTATTTTATCTAATCAGGATGGCTCCCACTGCTTTTTATCAAATCTTCCTTCAAACCCTAAAAGGAAAGACTAGCCGGGATTAATTACACACTACAAGTTCACCAATCTTTCAGCCAGGCCAGTGTCGGTACTTTGAGGGAGGTCCCCCGTGCTTTCGCACGAACCTAATTAATGTAAACCTCGTTTTCCCAGAGGCGTAACCCCGTTGACACCTTTCTAGACACCTACTTGATCGGCTAATTGTAATGTATAAAACTCTCCCAGGAGTAACTCTTACTCGCAGCGGGTATCGGGATCCAACTATCTCATAGAAGGTATGCAATCTCATTGCAAATTTCAACACTTGAAATCCCCGATAATGTTTTGCCCCTAACGTGCTATGACCTTGACGAAAGCCAACAAACCATAGCCCGCTAGTCAAGTTCAACCCGTACATTTCTTGATCGAATTAAACCCACCCGCACGACCCTTGACGAAAGCCAACAAAGCCGCACGACTACCCTAATCCAATCGCATCGTATGCTGGCAAATAAGCAGCATATAGCTACCGCACACTGCACCTTGACGAAAGCCAACAAATGCAGCACGAATACTATATACAACTTATCTGAAATGACGGAGGGCTACGACAGGTTTTTCTGAAAACCTATTGCGTAATGAACTTGATATCGTTGTAGGATCGAATGAATTTAAAATGGAGTGCTTTTGAGGCTTTTCTAGTTTTGCTAAAGGAGTCACTCCCGGTGAAGGGATCGTCGGTCCTTTCCTCGTCGAATGAGGTGCGGGATATATCATATATATCGCTGTGCAAAGCAAAAACACTTAAAAGCAATCAAAAGACAAACCGAATGTGTAGCATCTGCCAGTTATTGCTAAAGGAGTCACTCCCGGTGAAGGGATCTCGGTCCTTTCCTCATCGAATAAGGTGCAGGATATATCACATATACCGCTGTGCAAAGCAAGAACTGTAGCTACCAGTTTTATTTTGAAATTCGATTCTACAACATCTTAGGTTTCTTTTTATTTCATTAAACACATTAATGAAGTCCCATCATTTAATTACCTAAACATCACAGATAAATACGACGTACACTTATGCCATCCGCATTCGCCTCGATGTCCCCTCGTGCACCGTTAGGTTAGGTAACTAACGACAGAGCGGGGCAGGGCTTGCGCGGGTGTAAAACATAAGTAACGTCTATATAATATATCATATATACTATATACTGTATCTATCACAGAACATCTAATGATCACATCACAGATATCGCAGCAGAAGAATCATATGAAATATTGGATATACTAGGACGTCCGTGTTTTCAATACGAGCCAGTATAAAACACGGATTCCACGGTCGTGTTGAATAGCCAAACCCACACCCCTAGACCCCTACGAGAGCGGCAAGCAACCCTACCAATTCTAGAGTTAGGAGACCCGGACTCGACTCCTCGAGTTGGTCTCCCACTGGACTCCAGAACCCGGTTACTTATGCTCCCCTGCTTGGGTCTATCCTAGTGCGGAAAAGTAAATAATATACAAAGGGTGACAACTTCCGCAACCTGGAAGTGCCCCAATAAAAGAATATTACATACAAGTTTTTACATGAATGAAAATGAAAAACACTCATCTCACATAAAAACCCCCGGCTATTCAAACACGACGATCCAATATAACATATCCAGCAACACATAACATCACATGTCATCAACGTAAGTAAATATGCGCATCCCAATTGTCGTTGACATATAGCATCGAAACCGGCGATATCACATATTACACTTACGGTCACAGAAAAGAAAGTGTAAAACTACAACAGTTGGAATCCGCAACCACCTCAGACATCGCATGCCTGACCAAATGAATTACTTAGACATCACATGCCTAACAATTATAAACCCTGCATTTTAGTCTCATTATCGAAAACACTTTTCAATACCAAGTCGGGCAATTCAACAAGATTCCCGACATCCTGATCGAATGCTCGTCACAAACTTCAGTAGACGGCCGCACCCCTGATACCGTCGACGAAGTGCACCAAGGCGGAACACCGCTGCCGCGAGCACCCGAACGGATGCTTTCGGCGACGGGGTTCTCCTACAATCACTTGGTCGGGGCTATGGAGCGAGGCTGTCTATTAAGTTTACCCGGCGAGTATCCGCGTACGCTACGTGATTGCGACGGACTTTTAATCACATCAAAATTCCGTGGCAACCGATCAAGTGAGACTAAACTACTATGTTTATAACATTCATTTAGTTATCTCATAACTATTTGTGAATTCCAATTATTGTATCCCATTCCAGATAAATAGAAAATGTTAAACTTTCCGATCGAACAATCGAACACCCAAGTTTTCCCGATACAGATCAACACATGAAATAAGTCTAACAACATTCCGTTCGTACCTCAGTACCAACGGTCCAGCCGTAGAAGGGTCAAGCCAACGCCTCACATGTGGCACGCCGTACTGCCCCAAACCCGAAGGTTCAAAGGGCAGTTCAAGACGGTCACATAATCGAGTTAAGGTTTGTGTCTTCTAGAGGGACCATCGCGTTACTTGCACTACTTAGAACGTCGTTAAACTACGGAAAAATCCAACACTTGGAAATTTCCCGACAGGGGAAAAATTGGGTATTTATATCCGGTCGAACTTTTTAACATATTCTAAGATTTATCCGGAAAGCCAAACAGACAAAATTTGATACCCCGATCGAAACACCGAATCCCCAAAACAACTGCAGAAATTTCAACTCTGGAATAAGTTTTAAATATTTCCAGAAAACTCAGCATAAAATAATAGGAATTACTGTGCAGAGCAGGTATGATGACGTCACCAATGTAGCGCGGAAACGCCGCATAAGCAGTGCTTATGCCGTTCCGCCGCCGTTCAAACGAATTACTCACCTGAGTTTGCACCGTAATTCTTAGTTTTATTTTATGTATTTTCTAGAAATTTTTAATTCACAAAAATCCGCATTTTAGGAAAAAGTCCAGAGAGCAATATTGGTTCGGGGTTTCGGGTTCGTTTGGACTTCAATTTCCGTCTGGACTTCGCCTAAGGCTCTAGCTAGTCTCTGATACCACTGTAGGGTTCCTAGGCACACTAGTGAGGTCTCCCAAGCCATCAACCATGGCAATTTCAAAAATTATGGTGCCGAGAAACCCTAAACTACGGATCGATAACTAGATGTCTAGGCGAACAATGAACTAGTTAACACTTAACTAAAAGATACGGAAATACAACCTTTGTAGATCTGGTGCTCCACCTCCACGGCTCCGCAACGAGGTCCTCTCCGCTGTCCAAATCAAATCCGGGCTCTAGGATCGGCTTCGTCGGAGAATGGGCAAGCTAGGTCGTCGATGTCCATGCCGAAGATGATCTACGTCGAGGCATCGCTAAATCAAGCTCCGACTTCACCAAGTCAAGAAACTTGTGAAGTAAACACACTCTACTACTTGGCAAGAGGTAGAGGATGAAGAAATAGGAAGTGGGTTAACTTTAGAATTGTATTTCTCACTCAAAAACATCAATCACCATTGATGAGGTTAGCTTTTCTTCACTTGAAGCAAGGAAGAAGAAGAAGAAATGTTATGATAAGTTAAAAATAAAAAGAAAAGAATAATCCAATCTTTATCATAACTTAACCATGGTTATGTGTAGAGATTGAACTAGGGTTAAATCAAATGGTTAGGTTAAGCATGAGATAAGAATGGTGGACAAAGTCAAAGGTTCATGAATCTTCAACTACAAACAAAGAAAGCCACCATTCTTCTCATTTCATTTTCCAAAAAGAAAATAAATAAATAAATAAATAAATAGATATGAAAAACAAAACCCTAACCATTTGAATAACCATGGTTTAATCTTTACACAAACTCAAGTTAGCTTGCATCATCAAACATGATACATACAAGTGCACAAAAACATATCGCATATGCAATGCGCACGAACCAAGTGAGAAAATCCGTCTAAAGTGAACCGATACTAGTTAATGCAAAGTAATATATCAAATATATAATTATACATTAAATCATTAAATCAGCACTTGATTCAATGATCCGGTCATGCGCACATAACCGACTGGTATCATTAGTAACATCTTATCGAATCAACACTTGATCCGATAACCCGGCTATATCGCATAAAACCGATCAATGTCACATCGCGAGAATCGAATACAGTATCACATACTCGTATTATTCTCGGTCCCGCACATATCTCATATGCGCTCCTATTTCGTTTCGCTTGAGCCAGGAAACCTCTGTGTAGGACTCTAAAGACTCGTCAATACGCCGGCAGCAGATGATGATCATATCAAACACCCACAAGCCGCAAGCGGTCTGCCAAACGTAACGGCCACCCGGGTATTGAGCGATCTGAAGATCGACGAGCAAGCCCGCTCACACTCCAGTGAATCCGACCAGTAACACTTCCGTACAGTCCGGTCTGATCGTCTGATATGTCGCATATCTTGCCTAGGGGTGGTAAACGTCAGACCCCAATAGCTCAATAAGTCGTGTCGATATGAGGTCTATAACTGTTCGAGAAACTACTGGTAACACTTACCAGTAAATCTCAGCAACCCTGGCCAGGGATTTCCTGTTATAGCCAATCGAACACAGCGCAACATCAACTCCCTATACCGGGAGAGACGAATCCCCTCCTATCGCTCATTGCCTCCATGTGACTCGGGACTGTACCCAAAAACCACCGTTTTGCATGCCCTCTTGGACGTGGTAAGATGGAAATCAAAGCACAGTGGGAACCACACAAGACTCTATGACGATCTCGGGTCAACAGACTACTCTGTACCAGTGTCACCAGAGAACTGCCATCTGACGTGAGGTATAATACCATCTGGGAGTTCTCGGCGAGTCCGTCCAGTGTACCCAGTCTCTACTGAGCACCCGTATATCTCCTCTGATGTCAAACACCGATGGATATGGGATCATCCATCGCCCATCTATATGGGTCGAGAAGGTATACGCTAGTCTACTCTGGTATATCGATGCCCCGTCTCGATACACCCACGACTAGGGACTTTGAAGGATGTACTTATAGACTACCATGTCCCCACTAGTATGATCCGCATCATAGTCCAGGTAGTCAAGTACAGATCCTAAGGGCTTTAC
Source organism: Agapanthus africanus (assembly GCA_030015575.1). Classification (NCBI taxonomy): domain Eukaryota; kingdom Viridiplantae; phylum Streptophyta; class Magnoliopsida; order Asparagales; family Amaryllidaceae; genus Agapanthus; species Agapanthus africanus. The sequence goes on from CM057349.1 coordinate 299,913,635, forward strand.
CAACATGTAACAGAGAGACAATCAGCATACACGTTAAGGTAAAGGGTAACCAGATAGCATACTATCATGTCGAGCAAGAAAGTCCTCCCTATATATGTCCCAGCATCCACTACAATATACATCCTATGTACAGTAATGGCCTCTAGGGCATACATATAACTAACACATCATTCTGCAACTACCTGAAAAATTTTTAGAGCAGAAAAAATTTCGACAGAAACACGATGCATTGGAAAATACAGTTTTTGGGGATTTTTGTTCGATCGAGTTCTAAACATACTAGAGCAAGTTAGGCATGGTTAATGGCGTGGCTCTGATACCAATGTAACTCCGCGGCGGCGTCCCGGCCGTCGATCCGACGCCGGAAACGCGGAAACAAAAACTTTGCAAACTAGCAAACCGGCACCACCACGCACTTTAATCCCGGATCGGGCCATTAACCTAGCAACTAGCGAACTAAAATAAGAGTAGAGAAGTATACCAAGCGATCCGTGTCCTTCGGTCTTCGTCTCCACTCCGATCTCCTGCGGAATCTCCGTCCGTCATGTCCTCGTCGGAAAGGGCACCACGTAGCCGATCTCTTTTACGGGCTCCCACCTCTTGACCGAGGCAACTCGGGCGCGAAATTGGCTAGCCGACGCGTCCAAGATTTTCTGTAGACTAGAGTAGTAGGTTGTCTCATAGGGGTTTGTGAAGTTGCCATGGAGGAATTGAGAAGAGAATGAGAAAAAGAATGAGCTTTGGAGCTTGACTTTTTGCAACCATAGAATGAGAAGAAGATAAAATGCCACACCAAAAATGATCCCCTCCTCTCTCCTCTCTAGTGGCCGGCCCCTCTTTCTCCATGGTGGAGATCAAGGAATCAAATTATCATATAGAAAAGAAAAGATAATGCAAGGAATAAAGTCACACCCATTTCACCAAATCAATCTTTTCATTTCCATTCTCATTTGATGCAAGACAAATGATGCAAAAGGAATATAATGATGATAGTCATATCATGAAGCCACAAAGTGCAAGAAAACCCCTCCACAAATGTTATTTGCAAATGTGCAAATAACCCCCTCCAACGAAAGTCTGGTCGTGAAGGAATAAAAGAAAACCGGCCGGAACGGAATGCAAACTGGCAACTTAAGAAAACTGATCCCGTAATAAATTACAGGAAAACCCCGCTACTGCAAATACATGCCCGCATTTGTATTCCCACTGAACACAAATGCAAAGAGACGAAATCTACACTATCTAATACAAGGATCCGGCTTAAACCGAAGCCGGCTAGTAAAATCCGTCCAATCACGATCCGTGCAATACCGCACGTATCTGATCGAACCCTGCCATATCTCCATACGACCTTTACAGCGTTTCGCCCGAAACTTGAGTAACTGTGTGTGGTGGACTCTAAAGACTCGTCAATACTATGGCTGTGGATTTAACCACTAGCACGTCAGAGGTATAAGCCAATACGTGACGGGCTACCAGGTATTGACCAAAAGGGACGTCGATGAGCGAACTCATCCTGACACCCTACTGAGCCTGTTAGTGAGAATATCCGTACAGTCCGGTCCGTTCGTCTATGAGCATCGCATGGCGGGCCTAGGGGGTTGGTAAAAGTCAGACCCCCAATAGCGGTACAAGTCGTGTCGGAGTGTAGTCCAGAACACCCTGAGATACTACTGGAATACCTACCAGCAAATCTCCTGCCTTGGCCAAGGACTTTCCATGTTCTGGCTCTCCTAGACACAGCGCGACCTCACCCCCAATACCGGGAAAGACGAACCCCTGCAGATCCGCTCACTGCCTCCATGTGGATCGGGACTGTACCCAACTAAAACCTGTTTGCACGACTCCTTTGAGCCGTGGTAGGGTAGTAATCAAAGCACAGTGGGAACTCATACGAGACGAATGACGATCTCAGGTCGATGAACTAACCTGTACACATGTCACCAGGGAACTGCTATCTGACGTCAGGTATAATACCAACTAGCAGGTTCCCGGCGAGTCCTGTCCGGTGTACTCATAACCCAATGAGCACCTGTATACATCTTAGGTGAACCAACTGACACCAGTGGCTTCTGAGACCGGCCACCACCCCTCGTCGGGGTCTCGACTGTATACACTAGTCTACTCTGGAGAATCGATGCCCTGTCTCGAAACTCCCATGACTAGGGACCTTTTAAGGATGTGCTTATAGACTCCAGCTCTCACGTATATGATCGCCTTCCTACTGCTGGTAGTCAAGCAAGAATCCTAGGGGCTCTATCAACGTGCAATAGCGACTCGTAAGGTCACCTAAAGCAGTACACGATGATAAAGATAAACCAGATAGCATACTAGCATCTCGAGTAAGACTGTCCTACCGACATAGGTCCTCCTCAATCATTGCAATCACGTGCCTGTGATCCAATAATTGACTCTGAAGGCACTATATCCAACACTCATATCTGTGCACATATACATTGATGTCTTCATACTTGCTTAGATTACGCATTGAGATATATTGTTTCCATGTTAATTCTGGATTTGGGGAACCGTGGATATTTCAAAAAGAGAAAAGTTAATTATTTAAAAACCAGGTTTCCCTTGATATGATATTTCGGTGCGTCCACCATGTGTTTTCTTGGTACTAGAGTGATATATGTGAACCTGAATCGAGGAGTTGGATGAGGCCGATTACGGGTACATGGTGGACCCGGTATGGTACCCCGGGGCGAGAACGGTTTCGCTGTGTAGTAGACGGTGAGCCTGGCAGAGGGACTACTACCTACCGGTGATTGGTTGGACTTGGCGGTTATCCGGAGGATACCGACCAGAGTCGATGGATGGATACAGGACGACTCGTACTGCCGGGGCCGAGGGCCGATACCGCAGACAGAGCCTGTGGGCTGATCCGGACTGACAGATGCCCTATACAGGAGGATTTGCGTGTCGATGCTTGGCACGAGTATTTCTTGATATTTTGGGTGCAGATGTTGGGCACTCACGATTATATGAGATTTACAGGATTGGAGGACCGAGGAGGATGACGACGCCTGAGTAGTATTGGGATTTGGGTGCATTGATGAGTACCGATTATACTTTCCACGATGACATTCCGTGTAGATGTTATATTTCCCATGCTCAGTATGTAGTAATTGATATCTCATCCTGTATCTATTATACCTGATATAGTACACATGCTTGCATGATCATTGCATACCATGTTCATTCTATATAGGGTTGTTAGACTGCATTGCTATACCTGATCATTGCATACCCTATTCATTCTATATAGGGTTGTTAGACTGCATTGCTATACCTGATCATTGCATACCCTGTTCATTCTATATAGGGTTGTTAGACTGCATTGCTATACCTGATCATTGCATACCCTGTTCATTCTATATAGGGTTGTTAGATTGCATTGCTATACCTGATCATCGCATATCTTGTTCATCACTTGGAGATGTTATTAGATCGCACTTGTTGCATGTTTGAGCATCCAGTTCATCATATAGATGTTATCTGTTGATATAGGTTAGAGTATCGTTGCACGTGCATACTCGCGATTACCTTTATATGTTATCTTCTATTCATGAGTTGGCAACTCACCCCCGTTGTGCCACAGTGTTTGCAGGTTGCCCTTCGGAGTAGTCGCGGCAGGCTGCGTTCTTGCATCTTTTGACACAGATACCCCTACAGTTGGTGTACTAGCTCTTTTGCTGATAGGTGGGTTTTGTATGGTATCTGGTTATCTTTCAGTTATGTACATTATTGTACCTAGTACTCTCCATCTACCCCTTATGTATTGACTTAGAGACCAGTTGTGAGGACAATGTATATTATTTTGTATTCTGGTGTCGAGCTCGTTGTGAGCCGACTCTACTTATGCAGTTTATTCTATCTGTGATGTTTCCCACCTGTTGCTCTTTTTCTTCGCTACGGCATCGTATATTGTTATCTTAGTAATTAGTTCTATTAAATGCTTAAATCACTCTATACTTTTACTGGTTTGATTTCTGGGGTTTCGGCTTACTTAGTCGCGTTACGCCTGTAGACGTTACGTGGTTAAGTGCCGGTCACGGGCCAAACTTTGGGTCGTGACAATGTTCCAGATCCGCGATGCCTGCTTCAATCAATAAATGGATTTGAGCAACTAGCATACCTTCCCGCTGCTCACACTGTCTACAAAACCTTCTGGCTGATCCATATAAACGCACTCTTCCAAACTACCGTTTAGAAAAGCCATTTTTGCGTCTATCTGCCAGATCTCATAGTCATGGAAGGTAGCAATGACAAGTAGTATCCGAATGGATTTGAGCATAGCCACTGGAGAAAAGGTTTCGTCATAGTCCAATCCTGGTCTTTGGCGAAAACCTTTTGCAACAAGTCTAGCCTTATAGGTTTCCACCTGCCCATTTACAGCAATCTACCTTTTGTTGATCCATTTACATCCAACGGGTTTTACCCCAGGTTGAGCAACTTCCAAGGTCCACACTTTATTTGTGTACATGGACTCCATTTCGGATCGCATAGCATCCATCCACTTATCAGAGTCCTTACTGATAATGGTCTGCCTGTAACTAGTAGGATCATTTTCTTCCAAGATGAAATCCTCTCGATCACCGTCTATGAGAAAACCGTAGTATCTCTCGGGCGGATAAGAAATCCTACTAGATCTGCGGAGTGGCTTCCGGGATTATTGAATTCTCTAGTTCTACCAAATCATCAGTTATAATTTGTCCCTCTGGAATTTCTTTTAGTTCTACCGTGCTCCCACTAATTTCTTTTACAAGAAATTACCACTCTAAAAAGGTGGCATGCTGAGCAACAAACACCATCTGTTCCTCGATGTGGTAGAATAGATATCCATTTGAATCCCTGGGATTATAGGGTTATCTAGCGCGGCAGCAAGGTTTCGGGAGGCAACGTCCATGCCGTTTTTAAATTTTTGCCGTTCTAAAGAACCCTAACCCTAGAATCTTAACTAGAAAATCCGACGATACTAAATGTAAACACTTTACATCTAAGTGAATGAGGGAATACAACCTTTGTAGACCGGTCCTTCACTTCTAAAGCACCATGTCGTAGTCCCTTCACTGCAAGTTGTGAAGACCCGGACTCTAGTAAGGGTTCACATGAAGAAACGAACAAGCTTGTTCAATGTCTTCAAGGCCGAAGATGATCTATGTCGAGGAGACTCGAGCTCATGCTACCTCTTCACTAATGGTGAAATTAGTGAAGCAAACACCCTAAACTAAATGGCTAATAGTATAGGATGATGAAGTAGGAAGTGGGCTCACTTTAGTTTTCTTTTTCTCACAATATATTCTCACCTTGGAAAAAGCTAGCAAGCATTTTTTAAAAAGAAGAAGAAGATCAAGTGATCAAGAGAGAATGAACTCATGATGTGAGAAAATAAACCATGGGTGAGTTAGTGTCATACACTAACCCATGTAGAGAATTTACCATAGGTTAAATGATAATGGTTGGGTTAATAAATACTTAGGCAAAACAATACAAGTGGACTAAGTCTTTGGTTCTCCAAGCTTCTCCAAGCTACAACCATGAGAAAATATCCAACTAATTTGTTTTACCTTAAATAAATAAATACCCTCAATTATCATGGTTATGGTGTAAGTCTCATACACCCATGTAGTGTGTATCATCAAGCATGACACAAAAAATGTAAACTAATATATATTTAATGCACACAAGTGAGAAAAGAAATGTTTAGTTAGCAAATATTAGTTAATGTAAGTAAATATATCAAATATATAATTATACATTAAATTATCAAATCAACAGTTGATTTAATCATCCGGCTATATCACATTCAACCGACTAATTTAAAATGTATCAACTTATCGAATCAACACTTGATCCGATAACCCGGCTATATCACATATAACCGACCGATATCACATATAGAGAGAATAGAATACGGTATCATATATCGCATTTGTTGCTCCACGGAAGCGCCCCGGCCGTCTTACTCGAGGCCAAATTGCGGAATCAAAATTTTTTTCCTTGCTCGGAAACCGGCACTACCGCGGACAATTACCCGGATCGTTAACCATTAACATACGCTAGCAAACAAGAGATAGGGTGAGGAGTATACCGAGTGATCCGAGTCCTCCGGTCTTCTCGTCATCGTCCCGATCTCCCGCGGAAAGTGTTGCCTTCACATCGTCGCCTCCTCGCCGGAAAGGGCACCACATCGCCTTCTTCTTTTACGGGCTCCCGCCTCAATACCGAGGCAACTCGAGCATGAAGCCGGCAACTCGACATGCTCAAGATTTGCTGCAGGAAGTAGTGTAGAAACTTTGTCTCTTGGAGTTTATGTAGTTGCCATTGATGATGATGGAGGAAACAAGGATTAGAAAAATGGTGCTTGCATTTTTCTAGCATGAAAACTAGATCAAGAAAGAAAAACTCTCATGAATCAAGCTCTCTCTCTTCTTCTTCTCACAACCATGAAAGACTTATCATCAAGTGAGAATGAGAATGGTGGAGGAATGATAATATGATAGCAAGAGGGAGGTGAGTGTAGGAGCAAGAGAGGGGTGACCACATCCAAGGTCAACAAAACATCAACCATGCTTAAAACACTATGCACTCCATAACCTTTCACTTCACCATAAAAGCAAGCATGGATGAAAGAAATGATATCTATCATAATCAAACTTTATGCAAGAAACCCCTCCACAAAGTGTTATTTGCAAAACTGCAAATAACCCCCTCCATCGGAAAAGTCCGGCTGGGAAAGAACAAAGGAAAACCGGCCGGAACGGAATGCAAACTGGCAACTCCAGAAAACTGGTCCTGTAATAAATTACAGGAAAACCCCGATACTGTGCATACACACCTGCATCTGTATTCCGACCGGATACAAATGCAATGAGACAAAATCTACACTGTACTAGACTAGGACTGGCTTAAGCCAAAGCCGGCTAGTAAAATCCGTTCGATCCTGATCCGTGCAATACCGCACGTATCTGATCGAACCCTGCCATATAACTATACGGCCACTAGTACAAAGCTGTCCGTTCCTGATCCGTGCAATACCGCACGTATCTGATCGGACCCTGCCATATCTCCATACGGCCTCTACAGCGTTTCGCCCGAAAGCTGAGTAACTGAAAGTGTGGTGGACTCTAAAGACTCGTCAATACTATGGCTGTGGATTTAACCACTGGCACGTCAGAGGTATAAGCCAATACGTGACGGGCCACCAGCTATTGACCAAAAGGGACGTCGATGAGGAAGCTCACCCCGACACCCAACTGAGCCTGTCAGTGACAATATCCGTACAGTCCGGTCCGTTCGTCTATGAGTATCGCATGGCGGGCCTAGGGGGTTGGTAAAAGTCAGACCCCCAAAAGCGGTACAAGTCGTGTCGGAGCGTAGCTCAGAACGCCCTGAGATACTACTGGAATACCTACCAGTAAATCTCCTGCCTCGGCCGAGGGCTTTGCGTAATGGCTCTCCTAGACACAGCGCGACCTCACTCCCAATACCGGGAGAGACGAACCCCTGAAGATCCGCTCACTGCCTCCATGTGGCTCGGGACTGTACCCAACTAAAACCTGTTTGCACGACTCCTTTGAGCCGTGGTAGGGTAGTAATCAAAGCACAGTGGGAACTCACACGAGAAAAATGACGATCTCAGGTCGATGAACTAACCTGTACACATGTCACCTGGGAACTGCTATCTGACGTCTGGTATAAGACCAACTAGCAGGTTCCCGGCGAGTCCTGTCCGGTGTACTCATAACCCAATGAGCACCTGTATACATCTTAGGTGAACCAACTGACACCAGTGGCTTGTGAGACCGGCCACCGCCCCTCGTCGGGGTCTCGACTGTATACACTAGTCTACTAATGGAGTATCGATGCCCTGTCTCGAAACTCCTACGACTAGGGACCTTTTAAGGATGTGCTTATAGACTACCAGCTCCCACGTATATGATCGCCATCATACTGCTGGCCGTCAAGCGAGAATCCTATGGGCTCTATCAACGTGTAATAGCGACATGTTAGGTCACCTAAAGCAGTACACGATGATAAAGATAAACCAGATAGCATACTATCATCTCGAGTAAGACTGTCCTACCGGGATAGGTCCTCCCTCAATCATTGCAATCACGTGCCTGTGATCCAATAATTGACTCTGAGGGCACTATCTCCAACAATCTCCCACTTGCACTCAAGGCTAATTATTGCGATGTCGCATACTCACAGCCCGTGTGATACCGAACACCCAACTCCTCTACTAGTCAGTCTCACAAAGCTCTTTTGTGAAACTATTGCGTTCGAGGAATAGCCTCAGTGAGTGGATCCGCTATGATGTTTCTTTCTATGTCTCTCTATATCTCAAGTTCGCAGAGAAAACCATCTCCCGAAATGAGCAATACCTGTCTTAGAACGTCTGGATGTCTGATGGGACCTAGCTCATAAATGAACTCCAAATCCAAACTTCTTAGACTGTATCGTTAACTGAACTTAATCAGTATCCTGCGCCATGCCTCCCTCAGTATTGCCTTGGACCACCTGTCCAAAATACTGCCCCTCGTCAGAGGGAGAACTATAACTCTGACAACCTCCTTGTCGTCCATGTCACCTTGGAAGCCTGGAGTGATAACCGTCTCCTAAAGGAGACAGCCGTTATCATATCCCTAGAACATTCACTTATGTTCTAAAACTGCTTCCCACTGTTTTTCCAGGATTGGATTAATATCAACTTGTTGCATCTAGTGCAAGAACAACATCTGGTGTGGTACTTGACATCTCATGATTGACTCAATTGCCTAAGCAAGTGATCTGTCAATCATGCGTATCCCTCTCCCCTTTAGTCTGTAAGACACCTTTAGAGAGGGTGACTCCATTACCTGCAGGTACACTACCGTGCCAGGAGTCGTCCATTCTAAATACTCTTAGAATGCTGTCAAAGTACCCTGATTGGGAAACCACCCAAATCTAGATCTAAAACCACAGATCTAGTAACCAGTATGTCTGATATAATGTCCAATTCCCTTGTGGAGAAAACACTGTGTGACGACCAAAGTATAACCGATCGTAGTATAGGAATATCACTTCCTACTACCTTCTCAACAGATCCATCCCCTATTCTGATGACGTCAAACCCATGACTGTCACATCAGAAACAGATGATCTTACTCCGCTATATCTGCTTTAGTCTATAAATAGACATAAGCACAAAGTCCACCAATGCTTCCGCTGCTCCCACTGACTACGACAACCCTCTGCCAGAGTCATATAGACGTGCACTTCTAAAGCTAGTTTAGAACGACGCTATACTCATCCTCCTGCCGGGTCTCGCAGCCTGGAACAACAACAATGGCAAGTGTGGGTAAACAAGAACTTCCCTGTCACCGTCATTGAGGCTACCGGAGTACCTCTCGGGTGCCTGAAGTTACCCACCTTATATGCGGAGTGGCCAATGGAATGTCAAATCAGA